>OY757925.1:58307646-58670146 GCA_963585895.1 Sepioteuthis lessoniana | reverse complement strand
AACACCAAATCCATTTTTATACAAATAATCAGTTTTATTTCAAACAATTCAGTTTAGCATGAGTATACAGTTTAACTGTCAAAAACATTTCTAATTCAAGCTATTAAGTTTATTCAAACATTTCTAATTCAGCTAATTCAGTTTAGTATAAGTATAGATTTTGTTTACACAGTTAGATATCAAAACAGTTCTACAGTAGCGTCCAAAACTAAGGGACAAAATTTTAAAACCTAATATTTGTTAGAAATAACAACTGTGAAAAGCTGAAATTTTGACAACTGGTAGTCGTTATCATCCATAATAACATACTAAAATTTGAATCATTTGCAAAGGATAGAAAAAGAATTATAACAATTATTTATTCATTTTCAAAATAGGATCGTCCAAAAGTAAGGGACAAAATTGAGAAAAACAATGTAAACAGTATGTTATATTCAAATTTTTTGATTTCCTCTAAAGAATAAGTCTTACTTAGTCATTTGTAAACGTTGCATCAGCCGGCACCATGGCGAAACGCCAAAAACTTGATTACTCTGTGAGACAAGCTATTGTGAAGCTACACAAGGAAAAGCACACCATTAGAGAGATTTCAGAGAAAGTGAAACGTTCCAAGAGTGTTGTAGGCAAGGTTGTTAAATCCTACAATGATACTGGCAAAATAGTTAGTGCTTTTAAAACTGGCAGACCCCACAAAACTTCGGCAAGAGAAGATCGAATAATGCAGCGTATGTCATTAAAGGACCGCTTTAAGTCTTGCACAGAAATTAAAAGGGTTATGAATAGTACCTCATGTGTTAATGTGTCAAGACAGACTGTTTCTAGACAACTGCAAGAAATAGGGCTGGAAGAAACCACTTGTTAGTTCAAAGAATAAGCAGAAGAGATTAGAGTTTGCAAACAGGTATGTAATTTGGACATATGAAAATTGGACAAAAGTATTTTTCAGTGATGAAAGCAAGTTTAATTTATTTGGAAATGATGGAAAAAACAATGTAAAGAGACGTATTGGTGAAAGATTAAGTGCAAAGTGTACTAAGAAAACTGTCAAGTTTGGGGGCGGAAGCGTCATGGTATTTGGAATGTTTTCTAGCCAAGGTACAACGCCTCTTGTCCAGTTACAAACTTGTGTAAACGCGCAGATCTATAAAAACATTGTTCAAAATCATGTTGTGCCAATCATACAGAATTCAGGTTTCGATAGGGCTACCTTTATGCAAAATAATGCCCCATGTCACAAGGCAAAGGCAGTAATGAGTTACCTTAGCGAGCAAGATTTTGAAATTATGGATTGGCTACCGCAAAGTCCTGACTTAAATCCAATAGAAAATCTTTGGAAGACCTTAGGAGTGAAAGTTATGGAAAGAAATCCCACTAACACGGAGGATTTGTGGGAGAAGCTTCAAGAAGAAAGGTCTAAAATTAGTATCGAGGATTGTCAAGAACTGATTCGTTCTTGTAGTCGAAGATGTGCAGCTGTCATTGAGAGCAAGGGCTCATTTACGAAATATCGATTATACATGTATTTTTATTGTTTTGGGGCTGTTTACATTGTTCTTCTCAATTTTGTCGCTTACTTTTGGACGATCCTATTTTGAAAATAAATAAATAATTGTTATAATTCTTTTTCTATCCTTTGCAAATGATTCAAATTTTAGTATGTTATTATGGATGATAATGACTACCAGTTGTCAAAATTTCAGCTTTTCAAAGTTGTTATTTCTAACAAATATTAGGTTTTAAAATTTTGTCCCTTAGTTTTGGATGCTACTGTATATTAAACAATTCAGTTTAGCATAAGTACAGTTTCAATATAAAAAACAGTTCTATTTCAAGCAATTAAGTTTAGTCAAACAGTTCTAATTCAAACAATTCAGTTTATCATAACTATGTAGTTTAGTTCTATTTAATCCATAGAGAGGGCCCTATCAGGTGCTACCATTCTGCAATAAAGGGGTGGTTCATATTCCCCAAAGCCCCAGGATCACTGGAACCTCAGCATCAGATTGTTTAGTGTCATATCCAGGACACTTATGGGGGGGGTCTTACCCCAATGCAGAGGTGCAGTCGGTGTATTCCACGGCCCCCAGCTGACTGGGCAATACACAGTGTTAATGTAAAAACAGTTCTATTTTAAACAATTCAGTTTAGTATAAATATGTAGTTTAAATGCCAAAACAGTAAACTCAAACTATAGTTTAATTCTATTCAACCCATATATAGGACCCTTATCAAGTGCTACCACTCTGGGCCAGAGTGAACCTGGGACTGATGGCAATGAAGGGTACTCTGCATTCCCCAAAGCTCCAGCATTACTGCAACTGCAATTCATATAATAAAGTGATGATGTCTAGACGTCTATATCATTGTCTAGATGTTTGCACAGCTGAGCAACTCATATAATAAAGTGAGAATGTCGAGACGTCTAGATTACTGACTAGATGTCTGCTCAGCTGAGCAATTCATATAACAAAATGACAATGTTGAGATGAGCCAGTAGAAATTTGAAAAAGAAATTCTAAAGCCAGTCTAAAGATTTCTTGATCAGCAGTTTTTGGCAAAACACAGGATTGTGGAAGGGCAGCACCTTTCATAATTGCCAGACCTTCAGCTCAATGTGACTTTTTCTTGTTTACTAAACTGAAGTCATCTAAACAGTAAAGGCATTAAAATAAATATGATACCAAAGCTTCACACGATATTGAAAGAAAAGTTTGAGAGGAGTTTTGACCAATGAAAAATTCAATGGAATAAGAGCGTTGAATGTCAACAAGACAATTTTGAAGGAATTTATGCTTCATTTATTACTGATTTATGTCTTGGTAAACACAGCTTTATTCTCAATACTTTTTTAAAAAACATCTTATACACACAGATATGCATAATAATATAAACATTTATACAAATAGTTGTGGGGATGTCCTCGTGGTGTAATGGTTAAAGCGATGGACTGCGGAATCGTAGTAAGCCAGTTCATACTCCAGTTGCGCTATTACGATCACTTTCGGGTAAATACCCTTGGGAAAGGTATGAATGCCTTTATCCTGCCAACAATGCGTTAAATAGTACTACTGTTCTTCTAGGAGAATGGCTTTGGCGTTAAATAGCCTACAAAGATTGATATGCCATTAAATAAAGAAACCAAACCAAACCAAACAAATAGTTGTGAATGCATGTATACACACACACAAACACATATATATGCATATTCTAAGTATTTTATATAAGTAGTCAGTGTAACCTGTTCATCAAACATTCAGTACAACTATTACTTTTTTATGCGTGAGGAAGGAAAACAAACTTTCCTTCTTTTTTTTTTCATTCACATTTCTACCAGTCCTTTTCCTAACATTCTTTCAATTAAATTTTGTCAGGTGCCAAATCTGTTTTGGGTTTGTTTTGCTTATAAAACAAATTTGTCATCATCACTATATTTTGTCTCAGTGTCCTCTTGATAACTTGCAGTAGACTCTTCTTAATTTTTTTTCAAATTTCTTGATTCCATTTTTCAATGCAAAGAAAAATTTAACTTGAAGATGGTGAGAGAATGGAATGGGGAAAAAACTGAGAAGAAGAATAAAACAGGAACAACCTCACTAGAATTCTTCTACAATAATGTCAACAGGCTCTAGAACCTATAATAATGTCAACAGGCTCTATAACCTTGATAAGAGCAACCAGTATGGGAGAAGGAAAACAATGAATTGCAGGGTAACTTGCTGCAGTAAAATGGCAAAAACCAGGAACCCCTAAGGCTGTTTAACTTTCTTTTAGCAATTTCTTTGTCAACATTAATGCCAAGATATAGAGCACCTTGCACTTCTCTTGGAAAACATTGCCACGAAAAAGGGAAACCGGTTGCATAGGTAACTACTCTAACAATCAATGATGAGAATATTTGGGCTATTGACTTCATCTTCATTGTTATACTCACAACGTTTCAGCAGATATGTCCTTTGACCATCTTCAGGTGTTTGATGTTGAACTCAGGAGCCCATACAGAATCTTAAACTGAACGTTTTATTTGAACCACAGGGGTAGACGGTTCCAATTCTGTTATAAGTATCAAAATATGGTAAGTAAGTAAAGTTGGTGACCATAAACGAGGGTAACCTGAAAATTCCCTTTTAAATAGGTTTAGGTGTAGGGGAGGGTGCTACTCCTTTCCTCGGATTGATCCACTTTACCCTTGATACGTACCTTATAAAGCTGAGTGTTAAGCAAGGAGGCATCAAGTACCATTTTTGAGTCTTTGGTATGACTCAACCTGGGAGTGAACCCAGGTCTCCCTGACCATTGGTGAATACTCTAGGCCAATGGTCATTTCATATTCTAAATGATCAGATGTTTATATTTATCTTATGATACAACCAAAATGGCATCTTGAAACAAGATTTTTGTTAGCTCAAGAATTATTAAATACTCTAACTTAAAAAATTAAGCTACTTCCAGTCATATTTGCAATAATAATAGTGTGTGTGTGTGGGGGGGGGAGAGTGATTTTGTGCTAGTATTCCCTTTAATTATTATAATCTTTCAAAGGAGAAAACTTGAGTACTTCCTCTAGCTTAACCTCTCCCTGTCAGCTGTGGCTGTAGAATATGTCGACTCCATCTCTGCAGTGGGATATCCTGGATATGACACTAAACCATTTGATGGTGAGGCTCCAATCTCAAAGTTTTGGAGAATGTAACTCTTTATTACCATTGCTCTCAGGTTCACTCTCACTTGGAGTGGTAGTACCTGTTAGGGTCTCATCTATGGGTTAAATAGAAATATTTAATCATTTGAAACCATTTAACTAAGTGCAAATAAATGAGCTTTAGCTTGTTTGAAAATAATGTTACCTACAAACAATTCTTTTACAAATCATATATATTTAATATATATATATATAAACAGGATTTGGCATTAAACAACCTACAAGGGTTGATATGCCATAAAATACATCCATCAAATATCTTTCTCATTTATTCACAATGATAATAAAAATTCTATAAATAGATTATGACTTGACATTCAGTGAATTAATATTAAATCAGATGATGATGATGATAATTCTGATGATAATTCAAATGAAGGAATGTAAACCAATTAAATTTTCTGAATTCTGGATTTCCCTCTGCCAATCTGCAAGGCTCATGATTTCAATGACGCAAAACCAGACACTTGCTAAATTGGAGACATTTTTTTTTGTTTTTTTCACCAGCAAGTTTCCTAAAACACAGAATGGTTGATTTTCTCAAATTTTCAACAGCAGAGAAAATAAGAGATTTAAAAAAAAAGCAAAAAAAAAAAAAAAAAAGGAAAATGTTTCAATAATTAGTATAATAAAACTACCCCCCACCAAAAAAAACAACAACATCGAAGAGTTATATATCTAAGAGGAAATTATCAGATATATCAATAAATTTTCAACTAATGATAGATGCAGGTATATGTGCATTTATGCTAACAAATATGCATCTATACACACAACACTTATAAGAAGAACAATTACTCACATATTGATACAGTTCATTCTATCAACAGATAATAAGATTTTGATAAGAGATGCTATAAAATATTTATTATCATTTCAGTGATATATAGCTGCTGAAGCTAATTAAATTTCATATATATATATAATAAAAGAGGTTTATGGTTCTTACTAGCTCACTTGGTGAGCCAAAGTAGGACCAAATGTTGCTGTATTGTAAAATAGGGCTCAATATCAATGATAGAGCATTTATATATATTACATGGTAGCGTCTGTGACCCTGGGTTTCATGCATTTTGTATTCGTTGGACAGAGTGAAGATTTAAAAAAAGACCTGAAAAAGTGATTAATATGATTAATTTTTTGTTTGAAAAATCGGGGGGGGGGTATTTATATTTACCAATCCCTCCGTTCGGGCAGGATATGACACAAGGTCAATTTTTAAGCAGAGATTAACAGGTTTGAATTCAGAGTTTTCCTTCTCCTAGACTTGTTGCCTCACCAAGGCTGAAGAACCTAGTCTGCTCTACTATTTACCCATAGCTGGAGGGAGAATAATTGGATTCATACCTTTCCCAAGGGTATTAGTGCTATGTGAAATGCAATCAGTCTTGTCCAGGGTTTGAACTCGTATCGCCGTGTCCATTTCCTACGACGATAACCATTACACCACAGGCACCTCCAAAGTGGGGAGTTATTTATGTGTGTGTGTGTGTGTGTGTGTGTGTGTGTGCATGTGTCAATGTTTGTGTGCTATTAACTGTTAGTATGTTTGTGTATTGGATGTTGCTTGCACATACATTTATATGTATGTTTGTGTATGTATGGCACGGATCTTTACATCCTATCCCATCAACAGACAGCGGAAATATGTGTATATATATAAAGATGCATACCATACATATGCACACATACATATATATGTATGAGTGAGTCACAGCGCATACACAAACATACTAACATTTAATAGCACACGAATTTAGGCACACACACACACACACTTTTTGACCCCCCAATGACATATTAATTTTTTTTTTCTTTTTTTTTTTTTTTAAATCTTCATTCTGTCCAATGAATGCAAACTGCATGAAACCCAGAGTTACAGACACTTAAGCATGTTTCATTAAATAGTAGAGACACATTTTGTCTGTTTAATTTAATTAAGATCCTTTCGAGTTTCCTGATAAGTGTCTTGGTTTCAGGTTGGAATTGGTGGATAAATTTACCAAAATTGTCCCGAGTGCTTTCAGACCCTTCATAGGCCATCATCAGGGGTTGCTTGCTTGTGTAAAGAGTGTTGTTTTTTAAAATGGGTATTGAAAGTTTTTTAAAATTTTTTTTATATCAGAACAAAAATATGCAAATTGAGAGTTGGATAAAACTGAATTGCCGATGAATTTAAAAACAAAACGCTATCAACGGAAATAGAATACTATCAAGGAATACAAAATATTAAAAACAAACAAACAAAAACTAAAAGCATTTCAAAACATTGTCGCTGTTTTCAAAATTAATTCTACTGATTTTGGGTTTTTTTGGTTTTATATGTAGGGCTTCTAGGATTTGTAGTCATAGCTTATCAATTTCGTGTGCGATTATAGAGGCGTTTTCAACTAGAATTTTTTTAAACTTGGATTTAGGAATAGAATGGGCTTTAAGATGTAAGGCTATGGATCTAGAATCATTAAATTATACAGATAAAATGTATCTTTACAATTTAATGAAACATACTTAAATGAACGACTGATGCCTAACTACACACACACATTATATATATATATATATATATATATATATATATATATATACACACACACACACACACACACACATCAAGTCATGCTGATAGCAAAGACTTTTTCTCGTCAACCATACCTATCATCCACTACTCATGGAAGCTCCTCTTGGCAGCATTGTGTGTGTCCACACAGAGTTGATGTATGTAAATCCTTGCTGGTGCATCCATGTATAAGAGTCCATAGGAGAACGTCACTTGTGAGTTTGTCCTTACTTCTCCGGCAATGCACAGCATGTCTTGTCTATCTTACTTGAATAGTTTGTGAGATAGGAGATAAGCAGCCATAGAGCTGTTGTTTTTAGGGGTGCTGCTTCCAGGATTTGTTCACAACAACACTTAGCATTCTAGTGTAGTTCCAATCTAACTTTTTCTCCATGATATATATCTTCCAGATCAATTATATCACGATCACCCCATATCACCCAAGGTCCAATGGACAGGTTGAAAAGAGCCCTGAGGAAAGCTACAGGTACACCCACAGGAAAATCCCTGCAACAGTTCCTTCAAGTATATAGAATTATGCCTGATGACAACACACCATCATCCTCATTACCCCCAGCAGAGTAAAATCAAGTCTGTGTTTGACAAGCTACTCTCCAAACAAACACTGTGCCCAAAAAATGCTACCAACCCAGGGAGAAAGTTTTTTTGCGGATATTTTGTGATAATAAATCTTTCTTGGAAATGGGTACAATTGAGAAAACAGTATTAAATATGATTTGTATAGTTAAAAGCCCCCAATTTACTCACAACAGACATTAGAACCAAATCAGAAAAAGCCTGTCAGACAATGCTGACAGTGGTCCTCTTGAAGAAAAAGAAGTCATGGATATCATTTACAATACAATTATACTAACCTGTACTTATGCTAAACTGAATTGTTTAAAATAAAACTGTTTTGACATTTAATTTTGTATAAACAAAACCTATACTCATACCAAACTGAATTGTTTGAATTAGAACTGTTTGACTAAACTGAATATCTTGAAATAGAAATGGTTTTGACAAACTGTATACTCATGCTAAACTGAATTTTTTGAAACAGAACTGATTATTTGTATAAAAATGGATTTGGCATTAAATAACCTACAAATGTTGATATGCCAGAAAACCCAACCACCCATAATATCACCTTCTCCATTTCATATATATATATATATATATATATATATATATATATATATATATATATATAAATAGTGAAACCAGGTAAAAAAACGTATCCAACATATACACTAAAAAAATAGGTAGCTAATTAAATGGTATTGAAATTAATATAAGTATTAATATTTCTCTTAAAAGTTAATTATCGAACTTAACTTGAAAAGAAAATAAACTAAACAAATAAATAAAAAAGTGAAATTACCGTAATTATAACTGACAGAAGAAATTTGAAAAATTAAAATAAAACGGAAATTCAATAAAACGAGGAGGTAACTCCTTAATCTCGTCCCTCTCCACCCCACGTGTTTATTCTGTTTTTAGTTAATTATCCATTGGATCTGAAGAAGTCCTGTATAAATTTTTTTCTTCATGTTTTTGGTTCACACAAGAAACTGAAAATATAGGATGGAAATAAATTTATAATCCTGAATTAACCGGTCTTTGGTTTTTTTCTTAAAGATATATAAATATATATATATATATGTGATGTACTCTTATGGACCCCCACACATGGCCGTGCAAAAGCAGGACGACCAGCACAAACATACATTCAGCAGCTATGTGAGGATACGGGATGTTGTCCTGAAGACCTGCCTAGGGCGATGAACGATAGGGAGGAGTGGCGAGAGAGGGTCAGGGATATCCGTGCTACCAGTGCGACGATGATGATGATATATATATATATATATATATATATATATATATATATATATATATATATATGAATAAATAAAAACAAACATAACAGGAATTTAAACAATATATATAGATACATATACACACAAAACTAGATTTGTGTACATACCTATTTATCATATTTGAGCTAATATGTCTATTAACCATATGCATGTATATCGACAAGATTATACTGCTGTATGATAATACATGCTTTTTAGAAGTCATCCTCTAGTTGTACTAGTTTCAAGGACATCCTATGTGGCCAGAACCTCATCAATTTGATCACTAAACAAATTTGCACCTGTTGTTTTTGCTTTATTCCTTTTTTTTTTTTTCCTTTATTTTTAAATCGTTTTGTTGCTTAATCTGATAACACATTTTTAGGATTCAAGATTAATCCTGTGATGGATCCACATGTAAATGTTGTGGAAGATCAGATTTTAGTGCAAAATTTGCCAAACAGTCTTTTTATTGATGGAGAGTGATTTTGATAGTGTCATATTGAGTAACTGATCTTTTTGAAAGGTTTGGTTGATTTTTTTAAAAAGATTCTCACATGTTTTTGATGTGTTTTTATAACCGGCTCATTGGCCTAGTGGGTAGAGTGTTCGCCAATGGTCCAGGAAACCTGGGTTCAATCCTAGGTCGCTTCATACCAAAGACTTTAAAAATGGTACTTGATACCTCCTTGCTTAAAACTAAGCAATATAAGGTATGTACCAAGGGTAAAGTGGAATAATCCAGTGAATGGAGTAGCGCCCTCCCCTACATCTTGGTGTAGTAGCTATTGAAAAGGGAGCCTTCGGGTCGCCCTCGACTACGGTTGCCAACTTTACTTTTTGATGTGTATTATTTGGGTTGAGATTTTTCAGACTGTTGTCCTCATCTTAATTGTTAGCTGAAACAACATTTCAGCCACTGTATCTTCCAGCCTTCCTCGGGTGTCCCTTGTTTATCTGGGCATAGAAATGATTCAATCTGGGAAATCATTTTTAAAGTTGGACTGTTGATCAAACAAGGCGTTCAAGAAATATGAAGATGTTATTCAAATAATGACGACTGAATAATAATGTGTCTGAAAAATCTGCCATTCTTTAGAATATATATATTGAATCAGTTGGTTACTTTTAAAAGCATGTCAACGCTTGTTGGGTTATTTAATGCAGAAGTGAGTTTTTAAGTCTTTTATTTTATTTTTAAACAAACAGTGATATGGTAACGTAGTCTGATGTAACCATTTGCTGATATATATCTTTTATTAATGGTTTTTCTCTTTGATGGCATATCAATCTTAAGTGGGTTGTTAAATGCGAAAATCATCCAGGTAGAACAACTCTGATACTATTTACACCATAGCTAGGGGGATGGGGGATTCATACCTTTCCCAAGGGTATTAGTCTAAAAGCTGCAGTCCAGCACTTTATGCCAAAGGAACTCCCCACCTTTCAATTAATTATTCCTATTTAATACTAATAATTTGTACAAAATCATATTGTTTCAAGTATTCCTATCTAATATTAATAATTTACATGCAATTAAAGGTAATTCACACCTTAAACAAGAAAATATTCCACACTTGTTATACTATCAATGTTTTACAAACCAATGAAGTTCAAAATCATTCTAATCATCTCAAAATGTTGAATGGGACCCGAGCAAGTACTACCAACATGTGTATATGACATGCATTCTTTCAGTTGTATAGTGGTTTGTACCATGTGATTTCCAGTATTGTGGAGGTATAAAAGACGTCGTGTTTCTTAAGCACGGGGTGTTCTGCAAGATCTCAGTCAGTAAAACCAACTTTGGATATAACACCCTCAGTGCGAGACTGATAATATTTATTGGACTGTATGACTTCAGTTAATAAATAATTAACTCTTTATTTCACTATGTATCTCTTCCTTACCACGATACAACACTTTTCAATAAACTTCCTGTAGCATGTGAAAAGATCTGGCAGTTGTTTTATTCAATTTCACCAAAAATTACAATTGATACATTGTTTTGTTACTGAACTGAAATTTTTTTTACAATATTTCCAGAAAAAAACCCAAAAAAAACAAAACAAAAAAAACAAAAAACAAAATAAAAACAAAAAACACCCCCCTCCAAAAAAAAACAAAACACACACACACACTTAAAACAATGTGTAACAGGGACTTGAAGATGCAAACGTTGAAACTTTTGGAGGTTGTCCATGTTCATTGATCAGTTAATGTATATTATAGTATGCACCGTTTCAACTTCAGCAGAGGTATTCATGGTGTAATGGTTACTGTCTTAGAATATGGACATGGTGACTTGAGTTTAAATCCAAGACGAGGTTGTTTGAATTTAATATGGTACTAATACTCTTGAGAGAGTTATGAATCCAACTATTCTCCCTCCAGCTGTGGGTAAATAGTAGGGCAGAATGGGTTCTTTAACCTTAGTATAGCAACTGGTCAAAAAAGAAAACTCTGAATTCAAACCTGTTAAACTCCACTTAAAATTGACCTAGTATTACATCCTGCTCATGTGGAGGAGTTGATAAACATGCATATATCTGTTCAACCTTATTATCTAAAAGTAACAGATCATATATGTGCATACATGGGTAGCAGGTGGTATATATTCTTGGGCAAATAATAGAATGGGAAAGAGACAAAAATAATTGCTGAAGGTGAGCAACATACCAATAGCACAACCTCTATTCATTTTTATGGTAATAATAGCACTCGTTTACAACAGTCAACAGGAAATGCTTGGTTATGTGATGATATGCTCAATCAGTTTAGCATCACAAATCAATAAAATTTTAAGTACTTAATCCTTTAAGAATCAATTTTATTTCTGAAAAAAGTATTTTGTAAAAAAATTTGTAGAAATATCTTTTTAAGTCAAACAACTCCTTAGTTAACTTTGAACTCTATCTCTCTCTCTCTCTCTCACAAGGGGTATCCTCGTGGTGTAATGGTTAAACTGATGAACTGCAGAATTGTAGTAAGCGAGTTCGTACTCAAGCCGCGCTATTACGTTTACTTTCAGACAAATACTCTTGGGAAAGGTATGTACCTCCTTATCCTCCCAGCTATGGGTTAAATAGTACCACTTCTGTTCTTCTAGAAGAATGGCTTGGCATTAAATAACCTATAAAGGTTGATATTCCATTAAACAAAGAAACCAAACCTCTCTCTCTCTTTCTCACACACACACACACAAGTTAGGATAATGTAGACAAAGTCAATGGAGCTTTATAACATACTTTCAAACCGATACAATCATGAGACCAAGTTGGTCTAACAATCACATAGTTGAGAAAATAACAGTCACCAAGCGCCGTTGACTCTTTGTCTATGCTCAGTGATAATGAGCACTCTTTATTTATGAATATAGCAAACTACATTATCAATCATATATATATATATATATATATATATATATATATATATATATATATATATAAATAAACACTATTTCTTGCATCTCACTTCATCATCTGTTCTACATTTTATCATTAAAAAAAAAAAAAAAAATCTCTAGCCATTTCCGATCACTGTGCACCAATAGATGTCATGCCTGATATTTCAACTACAACAACAGTTTCACTTTCATTACTACCAGGCTGTGAAATTATTGGCAACCATTTATAGCTTTCAGCTCATAACAAATCCAATTATCTGCCATTCGCATTCAAATTGTAATCTATGTCTCAGTCTGCTTAAATTAACACAGGTGCATGGACCCTAGCAGATGGTATGAATAACAGAACTACTGTTCAATGGAAGGTGAATGAAGTTCAACTTACTTAACCCTAACCCTTGTGTTCCACTCCCTATTTAATTTTGTTAACTCTCTCTCATTGATACATACATACATACATACATATATATATATATTATGAGAGTGTTGGTCGTCAGTAAATCACTATGTGGTTATGTGTCGAACCAAGTGCAATACAATATGGAGAGTGCTCAATATCTATGATAGAGCTATTATAATAATGATGATAATAAATAAATATATATTATATATATATTTAATCCATGGAAAATATTGTTCTGCAATTTAAGGTTTCTTGAAGTTTATAACAACATTCGTCAGGCAGTTATAAACTTTAAGAAACCTTAGGTTGCAGAACAATATTTTCCATGGATTAAATATATATATAATATATATTTATTTATTATCATTATTTATATATATATATATATATATATATATATATATATATATATATATAAAACTTTGGTTTGGTTTCTTGGTCTAATGGCATATCAACCTTTGTGAGTTATTTAATACCAAAGTCATCCTTAAAAAGCAGTAGTGGTACTATTTAACCCATAGTTGTGGTATTAGTCCGAATCTGAATGTAATAACCTGACTGGAATTTGAACTCACTTACTATGGCATTGCAGTCCAGCATGCTAGCCACTATGCCATGGGGAACCCCCTCCCCCATGTATATATAAATGTTGCTTGGATGTTATAAAAGATTACTTTCATATAAAGATAAACTGAAAGAGAAATAAACTAAGTTGAAATTTTATTTGAAATTTCAGAGATGTAGAATATGTATGTTGGTTGGTTGGTTGGTTGGTTTGTTGGGTTTTATGGCATATCAACCTTTGTAGGTTATTTAATGCCAAATCCATTTTTATGTAAATAATCTGTTCTATCTAAAACAATTCAGTTTAGCATAAGTACACAGTTTAATTGTCAAAAACATTTCTATTTCAAACTATTCAAGCAGTTATATGTAACAATTCAGTTAAGTGTAAATACAATTTTAATGTCAAAAAATAGTTCTATTTCAAATAATTCAGTTAAGCATAAGTATGCAGTTTAAATGTAAGTACGGTTTAATTGTCAAAAACATTTCTATTTCAAGCCATTCAGTTTAGCATAAGTATGCTGTTCGTGCTATTTAACCCATAGATAGGGCCCTATCAGGTGCTACCACTCTGGGCCCCTCTGCAGAGGTGCAGTCAGTGTATTCTATAGCCCCAGCCGACTGGGCAAGTAGAATATGTACACTAAATCAGTTGGTTAGTTTTAAAGCATGTCAGCTCTTGTTGAGTTATTCAATGCCAAATTGAGTTGTTTTGTTTTTCTAACAAGTAATTTATATAGTTTCAGAGACATGCAGGACACTGCTGGAGAAGCTAGGACGAGCTCATAAGTGATGTACTCCTATGGACCCCCACATATGGCCAGGCAAAAGCAGGACGACCAGCTCAAACATACATTCAGCAGCTATGTGAGGATACGGGATGTAGCCCTGAAGACCTGCCAGAGGCGATGAATGATAGGGAGAAGTGGCGAGAGAGGGTCAAGGATATTCGTGCTAGCGGCACTACATGATAATGATGATGATGATTCCTAAATAATAGTAATCATTTATTTGTTATGCCTCATTGGGATTTTCTACTTTTTACTAAGTTCTCACATCTAACTTAAAAAAAGAAAGAAAGAAAAAGAGAATTTTTGCACAAAACATAAACACTACTAATACAATATCCACATAGTAATCAAATTCTGTTAAATAATTCATCCGATACTTTATAAAAATGCCGTCTTAAATTCTTTTTCTTATCATTTTTTCTGAAATCATTCCATGTAATCTTGAAATTTTTACACTGTTATTGATCTCGACTTAGTTTTTGAAATCTGCCTTGACAATGAATTACCAGTTTGAAGAGAATATAATGAAAAAATGTCCACCATAATTAGAAATTCCATTATTTTAAAAGTTTCAATGAGATCATCTCTCATTCTTCTCTCTAATAAAGTAAGTAAAGTAAAGTTAGCGACCATAGTCGAGGGTGACCCGAAGGCTCCCTTTTCGATAGCTACTACACCAAGGTGTAGGGGAGGGCGCTACTCCATTCCCAGGATTGCTCCACTTTACCCTTGAACCGTACCTTATAATGCTGAGTGTTAAGCAAGGTGGTATCAAGTTCCATTTTTAAAGTCTTTGGTATGACTCGACCTGGGATTGAACCCAGGTCTCCCGGGCCATTGGCGAACACCCTAACCGCTGGGCCAATGTCCCGGTTCTAATAAAGTAGTTAATCCTAATTTCTCTAATCTTTCTCTATAACTGTAATCTTTTACTTTTTGAAATTATTTTTGTCACTATTGTTTGTATGCTCTCCAATTTTGTATGACACTGGAGTTCAGGACTGAATACAATATTCTATATGAAGTCGTATTAGGGTTTTATATATTTCTAAAACATTTTCCTCCCTTGAAATAAAATTTCTAACCATCCAGCCAATCATTCAATTTGTCCTTGATACAATAAACAAAATATGATTGTCAACTTTAAATGCATGATCAAAGCCAACCCATAGATCACATTCCTCATTTATTTTTTGGATTTCCTTGTTGCTTAATCTGTAACATACCCATACATAAATATGGGAAACGTACATAGAATGTTCATAACATATATACATAACATAGAACATAGGAATCCAGAAACACAAAAACACTTACGACTTCTTAGTTAGGGTACGAAACTTTTTATTACCTTTGAGTTAAAAGGTTTTTCGACATAAGGAGAGAGGCACAAACTTTCTATGTTGGATTTTCCATCTGCACCCCCCACCAACATGTGTGGCACCCGCCACAAGGCCACTGCGAACTAGCGAAAGTCACCCTTCTTCTTCGGACCGCAAGACTCAACTACTGACTTTTTCAAATCTCCCAAAATCCTCCACGCACGCTTTTAGTGCATGACATCATTCACATCCAGGGTCAAATCCTCTCTCTGGGATTTTTATTTTGACATCTGTGAACAACACATCCTCCCTACGCGCGCATCAACATCTGTGCTCAAGGTTGCACCCATGTGCTGAGCCAAAAGGTTCTCTGCCTAACTAAACCCAAAGGCAAGATATATAAAATGAAATCCCTCGGCCATTATATTACAAATCTATATTCAAATTTGCTAACAATTATATATATCTTCAGTTGATTATTTCTATCCAATACTAATATTGCCCAGTCAGCTGGGGCTGTAGAATGCACTGACAGCTTCTCTGCAGAGGGGCAAGACCGCCCCCTGCCCCAACAAGTATCCTGGAAATGACACTAAACAATCTGATGGTGAAGTTCCAGTAATGCTGGAGCTTTGGGTAATGTGGCATACCCCTTCATTTCCATCGCTCCCAGGTCCACTCTGGCCTGAAGTGGTAGCACCTGATAAAGGTCCTGTCTTTGGGTCAAATAGAAATAAGCTGTGGTTTCAAGAGTTTACAGTTTTTACATTTGAACTGCATATTTATGCTAAATAGAACTGTTCTGACATTTAAACTACGTACTTATGCTAAACTGAATTATCTGAAATAAAACTGTTTTTACATTTAACTCTGTGTATTGCACCTCTGCAGAGGGGGTGAGACCCCCTTCCCCAACAAGTATCCTGTATATGACACTAAACAATCTGATGGTGAGGTTCCAGTGATGCTGGAACTTTAGGGAATGTGGAGCACTCCTTCATTGCCATTGCTCCCAGGTCCACTATGGCCCAGAGTGGTAGCACCTGGTAGGGTTAAATAGAACTAATCTGCATACTTATGCTAAACTAAATTACTTGAAATAGAACTGTTTTGATATTTAAACTGCGTACTTATGCTAAACTGAATTGTTTGATATAGAACTGTTTTTGACATTGAAACTGTACTAACGCTAAACTGAATTGTTTGAATTAGAACTGTTTGACTAAAATGAATAACTTGAAATAGAAATGTTTTTGACAAACTGTGTCCTCATGCTAAACTGAATTGTTTGAAATAGAACTGATTATTCATATAAAAATTGATTTGGCATTAAATAACCAACAAAGGTTGATATGTCATAAAAACCAACCAATCAATACTAATAATTTCTACACTATCATATGGTTTCAAGAATTCCTATCTAATACTAATAATTTGCAAGTAATTACAAAGTGCAGAAGCAAAATTAGGAATATTCTAGTATAATATTAAACGACTCTATTATAAAACAAGATTAATTTAAAAAAATAAACAACAAAATAAGAGACACAAAACAGTAAATTTACTTAATATGGCTACCATTTTTTTTTCAATTATTGTATCAACACGTCTTTGAAACTATTTGCATGCCTTTAAAATAAATTCTTCAGACATTTTATTCTATTCCTCCACAATAGAAGTCTTAAGCGAACCAATATTTGGATAGGAAGTTGCATTTGTTTTGTTTTCTCAAATGCCCCACATAGCATAATCAAGGGGGTTATGGTCTGGGCTTAAATCTTGTTTAATTACTGTCTTCACAGTTTTCTCACGGACTTTCAATTTATCAGCATGCTTTCTTATTGATGTTGAGGGGTCCTTCTTAATTGCCATAGCGAGTGCAGTTAAAAAGCCTTCTTTTTGTTTTTTGTTCACTCCTCTACTCCCCCTTTTCCTTAAAAAGCTCTTTTTCTGTAAAATTTTTTCTTTGCTTTGTATATGGTAGGCTAAAAAAATTTTGGCTTGGTTTCAGCATTAAGTAACTCATAGGTTCTTTGTCATTTCTTTTCTTGCTCACTCATATTGGGTTGAATTCTAATTTTAAAAAAGTGCTTGAATAAGAGCTAATCATGAAAATCTAAATTTATCACATTTTTTTTTTCAAAAATTGGACTCATTAGTCTAAAAAAAAAATGTTTTAAAAATTATTCCACATTTTACTTCCACACCCAGAAAATGTAACTCACAATCATCTTAAACATTTCATACTTCTTACAATATCAATGTTTTAAGAGCCAATGTATCACGAGTTCAAAAATTTTTCTCATCATTAGAAAATGTTTTGTTTGACCCATAGATGAGACCCTAACAAATATTACCCACTCTGGATTAGTGAGTAATGCAACAAAGGTGTGACTTGACACACCCATGAGTGACAGAATTGGAACTTTACCACCAGATGCAGTTTAATATCATATTCAGAATACCCTATTTTTAAAAGGGTCTTATCCTTCTGCAGGGGTTCATTCAGGATATTCTAGGCCTTGTCAGTAGGACACAATCTACATGGGTGATTTGTTTGTAGTGGTGAAAAAGTTGTGTAGTACCAACTACATTTTTTGAATGTGTAGAACAATGGTGTACTTATGCACTACAAATTTTCCAAACAACACACCTTGGGTTTTGAATTTAATCTTTCCTTTTCCAAGACTGGTTGCCCTACCAAAACTACAGAACGCTGTCAGCTCTACTATTTTACCCATAGCAGAGGAAGACGAGATGATTACATACTTTTCCCAAGGGCATTAGCACATGCGTACAAGCCACAAAATCCAAGCCATTTGACATAACCAAATGCAATTTAACAACACACCCAGGTACACCGAGCCATATAACAAAGTACAGTGTAGATATAAGTACTTGTAAGTATTTACATATATACCCAGTAGATATCGACTCTTCTTCCTCCTCCTCTCTTATGTAGTTAATCCATAAGATGCTTAAATCAGTTAAGTGAAAGATTATCTCCAGATGGATTCAGTAAATATCTGCAATCTTAAATAAACAAATTAGATAAGGTGTCAATCAATTTGTGCGATCAGCACATAAAAAAATTCTTGACACAGAACAATCCTTGAAGCAAAATGAATTCTACCCAAGGTTAGCTACACTGTGTGCATATTGTGTTACTTCATTCTTATTAAATTGCAAAAATGAAACCACTTTATGAACACGTTTCACCAGAGAATTTTAATATTTGGAATAGATATATCTGCTTATCTATACAATTATAATATAAGTAAAGTAAAGTAAGCGACCGTAGTTGAGGGTGACCAGAAGGCTCCCTTTTCAATAGCTACTACACTGAGGTGTAGGGGAGGGCACTGCTCCATTCCCAGGATTGCTCCACTTTACCCTTGATCCTTACCTTATAATGTTGAGTGTTAAGCAAGGTGGAATCAAGTACCATTTTTTGAGTCTTTGGTATGACTCAACTGGGGATTGAACCGCAGTCTCCTGGACCATTGGCAAACACTCTACTCATTAAGCCAATGGCCCAGTATAGATCATGTGCCAGACTGAACTTCTGTAAATTCAGTATCTCCCATAAATAAGTACACCCCAAAAAATTCTTACGAAAAAGTTAATTTTTCTCTAAACCAAATTATACAATCAAAATTATTATTAGGCATTATTTATTACCAAACTCTACAGCACAGAAAATTTGTAACTACAAATATGAAGCCTCGTCAGCAGATCTGAGAATATGCCAACTGCATAACCTGCAGAAGGCAAAGACCCCCACCTCCCCTCAGGATGTCTTAAGTACGACATTAGTGTCTTAAACTACATCTGGTTGTAAGACTTCAGTCTTCAGAGATCTGGGAAATGTAGAGTCACTCTTTTATTGCCATTACTGCCAGGTTCATTCTGACACAGAGAGGTACAGTTTAATACGGATATAAGAGAGTTGTCGGGGCCCAGAGAATAAGTCTCTTATATCCACAGGGTTTGGTCTGTTTTGTTTAGGTAAAACAGGCTCTAATTATGGACCAGGGAAAATCTCTCTTATATCCAGGTTACACTATAGTAACTTTCAGGGTTCCAAGTAAGGTCAAATAGATCTGTTTGAAAATTAATCATATCAGATAAGAGTACTTGATACTATATAACTACAAGAGGAGAGTCTCTATGGTGTAGTGGTTAACATGCTGAACTGCAACATCATAGTAAGCAGGTTCAAACTTTAGTTGCACAATTATGTTGCCTTTCAGATAAATAACCTTGGAAAAGATATGAACACCCTTATCTCTTAGTTTTTGATTAAATAGTACCACTACTGTTTTTCTGCAAGGATGGCTTTAGCATTACATAACCGATAAAGGTTGATATGCCATTAAACAAAGAAAGCAAACCAAACCATATAACTGTGAACACAAAGATGGTTATTATTATTATATTAGTTAGTTTTCCATTTCAATCATACATCTTAGATGCATCAGGGAGGTCTTCAGTGATGCGCTGTCTTCATTGCCGATTTCAGGTAATTTCTGCATCATATCAGCTCTGACAGTAAAAACTATATACTGTATAAATTATTAGATTTCCATCAGAATACCTGAAACCATATAACTATATAAATTACTAGTATTGAGAAAAGTTACTTGAAGCTATAGTTGATAAGAAATGATTATCATTAGTTGTTTGAAAAAATATAATTGCTTGAAAAACAAAAAAAAAGAAAACAAAAGACTGACTTCAGGATTAAATAACCCAATAAGGGTTAACATTCCATAAAACCAATACAAATGTCATATAGTTTCCTCAGTTAATAAGTCATCTCCTTAATATATATATATATATATATATATAGGTGCCTGTGGTGTAATGGTTATCGTTGTAGGAAATGGACACGGTGACACAAATTCAAATCCTGGACGAGACTGATTGCATTTCACATAGCACTAATACCCTTGGGAAAGGTATGAATCCAATTATTCTCCCTCCAGCTATGGGTAAATAGTAGGACAGACTAGGTTCTTCAGCCTTGGTAAGGCAACTTGTCTAGGAGAAGGAAAACTCTGAATTCAAACCTGTTAAACTCCGCTTAAAAATTGATCTTGTGTCATATCCTGCCTGAGCGGAGGGGTTGGTAAATAAATATATATATATATATATACACACACAAACACACACATGTAATTTTATTTTTAGTTACAGAAGTGTTGCAATTATATTCTTCATTGCAGAGTTTCACTGCTGTAGAGTTTAGTGATAAATACAAGCTAATCATATTCATTTTAATCATATAATGTTCCATTAGAAATAATAAAATTCTGGTGTCTTTATTTTTAAAGAAAATTAAATGTACATATTTATGGTGTAACAGGATATAGTCTGGAAGATCAGCCGGAAGTAATGGATGATAAGGACAAATGGCAAGAGACAGTCAGGGAAATTTGTGCTAGTAGCATGACATGATGATGATGATAATGGTATAACATTATAATGCCACCAGTGGTGAGGCTCAACCAACCATCTATGAAATGAGACTCTTACTTGTGGGCTTTTCCATACTACTTTCAAACTAAACAACGAGACTTGTTGATATAAATTTTGGCATAAAGACTCACAAGACCTTCCAATGTGACATAAGCTATATTAGATTGAGGGTTATTCAAGGTCAAATAAGAAAAATCTTTAGTTCTAAACACTGTACACAAATAATTGTTATATCAGACTTTTCTTCATTATTCTTATTAATGGTATTATGAATCATTACAATAAAATTAATTCTAATACAGGGTGGGTCAAAATGATCTGTAGGTTTTGTAGCTATCAAACTGACTTTGGTATTAAATATATCAATAAGGGTTAACCAACAATAGAAAAGGCAATAGGAAAAGCAGAGATAAGTAATATGCAACAAAAAAAATTTGTACAAACATTTGACATTTTTTGGTGAATCCTTGTTGATTTATATAATGCCAAAGTCAGTTTAATAGCTATGTTCCCCAATTATATATGGCATAAACATGAATCTTTACAATCCTTTCAAACAGGTGAACACCTTATGCTTAGTTATAATACCAATGTTTTAAGAGCCAAGATTAAAGTTTACATTCATTTTAAATCCGAAATTATTTCAAATTTAGTTGTAATTTTTTAAGAACCAATTTATTAATATATTTCAAAAACATTTTAAACATCATCACATTATTTCAACTATAGCTGACTTTAAAAGATACCATCCTTCCAGGTCAGAGTGAACCTGGGAAAACTGGCGATGAAAAGGTGATTCCAAACTCCTCAGAGTTCTAGAACAGGAGCCTCACTAGTGAATGCAGTTTACTCACATGTCCAGGACATGGTACATTTAGTAGAGATTGATTCTTGCCCTAAAATTTCTTGTGTTCAATGTTGTTGTCAAGTATGCAATATTTTCATTTGATCAGAGATTAATATTCAACTTGTCAACCCGACTGCAAAATACCATTCAATAGAAATTTCTAGAACAAATTGCAAACAATTTACACTTTCATTCAGTGACAGTATTTTTCCATACAAATAATTTCTAAAAAAAAACTGTAAACTATTTACACATTCGTTCATTGACGATACTTTTTCCATAAACCATACAAATAATTTTTTGCATTTAAATCAGATTTTTATCTTTCCAAAATGATGAAAAGCCTAACAAGCTAAAAATATCAATTTTCTTTCATCTTCAGTGTTAAACAAATATGTATATACCAATTTTTGTTATTTGAAAAAAAAAAAAAAAAATACACACTGATATAACTGCTGTTATAATACAATCAAAAATTATCTTTTTGAATGAAGTCAGCTAAAGTTAAACACTACTTTCATCTAATGATAAAAACAACAAACTTTTACACCAACCCAATAGAAATGTATGCTGACAACTTAAAATATAATAAAAAGTGAATTTCTTTAAAGTCATTAATTAAAACTAAGCACTCTAAATGCCATCTAATCACAAACACAAAATGATCAATTAAGCCATATAACAGATTTATTTTTATTCCTTATATATATATATATATATATATATACATATATATAGTCATACACAGACAGACTGCTTCGTTGTATCACAACTCTTCAGTGTGGCTAGACTGTAGGATGCTTGAAGCTGGGGTCGAAACCCGCTTGACTTTACGTTAGACTTAGTATCATACCACTTAGCCAGCAAGTGAACCACATCAGCTCAGGAATTATAAGACATTAAGTAGAAGCTTTCGTTTGTTTACATTTATACCTTATCAGATACCGGAGTGCTCAATTTGCTCAAAGAGCTTCGCATTATGCGAATGGCAGCTGTAAATTCCTTCACCAGAGTGCTACCCCCGCATAGGGGAGATTATATATATATATATATATATATATATATATATATAAATATAAACAACCTGAATGAAATAGTTTCCAATCAAAATTTTATCTTTATTCAAAGTATTTTTTCTATCTCCAGAATTGAACCAAAAATATATTTTTCAACCCCAAAAAAGCAAATGCAGGTAGATCATAAGTCATATGCAAAGTCTTTCTTTTCATATCCAAAGTAAAATGGAAATATAAAATAAAATAAAAAGAATGAAGTTTAAGATATTAAAAACAGGGCAGCTCAGAATCAATAAATCAAGCATTCTCCAATAAAGTTGAAAGCAAAGAAATTTAGTCCAAACCTTTGACCTACTTAAAAAAAAACAAAAAAAACCTTTGAGAGTGAATATCATACAAATTAAACAAGCTACATTTCTAAAGTCAAGACTGCAGAGTTTTGCCATAGTCAGAAATGAGACAAAATATTAAAGTATATCAAGTTTGATCTTTTTTTTTTTTTTCAAACAAATACTTGAGAATTAAGGTCAAAAGTATTTATCATTATGATAATGTATCAAATGTATTTTTGTTTATTACTGACATTTACTTGTAAGCATATTTTGTGTAGCATGCATCAAAACCAGTCTATGACTACATTATATAATTATTTTTACCATTATTATGATGTTCATATGTATTTTAAGACAGTCTATGACTACATTATATAATTATTTTTTACCATTATTATGATGTTCATATGTATTTTAAGACAGTCTATGACTACATTATATAATTATTTTTTACCATTATTATGATGTTCATATGTATCTTAAGACAGACTATGATAACATTATATAATTATTTTTACCATTATTATGATGTTCATATGTATCTTAAGACAGACTATGACAACATTGTATAATTATTTTTATCATTATGTTGATATGTATCAAAAGACAGTCAAATGACTCCATCATATGACTATTTTTATCACTATAATGATATATATATTAGTGTATATTTGAAATATTTTCATATTCTACCAGACATTATTTCCAAGTGCAATTTCATCAAAACATCCAAAAACTGTTTATAACTATATCATTATTATTACCACACACACACACACACAATAGGGTGTATCAAGATTATTTTCATTTTCTTACAGATCTTTACTTTAGAAGACTGAGTGTATACATCTCTGACTCCACTATATCATCAATATTACCTATATATATATATATATATATATATATATATATATATATATATATATATGTATGTATGTATGTATGTATGTGTGTGTGTGTGTGTGTGTGTGTGTGTGCGTGATACATTTTAAAATTAACAGTTCCGACACTATAAAAACTACATTTCTCTCCATTTCATGAAGATAGTCCTTTTTTTTTTTTTTTTTTTTTTTTTTTTTGGTGATAAAATCATTTATTTTCTGATGAACTTAGAATTCAGACAAAATATATCAATTTTATTTTCCTGTCTTCTTTTTCATACCATTGTGTGTGGGGAGAAGGGGTACTTTTCTACATCAGCCAAATTTTACATTATAAAGACACTGTCAGATTAAGTAATAAGAAAATTCACTGTCACGGCAACAAGAGATATTTAGTGTCACTCAAAGCAAGCATAAAAAAAAGTGGTAATTAAAGAACACCTTTAATAAATATATATAAATACACTAATTAGCTACACACACACACACACACATATATATATATATATATATATATATATATAGTACAATTAAATGGAGACTCAAACTCGGTTAAGCCGTCATAATAAATTTATTTTGGTGGAGAATATATATATATATATATATATATATATATTACTGTCATATAAAACTTTCAGTACCCAACAGTTCAGTTAAAGCTGTATACTAGATTAATAACACAGGTAATATTTGTATATAATATTCAGAAATGAATATACCAAGTTATTTATTGAAAACTTTATAAATAAAAAAATTGTATTGAATAATATTTAACTTTTCTTAGCTGTTTGCTTTCACATTTTATGTCAACTTTTGTTAAAATAGACAGGGCTATCTAGTCTTAAAAAAGAGCATTTGTGAATTCAAATACCCTGCCAACATATAAAGGACCAACTTTGCAGGGTAAGGCTCATTATTTAAACCTTAGTGAAGACCAATGCAGTGAATTGAGAAATAGGCTGATAAGGGATACACACACACACATATATATATATATATATATATATATATATATATATATATATATATATTGAGAGTAGCACTCCATTACACACAAATATGAGTGCTCATTAGTTCAGTAAAGATTTGGACAGTTTAACTACTAATACAGGTGATTTGTTTATAGTGGTCAAGGCTTGTGTAGAACCAGCCACACTATTTTGGATGAGTTGATAACAGAAGAATGGTGCACTCATTAGACTGCTTAAACAGGTGATTTGTTTATAGTGATAACAGAAGAATGGTAAACCAGGATGTCACAGATTCTCCAAAGCCCAACTATTTAGATGTAGTAGAAGAGAGGATTTGTGCCTTTCACAAGAGCTTTTGTTCAAAGTGAAAAACAAACAGCTTCATCCAGGTTTGAACTCAGTTCATTGAGTCCATTTCTTAAAAAGACCTGAAAGCCTACAACTATCTACAATATACATGCCTTGCAAATCATAAAAAAAAAAGAAAGTAAAAAAAGATTGTCAATGGTGATAAGATAATGCAAGTATTATTGATAAAAAGACACATTGCAAATACTTTTATTCTAGAAATATATTACAAAATCATTAAGAAAAGCGATTGTCAATGGACATGAACTTATTCAAGTAATAATGAATGAATACAGCAATTATATAAGTTTATGCACTTTCCCTTTAGGTTCATATTAAAAATCTAAGTAGTTAAAAAAAAAAAAATGTTTTTTTCTGTTTTGATAAAATCATTGTTGTGTACATGATTCATGTTTTATTGCTTCTTTGCTGTAAGATGGAGGTGGGGTTGTCCCCTTAATTGCATCTCTACTTGAAAAAATGTCAACAGGGTCAAATCAAATCAATAATACAAATGTTTATATTTATTTTTATTGCTTTATTTTGGAAGGAAGAAGACTAAAAGGAAAAGGGGAGAGAGACTGCCAGGGAAAGTGGGAGACTGTTGGGAGTGGAGGAGACCGTAAAGGGTGGGGTGGGGTGGGCCAGAATATTGAGTTTTGGTTGAATTTCTTTCTCTGCCTATTTATCTGTCAATAACACTTGATGTAAAGAGCATCACCAAAATATTCCAATATTCATGTCATGACCTTATGTCGGAACTTATAAAAAGATATTCCTACAGCAGCATACGGCATTTTGAACAAAATTGGAGTAAATAGAAAATCAGGAAGAAAGAAATTGTCAGTGATCAGGATTGAAGGCAAACATTACTGACGATACAGAACTGTTATATATATCATATAGGTGTAGTGGGATGCAAAGATAAAAAAAAAAGAAGCTATTTAAAATATTTGTCTGAAGTTTTTATTTTGAAATATGTCCATGGAAAATACATCTTTAAAAAAAAAGAAAAAGAAAAAAGAAAAAAAAAGAAGCAGTTTAAATGCAATTCTACATATGATACCAAAAATGAATAAAAATAAAAAGGTGTGTGTGTGTGGAGTCCCTTTATGGTAGTGAGTAACATGCTGAATTTTAACATAGTAGTAACCAAATTCAAACTACAGTTGTATTATTATATTCACTAATATCCTTAGGAAAAGTACAAATTCCTTTTATATGCCCAGTCATGGGTTAAATAGTACTACTACTGTTCTTCTACAAGGATGGAGTTATTATTATTATTATTATTATTAATATTATTATTTATTTATTTGTTATGTCTCTTTGCATATCTCAACTCCTCTTAAATCAAACTTAAAAAATAAAGAAAAAAAAAGAAGAAAAAAAAAAGAAAAAGGATTTAATCAAACTTAAAAAAAAAAAGATGATTTTTGAATAGAACATATACATGATTAATACATTGTCCATATACCGATCAAATTCTGTTAAGTAATTCATTTGATAGTTCTCCAAAACGCCGTCTAAATTTCTTTTTCTTTACCATTTTTTTTTTCTGAAATTATCCAAAAATCTTGAAATTTTCCACACTATCACTGTTTTTGATCTAATTGGGCAATTTGTTTCAAGAATATATTACTCTATTATCAAAAAAAATTCAATCCATGAGTAGTTTTTAAAATCTATCTTGACAGTAAATTTTCTTTTTGTGGAGAAATATTGAAAAAATGTCTAGTAGGATAAGAAATTCCATTAATTATTTTAAAAATTTCAATTAGATTACCTCGCCTTCTTCTTTCTAATAAAGTAGTTAATCTTAATCTTTTACTTTTTAAAAAAAAAAAATTTATTGTCACTCTTGTTTGTAGGCCTTCCAATTTCAATATTACACTCCAATTTCCATGTTTTGACATTGGAGCCCAGGGCCAAGTACAATATTGTATATGTAGTTTTATTAGGATTTTAAATATTTAAAAAAAATACTTTATTCAACTCACGAAGAAACCAATTCAAATTAAAAACAAAATGCTCATATCAATAATAATCAATATGAACAACTTATTGAAAAAAGAATGCAACAAGTGCTCAACTGGTTTTAAGCCTCTGTAGTCTTCAGCTATACACATTCTGACTCTAAGTTTTAGATTTTCAACCAATTGATGTCAAGAGTAACCATTTCTATAGTCAGAGTTTAAATGATTACTTCCATGGTGTGAGTTGAAATAAAATTTTCAGAAAGTGCTCAACTATAATGGTCATAAGAGAGTAGTGTGGATCGATAGAATGTATATATATATATATATATATATATATATATATATTAGGATAGCGTAGACACAGTGTCAACAACATCTATCAGGCAAGAAACTGACAGTCACCAAGCACCATTGAGTCTGTGTTGATGCTACCCTAACTTAGATATACATGCTTTATCATTGATATTGAGCACTTTTTATTTATAAATATAGCAAGCTATATAATTAATGTATATTGATCATAAAAACATGTATATACATACACACATACCTATGATAAGGCTCTATGGGTTAAATAGAACTAACTGCATACTTCTGCTAATCTGAATTGTTGGAATTACAACTGTTTGAGTAAACTGAATAGCTTGAAATAGAAATGTTTTTGACAATTAAACTGTACTTACATTTAAACTGTGTGCTTATGCTAAAATGAATTGTTTGAAATGGGACTGTTTTTGACACAGAAACTGCACTTACACTAAATTGAATTGTATAATATAGAACTGTTTTGGCATTTAACTGTGTATAAACAAAATCTGTTCTAATACTAAACCGAATTAGCTGAATTAGAACTGTTTTGACAATTAAACTGTGTACTCATGCTAAACTGAATTGTTTGAAATAGAGCTGACTATTTGTATAAGAATGGATTTGGCATTAAATAACCTACAAAGGTTGATATGCCATAATAACCAACCAACCAACCTACAAACAAGTATACCCATTTTTAATAAAAAGTTACTTTTCTTCTAAACCAAAGATACCAGGATTTTATTATTTCTAGTGAATCAATATACATTCAAAATCGATATTATTAGATATTATTCATTACTAAATTCTACAGCATTGAAACTAACCAAAAAATAAAATTGTTAAAAATGGTATACTTATTTTGGGACTGCAACATATTTGTTTTTAGTTTTAGGACAGCAACATATTTATGCTTTTAGTTTTAAAGTTTAAATGCTTTAGAGTTTGGTAATAAATAATAACTAATAATATCCATTTTGATGAATAATAAAATCCTGGTATCTCGGGTTTAGAAGAAAATTAACTTCTTATTAAAAAATTGGTAGTGGTGCATTTATTTATGGGTGATACTGTATATTTGATAGGTAAATTTCTTTATGTATGTGTATTTATATCTAATAGTAACACTTGATTTTTGTAGCCATTCACTGTAAAGTTTTAATAAACAATAAAGTTAGTAAAAAAGCTAGCTTCAAATTTTAACTTCTCCCAAGTGTATATGAGGACCATAGGTAGGTATGTATAACAATCAAATGGTTATTCTTTGGAAATTTTTTAAAATCTTATAATTTGTAAGATTTTTAAAAAATACTTTAACTGCTTTGAAACCTTCAACAAGGATCTATTCTACACAAATTACATATATTACAGATCTATTCTGCACAGATTACATAATGATTCCTAGTAGAAACTACTTGAAATATGAATGCAAGGAAATAAATAAATAAATAAAAAAAAAAAAAAATGAATAAAAAATTTATCATTACTGTTAGGTTATGGCAAAACATCCTTCTCTTTGTTTCCTCACAATTAATTTCAGAAAGAACAATTAAAAAAAAAAAAAACAAAAAAAACAAAACAGAACATTAAGTGATAAAATAAAAACAAAAAAATCCCCACCAGATTAAGGGAGGGCGGGAGGGTAATACAAAATCAATAACTCGAGTGTTTATTTCCATTCAAGGAAAGACATTTCTAAGTAACCTAGCAACAGAGGCATTGCCGGGTGCTTTCTGAGACAACATTATGGACAACACCTTCTTTTCTTTGGATTCTATAAATAGCAACAAAAAATAAAATGGAATATAAAAAAAAAAAATTTAAAAGTTTTAAATCCTGGATTTATTGATTTTATTGATTTTATTTCCACTAAAGTTGTAATTTAAAAAGATTTTTTTCAAAGTGAAAAATCCAAGGAGAGAAGATCCAAAAAAAAAAAAGAAAAAAAAAAGAAAAAAAAGAAAAAGGGATTCCTTTATCAGCCATAGTTATCTCCTTGAAACCACTAAATCAATTATAAATGAGCAAAAATGCCCTATATACAGTATTGGGAGAAAAACCCTCCCAAAAAAGAGACACCTGACCTAAAAAAAATCTTATGATGACAACTGATGTAGTTTATGATATGATTACTTAATATTAGGTGGGATATCCATTAGCATCAATTATTGTTGCCTGACAGTGTCTGGTTATGTTTTTCAACAAGTGGTTGCTAACAATCATTCAATATATAAAATAATTCAGTTTCCTTAGAAGGCTTGCAATCTTTAAACTTTCTATCAAATTGGAATCATTTTTGAGATGAGGCTTCTTAATCTGAGAATTAATTTTTATTTATTGTGGACTTTTTGTCCTCATCTTGGTAGTTTTTGTGTTGTTTTTTCTTCTTTCACTACGTTTCAGCTAAATTTCACCTCTGGCCTTCTTCAGGTGATTTACCGCGACCTCGGATAGGAATGCCACGGGCCCCGAAGGCGCAGCGGATAGAGGTGGTGAGTCTCTACGGTTCCAGGTGAGCATTGTCAGAAGATAGCGGTTTCAAATCCTACCCAAACTGGCCAGAGGTTTACTTGGTCAAAAACGTGGTGCGATAGACAACAACTATGGAAGGCAGTAATTACTGGGGATACGGTTACAAGACTCAGCATTCCTATCCGAGGTCACGGTAAATCACCTGAAGAAGGCCAGAGGTGAAATTTGGCCGAAACGTAGTGAAAGAAGAAAAAACAACACAAAAACTACCAAGATGAGGACAAAAAGTCCACAATAAATAAAAATTAATTCTCAGATTTCTATCAAATATTAAACATAAATTTTTAATTGGAATCAAGACAGGACTTTGAGATATAAATTATATTTCTGAGAATTTTCTTTTTAGAAAATCATAACTTTTCACTACGAGTAAGAGAACTTTGACAACAATAATCAAGGAAAATAATCACTTCCTATGTGTGTCTAAGCCAGAAAAGTTTCATTAAAATTTGTGGTGATGGCAACAACAAAAAATAGTTCAGTTTTTTTTACTATGTTTTCTTTTGTCCAGTACTGAATTTATATACTAGCAGGGATACCTAATGTTGTCCAGGGGAAAATAACTTCAAATATGACTACACAGTTAAAATATATACTTTGATATATTTCTTCTAATATGCCATATCAAATGAAAAAAAAAAAAAAAAAAAAAAAAAGAAAAAAAGAAGAAAAATTATTTACACATGAAAAAGTAACTCACTGAAAAAATTTTCTAAGGCTGAAATCTAATTTAGTTTCTTCTGAGCATTGGATGCCAGAAATAATCTTTAAGAATCCAGCCCTAGAACAACCAATATAGAACTGGTCATGGAAAAAAAGGTATAAGATAGATATTCTTGTGAGTGATCATGCATCCATGCTGAGGAGGGGGTCTCTGAAAATTAATGGCTCATGTTCTAGGAGGCCTTCCTCCTAGGAAACACCAATTCCCTCCCTTAAAAAAGGTAAGGGCTAGATTAATTGTCCAGCATTCATGAAGAAGAATGCCAATGAAACTAAGCAATTTTTGCATTTGTCTTCTGGGAGACTTGCTTCCTACAGAGTACCCAATAGTAAACAAATCTTGTGTCACATCCCAACACCATGTGTGTGGGTGAGTGTAGAAAGTGAGTAAATACTGAGGTCAATGGTATTCTAGAATTGGTTTGGTTTGGTTGTTGGGGTTTTATGGCATATCAAGCTTTGTAGGTTATTTTAACGCCAAATCCATTTTTATGAAAATAGTTCTATTTCAAACAATTCAGTTTAGCATAAACACGCAGTTTAAATGTAAGTACAGTTTAATTGTGAAAAACATTTCTATTTCAAGTTATTCAGTTTAGTCAAGCAGTTCTAATTCAGTTTAGTATAAGTACAGATTTTCTTTACACACAGTTAAATGTCAAAACAGTTCTATATTAAACAAATCAGCTTAGTGTAAATAGAGTTTCAATGTCAAAAACAGTTCCATTTCAAAGAATTCAGTTTAGCATAAGCACGCAGTTTATTCTAGTATTGTCTCCAAGTTTTGTTGACATGGTAAAGTTAAGCCCAACAGCAAATTTAAGTCACTAGTGTTAGTACTATTAGTTGTCCATCATATCCGATGATGATATCCTGCCAATTTTATCCTTCATTTTTTTTTTTTAATCTTTGGATAGGTATTGCCAATTGTCGTACTACTTGATAGAAAAGTAATATGTGATTAAGGCAAAACCTTGAAAAATAGAGAAGATTTTTATATAAGAATTGTTTCTAATGGCACATTTGTTGAGTTAGGTGTTATAAAAAAATAAACCAGCTCAGTTCCAGAGACCTTCCTAAGTAGATGGCCCCTTCACCTTCATCTAAAAGAGAGTAAGGGTTGGGTTTATTACCCGGTGTCTGCACTGCCCCAAAATGGGAGTACTGACGGGAATGAGCTATTTTTGGCACCTGCCCTCAGGAGGCTAACCTTCTGCCAGGTCCCCACATTAAAGTGACCTTGTGTCACATTCTATCACCATGGAAAGTGGGGTGATAAATACTCCCCTCAAATATTCCCCTCCAATGTAGTGATTTTTATTGCATGACCTTATGGTAACCATAAATTATAATTCAATGTCATATGTGGAGGTTTTGTGAATCCTCATGCCGATAGGTCCTGTCATTTTGGCATACACAAACATATAAACAGCTTATTTATTAATACAGATGTAACAGAAGTCCATGATGATATGGATTCTTTTATTTAGAAAGGAGGGAAGTATTCTAATTAGCCTTTTATACTTATCTCTGTAATATCACCTGTTTGGATTATTAAAAAATGATGTTAAGCACAAATTTAAACTAGCATAAAATTATCAGTAAATAGCAAATTGGATGGGGAATCGCTTTATTCTATGAATTAGAGCATTTTAAGAGTACTGCTCTTATAAACCTTTCCTGATTCTTTGGTATTTCTGCAGGGTTATGGCTATTCACACACACACACACACACACACACACACACACACACACACACACACACACTTAATTGATGTCTTTATAACTATTCTACAATCCCGATGGTGTGAAAAAACCCCCAAGATGATACAATTTGTAAACAAAATAATATTACACAAACTGATATCCGTGAAAAAAATTCCATAAAAAAAAAAAAAAAAAGACTAAAAACATGTACTATTTGAAAATAATCAACCAATAACGGATACCTCGCTAAAAGAGAAAACACTGACTGAATTCCTTAAGCTAAACGTGAGAGTGCTCAATATGCAAAGTAGAGTGAATTATGAATACCTACAGAGTCAGAAAAAATTTAGGCGAACCTAAACAGATCATCAGGACAGTTCTGATAATTCATTTAGGTGAAACCTAGGTAGATTTTTTTTCTGACTCTGTAAGCATTAATATTTCACTCTACTTAGTGTGTATATATATATATATGTATTATTTGGTCCAGTTAAACCGGAGTTGGGAGTAATTCCATCAGGACAAGAGTCTATGACAATTTTAAATGCCTGGACAAAAAAGTCTGTAAACTTATTGAACGCACCACGTATATATATATATATATATATATATATATATATATATATAGTTCTCTCTTATATATATATATATATATATATAAAAGAGAGAACTATATATATATATATATATATGTGGTGCATTCCATAAGTTTACAGACTTTTTAGTACCGGCATTAAAAATTGTCATAGACTCTTGAAAATTCACTATGTTATTGCTATATATCTTATGAGATGACTGACCAATTTTTAGGATTTCAGCTTCAAATCAACAGCGACAGCAGGAATTGGAATACACCCTACTACAGCCTGATTGTCACAGCTGGTGAATTCCAAAAATGCAATCTGGACGTGAGGAAGAACAATATGCAATAAAATTCTGTTTTAAACTTGGAAAAAATGCCATGCGATGAAAGCTGGATCTACTGCAATGGCCCAGAGACCAAGAGACAAAGTTCCCAGTGGAAGCATGCTGGCTCTCCCAGACCCAAGAAGGCCAGACAGAGCAAATCCACCCACAAACTTTTGATGATCCCTTTTTTTGACAGCACTGGCATGATCTACATGCACTGGGTTCCCACTGGACAGGCAGTCAACAAGGAATACCATGTTGAGGTTTTAAGGGAGTTCAGGAAGAGAATCCTGTCGGAAGAGACCAGCACTCTTCAAATCGGCTCAGTGGCATTTCCAGCAGAACAATGCACCAGTCCACAACTCCATCCTTGTCACAGACTATTTGACCAAGATGGGCATCAAGACAGTTCCGCACCCTCCCTATAGTCCAGACGTTGCTCTTTGTGACTTTTGGTTATTCTCTAAGCTCAGAGGCTGTCGTTATGAGACAATTGAGGAGATGAAAGAGGTGGTGACGAAGGTCATTGACACGCTCACACAAGAGGACTTCCTTGGGGCCTTCCAGAAGTTATTGGAATGGTACAACAAGTTCATTGCAGCCAGAGGAGATTACTTCTAAGGGGACTAGAGTTTCATGTGTGTACTATCAATAAAGGTGCCCATATGAAAAAAGTCTGGAAACTTATTTAATGATCCTCGTATATATATATATATATATATATATATATATATATATCAGTGGCGACTCTAGCCTATTTTTGCTACTCGTGCACCCCCCACCCTCTGTCAACTTCAGTTCCCAACCCGTGGTCCGTGGACCCAAAGTAAGTCATCATAGTTGCTATTGCGTGATTCTCCATTGTATAGCACAGATTGACAAACGTACTTTGCATGGTGTTTTTTTTTGTAAACAATGAAGATACTATATAATTTGTAGTCTTGTTAATACAGTAGATAAGATAATTTTTTTTCCTTTCAAAAGTATAGAAGAAAAGAGATGTTCATTACTATGACGAGAAAAATATGTTTATTAGAATAAAGAAACTGATGACAATATACACAGACACAGCTAGTAGTTTCAATTTCGCTTAAAATAAAGATTATTTGTTGAAAATGTATTCAAATAAACAAATTTTAGTTACAGAATGCAACATTCATTAAAGAAATAGACATCTGTTAGTGAAAAAAACGAATTAAAACACACTGTTTAACCAACATTTACCATAGCGATGAGGATGACGTTGGCGACGGCTCTAATCTGCTATCCCCTCTCTCTCTCTCTCTTTCTTTCTCTCTCCCTCTTCCCAAGAAATCTATCAGCAGTCAGAATGTGCTAAGATTTTTGAGCACGGAGTTAGGGTTGCTCTTGCTATTGGCTACAGCCAAAAGCATATTTCTCTAACATTACTGTTATTATAAGGGTCTAGTGCTGGGCACGGATTACGGGTGTTCAACATTATAGCCGATTTTATGGGATGTTCAATGAATCTGACGGTGGCCGGACAAAGACCATCTGTTCAAAACAGCATCGTTGTATTATTCCCAGATATAGTTATGAACTTTTGGCTACTTAGTTATCGAAACATGAATAGATACGTAATTTAATTGAGATCAGACTAAGTATGTTTGCTTGAAATTAATGGATGATTTTTAATCCATTTTGAATAACATTGACCAAGTTATTGGTCGTGCCGGGCACGAGTAGCACTAGTCCCGTCTCCGCCCCTGATATATATATATATGTATATAAAAGAGAGAACTATAAATATTACTCATTCAATCACCCTCATTTTTTTTCAACTGGTTTTATCTTATCCTCCCTTAAGTATAATTTTATCCAACATTCATTTTACATAATGACCAAATGTTTATTTTTTAAAAGTTTTTCAACATTTTAAAAAATATGTAAAAGAAAATGAGGAATGACAAAAAAATTACCCCAACATTAAAATCCTTTTTTTTTTTTTTTAGTGAATACAAAATAGACTTAATAAACCCATTTCAGCAGGATATATTGAGAAAAAAAAAGACCTTTATGTATAGTAGTAGTCATCTTCAACTTAGCATCTACGACACAGGAGATATCTTTGAGTCATTTTTTAAAAGTGGTTTTATATGCTATCAAATATTGAACATGCAAAGACCAAAGGATGCATTAGACAATATAATTTAATAAAAACAACAAAGGTGAAGATAGCAATTTGAATAATTTGTGGTTGGATAGTTGGTTTAATATAATGTCAAACTTTGTTGAATAAAGGAAGCTAATATAGGAGACGCAGTTGGTGTATTCTAACAATATATGCCAAGATCTTTCTTTTTTACAAGCAGTAACTATTCCTATTTAATAATAATAATAATAATAATAATAATTGGTTTGCACAAATATATATAATTTCATGTATTTCTATTTAATAATAATTTGAACACAATTATATGGTTTAAAGTATTTTATATAATTCAAGTGTTTCAAGCAGTAGTAGTAGTAGTAGTTGTTGATATTGTTATTGATGATGATGATCCTTGGTAAAGAATTATAGCTTCAAGTGATTATTCTTAATACAAATAATTTGTGCACAGTTATATGGTTTCAAGTACTTTTATCTAATACTGATAATTTTTAATATGTGAAATCAAATAACTGTGTGCAAACAAGAAGTGGTTATTATTATCAAATAGAATTATTGGTGTTAGACAGAAATACTTGAAAACATTTAACTGTATGCAAATTAATTGCATTAAGAATAGTGACTTGAAGCTCATCATCATCATCACCAAATACTTGAAACCATATAATTGCTTGCAAATTTTTAGTGTTCGATAGGAATATTTTAAACTACATAACTGCTAACAAATGATTATTAAATAGGAATTGCAATGGGTTATTAACTTTAAACCATTTAGTTGTGTATAAATTATTTGAATTAAATAGGAATACTCAATAGTGTATTCAATTGGGTATAAATTGTTAGTATTCCATAGGAATACTTGACACCATAAAACTGTTGGGGAAAAAAAAAAGAGATTATAGAAAAAAAAAGAAAAGAAGATGCAACTGAATGTTGAAAATATCGTAATTATTACAATCAAATATTTATAAATGAAACAAACAAAACAATAGTTACAGTAAAAAAAGGAAATCATCTTTGTATGTGACTCTCAGTTTGGCTACATTAAGAAATATGGTGAAGTTGAAGGGTTTGAACATTTACTGCAATAAAATTCAAATATATGTTTTGCCTCAGGATCCAGATATATTTGAATTTTTTTTAATGCATTATTTAAAAAATCTATTAACTTTTATATCATTATTTATGATTATCAATTATAATCTATATTTTATCCATTAACTTTTTTTTTCATTATAATTTAATAACACTGACAAAAAAATCCTTCCACATTTGAAAATATTTTGAAACATTTGCTAATCAACTGTTTAAGTAGTTAAGATAAAATTCAACTCTCGTCCTCTGGTATTCACAAGTCTACCAATCTTGAAATAAACATATCCTGATGATGGCTTAAGGACAAAACTGGTTAAATTTAACAAAATTTTTGCCTATTGTTTTGTTCATACTCTGTGTGTGTGTACACAGGTCATATACATCATATAAATTTATACAAATATTAATAGCACAAGTTGTATACATCATTACACACACACACAATCATAATTAATATAACCCTAAGCAGATTCATTGTGGATTTGATGATGAAAGCAGATTTGATTTGCAGGATTACCTTATATTTCTATGAAATCATTTGCAATGATGATGATGATGATGATAAAAAGATGTAATGCATCCAATATACAATTTATAGCAAATTTTTAAATTTTTACGAGCGTTTCGATCAATTATTTTAAAGTGAATACAATTGTATCTAAGGGACATAACTTCTGTTCCGTTTAAGACATGAATTTAAGAGAACATCATAGTCAAGTACTCTAAATATGCACATTCAATATGATATATAGACTGATATTTATTTGTACTATTAGGATAAAAGAAAAAAATTCAATTTTTATATCATTAAATGTTATTTATTATTAAATTACTACATTATTACTATTATTATCACAAATGTTTTGTTAATTCTTAGAGCTAATTCATAAAAAATAATGGCAATATTTAAATAATTTTGCAATTCTATCATTAAAAACAATATGTATCCGAACTTCCAAATATAGCTTCAAACCTTTCCAGACATGATTAACTTTTTCTTAGTTTGAATGAAATTGGATAAAAAATGGTGGACCTTTTAGAGTATGGATGGGGAGACATTTAGAGAATCATAATCTAATTATACAACTCTAATAAATACTATGAAAGTAAATGTTACTTACTCTGTTCATCATGGCACAAATGTCTTCACGGCAAGCATATTTCATGAACACTTTTACAATAGCTTGAATAAACCAACTGCCTCGCTCACGATTTCGCCAGGCTCTGTAACCTGAAAACAATTATTTCATACTTAATGGTGAGGTTAGATTGGTTTAATGACATATCAAACTTTGATGGTTATTTAATGCCAAAAACTGTTTGTGTATATATATATATATATATATATATGTATATATGATTCATAAGTGAATTGTTTGTAGGTAACTTCATTTTTAAATGAGTTAGAACTCATTTGTTTACATACAGCTAAATGGTTATAAGTATTGCTATTGCATTTCACATAACGCTAATACCCTTGGGAAAGGTATGAACCCAATCCAGCTATGGGTAAATAGTAGGGCAGACTAGGTTCTTCAGCCTTGGTGAGGCAACTAGTCTAGGAGAAGGAAAACTCTGAATTCAAACCTGTTAAACTCCACTTAAAAATTGACCTTGTGTCATATCCTGCCCGAGCGGAGGGGTTGGGTAAATATGTATAAGTATTGCTATTTAACACTAATAATTCTGTTCAATATTAATCATTTGTTTGCACATAGTTAAATGGTTTTAAGTATTGCTATTTAACATCAGTAATTCTATTTATCAAGTATTTCTATGTAATATGAACAACCTGCAAACAGCTGTATGGTTTCAAATAACTAATGAAAATAATCCCTAGTAAAAGATTGAACAGTTTAATTAATGGGACCCTAACAGGTACAACCATTCTGAGTCAGAGTGGGTCTGAGAGTAATGGTAATGAAGAGGTTATTCACATTCCCCAAAGCTCCAGCATTGGAGTCTCACCATCAGATGCAGTTTAGTGTCATACACAGGACACTCATCGGAGGTGCAGTCAGCATATTTTACAACCCCAGTTGACAAGGCCATCGTCCTTAATGAGAAATATGTCTATATTAGCAATATCATTAGGAAACAACAAGGAGAAATAGTTATTATAAGGTAATGGAATTGGTGAGCAGAGTTCAAATACACTCATAATTATTCTGGATGTTACAAGTTCTTTTTTTTTATAAACAGAAAGATGTGAAGTGGTTTTTGTTCAGTCAATGGCAGTCTCACTTAAACTTCAAAAGATGTATGTTTTCTTTGGTTTCTTAAACTTAACTTTCTACTTTTTTGAATGTCTTAATTAATATGTGATTGTCTACAGCCAACCACAAGGATTTACTTGACTTTCACATAGTTGTTTCTCATGGCTGGGGATTTGAACCCTGACTTGTCATCTGTAAATCACTCTCATGCAAATGTTCACCACATCTGGTAGGTTGGTGGGGAAGGCACTACATGACAACTCAAAATGGATTACACCAATGAAATCCCACTAAAGTTTTCCTTTGATATAGTTTTATTTTTTGTTGTATTTTAGCCAAAAATCCATTACCTACATTCCTTTATATTCTTGTAAAATTGTAGCACTATGTGGTTGGGCTGCCAAAGCAGACAATTCAATTGTCTGTTTTGGCGCGAAACCAGACAAAGGATTCTTGGACATGAAATCTCGCCGTATCCGGAAGTGGGAAGGGGACGCGAGAGAGGCAGTTGACGGGGGACCCAGCAGAGGGCAGTTGGCGGCTGGACAGCAGAGAAGCGGGCAGCAGAGAGTTGGCGTGGAACCACGGACAGGGGCAGTCAACACCGGACTCGGGAGACAGTAGCAGAGAAGATAGGGTCCAGCGACAGTGAGTCAAGATGAGTCTGATTCCAGTAGCATTGTGGAATTTTCGTGTTTGTTCGTTTGTCCTTCTATTTTCTCCGTTCCCTCGATCGTATTCTTGTGTAGGTAAAGAAATGTGCGTTATCCCCTCGAACCACTAGTTGATCACCAGCCGGCGTAAGAAGTGGAATGGTTAGAAGAGAGATAACGTGGTGGGGGAGAGGGTGTAACGTTTACAAAATATCCATTACAGTTTGGCTAAAGTTTGAAAACCACTGACTTGCAGGATGACCTGATATATTTCTAAAAAAAATCATTTGCAATGTATTTCTATGAAATCTTTTTAAAAGAAAATTTTAAAAAATAGGTGAGAAATATCCCCCACATGTTTTTTTTTAACGTAAGCATCAAATAGATTTAGCTAAAATGATGTTTTCCAAATACAGATAAAAGCATTAAAAAAATAAATAAATAGCCCACCTTGCTGAGTTGGGTAACATATAATCATGTCTGATTTTGAAGGTGCACACATGGAGGAAGAACTTCTCAATGTATGTGGTCCATCAGCTTCATCAATGGGAGGAGTCAGGTCTCCCATCCTTGTCACTGCTGTTTTATGATCAACACGATCTAAAAACAAAAGGAGTATAGTCAAATTAACTAATATAACGAAACTGTTTAATTGGTTGGTTGGTTTTATGGCATGTCAACCCTTGTTGGGTTATTTCATGCCAAAGTTTTTTTAATGCAATTATATGGCTTCAAGTAGCAAATAATTAACATTTGTTCAGTTACAACTTACAAGTAATTATTCTTAACATTAATTATTTATACATAATTAATTATATAGTTTCAAGTAACTATTCCAATTTAATAATGATAATAATAATCATTTTCTATAAACAGTTATGTGGTTTTAAGAATTTCTATCAATCCCTAATTTGCAAGCAGTTAAATCTAGTTCAAAATCATTTTAAACTGGCAAACATTTAATTAGTTATAATGCCAATGTTTTAAGAGCCAATGTATTAATATAGTTCAAAATCATTCAACTCATCTTAATATATCCTATTTGACCCATAGATAAGACTCCAGAAAGTACTATCACTTTAAGACAGGGTGGACTTGGGAGTAATAACAATGAAGTGGGTGACTCCACAGTACCCAGATCTTCAGAATTAGAGCCTCACCATTGGTTGCAGTTTAATGTTATGCCCAAGACACTAAACTGTTTGAATTTCTGAAATAACAAATTATCATTACGAGCTGAAAACCTGCCCAATAAGCAAGATTTAAACTGTATCTTTATGAGAACTTATGAGTTGCTGAACAATATTGAGAGGTTAATGTTTACAGCTACCTAATGGCCATGTTAATGTCTCCTCTCTGATCTAAGGGCAAAATATCTCATCATCTGGTCATGGAAATTTTAATTTTTTTTCATTCCCATATCAAAGAACCTTTCCCCCTCTTTTATATGTCATAAAATTTTTGATATGGTCAGTGGGTCAATAAAAAAACTCAAGATTACCAAAGATTGGTGGGATTAGAATTTTTAGAGTCATAGAATTTAATTAATTTTGGTCAATTAATCATGGCCATCCTTACAGGTTTTCTTTAGTTTTTTTGTCTGGAATCTCAGTATAAGATGATTTTTGGTCATTTTAAATCAGTAATGAACCAAATGTTGTCAGAGCTCTATTTTACATGTCCCTGTCCAGATACTTAAGATGTTAAAGTTGAGTTTTTGACCACACTCTAAATAACTTGCCAAACTACTAAATATTTAAAAACCAGTCCATGTTCATCTTATGAATCTGCTACACTGCATTGTGGTCCCTACTCGCAAAAATTCCCTTTTGAGTTTACTACTCCAGCTTTACTGAATAAAGTTAACTCAGTAGTCCACAAGTTTCAATCACAAGTCAATAAAACAGATTGAAGGATAATGTTATATATTGACCCTCGACTGAGTCGTCAATCAAAAGATACACCTGTGTAAATAAGCGGAAGAACAGCAGAAGCAGGTGGGCGTAAGATAATAATATAACCAGGTGTCCGGGGCGGTTTGAGTCAGTTGGAGAAAAGATGCCAAAGTGAGAGCCAGCGGCAGACAGAGGGCTTTGGGCCCTCAGTGACCCATGGTTGAGCAACCCAGCCAAGATGAGAAAGAAGTGCTGCTATGGTCGAAGAAGAACTTGGGGTCAATATAGCAGTCTGTCTCTGTCACCAACTCATCTCTCACACACAACCAACATCACCCTTTCAAGAATAAAGTGTGAGAGATTATATTTTTATAAAAAAGTGAGTTCGTTTGTTTATTGGAGTCGTCATTATGTTTGATTACATTCCGCATATATTTGTAAATGTATGTGGCTATACAACAATAATTGATGACATGAAAAGCTAACATCAGGGAAATTTCCTCAGAATCCTGCAACTTAAATTTTCTTTTTTAAATTACATTTTTATTTCATTTGCTAATCAATAGTCATATCAGCTGTCAATGCTTGCTTGATAACTGATATAATAACGTATTTTTAATGGCACCAGTGTTTGAGTCAAGGTAAAAAGCCAGAATTGGGTAGAGTGTTCGCCAATGGTCTGGGAGACCAGGATTCAGTCTCAGGTTGCATCATACCAAAGACTTTGAAAATAGTACTTGATACCTCCTTGCTTAACACTCAGCAATATGATATGCATCAAGAGTAAAGTGGAGCAACACAGAAAAAGGAGTAGCACCCTCCCCAACATCTCGGTGTAGTAGCTATTGAAAAGGGAGGCTTCTGGTCGCCCTCGACTATGGTCACCAACTTTACTTACATTTACTTGTTTTAGACAGGCATCTCGAAAATGGACAAAATACAATCTTCTTATTCTTTTCTTTGGATTTGTACCAGACTACTCTTGAGTTCAGTTAATATTACACACTAATGATGTCAGGCTATAAAACCAAATTCCAGCAAATGTCCTGTAGGATTATTGAGAGGTGTAGAGATATAACAGTTACTTGCCAAGAAAATGGAATCAGCATGACTTAGTTTGAATTTTAGCCAAGGTTGTTTGTGTTCATTTGACACTAATAAATAAAGCTTGTTCATTGGCATTGATGACATACATTAACTAAGCCAAAGTTCGGCAAATAGACAACACAGGTGATTTGTTTATGGTGGTGAAGGTTAATGTAGAGCCAGTCAACCAGCCAGCCACAGATTTTGGAGGAGTTGATAAAAAAAAATAAAATAAAATAAAATAAAATAAATGGTGCTCCAGTGTGCTACAAATTTTCCAAACAAAACTACTCAGATTTTGAATTTAGAATCTTTCCTTTGATTGCTATACTAAGGCTAGAGACTCCAATCTGCCATACTATCTTACTCCTGGGGAGGGTATCACAAATACCGTCATCTAGAATTTAAACTTGGTTTGCCAAGCCTATTTTGTTTGATAATACGCGGTGCCTTCAATAAGTTTACAGACTTTTTTGTACAGGCATTTAAAATTGTCGTAGACTCTTGAAAATTCACTATGTTATTGCTATACATCTTATGAGATGACTGACCAATTTTTAGGATTTCAGCTTCAAATCAACAGCTACAGCAGGAATTCGAATATACCCTACTAAAGCCTGATTGTCACAGCTGGTGAATTTCAAAAATGCAATTTGACACTTTAGAAGAACGATATGCAATAAAATTCTGTTTTAAACTTGGAAAAAATGCCACAGAAATGTATGGAATGCGTTACACTGCTTTTCGACCATCTTGCATGAATCAAGCATCAGTTTTTGAGTGGCATAAGAGATTCAAGGAAGGCACGGAGTCTGTGAGGGATGATGAGAGGTGTGGGAGAAGTAAGGAAGTCAATACACCAGAGTTGATTGGCCAAAGGGTTAGGGTTAGGGTTACTATGTTGAGGTTTTAAGGGAGTTCAAGAAGAGATTCCTAGGGAAGAGGCCAGCACTCTTCAAATCGGGTCAGTGACATTTCCAGCAGGACAATGCACCAGTCCACAACTCCATCCTTGTCACAGACTATTTGACCAAGATGGGCATCAAGACAGTTCCTCACCCTCCCTATAGTCTAGACCTTGCTCCCTGTGACTTTTGCTTATTCCCTAAGCTCAGAGGCTGTCATTATGAGACAATTGAGGAGATGAAAGAGGCTGTGACTAAGGTCATTGACACGCTCACACAAGAGGACTTCCATGGGGCCTTCCAGAAGTTGTTGGAACGGTACAACAAGTGCATTGCAGGCAGAGGAGATTACTTCTAAGGGGACTATAGTTTCATGTGTGTACTATCAATAAAAGTGCCCATAGGAAAAAAGTCTGGAAACTTATTTAATGATCCTCATAGCTACTTTATTTGTTTTATTTATCACCTGCACCTACATTCACTTTGGATTTATGACCTTGGAAAAAGCATAAATCCACTTCTCTCTCTTCAACTCACAGCTATTCTTAAATATCAGAGCAGACTAGGCAGATTGGAGGCAAATTCTACTTCTTTTGCTGGCAACTTCTACAGAAATTAAGGCCAAGCAATTAAAAGCAATAATTTTAAACAGATAAAGTAAAGTTGGCGACCAAAGTCGAGGGTGACCCGAGGGCTCCCTTTTCGATAGCTACTACACCAAGATGTTGGGGAGGGTGCTACTCCTTTCCCTGGATTGCTCCACTTTACCCTTGAACCTTACCTTATAATGCTGAGTGTTAAGCAAGGTACTTTTGGTTTCTTTGTTTAATAGGATATCAAACCTTCACAGGTTATTTAATGCCAAAATCATCCTTTTAGAAAAATTAGTTTTCTTGGTTTCTTTGTTTAATGGCATAGCAAACCTTCAGTTCAATTTTCATTGAGTGCCTTATTCATGCGGCCTTGTGCTACATCCTAGCAAAAAGTTTAGTAAATAACACATCTTATTACGAACTGACTGTGTGCTATCAGGTTTACAAACAAGCTTGTACAACAGTAAGACCTTAAAACTGTCACAAATTTTGTTAAACCAAAGTATACAATTGTGTAACTATCATAAAGTCATACATTTAAGGTTACACAGTAATAAAACTTTATTAGCAGTCTTATTGTATCAGCCTTCTTTTATTGTAGCACTTGATACTCTTTAAGATAATGTTGCATTTATATACAGGCTAAGGTAGGGCTTCAAAATCCCGGTGAAACTCAGGTTTCTTCTCTACTCCTTAAAAAAAAAAAAAAAAAGTTAAATAATTTATTATTAATTTTATATTGCGACACTATAAGAGCTTCTGATTCTAGGTGCTCATATTTAGGCGCATATGCATATATTTACCTACCTCTCCTCACAAGTGTTGTATTTTGACCTTCGACCCGGCCAAAAATGCCATTCAAAGTGATGCACCGGAAGGAAGTGACACATTCCGATGGCACTTATGAGGAGAAATCGCGTAGGTGGACTTGGCTAACAAAATGGGACAAGCTAAAATTCCCATGATACACTCATAGACTGGTGCACTGGAAGAGAGTGACCTGTGAACTGCATGACAGTTATTTCCGCTTGATGATGATCAAACATGCCATTCCAAAGATCGAGTAGGCAATTGAGTGGGCGTTGAACTATTATATAACTCAGTCAGACAGTTGGAGTTGGAGTAAGAGACAAGGTGTGGTAGGGAAAGCCACACCAGGCTGAAGGGGCTCGGGGCCCCCGATTGAGTTGGGGTCCAGAGAAGTTGCTGATAAGATGCAGTAAAGAAAGCTATCATCCAGTAGAGAGCTGGGCCCCTGGGCCTCCAGTTGAGCAGCCCTGGAGAACGAGAAAGACACAACGCTGATGGCCATAAGAATGGGGGTCAATATATTGCAGTTCTGTTCGGCCTCTAACTCCACCTCACACGCAAACGTTACAATAAAGTGAGAGGTACATATTTTTATAAAGAAGTCTTTGCTCGTCCTTTATGATTGTGTCGTGATTCATTCTGCATCTATGTAGATGACAATACAACACAAGCGGGATGTGACACAAGGTCAATTTCTTAAGCAGAGTTTAACAGGTTTGAATTCAGAGTTTCCTTCTCCTAGACTGGTTGCCATATCAAAGTTAAAGAGTCTAGTCTGTCCTACTATTTGCCCATAGCTGGAGGGAGAATACTTGGATTCATACCTTTCCCAAGGGTATTAGCGCTATGTGAAATGCAAACAGTCTCATCCAAGATTTGAATTTGGTTTGCCATGTCCGTTTCCTATGACAGTAACCATTACATCACAGACACCTTCATATAAGTATGTATGCATATTAGTCTAGCATATATGCACATATATACATGCGGGTGTAAGTATATCTATATGTGTGCAGGTTAGCATAGGCATAGCATATATGTATGTATGTATGTGCATGGGAATGTATTTGTGTATGTAGAATAGTGTTAAAGGGGTAGCTAAACAAGTTAGGGGGATCGGCAGGTGTAAAAAAAAATAAAATAGAGAAAAGAAGGATTTCTGAACGGTAATGAAAGAGTTGTTTTTTTAATGTCCATAATAGATTGAAGTCTTCAGAATTGGTTTAGTCAGCAAACAGGAATCTTTGGTTTTTTTTAATGTCTTTTAGTACTGGATGGTTCAAGTAGGAAAAGATGATTTCTTTTTCCAGAAATCACAACCTTATCTATTCAGGGGAGCAATTAGAGTCGGGGTAAGCCATAGGATACAGAGAAGGATGGCCAACAGACCACGCTGGAGTCCTTCTTCAACCCACCATCCACTATAATTGGCTGCAATAAGAATTCAAGATCAGTAAAAGAGTAGCGGGTCACCAAAAATAGTAGTTGAGCATTGATTATAGAGAAAGGGGGTTGCAAGTCCAAGCTGGGGCCTTGATGCAATTCAAGGAAAAGTAGTAATGAGCAGTTGGTAATTGAAGAAAGAAAGATGGCTGCCAGACCAAGCTTGCCAGATTGAGGAGCAAGTTTTAGGTAGACATAGAATGAGATAGGGAATTGACCAGCATCCAAGTTCTCATCCGCAATTCATATCACAGGTCTACTCAACTAAGGCTGAAGAACCAAGTGTCACACTTTAACTCTAGGATTCAAAGAGGAATTGTCAATAAAGACAACAATACGAATATATTCTAGAAATCATTGTTTCTTTTTTTCTTTGTAGTTCTGACTCATGGCTTTTACAGTTTCAATTAAAACCATTACCTGTCTCCCGCTTTTTTTATATTGGAGAGAGGTTGGTTAACAGGCAAGACTGAATGGACCGTGGATTGGTATTGCCACAATATCATTTGCTGCTTTCAGAGAGTGTCAGATTTATATATGGCTTTATAATCTGCCCCCAACTCCTAAAAAGAAATATTTAATTTATCATTTTATTTCAATTTTAAGGGAGGAGAGAGAAGGCCAAAGCCCTGCAAACTTTCTACTAAATAAATTTTAGTTTTATCAAATTGACCATGTCATGGTTGTATTATAGAACCTTTTCTATAGATTCTTCCACAATTATAAATGAACTGAATTTTTCTGTGTCAGACCAGTTTTGGAATTGCCAGGGAAACCTATCTCAGTGTGAAGCAATATTTTTCCAGAGGTGTTTGCTTTTTTAATTTTTAGCATTGGTAGCAGAGTGTAGTTTCAATCTACAGACTTCTACCCAGCATGCTTCCGTTGCACTATTCTGCTCATTTAGCCTATATGTAAACCAACACTGTCTAAAAGAAAAGAGTATCAAGCATATCCATAAAAGAGATCTAAAACCCAATAACACAAATGATAATTTTCTTTATTTTAGCCACGAATGAGAGTTAAAGAGAATAAGGTTACATAAAAAATAAGATAAAAAATTCTCACAAATCAAGAGCTTACCTCCTCGACAGGCTTGAATGATAAAAATTTTGGGTTTGTCTTGCAAGTTAGAACAATGAACATTGTCAAAATAAGAGAAAAGTGTACTGAGCGCAATTCGCTGTCCATCAGATCCAAATATGTGACCATCATCTCCATGGCTTAAAAAACAGACCACAGTAGCATCTGCTGTATCATGAGCTGGCAATTGAGCAAATTCCTGAACCTTGTGACTAATATTCTGAAAAATAAATAATTCTTATTTTTTGATATTGCTATTCAACTATTCAATTGGTTAAAGGGTAAAATAAGCTTTTTTTTTCTTTTTTCTTGAAACAGTTTATAGTGATGGAAACAAAAGAAGATTTTTCACTACTGCAGCAGTTTGACATTCAAGCCTATAGGTAAAAACTAGGATTTTAAATCCTGTTTTTCAAAGTACACAAGCAAGCCTACCCCACTGAAAAGAGTGATAGAATATAATTTTCAACCCTTCTCCAGACCATTCTAAGCTTAGTAAATGTCTTCAAAGCAGATCAATTCCTTTTTCTTTTTGTTCTTTCCCCAACCCTATCCCAAGTTAATATGTTAAGAATAAAAACATCTTTAAACAAACAAGAATAACTTGGATGGATACTTGGATAATCTGAAAAGTTGATTTACTGGTTTCTGCAACTTATTTTAGCATGCCATTGAACAATAAAGAATATATGACCATCATAAAAAGAGAGAAAAAAAAGAAAACAAAATACATGCGCAAACCCTACTTAGTCATGTATAGATTGAATTCTGAAGGCCTACCATATATACCAGCCCATTGGCATAATCGTTAGAGTTCGCCAATGGTCTGGGAGACCAGGGTTCAATCCCAGGTTGAGTCATACCAAAAACTCAAAAAATGGTACTTGATGTCTCTCTGCTTAACATTCAGCATTATAAGGTATGGATCAAGGGTAAATGGAGCATCCAAGGAAAGGTATAGCACCATAGCAGAAAGAATTTCGTATTTTTGTTTGGCGCGTAATTTAATTCGATTGTTAGGGTCAACGCATAATTTCACCCAATCAGGATGACTTATCCTATTCAACCGAGACCATCTTTCTGGGCAGCACAAACTGGGGAAATCTGCCAAACACTTTCCTTTTGAGAACTGCTTCGTTCGGGACAGATGTCTTACTGTCTGCTCTTCAATAGCAGTAGCAGCATCACACCACCATGAGGGAAGGTGTCTAATTTATGGACCCCTTGCATCTATTCTCTTAGACCAAGGGTTCCCAGTTGAATATGAATTAGATGAATTCAATACGCCACACACAGGAACAACTTTACGTCACCCCCAAAATTGGCTATGTCAACTGTGATGCAAAATTCCGCTCCGATGCCTAGCTACTTCACCTCTTGGCAACATTTTCTGAAGACATTCATGCTTCTCACCGAAAAAACTAGAACCACAAACTCATGGTGACTACAAAGGTTTCTGTCCTCAAACAGCAAACACGACTTTTGGTACACTATGGCGAACATATCTCCCTCAACACATTCAACAATGCCTTAACCTAACGATGCATTTTTCACTCAGGCATTTAGCTGCTAAAATGCTTTCTCAATTTTATCATAACTTCATTTCGTTTCCTTACTTCTTTCCTTCCTACGAGACTTGCAGCATATTCCATCCTGCCATTAAAAACCTTCATATAAAACCTAATGGCATCTTCTTACTTCATCATCTCACTCCTTTATTTACCTTTTACCCTTAACGAGGAAGTAACCAAACACACACGCTGGTAACAAACATTCTCTCTTCGCTAAAGCACCTTCCTTACACCTTGGAGTAGTAACTATTAAAAAGGAAGCCTTCAGGATGCCCCTGACTATAAAAATTAGGGAGTTAAAATAATTATTCATGAAGGTTCAAGTCAGGATAATGAGTCCAACCAAACTCAAGGATAAATGACTTGCAATGAGAGAATTCTTTAATTGTTTCAAAATAGTTAGACTTGAGAGAATAGCTATTTGGCCTGAGTCTGCAAAGCCCAACCCTCAGAATCACCACTGATTATATATATATATATATATATATATAAAGTAAGTTGGCTGACTGTAGTTGAGGGTGGTCTGAAAACTTCCTTTACAATAGCTACTACACTGAGGTGTAGGGGAGTGCCCCATTTACCCTTGACCCATACCTTTTAATGCTGTGTGAAGCAAGGAGGTACCAAGTACCATTTTCTGATTCTTTGGTATGGCTTGATCTGGGATTGAACTTTCATATATATATATATATATATATCAAAAGTTAATCTTGGGATAACTGCCTTGTTTTAGTTCTCTCCTCCTGTAGTTAAAGCTAGTGATATTCAATCACAAGTTGAAAAAAAACCCCAAAAAACTCTGGGACTTTTCCTTCGCATTTAATACATTGCTCTGCTAAATCCCAGAATGTGTGCCAGTCAGTAGCTATAGTCATATTTATCATATGAAATTTTTTTTAGCTATTTTTTATCACACAATGTGAAAAAATGAAATTTTAATCATGTTTAATTACAATATCTATTTGAAAAAATAAAATTTCAGTTATATGTTTGATTACAATATCTATTTGAAAAAATATAAAATAAGAAAAAATACTGACTGTGGCCGTCATATTCTTGCCATCATACATAGACACTGAAAAATGAAGGTTTTGTAGTAAAGTACGCAGGTTTGCAGCATCAATATCACTGCCCTTGCGAGAGGCCATCCCATCAATTTGAGTGATGTTAATTATCAAAGCCTGTCCTCGGGGGATATGGTCCATCTTATATGCCTGAAAAATAAAAAGTATTACAATTGTAGACAAGGAAAATAACTTGAAATTTAGCAAGATTGTTATTAAACAAAAGATAAACAAAATACAAATACAAAAAATAAACTATTAGGTTTTTTTATCTTAAAAATCAGCAGAATGTCATTTTGTAAGACAGTTAAACAAGTCAAACTAGCAACTCTTGGTATCTTTTTGTGTTGAAAGAAAATAGAATCTTTATCATAATCTAATGCAGGTGGAATAAAAAGGGAGAGATTTTAAAGTTTAGAAAATAAAATCAATGAACTAAGCGTTATAATTCTATAGATTATATGCATATAAATGACGCCTTGGGAGAAGGTGGTTGAATCTAACCCAAAGAGCTATCCTCTTAAGTTTTGAGTGGAGTATATGGTATTGGCCTAATGAATAGAGTTTGCCAATGATTCGGGAGACTGGCGTTCAATCCACGGTCGAGTCATACCAAAGACTTGAAAAATGGTACTTGATGCCGCCTTGCTTAACACTCAGCATTATAAGGTAAGGATCAAGGGTAAAGTGAAGCAATCCAGGGAATGGAGTAGTGCCCTCCCCTACACCTTGGTGTAGTAGCTATTGAAAAGGGAACCTTTGGGTCACCCTCGACTAAAGGTCGCCAACTTTACTTTTTATATGGCACAGCAATTATTGTTTTAAGAAGTGGACATAATGACCTGAGCTCAAATTTTGAATGATGATGTATGCATTTCATTTTGTGCTAATACCTATGGGAAAGGCATGAATTCATCTCTTCACCTTCTAGCTATGGGTAAACAGTAGGGCAGACCAAGATCTTTATCCTTGGTACATCAACAGGTCTATGAATGATAGAGGTGCCCGTGGTGTAATGGTTATTGTCGCAGGATATGGATACGGCGACACGAGTTCAAATGCTGGACCTGACTGATTGCATTTCACATAGCACTAACACCCTTGGGAAAGGTATGAATCCAATTATTCTCCCTCCAGCTATGGGTAAACAGTAGGGCAGACTAGGTTCTTCAGCCTTGGTGTAGGAGAAGGGAAACTCTGAATTCAAACCTGTTAAACTCCGTTTAAAAATTGACCTTGTGTCATATCCTGCCTGAGCTGAGGGGTTGGGTAAATAGGATCAACAGGTCTATGAAAGGAAAACTTAGAATTCTAACTAGTACTATTTAAAAAAGAAAAAAAAAGCCATCTGATGCATCCTGTTTATGATGGAGGACATGAGTAAATACATTTATTCTCAAGTCGATGTATTTCAAAGCAATAAAAATTCTCTCAAAACATGACATTTGTCCTTTGACCCAACATCTTGATCTGAACCATCATGAATAATTATTTTAAAGCTCTTTCATAAATTTGTTTTATTTTTATGCCCTAAAACGTTGATTTAGATCAATTTTGCTGACTGTTCATAATAATGTAACACAAGACAAGACAAAAAAAAAAAAACATGGCTAGTTATTTTGGGACCATGAAAATCAGCCCTAAAAACAAACAAAATCTTTCTAACAACATGATTCAGTTAAAATTGAATAATAATTGCTGCATAAACACATTAATACACATACACACATATATAATGGCCACAGAGACCGGGGTTCAATCCAAGGTCGAGTCATACCAAAGACTCAAAAAATGGTACTTGATACCTCCTTGCTTAATATTCACTATTATAAGGTACATATCAAGGATAAAGTGGGAGCAATCCATGGAAAAGAGCAGTGCCCTCCCCTCTGCCTCGGTGTAGTAGCTATTGAAAAGGGAACTTTTGGATTGTCCTCAACTACAGTTGCCAACTTTATGTATCTATATATTTGGGATTAAAGAAAACAGACAAGGAATAATATACATTTTTTAAAAATGTTTTTCTTGTTTACAAATAAGAACATAATTCCAGATCAGATGAATGTAGAAATCATTTGAAACATTCAGAGTTTTGAGAACTTTTGGTTGTGTCTTCAGTCATTAATAGAAATCAGTACTTATTGAAAAACAATAAAAACAAAATGTATTATTTTTTAAAGTGGCAGGAGAAACAGCTGAAAGCACTAAAAAAAAATCTGCATTTTTTTTCAAGATAATTTCTACATTCATTTAGTCCAGATTTACATTTCTTTGTAACTAAGAAAAACTTTAAAAAAAAATTAAATTAAAAATCCAGTAGTATGAAAAAGAAGAACTTAGTTTGGAAAATCAGTATACTATGTTTCACTATTGGTTTAGCATCATCAGAATGAAAATGAATTTATAACTACCAACAGAGTTTTAAAAAAATAACTATGAGTTAAATTCCTTCATTCATTTTTTAAAACATATTCTTGCATCTTACATTTTTAATTACCTTAGAGGGGAAAGTGGATATACCATAAAAACCAGGCCAGAAGTGGGCTATTCACAAGTCTCTTACTGTCAACTTACAGCCTAGTTTTTACATTATACAGCCTTTCTTCACCAAATAAAAATTTAAAAAATGCAGGATACTAAAACACAAACAATAAAAAAATGAATAAATCTAACCAACAGTTATTAAAAAAAATATATCAAGCTTCTCTCAATTGAAAGAATTCATTTTCTGATGATTTATACCAACTAACAAGACATGTGAATCTGATTTTTCAAATTATCTTCTTTCTCATTGACTTAAAAAACAACATTGATTTTTTTCACTAACAATGGTAGTTTTATATATGTGTATAAAAAGACAAAATGTTTTTCTTGAAATAATTCTGATAGATAACACCCTTGTACACAAGATATAGAAAATGACTGAGATAGAATGACCTTTGACAGTATTATATATATATATATATATATATAAGAAATCTATAGAGATCAGTCAGCATGGTCAGTGTTGTGTTAGGCCTAAAGGAGGCTGACCTTTCTCAATGCAAGTGGTTTGACATTCTGCAAGATGCTACAAAGAATTGTTCAAGAGAGTCAGAAATCAGATTTCTTTTCATTTCTCTCCCCAAAATAGACAATGCATCCAATAAAAGGTAACATATTGCTATCTTTGTCTGTCACAAATAGTGTATCTTAAATAAGTATGGACATGAGTCAAAAAGCATGATATATATATATATATATATGTATGTATGTATGTATGTGTGTGTGTGTGTGTGTGTGTGTGTATTTGGTTGTTCAAGAAATAATATCTGATTTTAAAATAAATTTTTATTTCTGAATCAGTGAACTTGAACACTGTTTTAATTAGTCAAAAGATAATCCCTGAATATCTATGCATTTCTGCCATTGATTAACAAGGTTATTTATGCCTGTAAAAAAAGGTTTTGATGGCAAGAATTTTTTAAATGTGGTTTCTCCTATTTCTTTGTAACAGAATGTTTTTTGGCATAAAAAAAGAGTCCAGATGCTTGAAAAAATGGTAGTCAGTAGTTGAGAGATCAGGAGAATATGGTGGATGTGGCAAAGTCTCATATTCCAAGAGAGTGAGCTTCTTTTTTCATGTTAATGATAAGGGGTCTATAACCTTTAAAATAAAATTCTGAAAGAAGTGATAGAAAAGTAACAAAGAGACACTTTAGTCATTAGGACTGATTTTTTTTTATACGACTACTATTAGAATATGGTAGAATTTAAACAGTTTATACTAAAATCACAAAGTCTTTTTTCAAACAACCAAATATATATCAACAATCAATTATAATGAATGTTATTTTTTATATTAATAGTCAATGACAGTTGTTTCATGTCCAATACAATTATTCAAATACACATTTCATGTTCAATTCAATCAAAGAGAGGTGAAAAAAAAATTCTAGTCAAAAATTAATAATTGCTGGATAAACACACTAATACACAGACAGATAGACACAGACACACTTTTTATATAATCTTTACTGCAAGGAAATGTATGGAACAGAAATAATAAAAGATAAACTCTTTATTCTGTTTCTCAATTTTTCTTGTCATTAGATTTATAATTTTTCATCTAGTGGTATTAAATCTTACTTTGATATTTTAAGATGAAGTATTGTTAACTAGTGACATGCCACATATTGATTTTCATATCCCTCCAGATGCCAGATATGAAATCACCGGATATCCAGTCAGATATTGATAGCATTAGATAATATTCATAATACTAACAATTCTTCGGGTAAAAATCAAAAGTAAATGATCTATCTAGGTCTGGGTCACATGCCGCCAGCAAGAACTCTTTCTGTAGCCCTCAAGAGTTTTCAAAATCATAAAATTTCATCTATAAAATAAATTAAAAAATTGAATTCCAGGGAAGCTGACTTTATTTAAGCATTTTGGTACTAATTAAACTCCCTTTAACCCCCCCCCCAAAAAAAAACGTTTTTGACTTGTACAGGTTTTAAAGAGATAAATTCTTTAAAATAAACATAAAAGATGTAGCAATGCCTCTCTGATGTTTATTTTACCCATCAGATAAATATTTAATTTAAAAAGAAACAAACAATAAGAATTAGTAATAATTCTAAAATATTCTTACAAGATGCTGCAGACTTGAAAAGATAGAAAAAAATTTTTAAAAATAAACATTTATTGTTAAACTTGTATGGATTGTATTTTTTGAGAACTGGAATTTGTTTGTTCTAGAGCTGAATGCTTGTATGTGGTTGGAACTAGAATTTCACTAAATGTTTTTTTTTTTAATTTTTTTTAAATATCCAAAATTTTTTCAAATCTGGATATCCCATTTTTTTCATATCCAATATCTGACACATCACTGTTAAACATTATTATTAATTTTGATAATCATTTAGGCATTGAGAAAAAATTCTTGCTTGTCATATAACATTATTAGAACAAAAGGTAAAATTCAATTTTTAGACAGTCACTGTATATATTTTGCTATAGATTCATTTTTGTTTTTATATGAAAATATCAAGTAATTTTACTAATTTAAAATTATATTTAATTTTATTTTTTGATTAATAGAAAATCTTTATGGCAAAATCAAATATTGCTTCCTTTTAAGAAATACTTGATTAACATTATTAATATTAACAGAATACTATTTAGGTACAACTTAAATCAAAAGATCCATGTAAAATGTTTGAAAAAGATATACCTAAAAAAATATTTTATAAATCTAATAAAAATCAATGAATTCTTTCTATAAAATTATGTTGAGCGTAAGAAATTCAAATTGACTTAGGATAATGACAAAAAGAAATAGAGGAAACAGATGTTTTGCAGAACATATTTTCTCTGTCCATAAAAATAGGTATTTAGTTAGTAATTCAAATTTGGCAATTCAAAAACCAAAAATAAACAAACAAAAAAAACTTACGTTTTTATAATTTTTGTAGTAAAATTCACGACTAGTATTTATGATTCTTTGGTGTGTTAAATCTTGATCACTGTATTCATTTTCTAAGTTAGAATCTTCCATTAATCTCTGCTTTTTAGAACCTGTAAACAGAGAAACTATTACTTTTGTACAATTATATAACACATCATCATAAACAATCTGATATTTACATAAACAAATCTTAAACATTATCATAACACATTTTAATAAAAGCTGATTTCTAGGCTGAGCGAAATTACAAGTCTCAAATTAGGGGGCATTTTTTTTTTCTTCCTTTTTTTTTTTTTACCAATTTCAAATTAAGAGACATCTTTTTAATTGTTTTAAGTTAGGAAGTATATTTTTTTACTTGTTTCAAGGAAGCAGCGTCTCATCAACCAAAAAAAATATCAACACTCGGCTAACAACAGCTATCAATAGGCTCTTGATCATATGGAAATCAGACCTGACTGATAAAATGAAACGCAGTTTCTTCCAGGCAGCAGTCGTATCTATACTGTTATATGGATGCACTACTTGGATGCTAACTAAATGGCTGAAGAAGAAGCTAGATGGCAATTACACAAGAATGCTGCGAGCAATATTGAAAAAGTCCTGGTGACAACACCCCACAAGGCACCAACTATATGGTCACCTGCCTCCCATCACGAAAACTATCCAAGTTAGACAAACCAGACATGCAGGATACTGCTGGAGAAGCAAGGACGAGCTCATAAGTGATATACTCCTATGGACCCTTGGCATATGGCCAAACAAAAGCAGGACGACCAGCTCGAACATACATACAGCAGCTATGTGAGGATACGGGATGTAGCCATGAAGACCTGCCAGAGGCGATGAATGATAGGGAGAAGTGGCGAGAGAGGGTCAGGGATATCTGTGCTAGCAGCACGACATGATGATGATGATTTGTTTTAAGTTAAGGGACTTTTTTTCCTTTTTTTAAAATTTTTTTTTTACTATTTTCATGTTAAGGGACATTTTTTAATTTGTTTCAAGTTAGGAGGGTATTTTTTTCTATTTGTTTTAAGTTAGGGAGCATTAAGGGACATCTTTTTGTTTCAAATTAGGAGGCATTTTTTTTTTTTACTTATTACATTATTTTTCAGTCAAAAAAAGTAAGACTAAGTAAGACACTTAGTATAGCAGTTATTGTTGTAGGAAATGAAATCAGTGGCCAGAGTTCAAACTCTGGACAAAGATATTTATATTTCACCTAATGTTAATGCCCTTGAGAAAGGCATGAATCCATCTGCTCTCCCTCCAGTTATGAATAAATAGTAAACCGCCTGCCATTGTGGGTGGGCTATGATTGGTCACACAATACATCTTTCTTTTGTTGATTCATGATAACCACTTCCCATCTCTTGTTTTTGAGAAAAGGGCAGAAGGAATTTATAACATCAATAATAAAGCAAGAGATATGTGACCAAATATTTGATTTTTTCCTTTTTCTGATGTGAACATCATCTTGTCTCTATCTCAGCTAACGTTCTTCAAAACCAAGGTTTGTTGGTTTGGTTTGTTGGGTTTTATGGCATATCAACCTTTGTAGGTTATTTAACACCAAATCCATTTTTATGTAAATAACCTGTTCTATTTAAAACAATTCAGTTTAGCATAAGTACACAGTTGAATTGTCAAAAACATTTCCATTTCAAACTATTCAAGCAGTTATATGTAACAATTCAGTTATATGTAAATACAGTTTTAATGTCGAAAAACAGTTCTATTTCAAATAATTCAGTTAAGCATAAGCACGCAGTTTAAATGTAAGAATGGTTTAATTGTCAAAAACATTTCTATTTCGAGCCATTTAGTTTACTCAAACAATTCAGTTTAGCATAAGTATGCTGTTAGTTCTATTTAACCCATATACAGGGCCCTATCAGGTGCTACCACTCTGGGCCAGAGTGGACCTGGGAGCAATGGCAATGGAGGGGTACTCTGCATTCCCCAAAGCTCCAGCACTGCTGGAACCTCACCATCAGATTGTTTAGTGTCATATATCCAGGAAACTAATTGGTAGGGGGTCTTAACCCTCTGCAAAGGTGCAGTCAGTGTATTCTACAGCCCCGGCCAACAGGGCAATTCAAAACCAAACAACCCCACCTAAAAAATTGTGCAAATATGCAAACTACTTTATCATTATTATTATTATTATTATTGTTTAACATGAGAAAGAGGTAAATCCCTGATAATAAGAATGGGAGAAAGCTATTAGGACTCAAGTTCTAATGACATCAGAACCATTACAAAGTTGACATTTTAAAATAAAAATAAAGAAAAGGTTACTCATGCATGTCAGAAAAACAAAGATCTTTTTGACATTGTAGTTATATTGTAAACAGAAATTTAAAAAACACAGGAAATCAAGATTTTTTTAAAACTTGACAAATTGTTTGAGAAGAGAAGTCTTCTGAAAGCTAAGCAACAAAAATTAATTGTGAGAAAAAAACATTTTTCTATGTTTGTTTATTTATTTTTTTAGATGGGACCAATCTAGTTTAGATGTGCCCAACTTTTTCCTAATTTTGTCAATTAACATTTCAAACTTGACAAAAATTAGTGCATTTGGTCTAATGAGTAGAGTGTTTGCCAATGGTCCGGGAGACCAGCGTTCAATCCCAGGTTGAGTCATACCAAAGACCCAAAAAAATGGTACTTGATGTCACCTTGCTTAGCACTCAGTACTATAAGATAAGGATCAAGGGTAAAGTGGAGCAATCCAGGGAATGGAGTAGCACCCTACCCTACATCTTGGTGTAATAGCTATTGAAAAGGGAGCCTTCTGGTCACTCTTGACTAAGGTTGCCAACTTTACTTTACCAGCAGGGTTACCTGACAATGCTGGGGGGGGGGGAGATGAGAGATAAAATGCTTTGATGAAATAATTCAGGTATATATTTTAGCAAGATTCTATAAAAATGAACAAATCATAAATACACAATAAAAAGAGTTTTAAACAAAGAAAAAACTAATTAGTTTCTAAGAGCCTCTTTCTATACAATATTCCTTGCTCTTCCATCTTCTGGAAATATGTACATTCCTTTTTTACTACTTTATCATGAATACCCAACATAAAGCTGGCCATGTGAAAAACATATATCTGACCTTGTCCGTCCCTCTATTTACGAGGTTAAAAAACATTTTTGTAGTCCCTATCAAAGTTGCTATCCCACTGTTTGGCCCAAAACGACATAGTTTACCATCTGATGACTTCCAGTGACTTCTAGAAATGACTTCCAGTGACTTCTAGAAATTACTTCCAGTGATAACTTCCAGAAATGACAACTAGAGACAACTTCCAGTGACTTCCAGAAATGACTACTACTGACTGTTTCCAGTGGTTTCTAGAAATTACTTCTAGTAACAACTTCCAGTGACTTCTAAAAATGACAATTAGAGATGACTTCTAGAATTGACTAGTGATGACTTCCAGAAATGACTAGTGATGATTTCTAGTGACTTAAGAGGTCAACTTTGCATAATCTATATTAAAGTTTCAGCTTGTACTATATTACATTAACAGATAAATAACATTGGAATAGATTTTCAGAATAAAGACTAATAGACACTAATACAAAGAAACTATAACTAATAGTCAGAAATAAATTAATGAGTAGGATAGTAAGAAATGTATGAGGTCTGTCCAAAAATTATCCAGCCATTTTAATATTAGGGAATGAAAAGACAGTTTACCTCAGGAAATGTGTCTTAATTCCCTTTAAAGTATTCCCCTTGATACCTCACAAACTTATCCCATAATTCCTTCCACTTCAGCTAAGTCCTCTTCAGGGATCACCATCAGCTGCTTCATTACATTCGCATGAATTCTCAATCTCATTTGCAGTTTGAAATCTCCTTTTCAACAACAATTTTTAGCTTGGGGAAAAGCCAATAGTCACAAGGAGGAGGTAATTTTTTTTACATGTGGGGTGAGGTGAGATGGTGATAAACCCAAATGATGTGAGATGTCTTAAAAAAAAAAAAAAAAAAAAAAAGCATGAGATTTCATTGTGAATGCTACAGCCAAACAGTACACAAGTCTACTCAATGGCATATCACAGATGACTGAGTAACCATTCAAGAGAGTGTCTGTTCATATATACATGGTAAGATATTTCTTTGCCTAGTTATATCAGTCGCAAAACTGATTCTTGAGATATTCAAAAGGGCTTTTCTGGACAGACCTCATATAGTCACAAGAAATTAGAAATATAAAACACATTTATTCAAAAGAATCAATACTGAAGATAAGCTTACTTACAGGGAATTTCACTGGGATCTGGATAAATATCTAAAAATAAAGAAAGTAGAAAGAATTTACTTATTAAAAATGACAAGTAACAGAACAAATTCCTTATTAACTTAGCATTAAAATGTAGATAATTTTTACTTTTAAAATGTCTTAGCAACAATATCATTTGAGTTTTATAAATATTTCTCTTTTGAGTATATACAAGATTCTTTATAAATTGTTGTGCTGTTTTAAATGTTCATAACTTCAATTCAATACATAAAATCTGTCGAATTTGGGAAGTGGTTGGACATGTAATTTTGCTCCCAAAATGAATAAGTTTGAAATTAGATTGTTGTATAATAATGTGACTTTTAGTTGAGATTGTAATCTTTACTTACTATTACAGGAATTGTATTTCTTTTGTTTAAAGATATAATAGTGTATTAAGGTTAAATAAAGCTTCCAAGTGTATATTTTCGTTTTTTTTTTTATTACAGAAGTTTCCTTAAGAAATGAGTTAGAAAAAGTGGACAAACTTCGAGCTGTATTGATTACCAGATCTGATCCACTGAATTCTTTTTAATAGAGACATTTGAAGATTAATCATTGTTCAACAATACATTGCCTTTTAGATGACTTCTGATTCAAGATAATCTAAAAAATTGACTTCAAAGCATTTTTGCAGAACTTCAGAATTATACCACTCTTTTTATAAAGAATCACCAATGAATAAGTACATCCTTGATAATTTTTTCTAAATCAAAGATATCAGGATTTTATAATTTTTTAGTGAAACATCATACAATCAAAATGGATATCATTAGATATCATTTATTATCAAACTGTACACCATAACCTGAAATAAAATTGCAATTCCTCTAACTAAAAATTGTGTGTGTGTGTGCATAATTTATTTTAATAGTGATAGTTTTATTATTATTTTATAACTAGCTTTATTCCATCTTATATATATATATATATATATATATATATATACCATTTTTCTTGATTATCAAAATCTCTACTTATGATAAGTTAGAAATTTCTTTATAATTTAGTAAGACTATTATTTTATTGGTTGGTTTGGAGGAATATTTTTTTGCATCTACTTAAAAAAAGTGTTTATCATATATAAATATATAAAGAGTCCATTTCTCCAGAAAATACTGCCAAAAATACTTAACTACAAAGTAAGGAAATCCATCAGAACACAAAAAAATATAGATTTATCATTATTATTAGTAGTTATAATGGACAAAAGTTGTACTTGATTTGCATATGAAAGAATGGTGTAGATATATAATCATGAAACAACAAGAGAGAGGAAGTGATACAAAAAGAGGACATTAAACTATTGACTTGAAACAGAATAACTTAGTTGGTAACATTATTATTATTAAAAATCCTGGAAAATTGTTATTTGATTAGAAAAAGACTACTATAAATATTTTTTTAACTGTAAAGAACAAAGCTTTTTATTTTATTTATTTATTTATTTATTTAGAGAGAGAGAGAGAGAAAGAGAGGATTCAAGGGAGGTTACTCCCATTATGGTTGTAACTACTCCAAGGGAAATAACCACGTATTATTTTTCATTACATAAACCGAACTGCAGCATTAAAATAAGGAAACATTCTGTAACAAGTTCATTAACATACAACTAGAATGTTCTGGGAAAAAAAAAAAAAAAAAAAAAAAAATATATATATATATATATATATATATATATATATATATATATATATATATATATATATATATACTACAACTACAACAACATCTACAACTACAATATGATGAGAGAGAGAGAAGAGAGAGAAAAAACATACCAAGTTATTTTGTGCTTTTTTGTAAAAGTATTTTAAAAACTAATTAGTTTGTTTTTTTACAAACAACTGTCAAATGTTAGTCTAAAAGTTTTGATAAAAAGCAACAAAAATGCAATGAACAAAATATGAATAAAAAATGAATGCTAAAAGACTTCATCTGAGAAATTTGAATGATATTCAGATAATTTGAAATAATGAAATAAAAAATAACAAAAATTGAAATAATAATACTATAATTACTACTGGTGCTACAGACGACCAAGTCTTTCCCCACACATAAGCAAATGGTTTAGGGCACCATAACTAGTGAATTTGAGTCCCACTAGGTACCCCATACACTTGACCTTGTGCCACAACTAAGAAAAGCTTTGTAAATACCGATAAGAAAAAGTTCTGAACTTACTCAAACTAGCCTGTATCACTGGTAAGTAATCATCTTACATATTTATTTTTTAAACTTGAAGAAGGCTGTAAACTGAATTAGCCATCGAAAACGTTATAAGAGAAACAAAAAGAATGAGTTCCATAGTCCCAACAGCTAATGAAAAATTACTACGATATCTTAATTAATAAAAATTAGCTTTATAGACTTGAAAAAAAAATTTAGTAACAGATAATTTTATCAAATTTTATGTTGTTAATCTAAACCGGTTATTAACTAACATTTCAAATCTCTAAAAACTTTAATACTTAATACAAATAGATTTCTTTCGGATCAAATTTTTTTCCTCTAAAATTTCCATAACTGAAATCTTCATTATCTTTAAAAGTGTCAAATAACTTATGGATACTACTAATTTTACTGAATTTTATTATTATCACAACAGTGATCAATTCACCCTTTGTTGTAACAATTATATTATTACAAGTTTTACTCCATCTTATTGATTTTTTTTATTGCAGCACTCAGGGTTGATACTCTCTTCATTGGTTTGGTTTAGTAGTGTTTTATGGCATATCAACCCTTTTGGATTACTATTATTTTATTTCTAGCTTTATCTTATTACTTTTGCTTTTTATCACAACACTCACAGTCAATACACTCTTAATTGTCACTATTATTTTTTTTACTAGTTTTACTTGAGGATTGTAAAGGAAATGGATTCTGATGCTTGCTTTCCCTGCTGGCAACCGGTCCTATCTTTTTCACTTGTCGCATCAATACACTAGTTCTGTCTTTTTCACTCGCCATGTCAATACACTCGTCTGCTCAGTCCTACTGTGAAGCAACAATGCAACAACACAACAATGCTGAGATTACTCCTTTTATACCAGTTCTAACTGGCCAAAATTTTGCATATGTCACAAACCCCATCCCACCAGAGGCGAGACACATGGCCTACAAATTGCACCCCCAAGGATGCTTATGCTTCCTTTTTTTTATACTTCCGGCACTTCACACACAAGACATGCTTGCGTTCGTTTGGAACTTTGAGGTAGGCCATTTCGCTTGTCACTTCTTGCTTCTTTCTTTCTTCCTTTTGGTGTTGCAATGAAAGGAACTCATTCCACACAGCTTCGTTGTCACATTTCACTTCTCTCGTAGGTCCAGCTCACCACCTGTTTTTAATCCAGCTGGGGACAGTTGCTAGATTCACATAAACGTCATTCTGCCTGTATATACAGCATGCCACTTGTCTCTTTGAACAACAAACCCTGATTAGCTCATTAAGGCAGCAGTCTGCGGATTCTGCCTTTCAATTTCACTACATTACTTTTACTGATTTTTATCATAACACTTTAGCTCAATGAAAAATGAGAGGAAGCAAAATTAGTAATGAAATAATAGTCACACTGAAGAGGGCATAAACCTAGAGTATTGTGATAAAAAGCAACAGTAATAAGATAGTGCTATAAAAAAAGAATAGTAATGTGTCGATAAAAAATAATAATAAGTAATAAGGGGAAAGCAAGTAATCAGATAACAATTAGCTAATCTAGATAAATAAATATCAATATATTAACCTCAGAGTTCTAATTGTGAAGTTGTCCAGCATGGATTCAAGAGGTATGTGAATTGCTGGTATTTAAGTGACATCCCACCAAGCAAGAATGCAGTACAAGGCCATTTTTTAGTAGGGAATCAGGCACAAATCAAGACATATGTGGATGATCCAAGAAAAATAAAATGCTTGGCCCCTATCAGTAATCCCTTTTTGGAGTGCCTCAAGTGCCAAGCAATAAATCCAACACTACAAAGTAGGTAAAGCCTGTGGGAACAGTCTCCTGAGACTACCCAGTATGAATGCCAGGGAATTGTTTATCCTTTGAAGAAACTATAAGCAATTTTCATGAAGAAAAAAGAGTGAATCCATTTCTAATCAGCAGATAAGACAGGATTATTCAACAACATTTGCTAGCTAAGGATAGTGAGTTCAGTCCTTGGAAGGATCATTATAAATAATCTCCACAACAGTTATATGAAAGTTAGAAGAACATGACTGAACTAGGCTGTTGGCCTAATGAGTAGAGTGTTCGCCAATGGTCTAGGAGACTGGGGTTCAAATTCAAGTCAAAAAATGTTACTTGATGCTGCCTTGCTTAACACTCAGCATTATAAGGTACTATTTACCCAACCCCTCCGCTCGTGCAGGATATGACACAAGGTCAATTTTTAAGCGGAGTTTAACAGGTTTGAATTCAGAGTTTTCCTTCTCCTAGACTAGTTGCCTCACCAAGGCTGAAGAACCTAGTCCGTCCTACTATTTACCCATAGCTGGAGGGAGAATAAGGGGGTTCATACCTTTCCCAAGGGTATTTGCCCGAAAGTGAACGTAATAGCGCGACTGGAGTACGAACTCGCGTACTACGATTCCGCAGTTCATCGCTTTAACCATTACACCACGAGGACACCCCCAAATTATTATAAGGTTAGGATCAAGGGTAAAGTGGAGCAATCCAGGGAAGGGAGTAGCGCCCTCCCCTACACCTCAGTGTAGTAGCTATTGAAAAGGGAGTCTTCGGGTCACCCTTGACTAAGGTCGCCAACTTCACCTACTTTAATAAATACGATATAAAGTCTCAGTATAAACATAAGTATACAGCTATACATGTACAGTATATACATGCTAAGAGTTTTAATACAAAAATAATTATTACTCAATCTCAACATCTTGTAAAGAAAATAAGTTTACAGAAGAGGTTTTAGTAACCATCTTTTGCATCAGTTCTGCAGCATTGCATGAAGACAATAGAGAGCTCTTTAGTTTCCCACCAACTCAGAATTTACACCGGTTTTGCATTGATCCAGTATGACAGTAAGTTAAGTAAGGCCAATTATTCTCCCTCCAGCTATGGGTAAATAGAAGGACAGATTAGGTTCTTCAGCCTTGGTGAGGCAACTAGTCTAAGAGAAGGAAAACTCTGAATTCAAACCTGTTAAACTCCGCTTAAAAATTGACTTTGTGTCATATCCTGCCCGAGCAGAGGGGTTGGGTAAATATGGTAAGTTAAGTAAGGTATAGACATTCAAAATTTTTTAATGAATATTCATGCTAATCAAAAATAAACTACAACATTACATTATATCACTTTTATTTGAATGAAACCAACATTTTGTTGTACTAAATGCATAGCAAAGAGCATTAGATTGCTAACTCTAAACTTCCCCACATCATTACTGATAAAGAATGTTTTAATTTGATTGAACCATCATCAGAGGATTTTCAAATTTTTGTCTTTGATAGCATTTTTGGCCATTTCCATAAGGCAGCTCAATTTTTGACTCATCAGTCCATAAGACTTTTCCCAAGTCTTCAATGGACCAATTTTGAAGATGACATGTCCATTGCAATCTTTTCTTCTTCATTGCAGCTGAATAAAGCATTGTTCTTTTTTTTTGTTTTTTTTTGCTTCATCTTGGACCAAAAACCAAACTTATTTAGAATGCATTGAACAGATGCAGGATGTATATCAATATCAAAATATATTGCTTGATTTCACAAGTTTTTTTTTAAACTTTAAAGAAAGATATATGGACTGTTGATTTTTGTAAGCTCTTGCAGCCTTCCAGGAGTTTTTTTTTGTCTAATAGATCTAATGTCTTTTCACTTCTTAATCAGGTCTGCTACTGTTCAACATGACAAATTGAAATTCAACACAATTTCTTTGGGCTTCATACCACTTTGATGGTAGCAAATTACAGCAGAACGAATTTCTATCAGTGAAACCATTAGGGGACTGGTAAAAAATCCCTTACTTTTTCTACCAAATTAATTTAAATTTTGGAATTTTCAAGAAGTTTCTAGAATGTTCTAGAAAAAATTAGAAACTTCCAGAAATAGGTTTAAATTAGTTGATTTTTATTGTAAAACAGATCTTAATTGAAATTTTTGATTAATAAATATAATAATAAACATAAAAAGCTGAAAACTTATCCACTCCTTGTTTTACAGATTTTTTTTATAAATTAAGTAAAAAATATTTTCAAAAATCCTTATGACATCAGTTAATTTCTATCTTAGTATTTTTCGTATTATTTCAAATACAAGTAAATATTTATTAATTTCAGTTGAATAAAATTAGAAATAACATATAATGCTTTGTTCAAATTAAGGCGAAAACTGTATAACTTAAATACGAGCCAGACAAATCAGAGGACATGACTATAAAAAAAAGTAAAAAGAGGTTATTTCCCTTGCATTTGAACAACAAAAACGTTTTATTTTATTTTGAGACTGCAAACTCAAATAAAAATTGATTTCCAAAGGGCCGTTTCACTAGGCAACATTCTCCCATTGCACTTAAGGATTGGGTTCAGATGTCAATCCTTAATACCTGAGGAGCCACAGAAAAGGAAATACCAACAAGATTGGAAAACTGTTGATTCTACCTACATGTGTGCATAGACCCAACTTTATGTCAAATCCAATAACATATATGTAAATAAATCAAATAACATTATTTTCATTAGTAATTTCAGACTAGTTTATTTTTTATCTTATTTTGTTGCTTTTTCTTTTTCATTACAAATAATACGCAAGATAAACATGTTTAAAACTAATGGTAATGAAAATACTTTAGAAATCTAAACAACTTTAGTTTCAGTTTCCTTATTTAATGACATATCAATATTTACCAACCCCTTCACTCAGGCAGGATATGACACAAGGTCAATTTTTAAGCAAAGTTTAACAGGTTTGAATTCAGAGTTTTCCTTCTCCTAGACTAGTTGCTTCACCAAGGCTGAAGAACCCAGTCTGCCCTACTATTTACCCATAGCTGGAGGGAGAATAATTGGATTCATACCTTTCCCAAGGGTATTAGTGCTATGTGAAATGTAATTAGTCTCGTCCAAGATTTGAACTCGTGTCGCCATGTCCATTTCCTACGACGATAACCATTACACCAAGGGCACCTCCTATTTAAAGACATATCAACCTCCATAGACTGTTTAATGCCAAAGTCATCCTTGTAGATGAACAGCAGTGATACCACTTAACCCAGTTGGGAGGATAATGGGGTTTATACCTTTCCCAAAGGTATTAGTCCAAAAGTGAACATAATAGTGTGCCTGGAGTTCAAACTTGTTTAGTTTGAGGCCACAATCCAGGACTTGTAGCCATGACACCACAGGGATTCTCCTTAAACAACTTAAGACTACAATACTACTACTGGGTATAAAGTAACATCTACTATTAGGCATAAAGAAACACAGATAAAACTAGAATGAAATTAATGATAAAAATGCTTCATGCAAGCAAAAGAAATGAACCACCTAAGAAAAATTAATTTGTTTAATATCTAATTAGAACCAATAAGAGCTTGATAATGTACTTTCAGGTTACGTATCTGTAGTCATTCAAGATTACATCAAATAAAATTCAAGATAATTTTGTCTGGAACTAAGAATATTGTAAATATTCAAGAATTCAAATGACTTAAAACTATTACATCTGTGAAGTAACACAAATAAAACTGAAGACAAACTAACAGAAAATTAATAATCAAAAAGTTTTATCTAAATCCAGAATTAATTTCAGAAACAGTTCTGTCTTCTTAGTTTATAAGAGCAAAAAAGTTTTAAAGTGGCAAGCCAAGCAGAAGAAATGGCCTGCCTTACCTAAAAAAAAACCAAAAAACAAAAACAAAAAAACCATTAAAAAAAAAATCATTTAATTCTTACTTAAAAACTAAAAGTCTTTGACAATGTATTTTCAGGAGCAGTACTTGTGGACATTCACATCCTGCCTAAGGCAAAGGGATAGGGTAAAAATAGCATACAAAATTAAGTTGGGATGGCAATAATATAAAAATATCAATTAGCATGGAAATGGTATAAAATAGTATAAAAATAACATTAAATGTTCTAAAGTAGGATTAAAATACCATTAAAATATTAAATGGTATAAAATAGTATAAAAATAACATTAAAACATAAAATGTTCTAAAGTAGGATTAAAATACCATTAAAATATAAAATAGTATAAACTAGGATTGAAATATCATTAAAACTTAAAATGATATAAAATAATAAGATATTGTTAAAACATAAAATGGAATAAATTAGTATTAACATACCATTAAAATATAAAATTGTAAAATATAGTATAGTATTAGCACTAAAATATAAAATGGTATAAAATGCCATTGAAATATTTTATAAGGTTATAAAATAATATAATAGTAATATAAAATGTTTAACTTACCACCACTATCAAGTTTGGTCAGCTTGGTAGGAACCTGATCTAAATTTTGTAGACTGGAATTTTTTTCTGGGAGAGATGTAAAATGTTTCAATGCATATCGTGTCTCTAAGCCATTGACTTTTGGTGAACTCATCGATGGCATGCTACAGCATCTCTTTGAAGTTAATTGTGATCTATCTACAAAAGGAACATTAATTACACGGTTGTTCTCATCCAAAAAACTATATATTTTAACATATTCATCAACATCTTTTTCTGAATGTACTGATTTAGCTGCCACCTTGTCGGATTCATTTTCAAGATGAGTTACAATATAGTCCTGGTTATTGTCTTTGAGTGCATCACAAAAATCATTAAAAGTTTTTGGCCCGCCTCTGCTCAAAATATCAAGAAGTGCTTCAACTTGTTCATATGGGGAACCAGCCTTCTAGAGAAAACAAAAAAATGATAAACAATAGAAAGAAAGAAAATAAATTATATAATTTAATAGTTTTTAATGGTCTTACACTGACTTGAAATCTATAAAATGGAAAATGTTTGAGATGGGCAGTTTAACTGAAAAACTAACTTTTTTGGCTTCATCTTCACACCGTGAAACCGCATCAAAATCTTTTACGAAACCGAAATCGTTTGGTTTTAGTGCAATCACTACTGAGTGACCATATCCAAGAAAATGTTGTTGAAAAAGACTTTTTTAACAGTGTTTTCTATGACGTTAAACATTACACTATGAGCACCTCCCAAATTGTTAAGTTTATTTAGTCAAGTCAAATTCCAATGTTCAAATTGAACTAGTCTGCAATGTTGTTCTTTATCAGAATTGTACAACTCAGTTTTTCCATATACACACACAACAACCTTGGCAAAAATTATGTAATTTGAACACAAATGTTCACTTTGTTTTTTTTTTTTTATTTTGCAGTAAATACACTAATCTATATAAATAAAAATGTAAATGTTTGTTACTAACCGATAATCTCCAGTTTTATAGCACTGATTGGTTTAAAATTTTCAGAGACTATTTTATTCGAATTTAGGAGTGTTTTTATATACTTATTATCCAAAAATATTACAATAATTAAAAAAAATATTTTTAATAAGTCGTTTTTCTCCGAGAAAAGCCAAATGCGAATAATGATGGAAAATATTACTCCTATTTTCCAAGAATTTGTAGGGAACGAATAAATAAATAAAAAAATTTAAAATAAAAAATAAAAAAAAATAAATACATAAAAAGAAAACTATTAAATTTGCAGAAAACTCCCAGATATCCATAACAGGAAAAGGGCATGATGCATGCGTAAAAGAAAAAAGGCTTTCGTTTTGACAAAGGGAGCGAAGTAATTTTTCTATTTCAGGCCGTGTTCGTCGAACCAACAACACCATTTTGCTGTCTGGTGTTTTGGGTACCACGCATACTACTTCTTTGGTAGCAGTCCTCTCTCTATTGGTCAGCATTATGCTGAAATATACAAGACCCACGAATGAACTGTAAACTAACTCTTACCGGACTTTGACAAAACTTCCAAAAGAAAACTAACCCTTATGGAAGCCCGAAATATCAAATGCGGACACATACATACATGAAACAAATTAATGTATTTTTGACCCCTTAAACTGGGGGATTCAACCATTTCAATGTAATCAAGAGCCTCCCCCCATCTACGGAATGGTTGTTGAACCCAGTAAATAAAGGAAAGTATAAAAGAAACGTCTTCGTCTCTTATCTATTTCTATCTTTTCTTTTTGTATATTTCTTTTGGGACTTTCTTTGGGCAAGGCATTGCGCCGGCCAGTCAACATGGGGTAAAATAATATAACCAAAATATGGAGTCAGATATCTAACGGCAACACAGCCATTCAAACCTCACAAATTTTACATGTGATTTTTTTTTCTGCTTTATTGGTTGACTTAAACAGAGACACTAAACTTTAAACCATATTTCGTTGGTTCAATAGTAAGTAAATTTTTTTTTATTCTAACGAATTGTTTACAAAATATTTTCTTATATTTTTTCAATATTAACGAAAGACATCCATTGAAAAGTTTTCTTTCTTCGTTGGTTCAGTAGTAATAAATTGTTTACTAAATATTTTATTTTCTTTTTTCATTATAACATTTTTACTCTTATTTCTTTTGTTTATTATTATCATCGCTAAGACACTAAACTTTAAACCATATTTCATCAGTTCAGTAGTAACGAATTGTTGACTAAATATTTTCTTTTCTTTTACTTTTTTGTTTAAATTCAATGAAAGACATTCCTTAAAAAGTTTTCTTTTGTTAATAAACTTTAAACCATATTTCATTGGTTCAGTAGTAAGTAAATTTCTTTTTATTCTAAAAACTTATTCTTAAATTTTTTCTTCATTATTGATATCCCATTTATTTTGTTGTTTAATAAATATTTTATGGTGTGCCAATTATCATGTTGCGAAATATCAACCAGCCCAAGCTTTGTAATAGCACATGTCTTTCAGTAAAAAAATTAATGACCAACATCATAGAAGCAACAATTTTGACAGGGCCTTTCAAAGATGAAGATGTCCTCATACCGCGAATTCCTATGATTCCAACAGATATGTCATTTCAATTTAAGAGATTGCAATTCCCAATTCGATTGGCATTTGCAATCACGATCAACAAAGCACAGGGACAATCTTTAGAATTGTGTGGCTTATATTTACACACTGATTGCTTCTCACATGGGCAATTATATATTGCCTGTTCCAGAGTCAGCAATCCAGATAATCTCTTAATCTACACAGAAACTGGAACTACCGAGAATATTGTGTATCCACAAGTATTGGAAAATTAAACATCTTAGAAACATGCATTTTCTTTTTTTCCCCCCCATTTGAACAAACTGAGCCACACCAACGCGTGGCCGGGTACAGCTAGTAACAAATAAGATGCTAAAATGTCTTTCAGAGTTGGCAGCTGCAATAAATTTATAATAGCCAAATGACAGTTTAAGTTTTTCAATTATATGGAAATTTACTCTGTAAGAAATTTATATATTAATTATCATACATTGAGCCCTCCAAGAGATTTATAAGAATCCTTGTATATTCTTGAATAGAATCATTCCCAACTCATCTTTGGATATATATATATATATATAGGCATATACAAATGTTAATATATACAAGGGGTGGTTGAAAAGTTCATAGGCTGACCAAAATAATCTCATGGAATGTGACCAAATGAGGTATATTTTTCAACATAGACCTCCTTATAGTCCAAGTAGTGGAACACCAATGGAAGAGGTACAACACAAGGGTTAGTTGGCTTATTTTAACCTCATCAACATGGAAATAGATAGAAAAAAATAATAATCAAATAACCACAATACGAACAAATAAATTTCTCGTTAGCAGAATTGAAAAAAACAAACAGAATGGTTTAAAAAAAAAAAAAAAAAAAAAAAAAAAAAAAGCTTACCTCAATTTTAGCTTTTGTCCGTGGGTTGATGGTCTTTTTTGCAAGCAAATTGGTCAAAAGTCCGTCAATCATTACATGTTCAACCAAATAAACCCGATTGGTAATTAACTTGTCTTTATCCCTTGCATCCATGATGAGGCAGCTTTAGACGAACTCTTGACTTCTTTCCTTACTTCTTGTCAATCAATAAAATCTTTGAAGATGGTTGTGCTTAATCAATCATGGTATAGTAACCTCTGCATTAAAGAGCAACACAAAATTGATTACATCAGCATAAAACAATTCTGAAAGATGACCCTGAAAAGAAGGCGAAAGTGAATTTTAGAAATCTAAGTATTGTATATAAATAAGTAAACTTAGTGACTTTAGTCGAGGCTGACTCGAAGGCTCCTTTTTCAACAGCTACTACATTAACATGTAGAGGAGGGCGCTACTCCTTTCCCTGGATTGCTCCACTTTACCCTGGATACGTACCTTATACTGCTGAGTGTTAAGCAAGGAGGTATCAAGTACCATTTTAAAAGTCTTTGGTATGACGCAACCTGGGATTGAACCCAGGTCTCCCAGACCATTGGCGAACATTCTACCCACTACCAAATATATCTTCAACCTTATACACCTTGTTGGACTTGAAAGGATATAATGACTCTGAATGTTGTTGTTTTATATAAGGTGGAATATATGTTTGGTATATATATATATATATATATATACACACACACACACACACACACATATATATATATATATACACACACACACACATATATATGTATATATACATACACACACACACACACATATATATGTATATATACACCCTATTTACCCAACCCCTCCGCTCGGGCAGGATATGACACAAGGTCAATTTTTAAGCGGAGTTTAACAGGTTTGAATTCAGAGTTTTCCTTCTCCTAGACTAGTTGCCTACCCAAGGCTGAAGAACCTAGTCTGTCCTACTATTTACCCATAGCTGGAGGGAGAATAATTGGATTCATACCTTTCCCAAGGGTATTAGTGCTATGTGAAATGCAATCAGTCAAGTCCAGGATTTGAACTCGGGTCGCCGTGTTCATTTTCTACGACGATAACAATTACACCACGGGCACCTCCATTATATGTATATATACACACACACACACACATACATACATATATATATATATATATATATATATACACACATGTAACATACTCATATGCATGCAGAAACATTGTCAACACAATAAAGACGAGAGGACACACTTCTTTAGAAAAATATACCTCTCACTTTATTCGAAAGTGGTTACGAAAGGGTTATTGTGTTAGAGGTGAGTTGGAGACTGAACAAAGACTGCAACATATTGACCCCCAGCTCTTCCAGCTATAGAAGCATTTCTTTCCCGTTCTCTTGAGCTGCTCAACCGGGGGCCTGTGGGCCCAGCCTCTGCTGGAAGCTGGTTCTCACTCCTCGAACTGGAACAACTGACTTCAAACTCTGATCTCCAACTGATCTGAACTTCCTGTAGCACCGGGTTATATAACTATTCAACGCCCACCTGCTTCTTGTGAGCGTCGCATTTGCACTCAATTCAACCAGTTGACAGTCAAGGTTATCCCCTGGTATCTTCGACCGGATTCACCTGTTATTTACACAGGTGCATTTCCCATCTGACAGCTTAGCCAGGTCGGAGGTCAATATGTTACATACATACACACACACATACATATATATACATACATATACACACATATATATATATACATCATAGCAATAAATAGACCCAAAATTTTATTCAATATAGGAATAAAATCATAAAAAGCAAAAAAGGTGACAAGCTAGTTGACTGGTTTTGCTCTTCGCTCAACAGAACTAAATTGAGGGAATTATCATATAAAACAAGAAAAAAAAAAATATGGCAAATATTTAGGGTGGAAAAAAAAAATTATTGTATTAGACTATACTGAAATAATATTAAGTCCTTTATTTGAGTCAAAGGTAAAGTTTTGTATTTTTGTAGGGACATGTCATTTGATTCTAGCATCTAACCTTTGGTTAGTTCTTCCAATGTAGCATAAACTGCAACTACACCTAAATAAGTAAATAAGAGAATTATTATGATGGGTGGGAAGAACATCTTTATGGATAAGATATTAGAATAGGTTTAGTGTTAAAGACCACCCATACGTTGGCTGAAAAATAGCACCTCTGTACAGTTTGTGAGATTTGCTTAGCAAATCTATCACTAATTTGTAACCCTAAAAATATATTTACATAGTTATATATATATATATATATATATATATATATATATACACATATACACAAACACATATACGCACACACACAGAGGCTGTTGCATCTAGGATTTGTTCAATATAGCTCATAGCATTCTTATGCTATTCCCGTCAAGCTTTTTCTCTACACGCTTAGTCAGTATCCATGTGGTGCATCCATATAGTAGAATTGACACAATCACTGCTTGGAAAAATTGCATTTTATTTCATTGGATAAGTCTGACTTCCATATGATTGATAACCTATTGATAGCAGTTCATGCCTTTGCTAGTTGCATATTGATGTCATTTTCAGTAGATGAGATGCTGCTTTTGAGGTATATAAACTTGTCCACTAGCTTCAGAGTACCACCATTTAGTGTAGACATGTCTCCTTTCTGATTAAAACACATGTACTCCGTTTTGTCTGCATTCACATGGGGGCTAATGCCATCTGGTGCCTGCTGCAGCAGGTATTCGGCTTGGGTAGGTGTATTTGCCAGAAGTGCTGCATAGTCTGTATCTAAAATAGTTTGTGTGGGGTATCATCAGCTTCTTGCCTTTTTTAGTGTAAAAATGTTTTCTTTCATTAGATCTATTGATGTTTGAAATACATAGTCAAGGCAGATTATGAACAGATATGGGACTAATATATCCCCTTGCACCAGCAACAATGTCAAAGAAATCTGTGTTTCCATCTGGTGAGCAAACTTTTACTTTTGTGTTTTTATAGAACATCATTATGGTTGCAACAATTTCTTTTAGGAGACCATAGGCTAGAAGTATTTGCTCGATCTTTGCTCTGTCTATGGAGTCATATGCCTAGGAGAAATTTACAAATAAGAGTGTCACCTCAAGGGTTTTTGCACAAACTCCTTCTAAAATTTGACAGACTGCGAAAATCTGTGAAGTGGACTGGTTTCTTTGAAAACCATTTTGATTCTTTCTAAAATTTTCACAATTTCTGCTTCAATGCAGCAATAAAAGTAAGGGTTATTCCTCAGGAGTTCTTGGCAATTCCTCGGTCATGTTTCTTGGGGAAAGGGAGGATGTAGCCTTTTGTCCATCTTCCTTTTGTGTTCTGGTTATATACAGTGTTACAGTATCAGAGCAGTAGGTTGTCGAACTTCCTTGTCTTACATAATTCTTGTGGTATTTCATCATTTTGTACCATAGGACCAACGTTTTGTGCTGTAAAGAAAGAAGTTCGCAGAAAAAGAAATATTCAAACTCGAAGGTTAGGGAAGAAAATATAGCAGTCATTTTTATTCAGCTATGATCACTGCAACTCAAAAAGTTCATTTATTTGCGCCCTTCTTCTCCCTTCCTCTCGGTGGTGACGGAGCGTGGGTGAGAGCTGGCTGTTTGACACATGCCTGTCATAGCAGATAGGTCGTAGCAGACTGGGGTAGGATGGGTCGAGGCCTCCGGAACCTTAAATGCACCCATTTTGACAACTGCCTTCAACTCTGCCAAAATCTCATTACTATATAGAGATTTTGGAGAACAAAGCGAAGATCCTCGAATATTCGATGTCACTAGTGAAACACATGATGATACATCTGTGATTATTTTAAAATTGCGTCTAACTTTGCAGGTCATTCTGCCCGCACGCGCTAGTCTTGTGACACCTTCACTGATTGACAACAGTGCCCGCCCGTAATATTACAATTTTTGTTAGAACTATACAGAGTTCTTATTCAGTAAACTGTCGGAGTTTGATATCTAGTTGATTATTAATAATTTTCATGGTAGGTTTTTCTGTAACTATATATATATATATATATATACATATACACACACACACACACATACAAACATATATATTCATATATACATATACACATATATATACATACACACACACACACACATATACATACATATATACACATACGTATACATATACATACATATATATATATATATTTAAAAAACAGAATGCTATCAATGGAAATAGAATATTATTAACAAATATGGAATATTAAAAAAAGAAAAAAAACAAAAACTAAAGGCATTTCAAAACAGTGTCGCTATTTTCAAAGTCATTCTATTGATTTTAGGTTATTTTGATTTTATATATAAGACTTCTAGGATTTGTAAATTCAACACCATCTCAGTTTTATTCCACTCTGTGTTTACGTAATCTTGTAATGTTATAAAAAACCTAAAATACTCTTTATACATGCTAGCAACCCCTGATGATGGCCTATGAAAGGTCTGAAAGCGCTTGGGACAATTTTGGTAAATTCATCCATGAATTCCAACCTGAAACCAAGGCACTTATCAGGAAACTTGAAAGGATCTTCATACAATAATATAGACAAAATGTGTCTTTATTATTTAATCAAACATACTTAAATATATATATATATATATATATACATACATACATACATACATATATATATATATATATATATACACACACATACATAAATAAAAAAGACATTTATGGTTCTTACTAGCTCTCTTGATGAGTTAATGGAGGACCATATGTTGCAGCATTGTTAAATAGTGCTCATTATTAATGATAGAGCTTATATATATATATATATATATATATATATAAAAATCATATTACAGGGTACAGTCTGTGACCTTGGGTTTAATGCAGTTAGCAATCATCGGATAGTTTCTATCCGATGATTGCTGATTGTATGAAACCCAGGGTCACAGACTGTACCATGTAATATATATATATATATATATATATATATATATATATATATATATATACACACACACCCACAAATATTCAAACAGGTTTGATTAAACAAAATGGAATCTTTATTATTTTCTTTCAAGCATCCTAATAGTTTTTCTTTTCATCTTACAATCTTTAAAGGCATTAATAATTTCTCTAAAAGTGCCGTCTATGGCCAACTGAGTATTTAAGGTTCATATATGAACTATTATCAAGGTAAAGTATATGTCTTTCATGATTAAAATTGTTTAATATTTAAACTATTGTTTTGTTTATGTTTTTACTGCCAAAATGTGGTTAACCGGTAGAAGCAGTTTATTTTAAATATTTCTTTTATGTAAAGTAAATGAAATTTACCGTAAAATTTGTTCTATTTATTCTTTGTAAGTATTTTAGAATATATGTGGTGCATTCAATAAGTTTCCAGACTTCTTTTGTACAGGCATTTAAAATTGTTGTAGACTCTTGAAAATTCAGTGTTATTACTATACATCTTATGAGATGACTGACCAATTTTTATGATTTCAGGTTTAAATGAACAGCTACAGAAGGAATTCGAATACACCCTACTAAAGTCTGATTATCACAGATGGTGAATTTAAAAAATGCAATCTGAACGTGAGGACGCTATAGAAGAACGATATGCAATAAAATTCTGTTTTAAACTTGGAAAAAATGCCACAGAAACCTAAGGAATGCTTCAGACTGCTTTTGGAACATCTTTCATGAATGGAGCATCAGATTTTGAGTGGTATAAGAGATTCAAGGAGGGCAAGGAGTCTGTGAGGGATGATGAGAGGTGTAGGAGGAGTAAGGAAGAGGGTTACTATGTTGAGGTTTTAAGGGAGTTCAGGAAGAGATTCCGTCGGAAGAAGCCAGCACTCTTCAAATCAGGTCAGTGGCATTTCCACCAAAACAATGCACCAGTCCACAACTCCATTGTTGTCATAGACTATTTGACCAAGATGGTCATCCAGACAGCTCCTCAGCCTGCCTATAGTCCAAACCTTGCTCCCTGTGACTTTTGGTTATTCCCTAAGCTCAGAGGCTGTCATTATGAGACAATTGAGGAGATGAAAGAGGCTGTGATGAAGGTCATTGACACGCTCACACAAGAGGACTTCCATGGGGCCTTCCAGAAATTGTTGGAATGGTACAACAAGTGCGTTGCAGCCGAAGGAGATTACTTTGAAGGGGACTAGAGTTTCATGTGTGTACTATCAATAAAAGTGCCCATATGAAAAAAGTCTGGAAACTTATCTAATGATCCTTGTAAATTGTTCTACCTATCTATTTTGAAATATTATCACTAGTTTCAAAGTTAATTCTATTAATAGTGGGTTGTCTAAATTTTTTATATAGAGCTTCTAGGATTTTTACTTTTTTAATATTACTGTCAGTATGAAGTATTTTGTATTATCAACTGAAATATTTCTATATATTGTAGTAAGAAAATTATGTTTTTTTAAATGTTGGCATATGGAGCTAGAACTTAGTAAGTGTCGAGTGAGCCTCCTTTATAATTTTGTTGTGGTATGGCCAATGTAAGTCATCGTTTTTTTTTTTTTTTTATTGTTGGAGATGCGTTCTTCCAATAGACATTTAAATTGATAAATAACATTGGTTTTTCCATTATCTTTGTTGGAGGGAAAGAATTATTATTAACAACTAAATTTAATGTTTAAAATTTTTCATAGTAAACTATAAATCTTATTCTATTATTATTATTGTCTATGGGGATGTATATCTATGAATTGTGTTTGAGCATTTTTTCATCAAATCAAAATTTGGATGTATTTGATTACAATAAAATCAATCAATAGGATTATAATTATTTTGCATAACATAACTTTTATAATTTATTTTATTCTTATTGTTAATCATTAGTTTAATTTGTTCATCTACTAAATAGTTTGGAAATCCATTGTTAATAAGGGTTTGTTTGATATTTTTAAATTAATTATAAAATATTTTATTTGATGTAGAAATTTGTTTGAGTGATTTAACAGATTTTTTATGATAGTTATTTTGTATCAATGTGGGCATTACACAGAAGTGTTAAAACTGTCATTGTTAGCATATATATATATATATATATATATTTGTCATGAAGATGACAAAAACACTTTCTACCAGAAATTTTCATAATTTCATTCTGATGAAATGCCTTAATGGAACTAATTAAGGTGGAATTAATTAATAAATCTTTTTCCATCCATTTCCTTTATACAATATATATATATATATATATATATATATATAAATAAAAATGTAAATGTTTGTTACTAACCGATAATCTCCAGTTTTATACCACTAATTTTCTGAGAGTATTTTATTCGAAATCAGGAGTGTTTTTATATACTTATTATCCAAAAATATTACAATAATTAAAAAAAATATTTTTAATAAGTCATTTTTCTCCGAGAAAAGCCGAGCTCAAATTATGAAGGTAAATATTACTTCCCTTTTCCAAGAATTTTACATGTGATTTTATTTTCTGCTTTATCATGTTTGTAAACCATATTTCATTGGTTCAGTAGTGAGTAAATTTTTTTTATTCTAATGAATTGTTTCCAAAATTTCCTTTTGTTTTTGGTTTAACTTCAACAAAAGACATCCATTAAAAAGGTTTCTTTCTTAAACCATATTTCGTCAGTTCAGTAGTAACGAATTGTTTACTAAATATTTTATGTTGTTTAACTTCAAAGGAAGACATTCCTTAAAAAGTTTTCTTTTGTTTTATTATTATTATCGATAAGACACAAACTTTAAACCATATTTCGTCGGTTCAGTAGTAACGAATTGTTTACAAAATATTATAATTTATTTTTTGTGGTTTTTTTCCTTAAAAAGTTTTCTTTCGTTAATAAACTTTAAACCATATTTCGTTTGCCCAGTTGTAAGTAAATTTCTTTTTATTCTAAAAACTTATTCTTAAATTTTTTCTTCATTATTGATATCCCATTTATTTTGTTGTTTAATAAATATTTTATCATGTTGCGAAATATTAACCAGCCCAAGCTTTGTAATGGCACACGTCTTTCAGTAAAAAAATTAATGACCAACATCATAGAAGCAACAATTTTGACAGGGCCTTTCAAAGGTGAAGATGTCCTCATACCGCGAATTCCTATGATTCCAACAGATATGTCATTTCAATTTAAGAGATTGCAATTCCCAATTCGATTGGTATTTGCAATCAAGATCAACAAAGCACAGGGACTATCTTTAGAATTGTGTGGCTTATATTTACACACTGATTGCTTCTCACATGGGCAATTATATGTTGCCTGTTCCAGAGTCGGCAATCCAGACAATCTCTTTATCCACACAGAAAATGGAACTACCAAAAATATTGTGTATCCACAAGTATTGGAAAATTAAACATCTTAGAAACATGCATTTTCTTCTTTTTTTTCCCCATTTAAACAAACTGAGCCACAGCAACACGTGGCTGGGTACAGCTGGTATATATATATATATATATATATATATATATATATATATATATATATATTCAAGTGAACATATATATTCAAGCAAGTTTTGTTAAAAATGATGGAATACTGTTTATTAATTTCAATCTTATCTATAACACTAAATTTAAAACATCAAACCTTATCTTCAAGAATAACACCAAATACGCTAAAATACACCTAAACCAAACCAATGTAGTTTATAAATTTATATGTCCATTTTGAGAGTGCGTCTCAAAAAACAAAAATAATTCTTACTTTGGCTATACAACCACAACCTTATCTCATTGTCTCACTTATCACCTTTCTGAATATAGCACCATAAAACAACATTTAATTATAAAACACAATAGCACTAACTAACTTACATCTTATATGCTAGGGTTAGGGTAGCATATGTTAGCACCATTTTAATTCCCATAGCTGTTCCTAGGGTCTGGATATAGTTAATTTTATTGAATTGGAAAGAGTTATTAAGGATTATTTCTATACCCTCTTTAATAAATTTTTTAAAAATCTTGGGTGTACTCTCTGGGTATTTATTTATCCAAAATGAGATGGCTTGTTTTCCAAATTCATGGGGGTATCTGCTGTATAGGTTTGTGATGTCAAATGTGACTATGAGTGTGATAGGATCAATTTTTTATGGTATGCAGTTTTAAAAAAATCTATGTTGTATCTAATATAATGTTTTATTTTGTTTAGAAAATGTAGTAGTAAAATTTTTATGAGTTTGCTAAGCCTGTTAGTTGAGCACCATGAACATGCTACAATAGGTCTAAATTTGACAAAGTGAAATCCGAAATTTAACTAGGGGCCCGCTACAATAGGTGTAAATTTAACTGTTAGTGAAACCCGAAACCATTCAAACACACACAAGGACAAAAACATATCAAATATCAAAGACCAACTGGGGTAAAACAGGCTAAGGTAAAAGCACTCTAAGTAAAAGAGAGGAGTGACCTCTATCTAAACCCATAACCAACTGAAAACCATTCAAACTGCAAACACAAGTGAGTTCAAATCTCATTGAATACACCATTACCAAGGCCTTGTGCCATATATGTTCTATGATGAAAGAAACAAGCTGGAAACATACATGCATGTAAGAACGAAATGAATAAACAAATACTAAAAAAATTTTAAAATATTTCTTTCTCTCTTTGAACCAACAACAAAATGTTTTTTTATATATATATATATATATACACACACACACACACACACACACAGACATATATATATACACATACATATAGATACATATGCATATATATATATATATATATATATATATATACATATGTGTATATATATATATATACACGAGGAGCATACGATAAGTTTCCAGACTTTTTTTTGTATGGGCATTTAAAATTGTCGTAGACTCTTGAGAATTCACTATGTTATTGCTATACATCTTATGAGATCACTGACCAATTTTTATGATTTCAGGTTCAAATGAACAGCTACAGAAGGAATTCGAATACACCCTACTAAAGCCTGATTGTCACAACTGGTGAATTTCAAAAATGCAATCTGGACGTGAGGAAGAACGATATGCAATAGAATTCTGTTTTAAACTTGGAAAAAATGCTACAGAAATGTATGGAATGCTTCAGACTGCTTTTGGCCCATCTTGCATGAATCGAGCATCAGTTTTTGAGTGGCATAAGACATTCAAGGAAGGCAGGGAGTCTGTGATGGATGATCAGAGGTGTGGGAGGAGTAAGGAAGTCAATACACCACAGTTGATTAGCCGGCCAAAGGGTTAGGGTTACTATGTTGAGGTTTTAAGGGAGTTCAGGAAGAGATTCCGTCGGAAGAGGCCAGCACTCTTCAAATTGGGTGAGTGGCATTTCCACCAGGATAATGCACTAGTCCACAACTCCATCCTTGTCATAGACTATTTGACCAAGATGGGTATCAAGACAATTCCTCAGCCTGCCTATAGTCCAAACCTTGCTCCCTGTGACTTTTGCTTATTCCCTAAGCTCAGGGGCTGTCGTTATGAGACAATTGAGGAGATGAAAGAGGTTGTGATGAAGGTCATTGACATGCTCACACAAGAGGACTTCCATGGGGCTTTCCAGAAGTTGTTGGAACGGTACAACAAGTACATTGCAGCCGGAGGAGATTACTTCGAAGGGGACTAGAGTTTCCTGTGTACAGAACCCATCCGAAAATAGTCCAAGAATTTTGGGCGAAACCAAGATTAGCCTAGAACTGGGAGTTTGAAGCAAAAGCCGAAATGAACAATTGCTTTTTTGAACGTTAGTTGCCTCCCTTACACCTATTTAATCTGTCATATTTCCGAACGAACAAATAAGTTTCATAAGACCCTTCTCTTTCTTTCTTTTTGTATTCTACACACTTCTGTATATACATATATAGTTAGATAAAAACAATAGCTTTGAGAAATTTGAAAGTGTTGTTTTCTTTCTTCTTGTGTACTTTTGTGAACTGCGACAGGTACAATCTCCCTCCCCACAGTGATTTTATTTCGGCATGGATTCCAGTCAAAATTGGAAATGATCTGAAGTAGCTAAAACACTACCATTCGGATCAAAATACACAACGTAGCAAAAGGTTACGGTTATCTCGGATTGGCGAGCAGAGCCGAGGAACTGAATGTCGGTGAAAATTCCCAGGCGCTGGATTCGCAACATCAGACAAAAAAGAAAAGCTAGATGTGATCTCGATAAGAAACCATTTAAATTCACCAAAAAATTGTTTGAGGAGGAAAAAAAGGGAATTCTTGATGTACCAAAAGAAACCTTGGAAGCGTACCTACTAAGAAAATATTCTGATCCACTAGCTGATACTCCGATGTGTGATTTCAGGGAACTCAATAGACTGCAACCTCTGGAAGAAACATTTGACAACTCTCCTATAAAACTGGGGGAAGTAAAAGATTTCGTTTGAAAGGCTAGAGCCGAAAGCCCACCAGGTATCAATGGTATCTCCTATAAATTGTATAAAGATGCCCAAAAGTTTTGACATCTCTTTGGAAACTCCTACAAGTCACGCATATTAAAAAATTCACCCCAGAGGATTGGGGATGAGCAAATGGAATATATATACTAAAAGAAAAGAACGAAACATCAGGAACAATTTCGACAAATTTCGTTGCTCAACGTAGAGGGGGAAATTTTTTTTGGAGTCATTGCTTAAAGAATGATGAGGTTCATATTGAACAATAAATTTATCAATATCTCAATTCAGAAAGCTAGAATTCCTGGTTTTCCAGGTTGCATCGAACATGAATCCATGTTGTGGGACTGAATAAAAGTGGCCTGAGATAATAAATCAGCCGAACTTCATGTCATTTGGTTAGACCTTGAAAATGCATATGGCTCAGTAAGGCAACCGCTTATCGAGAAAGCAATGGATTTCTTTTCGATCCCAGAAGACATTAGAAAGCTTATATCAGGATACTATAAATGTACATATATAAACATTGGCATAATGATGGGATGTGTTATCTCTCCATTAATTTTCGTTTTGGTAATGGAGATGTTACTATGCAGTACTGAAGATACAACTAGTAAGAAAACCATCCAATCTATGAAGGCTTTAATGGATGATGTGACTGATTTTAGAGTTGAAATCACACATGGAAAAACTGCTGAAACGCCTACAGTAGCTTTCCAAGTGGGCAGTAATGAAGATAAACTCTTCTAAAAGCCGCAGTCTATCCATAATCAAAGGAAAATGTCAAGAAATCAAATTTTCTATCGATAATAACATAATCCCCACAATATACAAAAAAAGTGTAAAAAGCCTTGGTTGCTGCTATTCCCTTCCACTTACTGATTGTCACCGGTGGCAAGATCTTTTAAAACAATTAAAAGATAGATTTGCAAAAATAAACTGTGGTGTGTTTATTTAGGTTTAAGCCCAAAATTAGCATTGCCTATGCAAATATATGAGGTACTGCTTTCAAGAATTGAAAAAATGGAGAGCTTAATCAGTAAGTTCCTAAAGAAATGGTTGGGAGTTCCTAAATCCTTGACAAACATGGCATTATACAGTTCATCAATGAAGCTGAAGCTACCCACGAAGTCACTTGTTGAGGAATTTAAATTAGGTAAAGCACGACTGTTCCAGATGCTGCACGACTGTGGACCCACTTGTGAAAAGTGCACAATCTGTCATAATAACAGGTCAAAAATGGAACGCGAAATATGCAGTGGAGATGGCAGAATCTTCCCTCAAAATGAAAGAACTAATCGGCTCGGTGGCAGCTGGGAGAGTTGGACTTGGTCTTCATCCATAACGGTGGTGGTCAAAAGTCCACAAAGAATAAATGAAAAATAGTTTCGGAAGAAATTCATCATTTTGAGGAAAGTAAACTTCTTGCTATAGCTGTGACGCAACCCAAACAAGGTGTATGGACTAGGAGGGAAAAACAAAGGACAGGACCATCACATGGAGCAACAACCAAATGGAGCCTCAACAATTAGGTTTCCTCATTAAGGCAGTTTATGACATATTACCTACATCAGTAAATTTAAAACTCTGGGGGTTAAGTACATCCAACCTTTGCAAAGTATATGGGAAAATTGCTAATCTCAAACATGTTCAAACTGGATGTCAGTATTCCCTAAAAAGTTACATGTGGAGACATAATGAAATCTTAGGGATTATTGCTGAGATTGCAAAAATGTGTTGTGAAACTGCCAATAAAATTTCATGTATAAAAACACGTATACAATTTGTTAAAGAAGGAAACATTTCAAAAACTCCACATAGAAATAGACACAAACCAACATTGCTTGATGATTGCACGGACTGGTATGTTATTGCTGATGTAGATCAGTAACTCACTTTTCCAACAGAAATAACATCAACTCGGCAGCGTCCAGATCTCGTCATTTGGTCAGTTAATTCAAAGAAAGTTATCATTGCTGAATTAATTATCCCTTTCGGGGCCAACATCAACTGGGTGTATCAGCGTAAATTGGAAAAGTACAAAGACCTACGTGAGCAGTGTGTTAAGAATGGCTGGTCTACAGACATATTTCCTCTTGAGATTGGATGTCGAGGTTTATTTCAAACTCAACCTCTACATTTTTAACCAAATTCAGATTTTCACCAGCACAGAAGAGGAAATATATATAAAAAAATCCAAAACAAGACTGTAACTGCATCTGAGCAGATATGACATTCATACGGATCAAACGCCATCCAATAGAGTCTGTTAGTACTGTGAGATACTGCTGGGGTATCCAGGTTTAATGGTAATGATGCTTCAGCCCTGAAACCACGTCTGAAACCAAGGTCATCATCTGATGAAGACTTTATTGGAAGCAAAACTATTTATGCAGCAGTTTTTGTATTTAATTTTGAATGTTTTTTTATACACACACATATATACATATATACATATTAAAAAATACAATATACATACATACATATATAATACATGTACATGAGTATATATATATATATATGTGGTGATTCAGCAGGTTTCCAGACTTCTTTTGTACAGGCATTTACAATTGTCGTAGACTCTTGAAAATTCAGTATGTCATTGCTATTCATCTTTTGAGATGACTGAACAATTTTTATGATTTCAGGTTCAAATGAACAGCTACAGCAGGAATTGGAATACACACTACTAAATAAAGCCTGATAGTCACAGCTGGTGAATTCCAAAAATGCAATGCGGTCACTTAAAAGAACAATATGCAATAAAATTCTGTTTTAAACTTGGAAAAAATGCCACAGAAAACTAAGGAATGCTTCAGACGGCTTTTGGACCATCTTACATGAATCGAGCATCAGTTTTTGAGCGGCAAAAGAGATTCAAGGAAGGCAGGGAGTTTGTGAGGGATGATGAGAGGTGTGGGTGGAGTAAGGAAGTCAGAACACCAGAGTTGATTAGCTAAAGGCTTAGGATTAGGGTTAGGGTAACTATGTTGAGGTTTTAAAGGAGTTCAGGAAAAGATTCCGTCGGAAGAGGCCAGCACTCTTCAAAGCGGGTCTGGCATTTTCACCAGGACAATACACCAGTCCACAACACCATCATTGTCACAGACTATTTGAGCAAGATGGGTATCAAGACAGTTCCTCAGCCTGCCTATAGTCCAAACCTTGCTCCCTGTGACGTTTGGTCATTCCCTAAGCTCAGAGGCTGTCGTTATGAGACAATTGAGGAGATGAAAGAGGCTGTGATGAAGGTCACTGACGTGCTCACACAAGAGGACTTCCATGGGGCTTTCCAGAAGTTGTTGGAACAGTACAACAAGTGCATTGTAGCTGGAGAAGATTATTTCGAAGGGGACTAGACTTTCATGTGTGTATTATCAATAAAAGTGCCCATACGTCTGGAAAGGATGCCTTCGGGTCACTCTCGGCTAAAGTTGCCAACTTTACTTTACATATGAGGATCATTAAATAAGATTCCAAACTTTTTTCGTATGGGCACAGCCTCTTTCATCTCCTCAATTGTCTTATAACGACAGCCTCTGAGCTTAGGGAATAACCAAAAGTCACAGGGAGCAAGGTCTGTACAGGCATTTAAAATTGTCGTAGACTCTTGAAAATTCAGTATGTTATTACTATACCTCTTATGAGATGACAGACCAATTTTTATGATTTCAGGTTCAAATGAACAGCTACAGCAGGAATTGGAATACACACTACTAAATAAAGCCTGATAGTCACAGCTGGTGAATTTGTCATTTTATCAGTGTTGTCCCATGAAGAGATATACTTAAATATCTTCAGAAATGTGAGGGGTGTACTCACTTTTGTGATACACTGTATACACACATTTGTGGAGGGATATTCTGGTATTGAAAGATTGTGTGGGATGCTATGTATTCTTTTTTTTTACATTTGTTACATTCAATTATGTAGACTACGTTTTTTAAATTGCAGCTTAAATTTCTATTTATTATGAATGTTGTTTTGGGGTTTTCAAAGGTATAGAATTTTCCTTCATAATTATATTACATACTTCACAACTTTTATTCTTGTGATTCAATATATTTTGTGTTCCCCGAATGTAGAAGAGGTGAGTATTTTTTAAAAGAATTTTGGGTTGTCTTTTGGCTTTTAATAATTTTTGTTGTGTCTAATATTTCTTTGATTTTGTTGTTGTTTTTAAGTTCTTCAAGATTTTTTAAAATTATTTCTGTGAATAGTTCTGGGTTGTTTTTATTACAGGTTATGATGTATGCTAAAGGTTTCTCATTGTTGTTTTTTTTGGGGGTTCGTAGTTCTTTTAATGGTATTTTTTCTGCTAATTTATTTGTGTTGTTGGGTATTCTCTCTGGTGGAGGGTTGTGCGTAGCTCTTTTAGGCAAGTTTTTCTGAAGTTTTTATTAGTGGCTATGGTGCATATTCTATGATCTAGAGAGTAAGGGATGGATTTTATGCACATTTTGGGGTGGTGACTATTGAAGTGGAGGTGTTGTATATTATGATGAAAGAATGAATGACCATAACTTTCTTTATAAATATACAACTCTTTTTTTATTACTCTCACAAGGGTTAAAATTCAGTAAGTGTGAGAGACAGAGACAGGAAAATGAAGGATGTGGACACAGACTGGTGGAGGACTGCTATATTGACTCATAACTTCTTAACCATGTTGATTCCACATTCAAGGCCTTTCTTAGCACTCCTTCTACTTCTCGACCAGGGCTGCTGCCCTTCCTCTGCCTCACCATGGGTGGTGCTCACCACAGCTTTTGCCCTGACTAGTTGGTGACTCCAACTGGTTGACGGTACCGGTGTATATATAATTTCCCAATGCCCATGCATTCTGGTTGTCAACCCACATGACCCACTTCTGGATGTTAACCTATGTGAGCGGCTTACATCCAAGCATCGCATGTTTTCCGGTAATCATTTGTTTACACAGCTGGAACATCCTTTCCCAGAAATCACTGATTGACAGCTCGGTCAAAGGTCAATATGGAACGGAGGTATTGTTGGGTGTCTGTGGATTTGTGGGAGATGTCTGCGATAATTTGGCTAGATTCATTTTGTGTGTAAAAATGGTAGTTCTTTGAAGCTGTATTCCATATGTTCCTATTTACCCAACCCCTCCACTCGGGGAGGATATGACACAAAGTCAATTTTTAAATGGAGTTTGACAGGTTTGAATTCAGAGTTTTCCTTCTCCTAGACTAGTTGCCTCATCAAGGCTGAAGAACCTAGTCTGCCCTACTATTTACCCATAGCTGGAGATGTATTCCATGTGTAGTGAATTTTATTTTGGGGCGTAAGTTTCGTCAAAGTTGTGTAAGTTGTTAATGTCGCCCAATGGGCTTTTTCAGAATACGAAACAATCTTCTAAGTATTTTTTCCATGACCTAGTAAATTCTATTTTTATATTCTTGTATTTTTTACCAATGATTTCTTATAGATTTTCCTCTAAATATGCTAAGGTATGATGGGCCTGCTACAGTGGATCTAAATTTGAGGTCACTAAAGTTTGGAATTTCTATGTATTCAGATTTTTGTGTTTTTACAACTTATATATATATATATATATATATATATATTTGGAAAAAAGTAAACAAGCAAAAGATTTATATTTGGTGTAGTTGATGAGATATTTATTTATTTGTTTTATCAAGTACACCAAGTATATATATATATATATATATATATATCATTGCCAATGCAAATATATGAGGAATCACTTACAAAAGTTGAAACAGTGGAGCAGTTAATCAATAAATATACAAAAAAATGGTTGGGAGTACCTAACTCCATAACAAACGTGGCACTATACAATTCATCAACGAAGCTAAAACTTCCGACGTTGTCACTTGTTGAGGAACATAAATTAGGTAAAGTGTGATTTTTCCAGATGCTGTGTGACTCTTGCGACCCTCTAGTGAAAAACTCCCAGCCTTCTGTAATAACCAGTCAGAAATAGAAGGCAAAAATAGCTGTAGAGAATGTAGAATCAGCCTTTAAGATAAAAGAAATAATTGGCACTGTGGCAAATGGAAGAGTAGGTCTAGGCCTTCATCCACAGCGTTGGTGGTCCAAGGAGTCCACAATAAACTAAAGAAAAATGGTTTTGGAAGAATTTTATCATCTTGAGGAAATCACGCATATTGCTACAACTGTAGGACAAAGGAAACAGGGCACATGGACCAAGTGGGATAGTGCAAAAAACAGGGCTGTCACATAGAGTGACCTCAAGCACATGGAAATTAAAAAATTAAGTTTCCTTATAAAGGCAGTCTACATCTTACCAACACCAGTCGACCTTCATGCTTGGGGGTTAACTACATCTGACCGAAGCAGAGCATGTGGGAAAACTGCCAACCTGAAACATATTCTCACTGGATACAAATATGCTCTAAGAAGCAACACATGGAGACATGATGAAGTCCTGGAGATTTCAGCTTAGGCTTCGAAGATATCTTGTGAGACTGTCAATAAAGTTCTAAATAATATCACCAACAGAGGGATTCATTAAAGAAGGAAATATTTTGAAATTTTTGCATAAATATATGCACGGATCATCATTGCTTGATGGCTGCATAGACTAGCATTTTGTAACCGATTTTGAATATCATTTCGTATTTCCAATTGAAATAGCATTAATGAACAAGTGTCCCAATATTGTCATTTGGCCCGTTAAATTAAAAAAGTTTTCGTTATTGAGTTAATAGTCCCTTTAGAAGAAAATTTCAACAGTGCACATCAGCATAAGTTGGAAAAATATGAGGATCTGCGAGAACAATGTCTGAAATAGCTGGATAATCAATGTATTTCCTATTGAGATTAGATATCAAGGTTTCATTGCCAATTCTACCTTGACTAACCTTGGTCTTTCCTCATCAGACAAGAGGAAATACATAAAAAGATCCAAGATAAGGCTCTAACTGTATCAGTGTGGCTATGGCAATCTCATAGAGTGATGACAATCCAACAAAGTCTGGTGGTATTGTCAGTTACTGCTGGGGCACTGTGGACTAGTGATAATGATGCTTCAGCTCTGAAACCATGCCTGAACCAAGTCATCATCTGATGAAGGCTTTGTTGGAAGCAATGCTGCTGTACAAACATCCGCCATTGTACAATACCTATGTAATTTAAAAAGAATTTCTATTACACGTGTGAAAACAGATGATACCCTGTCCTCATCAGCCACCAACCAGGAATGATGCCACAGTTTCGGCGGCTAAGGTGGTATTGCCACCCCTGGTGCCACCAGCAGCTTTTGCCACTGGACAGGATATGAAGACAAAAAGAGCGAAAGTTCCTCTTGTCAAATTCATTTGCTTTTCATTAAACATCATTTAATAGATTATCATCAATGCATAGATGCCGTTACATGCATCTAGCTGCTACCTGGCTGACTGTTCATCTTGTAGCAATCTGATGGAAGATTTTATTTTATCATCATCATCATCATGTTGTCTCATCAACATGGATATCCCTGACCCTCTCTCGCCACCCCTCCCTATCGCCCATTGCTTCTGGCAAATCTTCAGGGCTAGATCCCATATCAGCACAGAGTTGCTGTATGTAGGTTCGAGCTGGTCATCCTGCCTTTGCTCAGCCATGTGAAGGGGTCCACAGGAGTACATCACTTATGAGCTCATCCCTACTTCTCCAACAGTGTCCCGCATGTCTGGTTCATCTAATTTTGATAGTTTTCATGATGAGTGGTAGGTGGTCATACAACTGCTGCTTTGTGGGGTGCTGCCTCCAGGACTTCAATATTGCTTGCAACATTCTTGTGTAGTTGCTGTCAAACTTTTTCTCCATACGTTTAGTTAGCATCCATGTAGTGCATCCATATAGCAGTATTGACACGACTGCTGCTTGGAAGAATTCTTTTATTTCATACCTAACAGAAATTTTTGATAAAAATTCTATTGATGATTTGATATATAAACAGTGGATATCAACTGATAGGACCACTCAAAACTGTACGACAAAATTTGGAGGAATTCACTGAATACTTTCATGCTGGCCTTCAAACTATAAAGAAGCATGATTTCATTGCCAAAGAACAGTCAAAATTTGGTTCTGAAAAAAAAAAAAAAGTTCTTTGAAGGATGCCAGATGATTGTTATTGCAGATTTTGCTGAAAATTATCAATTTATTTTGCAAGATGCTGCAGAAGGTTTCCACTGAAATAAGGATCAAGCTACACTGCATCCATTTGTCTGTTACTACAGAAAGAGCACAGAGCTGGAGCATATTAATCTTGTTGTCATATCTGATGGTCTGAAACATGACACAGTAGCTGTCTATTTGTTCCAGAGAAATCTAGTAAAAATGCGGAAAAATAAGATTAATTTTGAAATCAAAAAGCTGATATATTTTTCCGATGGTGCTGCATCAAATTATAAGAATTATAAAAACTTTGTCAATTTGTGCAACCACAAAGCTGACTTAGGAATTGATGCAGAATGACACTTTTTTGCAACTTTTTATAGAAAAGGACCATGTGATGGGTTAGGTGGTACTGTTAAAAGGTTAGCAGCAAAAGTAAGTCTGCAGCGACCATATGATGAACAAATAATGACACCACAACAACTATTCGGTTTTGTAAGAGAAAATATTTCAGATATAAATACTGTATATTGCCAAATGAATGAATGGAAAAATAAAGCAGACATCTTGTAAGATAGATTTTATAATTCTACCACAATTATAGGAACTCAAAAACAACATTCTTTTATTCCTGTGTCTTGGACAGAGGTGGAAATAAAAACTGTGTCAGCCCAATATGAAGGAAAATAGTTAGGATTACTAAATATGACAATATAGAGTTTAAAGACCTTAAAGGATTTGTCACAGCAATTTATGATAGGAATTGGTGCTTAGGTTGTGTGCTGGACAAATATCCAGACAGGGAAGAAATATAAGTGACATTTTAGGACCAAAAGGGTCGTCTCCATATTCATATTATCCATCAAATCCAGATATTTTAGTTTTAAAATATTCTGATATACTTAGCTTAGTTGATCCAATAACAGACACTGGAAGAACTTGTAAACTTTCAAAAATTGAGATGAAAAATGCATCAAATATTTTAGCAAAGAAAATTAGTTAAAAAAAACAAACCTGGGGCCTCCAGAGTCAGCATTTTTTTGGCAAGTTCAAACTTGCTTATTACTATATTGGAGTCTGGTATGTTACCCAAAGTTCTGGAGACCCAGGGTGGAACTTGCTACCCCAAATGAACCAATACTCAAACCGGTAAAACTTCAATCCTTCACTACCCCCACCATTTTTTTTTACTCACTCAAATTGTGCTGTTACGTTCAATTTTGAACTAATATTGTTGGGAAAGGCATGAACCCCCTTTTTTCATAAGCTATGGGTTAAATACTACCACTAGTGTTCTTCCACAAGAATTGCATTGGCATTAAATAACCCACAAAGGTTGATATGTCATTAAGCAAAGAAAACAAACCAAACCAAACCTTAAATCAAATTTTAAAATAATTCTTTAAAATTTTCTTACTTATGGGGAGGATGCATCCCCTCTTCCCTAAGAAGGGTGACCTCAGATTAGCCATGAACTACCGAGGTATAACCCTTACATCCATAGTGGCCAAGATATACAATGCTCTACTATGCAACTGCATAGAACCAAAATGGCTTTCAGAGAAATAGATCCACAATGTCACAAATTTTGACTATACATCGAATTCTTGAAGGTGTATGTGTAAAAAAGCTAGAGGCAACAATATTATTTGTCGACTTTACCAAGGCCTTTGACTCCATTCACAGAGGAAAGATGGACCAAATTCTATTCGCCTATGGCCTACCAAAAGAAACCGTCGCAGCCATAATGATGCTATATAGAAACAAAAAAGTAAAAATCTGTTCCCCAGATGGAGTCACATACTATTTCGACATTGTAGCAGGTGTACTGCAAGGAGACACATTAGCCCCATACCTTTTAATCATTTGTCTAGACTATGTACTTAGAACATCTATTGATAAAATGAAAGATAATGGTTTCAAGCTGACAAAGGAAAGAACCAGAAGATACCCCGCACAATCAATTACGGATGCGAACTAGGCTGATGACATAGTGCTTCTAGCAAATACACCTGCCCAAGCTGAAACCCAGCTATATAGTCTGAAACAAGCAGCTGCAGGTATAAGCTTCCATATCAATGCAGACAAGATGGAATACATGTGCTTTAATCAGAGGCAACATCTCCACATTAAACGGTAGTTCTCTGAAACTAGTAGACATGTTCACTTACCTAAGAAGTAGTGTCTCATCAACTGAGATAGACATCAACACACGACTAGCTAAGACATGGACAGCTATCAATAAGCTATCGGACATATGGAAGTAAGACCTGACTGATAAAATGAAATGCAGTTTTTTCCAATCAGTGGTTGATACTGCTGTATGGATGCACTACATGGATGCTCACGAAATGTATGGAGAAAATGTTTGACGGAAACTACACAAGAATGTTGCGAGCAATATTGGACAAGTCCTGGAGGCAGCACCCCACAAAGCTGCAGGTGTACGGCCACTTACCACCCATCCCGAAAACTATTCAAGTTAGATGAACCAGACATGCGGGACACTGGTGGAGAAGTAGGGACGAACTCATAAGTGACGTACTCCTGTAGACCCCTTCACATGGATGAGCAAAGGCAGGACAACCTGCTATAACCTACATACAACAGCTCTGTGCCGATACAGACCTCCCCAGAAGTAATGGATGATAGTGAAGGGTGATGGGAGATCCATGCTGATGGCACGACATGATGATATATATATCATCATCATCATGTTGTGCCGCAAGCACGGATATCCCTGACCCTCTCTCGCCACTTCTGTCGTTCATTGCTTCTGGCAGGTCTTCAGGGCTACATCCCATATCCTCACGGAGCTGCTGTATGTATGTTTGAGCTGGTCGTCCTGCTTTTGCTCGGCCATATGGGGGGGTCCAAAGGAGTACATCACTTATGAGCGCGTCCCTGCTTCTCCAGCAGTGTCCTGCATGTCTAGTCCGTCTAAGTTGGATAGTTTTCATGATGGGAGGCGAGTGGCCGTATAGTTGGTGCTTTGTGAGGTGTTGCCTCCATGACTTGTTCAATATCGCTTGCAGAATTTTTGTGTAATTGCCGTCTAATTATATTAAATGTCAAAGAACTATTTTGAAGAACATTAACGTTTCATTCATTGTTCATTTCTATCTTGGTAAATACAACTTCAGTCTCAGAATTTTTTAAATATATACAACACACCATACCGAGATTTTTATAAGAGCAATACACTTAAAATGCTCGTAGAGAATAAAACAATTTCTACTTTGCAATTGATTGATTTCTGTGATCAATTCGTGCTGAACCTCGTCTTTTTTTTTAAACATCCAAATTTTCGATAACGGAGATAAATCCCAGAAATTCTAATTTAATTAATTAAAGTTTTTCATTAGTCTTTAAATAGACGAATCAATATCATCGTGGACCGATATTACATCAAGTTCGACGGTTTTCTAAATTTGTCTTTCCTCTAATAACAATGATGCAATGAAGCAGGAGCAGTATGAACCTTTTCTTTTTTAAACAGGATAGGATCTGCCAAAGTATTAGCTCTACTTGAAAAAGAAAAGAAAAAAACTAAAATAAAAATAATCGCTTACGTCAGGGGACTCTTGATCCACTTATTTTGTGCTATAAATAGATGAAAAATAGAGATCCCAGCAAATATCACCTGGGATAGCATTAAAAATCAGTTAATCAAGAATTAAGTCTGAGTCATAATCACAAAAGTGCCCGTCTCACTAGTTTTTTTTTTCTTTTCTTTTTCATACAATAATTGACAAATGTACATTAAAAAATTTAGGCAAACTACCCTAGTTTTTACTATATTTCTACGTGGAAAAAAATATACATTTGATCCGAGTCAGATAATTATATTGTTTGATATTTACATCGTTGATTTTTTTTTCACCGCTCTATTTTCAATTAAATTCGGGGTTTGCTTAATGTGTACTAAGTAGCTTTAAAATTCAATAAAGAAACCAAGTTTTATTCATCTTTCTTTCGGTATAAACATTTTTTTAAAAGAAAAGATAGGCAACACACGAAAGGAACGATTTGAACCCATTAATTAATTAAAAAAAAAAAAAAAAAGATGGGAACCTACAACGCTTTTTGTGGCTTTTTTTTTTTTTTTTTACAAATTTTCTAGTTTGGAAATTTTAGATATTTAGAGGGGATAGTTAAGATCTCTAGAAATAAAATCAATAACTTACTTTTATTCCAATAAAATGTTTGCATAAATCTATTTTAACTTTAAAAATAGATTGAAATTTAATTATCTTTAGTAATTAAATGTTTTGGAAAATGATAAAGTTTTAGGTTTTCAAAATAAAATAATAATAACAATATACGTTAAGTTGACAAATAGACAGAAATGGAGATTAAAAAATTAGGTTATTTAATAACAAATAATAAGTTATTTAATAAATTACACCAAAAAGAAAAAAGAAATAAAAACAATTTATACAAAAGTCGGAAAAGAAACTTAAATAAATAAATATTTTAAATAAATAAATAAATATTAAACATTTTTTACGAAATTGCTTAACAAACTTCCCTTAAAGCTTGTCGAAATAAACCTTTGTTTGTTCTACTTAAATAAAACCCTTTTATTTTTTCCTAGTTCAATGAATTATTTTTGCCAGTGCTTTTATAGCAAAAAATTGAATATTATTAAAGGACAAAATAACTACATTTAAATCATTTATTCAGTAAGAAAAATCAAGCAGGCAAAGATTGTTTTGGTGGTAATGTCAAGGGAAAAAATAATAACAAAAATTAATAACATATCAAAACGGTAAATTAAAGGATCAGTAATTTTTTTTCTGCCTTTAAAAATCGACAATGATTATAATGGATTTTTTCTAATCGTATATATTATGTCTGCTTTCATTATAATATAAAAAAAACACACATACACTTACCGGGTGATAATTGGTAAATAACATTTTAAATAATTGAAAGTACAAATATAGCTATTCGTTAAAAGTCGGTTTTGGCGGGCTTTCTATCGATAACTTCCGTTTTCTGCCTATATTAAGCCATGTAACTGTGACAACATTATCAGGAGAAAAAAAAACTTCCGCTATGTATATCTTTAATTTCATTAAGTTTTCTCCCTTACACCATTTTTATTGAGTTAACCTACTGATAAGTCTTAATGGTACAATGATTGGACACTTGTAGAATGAGATAATATATAGCACTATATTTTCACTAATTATTTATTAATGCATTATAAGCAGCATTTTATGGTTCATTAATCTGTTAGATCAATTACTACGAGTGAGTTTGATGGTCACTAAGTGTTCATATATACAGGGTACTGCTCGAAAAGTGAGAACAAGCTCATATTCTCTCATCGACCCCTGACTAGTAAGAAGTTACGTACATCAGCATTGAGCGAACACGAGATGTAATCAAAAGGACGTGCCAAGAGCAATAATCATGTGTAGACAGTATGACTTGATGATTATATGTATGTATATATGTATGTGTGTGTGTGTGTACATATATGTATATGTATGTTATTTATATATATATATATATACAATATGTATTATATATATGGTATATGAATATATTATATCATATGTGTGTGTGTGTATATATATATATATATATATATATATATATATATATATATACGTGTGTGTATGGTGCATTCAATAAGTTTACAGACTTTTTTGTACAGGCATTTAAAATTGTCGTAGACTCTTGAAAATTCACTATGTTATTGCTATACATCTTATGAGATGGACGACCAATTTTTATGATTTCAGGTTTAAATCAACAGCTACAGCAGGAATTCGAATACACCCTACTAAAGCATGATTGTCACAGCTGGTGAATTTCAAAAATGCAATCTGAACGTCAGGACACTTTAGAAGAACGATATGCTATAAAATTCTGTTTTAAACATGGAAAAATGCCACTGAAACGTATGGAATGATTCTGACTGCTTTTCGACCATCTTGCATGAATCGAGCATCAGCTTTTGAGTGGCATAAGAGATTCAAGGAAGTCAGGGAGTCTGTGAGGGATGATTAGAGGTGTGGGAGGAGTAAGGAAGTCAATACACCACAGTTGATTGGCCAAAGGGTTAGGGTTACTATGTTGAGGTTTTAAGGGAGTTCAGGAAGAGATTCCGTCGGAAGAGGCCAGCACTCTTCAAATCGGGTCAGTGGCATTTCCACCAGGACAATGCACCAGTCCACAACTCCATCCTTGTCACAGACTATTTGACCAAGATGGGTATCAAGACAGTTCCTCAGCCTGCCTATAGTCCAGACCTTGCTCCCTGTGACTTTTGCTTATTCCCTAAGCTCAGAGGCTATCATTATGAGACAATTGAGAAGATGAAAGAGGCTGTGACGAAGGTCATTGACACGCCCACACAAGAGGACTTTCATGGGGCCTTCCAGAAGTTGTTGGAACGGTACAACAAGTTCATTGCAGCCGGAGGAGATTACTTCGAAGGGGACTAGAGTTTCATTTATTTCATTTCAGATTACCCATATATGAACTGGGCTGGCCAACATCGGGCTTTAATCGTGGAAACGTGTATAAAGTGTCAGATCATTTTGACCCACCCTGTATATATATATATGATGTCCCAAAAAAAGTAAGTTGAGAATGATTCAATTTGAGAATATGTATATTTTAACAAAACTCACAGAACCTTCAGCAATTAAAATCTTGTCAATTGGTTAACTTATTTTATTTTTTAAGAAAAAAATCTGTCTATTTATTTATTTTTAAGGAAAACATGGGGATAAACACTATTACTAAGATCATACTTATTTGTAGTTAAATTTTTTGACCGGATGAGGTAAAGATGGTATTATTTAGTAGAGGAGTGTGAAATGCCCTGTTTTTTCATTGGCTGTTACTGAAGGACAGATGTCTATAAGAACGGCCGAAGTCCGGCCTTATTATTATTATTATTATTATTATTATTATTATTATTATTATTATTGCTTTGGTAGAGGTACGAGCGTAGCACGTCGCGATCAAGGAGGCGGCTCTTCCAGAGTCATGCCGAGGTTGCTGTCGGAGCCGATATGATGCAAAAAAAACCCGAAATCGGCGATGAAGACAGTGCATCACTGAAGACCTACCTTGATGCATCTAGAATGTATGATTGAAATTGTTTTTTTTATCTGATTTCTATTTAAGATTGAAATTTAGTCTTTATCTAATTCATTAATATCTTTATAGATTTTTTTTAAAATTCTGGATACTGGCATTCTAATTACCGTGAAATCATTAATATTATTATAATAATTAATCATCAATAATTATATCACTAATACCGTTGTTAATTATCGTCCGGCTCATTGACATAATGGTGAGAGGGTTCGCCAATTGGTCGGGAGATAGGATTACAATCTTAGATTGAGTCATTTTTATGGTGACAGTTAAAAATTAGTTCATAACGTTTATTTAATAGTTGGATTATACTGACTGTTAGATTAATCCCCCGAACCCCACTAGCACGTTTAAAGGGAATCCCTTTCTAAATACACGTCAAAATACTACAAATTCCCACCAATCAGCATCGGCATCACATTGAGGTCTTTGGTATATATACACAGCGATAAGTACATTCATTTCTGGGGTAGATGGCCAACTGGATTAAGCTCGTAAACTGACCATTGGAGTTCTAAGGGTGAAGGAGTGAAATACTTAAAATTCCAGAATGTAAAAATATTGTTATAAAGCAAATGTAATATATGAGCTGTGACCTATTTTTTCATTTGCATGTTAGGATTTTATTACGGTTGGTAATATATTGTATTTTATGGCATACTTGATGCATCCTATATTTGAAATGAAATATATTGAGAAAATGGAATTAACGGAAATATTCTAGGTTCTGTCTTAACTTAGCCGGGTGGGGAGTGATATCTAGGTCCCATTCTTTATATCACTTGTGGGACAAGGAGGTTTTGTAAGTTAACATTTTTTTAAAAATTGAAGTGTGTTATATCCCGCAAAATATTTTAATATATAATATATAAACATCATTACTGTGTTTAAAGGGCTGTCGTATCTACAGTGAGAGTGTTCAATATATGGGATAAGATGTGTTGGCAGTATAACAACACAATTTAAAAATCCTTTATTGCAAGTGGTAATTTTTACACTTTCCCAATCGATAGTACATTCCCCAAAATCATGAATGATATGAAAGAGTTGCACATAGACAGAACGGAATATAAAATTGAATGGGATTATCATTACGATAGTTTCCAGAAACCTGAAGAGAAATATACATTTTTTTTCTTTTTAAACAACTTTAAGTATGTTATTCTGTAAATATTATGCCTTGATACAATTATTTGAAAACAGCGACAACTTATACATGGACTTATATATATATATATATATATATATTGTCACATGAATGTGTAAGCAAAACAGTAAAAACAAATCAAACGAGGTCAATATGAATTAACGAAGAAGGATTAGACACAAATTCAAGAAATAAAAAGTGAAACAAATAACGAGGTTGACTCGTCTAGATTTAAAAGCCGAAATCCAAATAAGGAGATAAAAAGAAAAATCATGTAAGGCTGTATAGCTGTGACGTTGGATCAGGGAACTGCTCATAGCAGTTTTTTTTTTATTCAACCTTGAATATGGTCTCGTATTCAAATTTGGAAAAGAGATAGTCACCGATAGGATGAAACATATCGAGTGATAGATACTAACCGTCACGCCCGAAAAGATGAATCATAGAGTTGATTAATCATGTAAGGCGACAGCGAGACACCAAAAGAAGCAGTCGCTTTCAAAATCACTGAGAACTTACATGGCATCAGTCAACGTCTCATCTACTACAGAGATAATAGATGAAGGAACCAATCACAGAGTTGTATGGGAACTTTAACGACTCTCCGTACGGGCCGTAAGAAAGAATAGACGATACGAGCGGAATTTCAAACACTAGGTTCGAATGTCTTGCTAAAAGCATAATTCTTTAGCGGTTAATTGTCAAAAGGGCACAAAGTTATAATTACAATAAAAACTTATTTGTGTGTTGGTCTGAATATCCTGTTTGTCTTTCTTGTATATATTTCTTGTATATGTTTGTTCAAAAGTCCGATCTCCTCGAGAAATGGGTAAATTTGTTAAGTTTAATGACTGGTTTCCTACGAAAACTTCAGTTCTCTGTATCAAACATTTGAAAATCATAAAAGCAACTGTAAGTAAGAACGACTTATTTACGGACTCTGATAACATGAACATACACACATCTTTCAACAAATTTATTCTCTTCTTCAAACTTTATTTTCCAAAAGGCCATTTACACATCATGTATTTTGTTTTTCATATTCTATTATATGCATATTAAATTGTTTGTTATTTAATGTTCGTTGTGTTCTATTCCATTTCTTTTGCGCGATTGTAATGTTTTGTGTTGTATTTGTGGTGGGAATAATTTAGAGAGCAATCTACTTAAGATAACCAAATTACATACTCCCCCCACACAACTCACAGCCGTTTATAATTCATGGATTAGTAAAAGACAAAGTGTAAATATGCATTTTAATGTCGAAAGGAATAAAAATAACGTCGGATAAAATTTACCAACATGATTATATTATTTTATCTGTTCAATTTTTAAAGTTAATTCTCTTTTTAGGTTAATTTCATATGCAGCCATAAATGGATTAGTTTTTTGTTTTGTTTACATTTGTGGGGATTTAGGAATTAACAGTAAAACTCCCAACCGGATATTGACTCGTCGGCTGCCACATACAAAATGTATAAACGCGTCGCCACGCATAAGGCTCCACGCATCCATCCGGTTAAAAATCAGAAAAAAGAAAAATAATAAAAAGTAAAGTAGCCAATGGGAAGCGGTCGCGCCAAAATTAGAAGGATTTTGGAGTAGCGAATTTGGAGCCGGTGGAGAGAGATAAATACCCAGGTTTTCTGTGAACCAAATCAGTGAGAACAAAAGGAGACACAAGAAAGAACGTAGACGCGATAACCAGGAGATAAGTAACGTCCGCCCTCGAGTTAAGAGCCGAAACTACCTTTCTGCTAGTTCCACTACCTGACCATAAAAGAAAGAAAAGAAAAGAAAAGAAAAGAAAAGAAAAAAAGGAATAAGTACTCTTTAAAAACATTCTCCTCCTTTGCCCTGTTTCTTGATATCTGACTTTCCACCACTTCGAAAATTTACTACTCACAAAGGGGAACTTTTGAACATTCAAATCCAAGTTGACGTTTTTGTTTTATAAAAATTGTTTAATTATTAGATGTTCCTTGTTTGTCTTGTGTTAAATGAAGCTTTTTCTCATTGTATGTTGTAACACTCCAAACCCAACCAACAAGGCCATACATTACTTTGGCCTGTTCGAATTCAGCATAATAATGTAACATGCTGAGTTGTATTTACTTGTTGACCGTGAGTATGTATAGAAGATGTACCACTGTTATGTTTATTCATGGTACCAAATGATTTGGTTTCAGTACAAGCCAGTTTGGATTGTTGTTATATAATTACGGAATGATTTTTTTATATTAATCATTTTTCGTTAATTACATTTTATCACTCGGTTTGGTTGGGCTTTGAACTATTCGGCTTAGTGCAGGTACACACATTGAGTAAAGTTCACGCTCGCGTGCAGAGGATATGACAATCACAAATGTCATAATAAAAACCCCAGATAGGAAATGAACTGGGGTGTGAATGACGTAATGCTCGGAAGCGAGGGGCTGAGAATTTGGTGATTTTAGAAAAAAGCAGGGTTGAAATTTGACTCTGGCCCGGGTCAGTCCAGCTGGGGGGGGGGGGTGACTGCGGGTGATGTAGGAATAGTCAGCATAGTAAAAATTGTGTCTCTCTTCTCGTGTCGAAAAACTAAAGTCAAGAAGTAAATAAACGTTTCGTACCTGAGCAACTGAGAGTCGTCAGTGTTTCGGATTTCCCCGCATCTGTATAGTTGTATAGCTGTATTGTGACTATAGAACATTGTGTTGCTGATAATTCTTGTTTCTGAGTGTTCAACTGTTGAGTTTGTAGAGGAAATATGTAATTGTTTAGTGGAAATGTTACTCTCCAATTTGTAGTGAGTGGGTGTGAGTGAGTTCTCGTCCGTATTTTACGAGTATTACTTTCACGTTTAGTTCCACCACAAATAACACAAATTTTACAAGCACGCAAACAAATGGAATATGACATCAACGAACACTAAGAAACAAACAATTTAATAATCATAACAAAATAGGAAAAAAATAATGAGAAATACAGTTATGGCTAGTTGAATGAAATAGGGTTGTTCGCCCGTGTGTGTGTGTATGTGTGTGTGTGTGTGTGTGTTTACATGTTAGTAAAGTCTATCAAATAAATTGGTCCATAGTTGGCCAAAGTAAAGAGGATAAAAATGTTGTCTTTACTTACGCATATGGCTATGTGTGTGTATATGAGTGATGGACCGTAAGTATGGGTCTTTGCTTTCATTAAGTCTGCACGTGTGTTTTCTTATGATTTTGGCGACAACGTGTTACATTGATAAAAGAAGGTCGCATGCCTTTTCCCTTTAAGTCTTATGGCGTGGTTCTTTGCTGTCCGTTCATGACCTCTCGTAGTAGAAGGAATGACTGAATGACCTGGTTGATTAAATTCGTTATTTATACTTTTTGTGGTCACTAAAGTGGATCAAAAAATAGTTTTATTGCAGGTCCTAAAATTCAAGCGCGTAGATATTTCTTGACCAATCAGATTCGTATATTTACTTATTTGTTTTAGAGCTTAAAAATTTTCTGTTAATTTGTTTCTGATCCGGATTTTCTAGAATGTTCTTATCCTATGTTTTTAGCTGATTGGTTGAAAAATATAAAAATTTAACTTCAATGCTAATGCGTTTTTGATCCGAAATTTCTAGAATGTTCTTATGTATGTTTTTTAGGTTGATTATTTTAAGGCTAAATTAATGTTTATTCTATAAGTTAAATCAAGAATGGTGTCCTTTGATTTCTTGTGAGATTTCATTTCTACATCAAGCTGGTTCTACAAACTATTTATCTTATCCTCCAGTCCTTTGATGGTATTTTTGTATTCCGTAACTGTATTATTCAATTTTCTTTTAACGTTTGTCGACTCCCTTTCTGCAACGTCAACTTTGTGATTAAGTCGAGGTTTTGTTTAATTTTCGACTCTTTTCATGTGTAGGATTGAATAAAAATAAATAGATACATAAATACATAAATACATAAAATAAAATAAAGGTAAAAAGAAAGAACAATTTCCCCTGAGGCCCCTGACGGGAAGCGTGATCCGCGCATGCCTGAAAAAGACGGGCTTCCTTGCGCTAAAAAAAAATTCCCAGCCCCTTTTTCTTTACACCTTCCTACTGGACACATAGCTTTCTCTTATTGGAAATTATTTATGGAGTCACTTTTTACGTGTCCTGTGATTGGCTGAAAAACAACCGATCACGGGCCCTATCAGCATATTTGCCGCACCAGCACACGTGCATGCGTTCTTCAAACTAACAGACATTATTTTCCCTTTTGACACCAACGATGTAATACGGAATCTTGACTGCTGACGAAACTGGCTACGAGTCAATGTGGCGCACTGCATACGAGATAAAAAATAGTTTTATTACGCACGTGGGGACCCAAAATTCTCCTTCTTCAAGCCTTTGAATTTCTACGAACCTGCCATCAAAACTACGTGAAACTGAAAGAATTGTTACCAAGACAAATGCTATAGTTAAATCTGCAGAAAACATGTCGTGACCTGTTCACAAACGTAAAAAATCGGATTACTTACACCCCCTAAAAACGGAACATCCGGCTACGACCGGAAATGACGAAACCTTCCATAACCCTGACCAGCTAAAAAGCGAATAAATTACATTTTACAACATTGATAGGGCCCGTCTTTCAGGAGTGACTTCACTAAAATGAGATGGATTATCTTCTGTAGCCTATCCCAGGCTAAAGAAGGACTGTGTTTCCACTTCTATTTTTTTTTATAGACGAACTTTCTGTTTACACGGCCCTTTAGTGTGACACAGTTTTCTCTTCACATAAACAAGCCTTTTTCGGTAGTTCAGGCGCGCGCTTATTTCCTTTGAGTGGTGTGACTCTCCAGTGTTTGGGTCACATTTCGGCCGGCCGAGATGCGTGCTGCACGGTTCTGGTCGGGTGTGCCCCCTTCACTGGAATTACCTCTAGCCTCTTGGGCAATTCCCACAGGCTTTAACCCTCTTCGGAGGGGTTAGATTTATCGCCTGGCGCCTGAGGCGCCCCATAAAGGGGAATGCCGACGGGCCCCGATGCCTTTTTGGGACTGCTGGACTCGCCTGCGACCGGACCCACAAAAAAACGGCTTTTTGTCACACTCGTTCATTGGTGGGGCGTATGACAAATATCGGCGCACCCATTTCCCGTAGCGAAGCTCTTAAAGGCGTAATCCTACATCTCGTGGTCGCATTCGCCTTATATCACATAGACATGCGATAAAGGTCCTTTTAAGGACCACTAGAGGTCCCAGGTCGAGTCATACCAAAGACTTTAAAAATGGAACTTGATACCACCTTGCTTAACACTCAGCATTATAAGGTACGGTTCAAGGGTAAAGTGGAGCAATCCTGGGAATGGAGTAGCGCCCTCCCCTACACCTTGGTGTAGTAGCTATCGAAAAGGGAGCCTTCGGGTCACCCTCGACTATGGTCGCTAACTTTACTTACTTACTTACGAACACGTCTAAGCAGACGGCCTGGAGGCAAATACAAAGAGGACTCTAAGACCACTCGGTCTTGAACAATTCAGTCGGTTTTTCTGTCCGTTTGTTCGCTCGGTTGCGCAGCGCTAAGGTACGGTTAGCTTTAGCTATCGGTTCCCTGTCTGCGCAGCGCTAATATACGGCAAATCTTAACCACGGCTTCCCGGTCCGTTTGCTCGATTGTGCAGAGCTAAGGCTAGGTTAAGTCTTAGCTACCGTTACCGGTGCGTTTGCTCGATAGTACAGTGCTAAGGCGCGGTTAAACCTTAGCCACAGCTCCCGATTCGTTCGCAGAGCTAAGGCACGGTTAAGCCTTAGCTGTCGGTTCCCGATTCGTTCGCTCAGTCTAGCAGAACTAAGGCACGGTTAAGCCTTCGTCATCGGCTCCCGATTCGTTCGCAGAGCGAAGGCATGGTTAAGCCTTAGCTGTCAGTTCTCAATTCGAGGTAAGGCACCTTTAAGCCTTAGCCGCAGTTCACGATTCACTCGCTCGAATTCACTTGCGCCAAGGCATTAGTCACGGTTTCCCTGTCCGTTCACTTGGTCCGCAGTGCTAAGACACAGTTAAGTCTTTGTCACCACACTTGTTCTACTCTACATGACCAAGCTGCCAACACTTATTGCAGATCAGCTCCAGCAATGTAGCATCTAGTCCACGTGCAACTCACTGTACGGATTAGCGACTACATCGATACACATCCCGGTTAATCCAATGTACTTCAAAAACCTATCCACCAACAACGACTATACCTGCTACCGATATCGATCATCTCGTTGCTTCTCTACTAACTTCGATTATACCAGCTACCGACATAAATCATCTACTTGTCTCTGTACCAACGACGACCATATTAGCCATCGACATCACTCATCCAGCTGACTACAACGACAATGTCAACATACACCAACTGAACTTTATCAGTTTTGTAAATTCGACAAATAAATTGTCATTTCGTTATACTGTTATCTCGCCTTTGTTTCCTTCATTGTTCTTTTGGCTGTCATTTACTTGCATGCTTAACTTTACAATAATTAGCGGGGTCGACATGTTTATCGGCTCAAATATCTCTTTTTGCGATTATTCTTCTATTCTTCTTTTCTTTATCTCTTTCACTTAATATAAACCCTTTTTCTTTCAACCAAATTGTTGTCGTGTTCCTTTTCTCTCGTTTCGTCTCGTGCTACTGTAAGCCTTATTTTTCCTTACGCTGTAGATAATGATTTCGTCTTATTCCCAACGGGTAAAATACCAACACCTTGGCTCGGAAAGAAAGTTCTTCCCCATGAAATAGTTGTCGACTTGTAGAATAAATGTTAAGTTTAAAGCATCATTGTCTTTGCCTTTTTTTCCATTTTAAGTCATTTACAGCTCCGGCCAAATTTAAGAGAACAAATTAATGGAGTTATAAAAAAAAAGCCAAGGAGTTAGATACCAAAAACTACAAAATCATCACACAGAACCCAGTAATCAACCAAACTCAAACAGACGACTACCAACAACCTACGAACCACGGAAACAATAACAATAACAACCAAACTTTATTTAGACCCATGCATATTATTCTATATTGTTTGCAAATTAGACAATAAAATATTCTGATTATGTTATCATTTGAGCATAGATTCTTTTGATTGATTACGTCTGCCACTACAGAAGGATGTATATTCGTTTGTGGAAAGGGTTAAACTCAGAACTGATAATCTTTTGTTAATTACATAACAGAACTTATTGCTTTCGTACTTTAGTTCATCAAAACCACATTCTCCGGTATCGAGTTATCTTTTTGCGAGGTATTTTTATTGATTCTTTTTCTTCAGAAAAAGTAATAACATCTAAATTGTCGTCGTCCCCTAATAATTCTATTTTCCTTACAATGTCTTTTTCTATCATAGCCTTAGCCTCGTTAAGGGGTTTTTGTAATATATCAAGAGGCGTGAGTTGTTACCCTTGAAACATCTAACACTAAGCCAGAATTACAGCCCTGGCATTGAACTTTTTGTTTGCCCCTGACGGTGCTTTCTTTTTTGTTGTTGTTGTACAGAAAATAAAGGCGGGACGGTGGAATATCCAGTTAAATGGTCTTAGCATAAAAACCATATCTGCGTGTGTGATTCTATTCTTACTAATACATTACAAATGGCAACGAGGAAGTAGACATTGTTGTGAGGTAGTTAAGATAGGAATATCCAACACCGGTGAAGAACCGTAGGTTTATCAAGGTAAACAAACTAACGATGTTTTATAAGAAAAGCAAAACACCAGAAGCATTTCAGACATGAAAAAGAATAATAAAAAACAGGTATGGCGTGGATGGGCACTTTACGAGAAAGGAACAATGAAGAAGATTGGAGCGACTACATTGGGTGTGTGAGGTTATTTTTCAAGGCGAACGATATAGAAGATGAAGGTAAGAAAAGAACCATTTTCTTATTAGTAGTAGAGGCAAAGCACTATGCCGTTTTAAGGGTTTTGGCTAATAACCGGCCAAAAGAGAACACATTTGATGAGCTAGTTGAGCTGATGCAAAGACATATCAAACCGGCTCTTAACCTAATTCATGAAAGATTTTTATAAAACACGAGGTATAAAATGGAAGGAGAACCGATAAGTCACCATGTAGCCTTATTAAGGAAAATGTCCGAACACTGCAAATGTGAAGAGAGGGATAGTGAATACATATGTAACCACTAAGTATCTGGAATTAAAGACGTGAAAATTCAGCGAAAGAGATCTATTGAAATAGCAGTATCAATTGAATCAGCCCAGAAACATTCCAAATTAATACAGGAAGTACTTGTCGATTATGAAAACCCCATATACAAATTGCCCCTGAAGCGGGAGTGTAACGGATGTGAAAGTACCTTACACTCTGCAGATAAATGTACATTTATAAATAGCAAAAGCTACAAATATCATAAGATAGGACATACAATCACTGAAAGTGCAGACAGCAACAGGTTAGATTCTCCAAAACAACCACAAGAAACAGTGCAGTGAATGTAGTAGATGGAGAAGACACACGTGAAAAGAGGATGACTATGGAAAGGTTAAGTCAGGATGAAAGGGAAGTAAGCCAAGAAAAATTGAATTTATACAATATTTCCACCGCCGGTAATGGTTGAACTGTTTTAGATAAAAAAAAAAGAAGGTTGTCATGGTGGTAGATCCAGGAGCATCTTGTTTGGTTATCAGCCTGAAAAAAGTTTAAAGAGCTGGGTCGACTCCGGGATCTAGAGAAAAGCTCTGTAAAACAGAAGGCCTATACTGCTGAGGTGATGAGGCCTCAGGGTACTAGACATGTAGAGGTATCACATGAAGGTGACATGAACTCTCTACTGTTACTGGTTGTGAAATGAAGAAGTTGAAAATGGACTGGGAACGGATGTTCTGTTTAAAAAACGAGAAAATCCCATCGAAACTAAAAGAATTGCTCACAGAATATGATGTTAAATTCAATGGAGGAATGAGTTGCCTGAAGGAATTCAAGATGAATATACCCACTGATAAAGAAGCCAAGGCTAAATTTTGCTGGGTCAGGCCAGTACCCTATGCTTTAACGGAAGGAGTGGAAAAAGAGTCGGATCGCTTGGAAAGCCAAGGCATTTACCAAAGAGTTGAATACTCTAAGAGGGCTGAACCCATAGTACCAGTGGTTAAGAGCCACAATGGGGGTGATCCGGATATGTGGAGACTACAAATAAACGATCAATACCACCGCTCCTTGTATTGGCTATTCTATTTCTCGAACTGAAAACATATTCGCCACACTGAGAGGCGGTCAAAAATTCCGCAGACTAGATTTGAGCCACGCCTATCTGGAATTAGATAAAGACACACAGGAATTATTAACGATAAACACGCCTCAGTTTCTGTACCAACCCACAAGATTGCAATTTGGAGTATACAGTTATACAAGAATTTTTCAACAGGAGATGGATAAACGGTTGAAAGATATTCCTTTCTGTAAGGTGTGAGTGGATGATATATTGATTTCAGATCTCGATCATGACAGTGAATTTAGAGAGAATGTTTTGTACATTAAATAAGGCTGGATTCAAATTGAAGAGGAACAAGTTTGATTTCCTCCTGGAGGAAATAAACTACACAGGGTTCAAAATTAACAAAAGGGCACAGCATCACTCCTGGAGAAAATGGCTGCAATGACAAGAGCCTCCACACCCAGGAATGTCACAGAATTGAAAGCCTTTCTTGGAGCCTTGAATTATATTCATAATCATCTGCCTGATTTGTTTATTCGGCTTGGGCCACTAATGAGGAAAGATGCAATTTGGAAGTGGGAAGCTAGTCAACAGAAAGCCTTTGAAAAGACAAAAAGTTGCTGCGTTCAGCCCCCTTTCTGACTCATTTTGACCCGTCCAAACCCATATTAGTGGAATTTGATCCTTCTCCCTCTGGTTTGGGAGCTGTGATGGCTCGTAGGATGGAAGATAGCAGTGGAAAGCCAGTATGTTATATTTCCCGAACACTTTCTGATGCTGAAAGGAACTATGTACCCATAGAAAAGGAAGGACTGGTCTTGGTCTTTGCAGTAAAGAAATTACATCAATATTTGTTTGGGAACACCTTTACGATATTCATTGACCATAAGCCGTTGTTTGGTCTATTCGCAAAGTCACGAACTCATTCCTGTTGTGGCAGCTGCCTGGGTTCAATGTTGGGCCTTGTTCTTGACTGCCTATAATAATTTCAAGTTAGAATATCGAGAGGGATCACTCAATGGAAATGCGTACTGTCTAAGTCGTCTTCCACTGAAGTTCTAGAAAGAAGACATCTCTCAGTTCACAAATCAGATGTATATGATAAACCTTGTGGAAGCTCCAGTGAATGTGGAAGCTGTGAGAGAAGACAAGGAAGGGTCCGATCTTGAGTCGAGTATACCAGTTCACAATGAAGGGCTGGAACTATGTTAGTTGTGTTAAATTTTTGTTTGAAGTAATGAAGAACAAGACTTCTTGTTGAAGCTTCTGCGGTGTGTGAGACAGATGGACGGAGAGAGACAAGACAGATGGCTAGATTGACCTATAACTTCTTCTCTTGACCATAGCACACTGTATTATCTTCAAGACCCCACTTAGCACTTCTGCTTCTCGGCCGGGGTTGCTCAACTGGAGGCGTGGTATAGGCCACAGGCCCCAGTGGGGCGCTTTCAGTGACTGCAAGATGACTCTGACTCAGCCCTCACTGACACCAACTGACTCAACTGCCGCGGCCATCTGCATATATTATTTCATAACGCCCACTTACTTCCGATTAGATCACGTGATTTTCTTCCGCTTATTTACACAGGTGCGTCTCTGATTGACGGCTCAATTTAAAGACCTGTTTCAACAAGCGGGAGTAACTGACCTGTGAAGATGGCGTGATCCAGTAGGAGAGTAGGATTGACCATAAGCCTGAATTCCCCCGAATTTGAGAGAAAAAGTGCTGCCGCAATTGCACCAGACTTACGTTGGCATTGTGAGAATGAAAGCATTCGCTCGAAGCTATGTGTAGTCGCCAAACCTGGATGTAGATATAGAGAAAACTGTTTGATAAGAAACAACCCAATAGGGCCACTGTTCATTGTTGAGAGTACCCAAGTGAGCCCTGGGAGAGGATTCACCTCGACTCTGTTGGTCCATTTTTAGACACGTATTCCTAATCGTGGTGGACGCCTACTCCAAATGGATGGAAGTCTGCATAATGAAGACATCCACTGCTTTAGCCACCATTGAGAAGTTAAGAGGAACATTTGCAACCCACGGATAACCATTATAGGTTATAAGCGACAGTCGCCCTTGTTTCTCCAGCGATGACTTCAAAAAGTTTTTAAAGACCAATAGGGTTCGACACATATTCACGGCTCCCTACCATTCCTCCTCCAACGGACTGGCTGAACGCAACGTGCGATCATTCAAGGAAAAGAGAATGAACAAAGACGTGAAAACATCCCTCGAAATAAAGGTGAGCAGATTCTTGTTTACCTTCAGGACAACTCCGCATACGGCAATTGGGATATTTCCAGTTGAACTACTGTTCAAGCGGCAATAAAAACAGCCTTTCATCTGTTGCAGCTAGTCAAACATAGACGCATTGAGTACTGCTGCAAAATAGAGAACAGTACAAGGATTATGACCCCTCTACGAAAACTTGCTGTTAATGATAGCAGTCCTTGTGAGGAATTTTGATTCTGGTCAACGGTGGATAGAGGACATCATTATTAGGCAATTGGAAAATATAAATTTTGAGGTGGAGACAGAGGGAGAAGTGACACGGAGATATTCGGACCAGATCGTTAAAAGGCCAAATCCTGTTTCCCGAAGAAGGAGCGACTGACGTGGACCACACTGCAGGTATTATGGAGAAAAACAAGTACAATGGAGATTTCCGAGGGTGCAAGAGTACCAGAGTTAGTGAGTCAAGATGAAGACGAGTCGGAACTGAGAGAGACCGGACAGACAGCATCTTCTTTCCTTCGGAGATCTGAACGTATCCGTAAAGTTTCAGTTGGAAGGTTATGTTCATTAATCAAACTATGAATGGAGAGATGTGGTATATCAAAAGGCGTGAGTTGTCGCCCTTGAAACATCTTACATTAAATCAGAATTACAGCCCTAGCATTGAACTTTTTGTTTGCTCCAGACGGCGCTTTCTTTTCTTTGATGTACAGAAAATAAAGTGCAGGATGGTAACCATATGTGTGTGATTCTATTCTTACCAATACATTACAGTTTTAACCCTTTCAAATTTTCCAACTCGACCATCATATTGAAATATTCTCTCCCCTTTTTTCCCCTTTTAAACTCAACTCACAGCATGCGGCAGTAGTAATTTGTCGGGAATGAATGGGTGGAGCTAACAGTTAGGCAATGAAATCATTTTATGACGTGGGCTAATCAGGGTTTAGGCGTGATATTTGGATGGGTAAGAAGGGGCGGCTCTGTTTCTGTTTCTTTTTTCAATGCTCCCACTTTTTTTTGTAATAGAAAAAATTGTTAAAAGCAGACGTGGACATTTTTAAGAATTCAGATGCCAACTACGAAGGTTATATTAAAAAAAAAAGCAAAAAAATATTTAAAGCAATCAGGTTATTTCCTATTTTGAACAGAATCCGTGGTTATTCTTTTAATATTTAAATTTGACGATAGCAATAATAATTATATTTTTCTTTTTCAAAACATCATACGTGGATAATTTTTTTATATATATATATATATTAATTTTTAAAGCAATAAGATTATTTGCTTTTTTTAACAGAACATGTGGTTATTCTTTTGATATTTAAATTTGACAATAAAAATAATTATTTTTTCTTTTCCAAACAGCATACGTGGATAATTTTATCAATATATATATCTTAAACCAATAAGATTATCTTTTTAAGTATCTAAAAACCAACCAGCGTAAAGAAAATGTGGTATCGTCGCACGTGTGGCTGACTAATGTTTCTCTCCAATCCTTTCTTATAGCGCTTGCTTTGTTTTTGCTCAAATTGCTTTGTGTTTAGCAAAATTGCTGCAAAAGTTTTAGCAAAATTGCAAAAATTATGTTTAGCAAAATATGTTCGAGAAAAATTTTGGGCTATTTACATAATAGTTAGAGTGTTCACCAATAGCCCGGGAGACCGGGGTTCAATCCCAGGTCGAGTTATATCAAAGACAAAAAAAAGGTACTCGATCCCTCCTTGCTTAATACACAGCTTTATAAGGTATGGATCAAGGGTAAAGTGGAGCAATCCAGGGAAAGGAGTGACGCTCTCCCCTACACCTAGGTGTAGTAGCTATTGAAAAAGGAACCTTCGGGTCGCCCTCAACTACAGTCGCTAAATTTACTTTTATGTTTTTAGCAAAATATAGGAATTTTAACGACTCCCCATATTGGTTGTAAGAAATAATAGACAATACAAGCGGAATTTCAAACATTTTATATAAGAGGTACGAATGTTTTACTGAAAACATAATTCTTTAGCGGTTAATAGTCAAAAGGGCACAAAGTTATAATTACAATAAAAACTTATCTGTGTGTTGGTCTGAATATCCTGTTTGTCTTTCTTGTATATATTTCTGGTTCTTTAGCGTTGTTGGTTCAAAAGGACCACTGTCAGTTGGTTTCAATAGGGCTCAAACATTCGTCCGCAAGTTGATTTGCCAGCTTAGCAAGAGCCGGCCAGCCGACTTGCTCGACAGCTGAAGACCTACTTCTTATGTTTGCAATTCAGGACAATTTTAGGGGGAGATAACTCATATTTCTCACAGTTGATTAAAGATAAAGTAGCAGAGACCGTAGGTAGAAGTTTGATCAACCTCTCATCTATAAAAGAGATGACTCTGGATACATTTTCATATTAGTTTATTTGTGGAATAACTATTCATGGGTTTCGAATATTCCAGGTGTGTGATGTGATATATATATATATATATATATATATTGTTACATGTCGTGAGGATGTCGGAATGTACAAATAAATTTGTACATCTACCCCGAGATCTGCTTGAACACATAGAAAATAAAAGAACGAGGCAGAAATCATTGAAGTGACAAAAATTACGATGACCCACTAATAGCGAAATGAACATAAAATAGCACAAGAGGATCTGTTAACGCCAAAACAAATCATTCAGTTGTTTGGTAGTGGAATGATGTATTCAAATGTGTATATACGGCGGCTTCGGTGTATGTAATGAAACAGAGAAGAGTAGTAAAAAGAGTGAGGTTTAACAGTCTTTACTTATCTTATTCAGGTTGTTTTGCTTATTTATTTCTGTTATATCTCTCGGAGAATCAAGAAGGTTCACGACCAAATGTCTACTTTTCTTTCTGTTCCCTAACTGTGGTTTAACAGCGATATTTCTTACTTTGACTCTTCACAAAAAATCTCGTGTTGCTTTTCTTTATTATTTTCGTCATAATAATAGCTGGCTTCCACTGCAGATTTCTGTGGTTCTTTTCTTATCATAAGACATCAAATAGTAACCAAAAAATGGCAACAATTATGGGATGAAAATCCTCACAATAAGCTCTTTCAAATACAACCAATTTTAAAAGAAAGGAAGCTGGATCCTAATAACACTAGAAGAGAAGAAACTACCCTTACTCCACAACGCACTGGACACACTCGACTGACTCACTCCTTCATTCTTAAAGAAGATCCTCCCCCAAAATGTCCATGTAGAAACCAATACTCAATCCAGCACATTTTGATAGAATGCATAAAACTCAACCACACCTGGAAAAAGTTTTATAAGGCGAACAGCATGAAGGAACTATTTTTAAAAAAATTGCTCTCAAAAACATAATTAACTTCTTAAAAACAATTGGCCTCTTTTTAAAGATATAGACTATGTTACCAACACCTTCGACCATCAAGTTTATACAAACAAAAAACTTCGAAATTTATATATATACACACACACATATATATCAGAATTTAACACTCAATGACCCTTAAGAGGTCAATTTGTCATAAAGCCCAACCATCACCAACGTAAACATTTGCATTTACAAATATATATGATATATGTGTAAAAAGGCTCGGGCATTAAATAATCTATAGAGGTTGATATGCCATTAAATCCAACCAACCAACCAACCAACCATAAGGCATCTTCTTTTTATGTTGCATAACCATAGTGCACTCTCGAGTTGGCTGGAAGTTTGCTTGTATCCCTATCTACAAATCTTTGCCAAATGACTTTGTCCAATTTGTATTTCTGGCGCGCGAAAGGCCGTCCTTGTCGCGTGCTTTCTTTCAGCTTATCAGGGACTTCTCTTTTCAAACTGTTATATCTGCAGATTTCGGCGTGTGTCAGATGTGGGGGGGGGGTAGGTGAGGTGGCACGCAGTCACCTTGTCCCACTTCCTTCTAATATGGATCATGTCGACTGGTTGACCCTTATATGCAGCCTATTACTATGACTGGGAGGTTAGCTAATCCGTAACACTAAAAACACACATATTTATCATACGTTTTTATTCTTGTGGGTAGGGGAAGTCCCTGTGGTGTACTACCCTAAGTGCTGGACTGGAGCCTTGATATCAGTGTGTTTGAATTCCAGTCATACAATTGCATTCATTTTCGGACTAATACCCTTGGAAAAGAAATTGAACATCCTTATCCACCGAGCTATGGGTTTAATAGAATCACTTGTTTTTCAACAAAGAGGGCTTTTGCATAAAATAACCCACGAAGGTTTATATGACATTAAGCAAAGGAACCAAACCAAATTATTTTTGTGGAGGTGCACATAGTGTAACAGGAAACAGAATCGTCGATCTGAGTTCAAATCCTGAACTAAGCTGTTTGTGTTTCACTTCATACTAATACCCTTGGGAAAGGTATGAGTTCATTTGTTCTCCCCTGAGCCATGAGAAAATGGTTCTTTAGCCTTGGTTAGGCTACCAATCTTGGAGAAGGAAAACTATATCTAAACCAGGATGTAACACAAGGTCAGTTTTTTTTAAGCAGAATAAAGCATTCTGCTAAAAAACTGACCTTGTGTCACATCATGCAGTGGTAAATGGGTTGGGTAAATACAAACATCTACATTCTTGTGTTCATTGCATATCTTTGCTCCTATTTATGTTGTAATAAAATTGGTATCATTGTAATTGATAACTTACAATCTATATCACTTTTATTTGTTTAATTGAATTCATTTTTCTAATCACACTATACTACTACTACAACTGCTCCAAAATATGTTGAAATCTTTTATAAAGGTTCCTGACCATAGTTATTGCTGACTCAATTGTAGATATTTAACGGTTGTAATTCAAAAGTGTTACTATCCACATTCACAGAACATATCAGATTAATAATTCTTAATAAATTATGTCTAATATTCCATTTCATTGAATAGCCTATAGTGATTTCGATGCAAAGATTCGTGTTTAATTGTTATTGTAAAATATATTTTACAATGATAAAAGAGAAAACAAAAAAGATGTATGCGGTGGTAGTGTCTTGTTATTTGCAAACAATATAGAAAAAAGAATATTGTAGAAAAAAGAATATTCACAACAAGGCAATACAAACAAAAATAGATTTATATATCAACTAGTTGTAGGGAACGAATAAATAAATAAAAAAAAAATTAAATTTAAAAAGATAAATAAATAGATAAAAAGAAAACTATCAAATTTGAAGAAACTCCCAGAGGTCTCTAACGGAAAAGGAGATGACGCATGCGTAAAAAGAAAAAAGGATTTTCCTCTTGAAAAAGGAGACGATATTATCTTTCCCTTTCAGGCAGTGTCCGTCGAACCAACAACACCATTTTGCTGTCTGGTGTTTTGGGCACCACGCTACGTCCTGGGACGTAGCGTTGGTTAGTCCCTTCACCAAGTAAATAAAGGAAAGTATGGAAGAAATGTTTTCGTCTCTTATCTGTTTCTATCTTTTCTTTTTGTATATTTCTTTTGGGACTTTCTTTGGGCAAGGCATTGCGCCGGCCAGTCAACGTGGGGTGAAACAGTGTAACCAAAATATGGAGTCAGATATCTCACGGCAACACAGCCTTGCCCTTAGCCCCTGACCTTCAAAAAACTTCAAATCCTACATAGTACATAAAAAAAGAAACATTACGATGACGGTATGAATGTTCGAATATGTTGTCAAGAGCAGGCGTAAAAGGCAATAGGAAACTGATTCTTGTATTAATTCACGAGAGGACACTGTTGTTGGTTTCAGGGCGTATTGAGTCGAGCGCTTTCTCCCTCTCTCTCGGTAGCTGTTCCTTCTCTCTCGCTTTCTCCCTAGTGTTATATTTTGACCTTCGACCCAGCCTAAAAATGCTATTCCAAGGTGATACACCGAAGGAAGTGACACATTCCAATGGCCAGTAATCGAAAGAGATCGCGTGGGCGGATTAAGGCTTATAATATGGGACAAGGTAAAGGTCCCACGGTGCCACTACAGTGATGCACCGGAAGAGAGTGACCTGTGAACTGCATGACAGTTATTTCCGCTTGATGACGATTAAACATTCGATTTCAAAGATCCAGTAGGCGATCGTGTGGGCGTTGAATTATTATATAATTGAGTTGAGTTGGTTGCCAAAGCAGTTGCAGCAGACTTCCAGAGAGTTAGAGACCAGATGTGGTAGGGAAGGCCACACCCGATCGAGGGGGCCCTCGGAAAACCCCCGATGGAGTGGACCCCAACATCAGGAGAACAAGAAAGACACAACGTGACGGTTTTAACAGTGGGGTCAAAATATGAAGTTTACGTTCGGTCTCCAACACCCTCTCACATGCAAACCTTGAACAACCCTTTCGAACCCTTGCAATAAAGTGAGAGGTGAATATTTTTCTAAAGAAGTCTTCTTGCGTCTTTATTACTGCGTTTGTTATCATTGCGTCGGTATGTATCCAGCATATATATGTATATTTCTGCATGAATCAGCAGATGAGTATACAACACCTAGTTCTCCTTCCTTCCTTCTTTCTCTCTTTCCTTCTGGTTCTCGCCTACCTTCCTTCCTTCCTTCGTTGAGTTGTAACACGTTTATCGGGCAAATGCACTCAGAACACAATTTTCGTTCAGCCGTTACCGTGCGTATTTGTATATTCGTGAGCTCTCGTAAGAATTTGCATACGTGCAAATTACCTCTCGCTGGTTCGAGATTTCCCCTCGTCAAATATGCTCGCGGCAGCCATATCGGTTTCCTTTCTAGAAGCCAGACACGTTCGTGCGCGCTTCGAATGCCCAGGTACGTTACCTTCACAGAATATAGTTTGATAAATATTCGTGAGTGTGTATGTGTGTGTGTGTGACTAATACGAATATCATGGTGTGTGTGTATGTTGTTTAGGAACGAAGAGTAAGAATGTCAGAATTCTTACTTACGTTTATGTGTTATTATCTAGGTGTATGCGAGAAGATTACATATTAAAAGTGTCCTGTACGATTATATGTGTGTGTTGACTCAGTATTTCACGCGAAGTACCAATACACAGGAAAATGGCAATATGTTTTAGATGGCCGTGTTTTCTCCCAAGATGGTCGTTTGTCTTTTGCGGGATTTGACGAAATGTCTGAGGTCGTGCGCGAGCGTGAAACTGGAACAAGTCCAGCCGAAAGGTAGAACAGGAAAGGAAAAAGGTGGCAGACTATATATGCGCCCATGTTACGTGTTGCTTGTTGGGAAAGCGAAGAATGAGAAAATGCGAGGTAAAACTATCGAAAGTGCAGAGTATATATAGGTAACCATGTCAGGTGGCCGGTTCCAAACACACCATTTATTTTGCGCAGGACAAAATCAAAGGCGTGGACGTAGTTGGATTCACAAAGCACGTGATTTCTCTGACAAATAGGTTCACGAAATTAATTAATTTACCGACGTCCACCACCTTTTTCCAGGAACAAGTGAATCATGGCTTCAATTTTCTAGAATTTTTTTATACCACACAGTCATCAACGGCCATTTAAAAATATTGGAGTGTAAATCCTATATGTATATTTCATTTTTACTATTTATCAAACATAATTTTTTGGGAGTCTTTGAGGTATATTTGCTAAAGTACTGGACTGCAGCCTTGAAATAAGCGAGTTTGAACCCCAGTCATCCTATTACATTTACTTTCGGACTAATACCCTTGCGAAAGGTATGAACCCCTTTATTCCACTTGTGACAGAGAGAACTCCACCCCACCCCAGATTGATTGATTAATTAACGATTCTAAGGGATTAGAACGAATTTGTCAATTAAATGGACGAAAGGGTGGATTTGGAAATAAGTTTTTGTTTTTTTTTGTTAATACTGGGAATAAGTTGAGAAAATTCTTTTTTTTTCTCTCTCTTCTTCTTATCATTTCATTTCCTATCCTGTTTTATTTACTTTTTTAAAAAAAACTTTTGACCGACGTCCCGAGATTTGTTGAGTGGATCTTGCGATAAAAACAGTAATGAAATCTGTATGGTCTAGATAGGTAAAAAGTTCAAGCTAGAGATTAAAGACAACATAAGTGGATTCCTCCTATTTTAAGTGTTGCTTGTCTGGCGAGAATCAGCAGGGTACTAAATCCAAATTTTAGTACCTCTTTAAACAAAACGTCCACCATTGTGGAGAAAGTTGGCTAGCTAGGCAATTTACATATGATTATGCATGGGCGTGCCCACGGGTTGCCGAAACTCCGCCCCCAGTTTATATAAGCAGGGTGCATGGTCCATAGAGGAGTAGAGATCAGATCAAGGAAGACGAGAGAAGAGAGATCAAGAGAGACAGAGAAAGGGTCAGTGCAGAACCCATCCGAGAATTGAGGATAGTCCAAGAATTTCGAGCGAAGTCCAGATTAGTCCAGAACTGAGAGTTCGAAGCAAAAGCCGAGACGAACAAATATTTTCTTTAAGGTAACCAAGAAACGATAGTCGCCTCCCTTGCACATTCTGTTTGATCTGCCACATTTCCAAACGAACGAATACGTTTCCTAAGACCTTTTTCTTTCTTTTTGTATTCTGTACAGTTCTGTAAATACGTATATAGTTAGATAAAAACAATAGCTTTGAGAAAATCGTATTATACAAAAATCGAAAGCGTTGTTTTCTTTCTTCTTGTGTATTTTTGTGAACCGTGACAGGGATAATTTCTCTCCAAACAGCAATTTTACTTCGGCGTGGATTCCAGCCAAAATTAGATCGATTCCCACAGCGGAAACGATCTGAGGTAACTAAAACACCGCCATTCGGATCAAAATTCACAACGTGGCGAATGGTAGTAGTTATCTCAGATTAACAAGCAGAGCCGAGGGATTGAATGTCGGTGAAAGTTCCCAGGCTAAGCTAGACGTGTCGGCCAGGGCTGAATTCCCAACCTCAGACACAAGCATTGGATTAAATTATATCCCTGTTGTTCTTCAACAAAGATAGGTTTGGTATTAAATAACTCACTAAGGCTTATATGCCAAAGAAACTAAAGAAAAACTTATTATTAAGATTATTTAGTAAAATATAAAAGTTGGCGATCGTAGTCGAGGGTAACCCGAAGGCCCCCTTTTCAATAGCTACTACACCAAGATGTAGGGGATGGCGCTACTCCTTTCCCTGGTTGATTCATACCTTATAATGTTGAGTGTTAAGCAAGGAGGTATCAAGTACCATTTTTTTAGTCTTTTGTATGACTCGACCTGGGATTGAACCCTGGTCTTCCAGGCCATTGGCGAACACTCTACCCACTTGGCAGGAAATTAATTCTGATTTCAAGTTTCATGACTGAAAACTTTTGAAGATATTATAGAATGGATTCATAGGTGAAAAAAGTATTTAGTTTATATCAATAAGTTATATAAATCATAAATAGATATGGTACAATCTTTTTGAATCTTTTTATTAAATTCATGTTTTTTCATTATCTGAATTATATCATCCTAATGTGTTGTTATTGTATACTCATATGCAGATGCATGCAGAATCATAATAACAACACAATAATAACGACGACAAAGTTTTTAGAAAAATATACCTCTCACTTTATTTGAAAGGGTTGTGTGTGAGAGGGAGTTGGAGACCGAACAGAACTGCAACATATTGACCCCCACTCTTATGGCCATCAGCGTTTCTTTCCCGTTCTCCTGGGCTGCTCAACCGGGGGCCTCGGGACCCAGCTCTCTGCTGGGTGCTGTTTTCTCTACAGCATCATTTCTCCATCTCTTCTGATCCCCAAACTCATTGAATTTCCTGTGCACTGAGTTATATAATAGTTCAACGACCACTCAATATCTCCCCATTACTGGCCATCGGAATATGCACTTCCGCCGTCTTTGGAATGGCACGTTTGATCGTCATCGAGCGGAAATAACTGTCATGCAGTTCACAGGTCACTCTCTTCCGGTGCATCAGTTTGTGATTGTACCGTGGGATTTTAACCCTGTCCCATATTGTCAGCCAAGTTCGCCCACGCCAATGGAATATGCACTTCCACCGTCTTTGGAATGGCATGTTTGGCGGGGTCGGAGGTCAATATACAACATTGTAACTTTTGGTTTTTAAGCTTCTAATTAGATTATGTTGTTGATGTTATAGTATCACACAAAATAAGCCTTCACCCCTGCCCACACGGAAACCGGATGTAACCATACCGGGCTTCCACACCTCCAAGAAGAAACTTTTTATTAACCTCTCCGCTGTCTGATTCTGTTATTACCCAGTCTTATTACCATATATCACTACATGGGGACAGAGGTAAAAAAGCAAAACGCTCAAAGAGACTCCCACATTGCCTAGAAACAGCTATAAAAACCTCCCAGTTGAAGACGAAAAAAAAAAAAGAAAAAAAAAGAAAAACTAAGAAGAATTACAACGCACGTGTAGCGAGACAAAGATATCGACGCCATATTACCAACTTGGATAACATGCGTAAAAAACCCTTTTAGCGAAGAATTTTCTCTCGCAATATTGTCTAAAATATACCTTTTGAATGACACATCCTGCTGGAAAATAGGAAATATCAACACTTCCCAAAAAATCGTCTGGAGACCACACTATCGTTTTTCCTCCCTACCAACGACACAGCCTCTCACGAATACATCATGGCACATTATCTACCAACCATGAATTGGTCTGACCCAGACTTAAATGAAGCAATGTCGCTTTTCAAGCAAAAAATGACCCTTTATATTGAAAATGAGGAAATTACAGACGAAACTAAGCAAGCTAGAAAAATCTGTTGCGGTATTGGGGACCAAGGTCTGAGACTTTTAAAAGCCAGTGGTATCACTGAACAGCTGAAAAGGTTACCTGAAAACCTGTGGAATTTTTTTGAAAGCCAGCTGAAGGTGAATGTAAACTTCAGGATCGACAGACTTCACCCCATGCAGTACCGACAGAAGACCAACGAATCCTTTGACGACTTCATCATCAGAGACAGGACGCTCGCTCAAAAGTGTGATTTTACAGATGAGGAGTTAAGTAAAAAACTTATAAAGTTCATTATATTCTCGGCCCCATATGATGCATTCCGCAACGAGCTCTACAATAAACCAAAAGGCTACAACATAGAAAATGTGATCACCGAGGTGTAATGATTATCGTCGTAGGAAATGGACACGGGGACACGAGTTCAAATCCTGGACAAGACTGATTGCATTTCACATAGCACTAATACCCTTGGGAAAGGTATGAATCCAATTATTCTCCCCACAGCTATGGGTAAAATATTAGGATACACTGAGTTCTTCAGCCTTGGTTAGGCAACTAGTCTAGGAGAAGGAAAACTCTGAATTCAAACCTGTTAAACTCCGCTTAAAAATTGACCTTGTGTCATATCCTGTCCGAGCGGAGGGGTTGGGTAAATAGGGTATATATGTGATCACCGAAGGCAGAACATACGAAGTCCTTACAGCAGGAAACGAGAAACTGAACCAAAGCTGAAAAAATACACAGCATCAACCGAAGTAGAAAGTGTGGAAACTGTGACACTAACCAAAAGCTACGACAGTACTCGGCATACAATGATAAATGTTCTGCATGTGCAAGTAAGGGACAATAGGCAAGATGCTGCCTAAAAACACAACACCCTATGGAAACCAGGAGACGAAGCAGACACCATCGGAGCAAATTCCGTAACTATCGACATCATAATCAGGGAAGAACATCGTAGAGCGTAGCAGACAAAGGGACAAAGAAAACATCAGCTGCATCGACGCCGGGAGTGACGAAGAAGGCTTCCACTCCATAACTGTCTGCGCAAAATACATGGACAGTATAACTGGACAACCCAAGGACAAAGCCTATACCATCATGAATAGTACACCACCGCATCTAAAATATAGGATACACCGCACACTCCACATGAAAATTGACTCTGGCGTATCAGGAAACACACTCTCACTTAAGACATTCCAACAGATGTATGGAACCTCACAAAAGGCTCTCACCATTCTACGATCCACCCCACATCATATAGTGGCGACCAAATCCAATGCTTGGTAACTATAAATATCCCATGCCATTACAGGAACTCAAGGTGGATAGGCACAACCTTCTACTAGGACCAACTATCGTAGGACTCCCAACAAATAAAAAGTTTGGACTAATAACTATACACGCGGATACTATAAAGAAAAAAAATATCTACCAAAACCAATGATGCTCATCTCCTCTATAGACCAACTAAAGTCTGCATACCCCGAGCAATTTGACAGGATTGGCAATTTTAGTGTGACCACAAAGTTAATACTAAAAGACAATGCAGGACCCTTTATTGACCCCCTATGTAAGTGCAGTATACACCTAAAAATTAAACTGAAAGAGGAAATCGACTGGCTTCTTAAGGAGGATATGCTCATGAAGGTGGAAGAACTCACAGACTGGTGTTTCAGTTTGGTCTACAGCTTAAAAATAGATGGGTCTCTTTGAATATGCATCGACCCACTGAATCTCAATTCGAGCCTGAGGAGATGCCCACACAAAATACCCACAGTTGAGGAACTAAACCCTGCCTTTGCAGATGCAAAAGTGTTTAGCAAGCTCGACACTCAGGTAGTTGACTGGTCAGTCCACCTGGTCGAAGAATCACAGCTGCTGACAACATGTAGAACCATTCCGGACGATTGTGCTGGAAGCGTTTACCATTTGGTTTCAACGTCGCACAGGAAATTTTCCAGACAAAAATGAACCAAATTCTTAAAGGCCTAGACAGTGTTGTTAGTATTGCTGATGATGTAGCCGTATACGGCAAAAATAACGAGGACCGTGATGAAAACCTCCACAACCTCATAACCCGAGCAGCTGAAGCTGGTCTTGACTTCAACAGCGAGAAATACTTCATTAAGCAAACCAGCATATCTTTCTTCAGCAACATCTACAACCCCACTGGAATCTACCAACCATGAATTGGTCTGACCCAGACTTAAATGAAGCAATGTCGCTTTTCAAGCAAAAAATAACCCTTTATATTGAAAATGAGGAAATTACTGACGAAACTAAGCAAGCTAGAAAAATCTGTTGCGGTATTGGGGACCAAGGTCTGAGACTTTTGATAGTCAGTGGTATCACTGAACAGCTGAAAAGGTTACCTGAAAACCTGTGGAATTTTTTTGAAAGCCAGCTGCAGGTGAATGGAAACTTCAGGATCGACAGACTTCACCCCATGCAGTACCGACAGAAGACCAACGAATCCTTTGACGACTTCATCATCAGAGACAGGACGCTCGCTCAAAAGCTTCATTAAACAAACCAGTATATCTTTCTTCAGCAACATCTACAACCCCACTGGAATCAAACCAGACCCACCGAAAGTGCACGATATAAAGAAAATGTCAACCACTCCAGACAAGGACGAGCTATAACGCTTCCTAGATATGCTTATTTACCTCTCCCAATACTTCCCGAAGCTTGTGAAGAAGGCACACCCATTACGCGACCTTCTTAAGCCTCAATCATCATGGGTTTAGGACACTGACCACCAGAAATGTTACGACAGCCGAAAGGAGATGATCTCTGCAGACATATATCTCTCCAATTATGACCAGACCAAACCAGTATCACTGGAAGTAGACGCATCACAGAAAAGTCTTGGAGTTGCACTGTTTCTAGAAGGCAAACCAGTTGCATATGGATCGAAGACGCTGACTGACCGCCAATCAAGGTACAGAAACATAGAACGCGAGATATTAGCAATCGTATATGGGATTCAGCGGTAGGATACCTACCTTTATGCTAACTAGCCACTAAACAAAATATGTACAAAGCCATTGCACTCAACACCACCCCGACTACAACCCATGCTGCTGAAAATCCAGGGCTACCATTATAGGATAATCAACCGCCCAGGTAGCGATATGATTCTTGCTGATACCCTAAGTCGACTACTCAACTCGTAAAACAATTTGGTTGCCAAATTTGATGAAAAAGTTGATAGCATCCGTACTGAATTTCAAGATGACCAAACCATAGCACAGATCAACTTCTCAGTAGAAATTACTGCGTGACGAGACAGCAAGAGATCCATCTATGAACCTCATCAAGGAAATCGTACCCCAGGGATGGCCAGGCACCATCTGAGATGTACCGGCCAATATCCGGTCATATTAGTCCTTCCGAGATGAGCTAGCAGTCGAGTCTGGAATCATATTCAAGGGCTGACAAATTCTGATCACAGAATCCATGAGGGACGTCGTCTTACACCAGCTCCACCAAAACATCGATAAGACACACAGACTTGCCAGATAAAGTGTTTATTGGGGTAGGACAAACAAGGGCATTGAGAAGATGTGCTAGCTCATTACACTTTGCCAGGAATACCAGGATGCACAAAAACGCGAACCGCTGGAGCTGCATCACGCTCTATCCCGACTCTGGTAACTAACAACATCAGACCTATTCGAGATCGACGGACGGCAACACCTACTCGCCGTCGACTGATACTCAAACTACCCAACCGTTGATGAAATGCCCACACCAGTCAGCAGCAAGGTAGTGTCAGACAAAATTAAAAGCTATTAATCATTATTCGGTCGTCCAGACGAAATAATGACGGACTATGTCCCACAGTACTCAGGACAAACCTTCTAAAGCTTTGTCAAATCCTGGGGCATAAAGCACATTACTAGCTCACCTCACTATGCCAGAAGTAACAGTTTCATCATAAGACATGGGCAACACATCAAGTCCACGATAAAAAATGCTTCAGGGAAAGAAGTAACGTCCAGCTCCCTCTACTACAGATCAGAGCGACACCAATAGACATCAGACTGTCATCACCTCCTGAGCTATTATTTGGACAACCCTTAGCAACCACCCTACCCAGTTGGTTGGAACCAGAAATGGAGGAACACCATGAACAACTTGAAGGAAGCTCGACAAATATGAAAATAAATCACGACCTTAACAGCCAAAACAAGGTGCTACCGCCACTATACTCTGGTCCACATGTGCGGATATTAAACCGACCCAATAACACATGGCACCCTAGGACCCTCGTCCAGAAGGATGAAAACCTCAGAAGTTACGCGGTGGAAACTCCAAATAGAGTGAGGTTCCGCCGTAAACGCACCTACCTGCGTGATGTACCAACTCCACTTTGTCGATCTAGCACCACACGTCAAACAAACTACCAGTGAGACAAACAGCATTGAGGACAAAACTACCAAAATCAACATGACAAAACCCATACCCAAAAAGAGATAACAACTAGCAGATCGGGCCGAATTGCACAAACATCATCCAGGTACGAGACTTTCGACACTGCAGAGATTAGGCAGATATTATAAAAGATCTAGCCCCTCCCACACACATACATACAGATGAACTATATACATACACGTTACATAACCAAACAGGGTGGGGGCTGGAGTATCGTACAAAATAAGTATTCACCCCTGCCCACATGGGAACCGGATGTAACCATACCGAGCTTCCACACGTCCAAGAAGAAACGTTTTATTAACTGCTCCGCTGTCTGACTCTGTTATTACCCATTCTTATTGTATATCGTTACAGTTGATTCATTTTACCGCCTGAAATTCCATGTTGAGCTATTTAATGTTGAGGACGATCTTTTTTTTGTTGCAAGAAATTATATGGTTTTAAGTAATTAATGATAATCTTTCGTAACAATTAAAATTATTCTTAATACAAATAGTTTGCACACAGTTATATGGTTTCTAATAAATTTATATACAAATGATTTCAAGAAACTATTCCTATCTAATGATAATTTGTTTACATATTCATATGATATCAAGCATTTCTATCTAATGCAGATATTTTGCCCACATTTAAATGGTTCCAAATATTTATATGTTTGACAGTAAGAGGTTTTGTTACCTTGTCGTTATATTAGAAGGAAAATAAAGGGAGAGAACGAAGATGCCGTAAGGTTTTTAATCAGAAGTTTAATGAAGCTTGAGTTGAAAGGAAGCCTTTTGTGCTGGTTGTCGTTGTGAGAAGGAAAACAGGTATAAAAGGGTTGAGCAGTAATTTGGCGTGTTGCCAGTAGTTGGTAATCCTGTAGATCTTGGATTGAGGAATAAAGGTCTCCAAAATAGATTAGCAGAATTGAAGTGGCTGGTTGTCTGAGCGGGTTACGCTTTGCTGTAGACGTAGCAAAAGTCGTGTTTGCTATTTAAGGACAGGAATGACCGAGTCACCCATAAATGTGTGGTTCTGGTTGTGTAGGAGAGAGGCATGAAGGTTTCCAGAAAAGGTTGTCCAGGAATGAAGTACCAGGATGTCTGAGCGAAAATACGCGCCGCTGTAGACATAGCAAAAGTTAGAGGCGATATAAAGGTGTTCCTGAAAGTATCGGATTAAATGCATCTAATTCATGTTCAGCTGGGAACCTTTGGTCTAATAGCGTAGACTCAAAGGCCCATAAATTAGACGGCTTTCCTCATGGTGTTGTGATTCGGCTGTTATGAAGGGAGCGGACAGAAAGCACGTCCGCCCTGTTCGAAAAGTTCTGAGGAAGAGATAGTTTGGCGGGCTTTCACCATTTTTACGTTGCCCGGGAAAATGGTCCGGGCTGAATAGGATAAGTCATCCTCATTGCGTGAAAATATGCGACGACTATAACGGTCAAATTAATTTACGCGCCAAACAAAAATACGAAGTTCTTTCTGCTACATATGGTTCCAAATATTTCATACAATTCCACTGCTGACGGCAGTTACACAAGAATGGAGCAAGTAATATTGAACAAGTCCTGGAGGCAACACCCCACAAAACAGCAGCTGTACGGCTACTTACCACCCATCACGAAAACTATCAAAGTTAGACGAACCAGACATGCAGGACTCTGCTGGAGAAGTAAGGACAAACTCATAAGCGATATACTCTTGTGGACCCCTTCACATGGACAAGCAAAGAGAGAACGACCAGCTAGAACCTACATACAGCAGTTCTGTGCTGATACTGGATATAGGCTTGAAGACCTCCCGGAACCGATGGAAGATAGAGACAGGTGGCGAGAGAGGGTTAGGGAGATCCGTGCTGGCAGCACGACATGATGATAATGACTACTACAACTACTAAATCTTAACTGTAGAACATGAAGGTGACGGTGATACCAACTGTAATTGAAATACTTAGAATGGCCCCCAAAGGCTTAGGAAAAGGGACAAGAAGAGTTAGAAATTGGAAGACAAATTGAGACCAACCAAACTTCAGCATTATTGAGATCGGCCAGAATATTGAGAAGTCCTGGAAACTTGATGTCACTCAGACTCCAGTAAAAGATCATTAGCTAACTCTGGCGTAAAAAAAAAAAACTCACAAGAAGTACAATAATAAACACTCATGGATAATTATAGCTTCAAGTAATTATTCTTGATACAAATAATTTTCTTGTAGTTAAATGGTTTAAGTATTCTTATCAAATACAATTAATTTTTAAACGGTTCTATTTGATCCATAGAGATGACTTTAACGAGTAGTACCACTTTGGATCACAGTAGAAAAAAGAATAATGGTAATAAAGGAGTGACTCTCGATTCCTCAGAACTTTAGAGCTGGTGCTTCATCATTGAATGCAGTTTAGTTTCATGCCCAGGACACCCATTTTGTGGAGGAGTCTCTCTTCTCTGGAGGCAAAATGAAGTTGACATATTCTAAGCCCTGCCAAACTGGATGACCCGATTGTATGCTCTCCCTTAAATATCAAAATATACTGAGTGTTCGATTTTAATTTAGGTTGGTAAATTAATTAAATCTTTACCTAAATATAGAAAAACTTGAATTTGAAAGTTGACATAGTTTTAATTTTGAAGTCCGTTTGTTTTGTCATATTAACACACAGAAAAAATACTAAGGAACAAATGGATATATTTAAATTGAAATATCTGATGGATTAAGAATTTGATTGACAAATAGATCCCAAATTAAGTTGATCATTCAGAATCTGAGAGAACAAGTGGTATAGTTAATTAACCTAAATTATTTTATTTATTTTGTAAAAAACAATAAACTAAAAAAATAAAATGAATTTAAGGGAAATAACTCATAAATAAGGGAAGCAACTCGTGCATTTTGAGGTAACAGTGTTAGACTTTTTGTGTGAGTAATGAATTAAGTTAAAGTAAAGTTGGCGACCATAGTCGAGGGTGACCCGAAGGCTCCTTTTTCGATAGCTACTACACCAAGATGTAGGGCAGGGTGCTACTCCTTTCCCAGGATTGACCCACTTTACCCTTAATCTGAACCTTATAATGCTGAGTGGTAAGCAAGGAGGCATCAAGTACCATTTGGTATGACTCGACCTGGGATTGAACGCAGGTCTCCCAGGCCATTGGCGAACACGCTAACCATTATGCCAATGTCCGGTTAAGAATTACTCATCCCCCCAAAAAATGTGGTATGTTGCATGTCTGTTTCAATCATCAATAAGGATATAGATAATAAAGATAGGCAAAAACATATCCAATTCTTTCTTTTAATTCGGTAGTAATTTTGTATTTCTAAACCTTCCATCTTTCATCCATTCAGTTAAATCATTTAAAGAAGCCACCGAATGAATTACTCTATTAAAAATCTCAACACAATGTATCGTTTTTGCTGGGTTACTTTTATAAAAATACACACATTATGAGAATTTTAGTAATCACACACACACACACACACACACACACACACACACACACACACACACACATATATATATATATATATATATATATATATATGTGTGTGTGTGTGTGTGTGTGTGTGCTAAGAACGATGGCTGACAGAAACAGTATCGCAATTTTATTTAGTCAACAAAATTGGACACTAGTAACAATAATAATATTACAAAAAGATATGAAGGCAAAACTATAATAAACTAAAATAAGGGGGAGAGAGATCCTTGTTTAAAATTCAAAGTAGTTTATAATGACAAAAGGAATGTCACTACAGTTAGTTGCTTATGTATCCCAATGCAAATAAGACAAGTCACTCATAAATATAAAAAAGAGGTAAAAAAAAAAAAGAATTAAAAAAATCTATCACTTGCTGATACACTCACAAATCAGAGAAAGAAGTCACTACTTCTTCCCTCCAGCTAAACAAGGGTTCACACGTGTATCTTTTCTTTTCTTTTTCTTAGAGACCAAGTCTCTAAAAATGTCTTTTTTCCCTTTTTTTTAAAAATAAAAAGCCACTCTCTGTCTTTCTTTCTTTCTTCTGAGAAAAATATCTCTGATAATATTCTTTTTTATTTTTCTTGGTCTGTCGTTTCCCCTCTCGATAGCCTGAGACTTATGTAGTTGTTGGAGTCGACTTAAGTCGTTACCTCTATTTTTCTAAAACATAAATGTAGTAGAAACCTATTTTTTTCGGTTTCTTTCTTTCTTTTCTCTTCTTTTTTAGCTTGTGCTAAATTTGAATTCCCTTTTGGAATTCTAAAAGTAATACAAAATCCTTCAGGTGGATTTAAATTCTTCTCATTTCTTTTCTTTTCTTTTTGGCTTTCATGCCTTCTTTGAATTCCCTTCTGGAATTCCGAATGAAACACTAAATCCTTCAAGTGAACTTAATTCTTGTTACTCAGCTCCATTTGAGTTGAGGAGTAAAAAAAAAAACAAAAAAAAAAACGCAGCCTAATTCTAAGGCCTCTTGTTTTCAACTAACTACTGTTGATTTTGGAGGTAAAAGCCAGGGCCAACTGCATCCTCACTCCAGAGACTCCAGCCAATCATATTAAAGCTCTTCTGACACACACAGACTTTCGCCGAACACAAAAGCTAACCAGCAGTAAAAAAAAAACCCAAAAAAGAACAATACAAAATAGGTCCCAAATGACCCCAAAATGTTCATTCAATAAACCCATTTACCGATAAAATTTCCACAACAGAGAGAGAGAGGGGGGAATCTTTGCTATTAATGTGACTTGATGATATATATATATATATATATATTGTCATCCACAGACAAATTGTTTCGTTGTATCACAACTCTTCAGTGTGGTTAGACATCGAGACGATTCAAACTGGGTTCGAAACCCGAATAACTTTACATCAGCTTGATAACACTACCTCATAGCAGTAGACCCAATGCTTGCTAAGGAATTTAACATATATGTATTAACTTCCGTTTGTTTACATTTTACGCTATTGGAAACCGAAGTACTTTAAAAAAAGGTCACATTGTGTTAAATATCTAAGTAAGATTACTATTTATGTTTATAATTGGCTCAAGAAAAAGTTGCTAATAATACGAAATGGAGAAATTCATAGAATTTAGGCCGTTTACGAATATTATGTAAGTAGTCATTAAACAGAAGAAATTCTTCCTCTTATTACTTTCATTATTTTCATTCTAGGTGAATTTTTCATTACAGTTTTAATTTTTATTAAAAAATTTTTTTTAATGGAGTTTGAGTGAAATCAAGTCTCTTCAATTTCCGGAGGATAACATTTACTACCGAGATATGCCTACTTTTCTATTCCTTTCGTGCTAGTTTGCTGCATTCACTTACTACTACTACTACTACTACTACTACTACTACTACGTGTGAGCATTTCATACCAACCGTAAATGATATTTTTTATTGGAAACTGAGAGACAGCAAGCCTCTTCAGGTCTCCAGGACTCTTCTAAGTATCCCAGATGATTTTAGTTATGCTGTGGTCTGGATGATCTTAATTGTTCCTCCTAACTCCAGTTCATCGAGTTTCTTTTCCAAGTATCTTGAGGACTGTTCCAAGTGCTCAAAAAACGATTGGTATCATTGTCATATTCTACAGCTTTTTGAATTTTTTTGGTAAGGTCCACTAGATGACAAGATATATTCTTCTTGTTAAGTAAGACTAGGTCTGGTCTTCTGGTTTGGATTGGATGATCGTTTGTATCTCAAAAACCCAGAGAATTTTATGGATTTCATTTTCTAGGATAATTTCGGGTTTGGGCATGTATAATTTGTTAAAATGGTGAAATTTCAGTTTCTTGCACAATTTCTTGTGGATTACCTTTCATACCCAGTCATGTTTACTCTCGTATTCTTCTTGTGCAAGTTTGCAACATTCGCTTACTATGTTTCATTTATGTTACCACATAACCTACACTTGTTATTCTGTTGTGTATTATCATTTTTTCTTCTACTATTAATAGAGATCCAGTTTCCCTCTTCTGGTTTCTTCTTTCTATCCTTGTCCAGGTCATCTCATCATCAGTTTGTCGCTTTAAGTATCCATACAGTTGTTTTACTTCCCAATTTTGCTGTCTAGATTTTTGTTTGTTATGTTTCTGTTTGTTCTTCGGTTATTTCTCTTAATATTGCTGTTACTAACAGCTGTAATTAATCTTTCTTTGCTACTTTTAAAAAAGATATTTCTTGATTTCTTGAATTGTAGCGTTTACGCAATCTTCAATGTTGTAGAGTTCTCTCCTTCCTTCTTTTCTTGACACATAGAGTCTATGTCATCTCTTGTGCATTATCATCAATTTCCTTGATTTTTGGTTCATCTGTCTGAGTTTGTGGGGATTAGAAAAGAAAAAATAATAAAATAAAATGAAATAAATAAAAAATGTAGCAGTTTCCAGAAGATCTCCGACATGAAGCAAGGACGGCGAATGACGAAAGAAAGGGGCTTCCGGATGTTGAAGATAGATTCTCTAAGATAAGCAGTGACCACTCTGAGTGGAAGGACCAACTCTTCTGTTGCTGGAGGGGAAGACAACGTGTCTGATTAGCAGCACACTGACTCTCGCACCAGTAGCAACCTTTGCTGAACATAAGTATTTTAATCAGAACTCATCTAAAAAGACTCTCCAGTTAGCAGCCGTCTCAGCTAACTAAAAACATCGATTGAACGTAACCATAAACTTCAAATCCATAAGCCACTGAAAATTACAAATATATTTTAACACCTTGTCTGGGAGATACGACTATTTCTAATTGGTCTAAGAAAACTTCCCACATCACAGAATAGTCGTTAAACCTTAAAATAAAGTTGAAGTTAAAAGGTATCTTCCTCTCCTTCCTTTCTTAATTCTTTTGCACCTTTGCACAGACAAAGAAGCCGACAAGTTAATTGGGTTGGTTAGTTGGTTGGTTGGGTTTTATGGCATATCAACCTTTATATTCATTTATTGTGCAGTTGATCCTATTTACCCAACTCCTCCGCTCGAGCAGGGTATGACACAAGGTCAGTTTTTAAAGTGGAGTTTAGCAGGTTTGAATTCAGAGTTTTCCTTCTCCTAGACTAGTTGCCTCACCAAGGCTGAAGAACCTAGTCTGCCCTACTATTTACCCATAGCTGGAGGGAGAATAATTGGATTCATACCTTTCCCAAGGGTATTAGTGCTATGTGAAATGCAATCAGTCTTGTCCAGGAATTGAACTCGTATCGCTGTGTCCATATCCTGTGACGATAACCATTATACCACGGGCACCTCCTTATTGTAAATTCTATAAATGGAATGTGATTTGAAGTTGAGCTTAATGGTCGATAAAAGCGGCTTTTAAGCCAGTTTAAAAAACAGCAACACGTTAATCAGTTGTTCACAATAATTTTATTTATATAACATACAAATCAACACATAAAAGAAAGAAACATAACTGAATTCCTTCGTTTTCTTCATTTTTTATTCAATCATTTCATCATTTCTGTTCCTTTATTTTTTTTTAAGGTTTTGATTTTTTAAAAAGCATTTTTTTTTCAAATTTTAAAAAATCGTTTCCATTTTTTAAATCCTTTATTTGGTGGTCATTTTGTTGAATTTCTAAGTCGACAAGACTTAGATTAAGTCCCTAGTTTGAGAACCATTTCTCGTCCATTCCCCCTCTCCCGTCAAATACTGATAAGGGATAAACCAACATTTATATACAGAACAATGTAATAACAGTCTCATGGCTGCATAAAAAATCTTTTTTTTTTTAATTTTTGATTTTTTTTTATTCACAATAAAAATATACAACTTATATGTTTCTGGTTCGCTGAAAACAGACCAAAAACAAAACACGTCAACCCCCTCCTCTTTTCCTTCGATTCTATCTCCATCCATTCTCCCCATTTGAAAATTTTTAAAAATATTTTTTTGCCTTTCATTTGTACGAAGATATTATGAAGATGGTGTTTGTAAAATAAAAATGGCTTCGGATAAGATATATATATATTCATCACCAACAATTACATTTCTCGAATGTGACAATTCGAACGTCAAGTTTATTAATAACTTACGGCCATGTTAGATTGGAAATAAATGGTCTTCTTTCAATATCGATATTAGTTAATGTTATTTTTAGTTTTGAAGATCATTCTATACTGCCCAACCCGAAAATGCGAAGCCAGGAAAAGTGTCTAGGAAGAGATACAAACTGTACGGTCTTTTAATAGAATTCTACGCCACTTTTGTAATTTTGCTGGATCTTTAAAAGCAATCACAATGTTGGCCTAATGAAATTTCTAATTAATAAACATTGCTTAGAAAAACAAGAAAACTAGTTATTGATCTTGACTTGTATTTGCTTTCATCCTTTAGTTATAGTTTCTTTATTTGTCACAACTCACTCGGGTGAACATTTCTACAATGAACAGCAAAGATAACAATAAAAGATAAGATCTCACATCCTTTTTTACTTTGGTTGCTCTGGAGCTAAGAATAAGCTGTCTATATCTCCCCCTAACCCTCCCCCAAAAGGGGTGTCTTGGGTATGACATAAACTGCATCTATTAATGAAGCTCCATATTTGGAGCTCTTGGAGTGGGGTGTACCTCTTCATTGCAATTACATCCAAGTCCACTGTAACTTGGAGTGATAGAGCCTGTTCAGTCCCATTTATAGGTTAGATAAATGTTTGAAAATTATTTCTATTAGATATGAATAATTGATATTTTAATTGTGTGCAAAATTCCTTAAAAATTAACACAGAAAAATGTAAATATAAATGTACAATGAACGCAATTCCCTAACATCGCGGTATATAATAACACCACACGGATTGACATACCTTTAAAATCAATAATCAATAATTTTTCATTCGAGGGTACCTAGTTATCAGTAATAGCTGCTTTATACCTAAGCTACAAGAGTCATTGATATTGCAGAAATCTAAATTACACCTATAACACAACCTTGACTCCGTTTCCGACGCCATTTTTACTGTTTTTGTTTTACGCTTTTTAAAATATGAAATATTGGATGTTTTATGCTTTTTAAAAGATGAAACATTGTCAATTCTCATTAATTTTGACTTGTACTTTTCTTTCACTTCTAAATTTTTTAGTCACTGCGTTTCTTTTTTTTTTTTTTTAATTTTTTTTTTTGTTTTTTGTTTATTCAGAGTCTTATAGTAATTTTGTTTAGATAATTTTCTTTATTGTTATTCATACGTTTTTATTTGTTCTATTTTTACTTGCCTCTTTGTCTTTCGCAGAGAAGAATTTTATTTGGTGTTAGTCGAAGATTATAAAACGAATTTTACTTTATTTGAAGTAGGTATATCATATGTAGGCTTCACAGTGTTTCAATTAGTGTATATCGCAACAGTAACTGATACGGTTGGAAGTTGAGTTTTATCTTAACATCTAAAGCAGTAATTTCCAAAATGAGCAGTACCACAAATGAAACAGATCCAAGTCGGCAGAGGCAATATCCAAGGGAGCGGTGAGACAACGTAACCTGTAGGGAGCGGCAGAACAAAGTCAAGAAAGTTTCTTTTTTCTAAATCTAAAAGTTTTTAAAGGCAAAATCTGTCCGTTGAAATCTAAGTTACAAACATTTTTATTAACTTGTGTGTTTTAGAAGGGATAAAATTAACATAGTTAAAAAGAGGAAGTATAGTTATATTTTGTGGCGTAAAATCGGGGTTGAAAGTTCGAAAGTTTATTTGTATCTCGCTGAAATAATCTGGACCGGACACTCACCACACACCAGCTAGATCAGACAACAGACACCGAGGAGACTAGTAATCATCACATTTTCACGCCTGCAAGGGCCAAAGCTCTAAGTAGGTATTATCACAGACTTAATATTAGATTAATTGTTTTAAATTTTCACTAGGCCTAATACCAAGAAAGAGGCATTTGTTCGTTGTAGGTGAGTGCGTGTATGGAGGGAGTGCTAGAACTTTTGATAAAGAAGAGGACAATTGTATTATTTACAAATCTTTGCTTAGATGTGACATAGAGGCTTACAGGTTGTTTACCTTCCGTTGCTTAAGTAGTCACCTGTCTTGGTACTGAACAGGCTTATTGTTGCTTAACTTCGGTAATCTAATGGTAACTGATGCTTCAGTGTGACTTGACCATAAGCCCAGGAAAGTCCACTGTTGCAAAAGTCTACATTGTCACAAAAGAGGTGGGCTTAGTGTAACGATTATTATCGTTGGAAATGGACCCGGCGACCAGAGTTCAAACTCTGGACGAGATTGTTTGCATTTCCCATCGCACGAATATCCTTGGGAAAGGTATGAATACAGCTGTTCTTTCTCCAGCTATGGTTTAATAGTAGGACAAATTGGGCTCTTTAAGCTTGGTATGACAACCGGTCTAGGAGAAGGAAAACTCTGAATTCAAACCAGTTTTACGCTGCTTAAAATTGATCTTGTATCACATAGAGTCCGTGGCGGAAGATTTGGGTAAACACACACACACATGCACACACACACACACACACACACATATATATATATACTATCAAACCCTCATGAAAGATGTAAATGTAATTTTTGTCATTGAAAATTTTTCATTTACTTGAAACTTAAGAGCATATGTTACATGTGCTTGACAGTGTTTTAACTAGCCTATCCCAATGATAATTTATACTGTTGGAATCCATGTTGTATTTTACATATAAACCACCCATTCCCGAAGTGAGTGTTACTCCCATTCTCGCCTTGGGTGATGTGAAAAAAAAAATTGGCTGTAGAGGTGTCAGGATAGCATAAAATCTTTTTAATCTAATAAAACAAGATAAAGATTTATTATATACCCAGGAACGACATCTCTCTCTCTCTTTCTCTCTCTCTTTCTCTTTCTCTCTCTCTCTCTCTCTCTCTTAAAATCAAAACTTATGTAAATTAATCCATTATAGAAACAATAAATTGGTCATCATCTTGTTAAATTTTATTTAGTTTTTAACTTCTTTTTTGGCTAGGAACTTTTTCAGAATGAACTCAAATTGTGTAACATTTTTTCTTTCAACACTGATAATATTCATCTTTATTTTTGTATTCTTCATCTTTAAATACTTGCGCAATGATTCATAATTAAAGTCTTCCTTTTTTTTTTCAAAACTTGGTGTTATTGCTAAGAGTCTACTGAAACGACTATGACAGTCTTTACAATATCTTACGAAAGTTTTGAAAACCCGGTAATTTTACTGTCTTACTGAAACCATGATAGTTTTGCTTTAATTGAATTCACAAAATAAACCTATTTCTATTCCCTTCATTGAAGTGTTCCCCTGCAATTCACGAACTTTAAGACTTAAGTAGTTGTTTATTATTATTATTATTATTATTATTATAATAGCAGAGTCCCTGTGGCGTATTGGCTAATGTGTTGGACTGTGACATCATAGTAAGCAAGTTCGAACTCCAGTCGTGTTATTACGTTCACTTTAGGAGTAATACTTTTGGGAAGGGTTAAATAGTACCACTAATGTTCTGCTATAAGGATGGCTTCAGCATTAAAATAACAAACGGAGATTGATATGCTATTCAATAAAGAAAGCAAATCATTATAATAATTATTATTACTAAATCTTACAATCAACTAACATCTGGTAATATCATATTCAGAATGGAAAATTTTAAAACAGAACATGATATGGGAGGGCTTCTTTGGTGGTGGTGGTAGTGTTGATGGTTAAGGAGGAATATATTTTCAACCATCAAAAGTGACTATGAATTCAAAGAAGTACTTGAGTTTTGAAGTCATGTTTACTCCCATTCTTGCAGACATGAAATAGCATCATTCTATGCAGGATAGTTTTCTGTGCCATACAGCTACACTTGTAAAAAAAAAAAAAGAATTGGTCCAGTACTATGATATGGTGTTTTTTTGAAATAGAAAATCAATGAAATATAATAAAGAAAGATTGCGTCACCGAAAACCACTACCACACATCACCTGAAAGAAGTTATAGACAGTTTGAACACAAGAAGTCAACAATTATCTATGCAAAAGTCTCACAGCATAAATATATTTTTAGGTCAAAGCAGTGATAAACAAATATTATCCCTGTAAAAAAAAAACAAAAAACATTTCAACTTAGATTAATACAAAATTCTTTTCTAGGTAAGGTCCCCAAACTTTTGTAAGATACTGTAGGATGTTAATTGGATCCTGAAGATTATCGACTTCGCTTTTTCTGTTTGTTGTGATACATGCTTGGAAAAAGAAAGATCTTAATAATGAAAGCTGACAGAACCATTGAAAGATGGAGAATGTACAGGATTAGATTTTTAAAACGTAAAAAACGAAAATATTGAGTTCATTCTGTGGAAGCTTCATATTAATTCAGGAGGGAAACGTTAAAGTTAATTGTGGTTGTAACCCAATTTTTTGTTTATATAATTCATTTATTTTATTTCACTGAAAAAAAAAAAAAAAAGATATCACCGAAAAATTACGCTAAGTAAATGACCGCAGAACAGTGGAAGCCTTTTAATTTTATAAGCACTATCTTCATAATTACTTTTCAGTCCAAATACTGATTAAAAATATGATAAAAATCAACAGTTATTTTTTTGTTACTTAAATATATTGTAATGGTGTTTTGTTGTAACATAAGAGGAATATTTAGAGTAAGTTTAATGAGAAGTTTTTTTTGTTGTTTTTTTTTTTGGTTAAGCTTGCTTAGCACAGTAGCAGTATGGACGAAGTGCAGGATGGCGTGAAGCAATACAAGAGGGTGCTAATCCATACTTATTAATACGACTGATTTCCTTTTCGTTGACAGCGTAAGTGGCCAGAGCAACGTTATGCTTAACAGTGGCCTCAAACAGACCATCACCGGGCGTGACCCGAAAGGTCACTTGAATAAGATATTCCTTTTCGGCCATTTGGTCAGAAAGGTCAGCATAGCGTCCGTCTACATCACTACTTCTTTTGAACTTGAGAACTTGTTGATTGGCACGCAAGCGCAGTGCGTTAGTCACATTGACCAACTGCAAAATTCGGCAGTCGGACCGATGCTCAGAAGTCAATCCATTCATCGCTTTTAATGTTTCCAGTGCAGCGTTTCTCACCCGCTCGTCGTTGATAGGTACTTTCTCCCAGGCAAGGCATGCGCACCAGTGGGCTTCGATGTCGGCATCTCGGCACGATCGGTTTTTGGGCACCTCCCTGAAGAGGCTGATGGCTCGAGACTTGAGATCTGGTGCGCTGAAGTCCGTAAAGTTCAAGAGATGCATGAAGGTTTCGTGAATATCAAAAGGAGTGGTCAGGCGGCGGGTATTCGTTTTAAAATTGGCGTAGGCTTCTGGGTACTTCTCTGCGAACCAACGGGGAAAGAGAAAAGCAAAGTGAGGCATGCGTTCCTCTAATTTACCCTGCACAGTTTCTCGGATATTTTGAAATCTCGCTCCGTGGTCAGACATGAAGATCAAGATGGAATGGTTCAGATGGCCTGACGTGACCATAAACTTGAGAAAATCAACTAAATCATCGTCCAAGAGCTGCACTAGGTTATTGTCACCATGGCTACATTCTGAATGGAACATGAAAGAGAACTTTCGGTTTTCACCATACATCAGGAGCAGCTGCTTTAACCAGTTGATGAAGTTCTCATGCCTGGTTTGCGATCCAAGACAGTAGTCCTTATTGAAACGGTAAACTTTTTCAGCCTCCAAGAAGAACGGTCGCATATAGTGGTCAACGGGTGCGTTCTGGAAACCAAGCATTCTATAATTAAATGTCCCGATGTTTGTCATATCCTCACCCCACTGAGTTACGTAACCGGCTCTTTTAAAATCTTTCCACACCCATGGATGATCGTCAACTGGCTTGGCGTTAGCATGACTCCGACGCGCTTCTGGTAATTCCCATTCTGTTTTCCCGGTGAGGATCGGTAGTAACGCTTGTGGAGTCCCATCCCCGACAATATTGTAACCTTCTAGGACCATACCACCGAGCTGGGAAAAATAGTCGTAAGATTTTGGTAACATCCGCTTCCAGGTCATATGAGAGACGGAATCTAAGCCAAACATGATGACGCTAAGGCCAAGAGCACTTGCCGGCAAAGGCGTCTTCTCAGCGCGATAATGAAGGTCATTATTGAGAGTAATGCCGTTGTGTACGTTGTGGTAACGTATGCCGTCTTTATTAATGCATGTGACTCGGAAGAAATCTGTTTGTAGCGGTGTTCGGTCCATGATGTTTTCTATAGCGTTCCCATCCATTACGATGTTATCGTCTGGTCCCCTTAAAATCGGCACGTAAGTGCAAGTGAAGTTACCGTATTTATTGCGCATGCTCGGAGTAAATCTAAAAGTGCCGTTTTTTACATGTACCCAGTTCTCCTCTTGATTGCACTGAAGCTTGGGTATTTTCTTGAAGAATTGTCGGACAGACGGGTGGTTTGGATTGAGTACCGGATGAACGCAGCTCTGTCCGGATGTATCGACATCTGCAGAGTTTTGTGAGAAATGGGATGTGTTTTTCCGCGAGGATGGCTCCGGTCGCTCGGAGATAATTCTTATGAAAAGAGCGATGACTGAAAAAACGAGAAAGGCAAAAAACACCTTCTCTCGTTTCCGCCTCGTTCGAAATATAGAATAAAAGATACTGTAGATGGACATGTTGGTATCGGGAATCAGACGGTATTCTCTTGGTTTTGGTTTCCAGCTGACGTCAGATGGTTTGAAAACTGGTTTCGGTCTCCAGCACACCTCTTTGCTGGAAAAACTGGTTTGAATCATTAAGGACTCTGTAAAAAAAAAAAAAAAGAAAAGAAAAAAAAAAAGACATAAGTAAAAATAAACACATTAAAAAGAAAGAGAAAAATAATTTAAGATAAATTAGCATCTTTTATCTTTTTTCAATTTTTAGATGAAGCGTTATAAATTAACATTATTATTATTATCATTTTGGGATGTAAGGGTTATAACTCGGTAGTTTTTGGCTAATCCGAGGTCACCCTTCTTAGGGAAGAGGAGGATGCATCCCTTCGTCCATAAGACTTTTTCACACCAGTTTTAACTGACGGTTTTTTCCCTGAAGTCTCCTCAGGTTTCCAGGACTCTTCTAAGTATTCTAGTTCTTGAAACCATACAACTGAGTGTAAATGATTATTGCCAAAAGTGCACTTTAAAAAACATGTAATGAGACACTGAAAATATAGATATGATTATAATCACTCATTTACAAATGAATCAAACTTCGACATTGAATAACCCATAAAGAGTTGAGATGCCATTAAACAAATAAAACAAATTAAACCGAATCGACATCTTTAGGATAGTGATAAAAAAGCCTGATGGGTTTAATTATGGCACAGATTACGTTCTTTTTTTCTTTTTCAATCAAATCGCTAACGATCGGTAGGAACGTTGAGATAATAAAATCAATGCTACCCCTGTTCCACAATAGTTGATACATTTAGTATATGAAATGTATATGCAACAGTAACAACTATTATGGGACAGAGGTAATATTTCTTGTGATTGTATGGAACGTGTGGTTGGTTGGTACAAACCGGTGTATATCAATGGCAACGACGACATAACCAAATATACGTCTGTTTAATTATCTCAATTTTCATAACTCATTTTAGGCGTTTGTTCATCGCTGGTAGAAATGTATAAACAAATGAGGTAACCACAGGGAAATTAGCGTTTCGCTGTTGAAAATTTGCTCCAATCAACGGTTTCATTGTGTCCTCTGTATTTGTTGCAGTTTCAGGGGAAAGAAATAGAAAGCGTTACTTTTGGAGTACTTCATGCGGAGTTTTGTAGAAAATTAACCAGCATTAACTATGCAACTCTCGGACCAAATATTACATAGCTAATATATATATATATATATATATATATATATATATATATATATATATATATATATATATTAGATATGGACAGAGTGACTGATAGATTGATAGATAGATATTAATTAACAGACTGAGATAGATATTAACAGACTGAGATAGATAGACTGAGATAGATAGATAGATAGATACGAACAGGCTGAGATAGATAGATAGATATTAATTAACAGACTGGGATAGATAGATATTAACAGACTGAGATAGATATGATTATACATAAAAAAACAAAAGTCTAATATTGTGATCATCCTATTAAGTTGCCTGCATTTTTTATGTTCGAGTTGTCTTGTTGAATGCACTCTGTTAAGCCATTTCTTTTTTATGGATTGCCAAACCTATTTTTTTTTATTTGCAGGTATTATTTATCCAATTTCTCCGTTAAGAGCAGTATGCAATACAAATCAATTTATTTTTGCATAATACTGCTAGTGTAAACAAAGAATTTTCCTTCTTTTAGACTGGTTGTTATTGTCGTTGTTGTTGTAAAGCTAAAGAGCCTAGTTTTCCTAACTATTTACCAATAGCTGGAGGGGGCGTGGAGAAGAGATGAACTCGTGTTTTCCTTAGGGCATTAGCGTGAAATGAAACGCAAATAGCTTCGTCTCAGATTCGAAATTGTTTGTAGCAATTAGTGAGATTTTGATGTTGCTAGGCAGTTTTCTAATGGATATTCCCCGGCTTGTCGTCTGCTGGTGGTAGTGTGGTTTATTAGTTATTGTTTAATGGAACACCGGTTGCCGGCAAATGAGTTGTGAGTAAAAAGATGAACACCAGTGTTTATGTTAATACAGTAATTCACTATTTTTTAAAATTTTCTGTGATATTGATTAGATTCATACAACGTATACACTCCTTGCGAGTTAACTAAGGCGTGTTTTCACACACACACACACACACACACACACACACACACACACACACACACACACACATATTATTTATATGTACATCATCATCATCATCATCACACCGCGGTATCAGCACGGTTATCCATGACCCTCTCACGCCACCCCTCCCTATCGTCCATTGCTTCCGGCAGGTCTTCAGGATTACATCCCGTATCGGCTCAGAGCTGCGGTATGTAGGTTCTATCTGGTTGTCCTGCCTTTGCTCGTCCATGTGAAGAGGTCCACAGGAGTACATCACTTATGAGCTCGTCCCTACTTCTCCAGCAGTGTCCCGCATGTCTGGTTCGTCTAACTTGGATAGTTTTCGTGATGGGCATTAGGTGGCCGTACAGTTGGGGGTTTGTGGGGTGTTGCCCCCACGACTTGTTCAATATTGCTCGCAGCATTCTTGTGTAGTTGCCGTCAAGCTTTTGCTCCATACGTTTAGTTAGCGTCCATGTAGTGCATCCGTACAGCAGTATCGACACGACCGCTGCTTGGAAGAAACTGCGTTTTATTTTATCGGTCAGGTCTGACTTCCACATGACCGATAGTCTATCGATAGTTGTCCATGCCTTTGCTAGTCGCGTGTTGATGTCTGTCTCGGTTGATGAGACACTGCTTCCTCGGTAGGTGAACTTATCTACTAGTTTCAGAGAGCTACCGTTAAGTGTGGAGATGTCGCCAGTTTGATTAAGGCACATATATTCCGTCTTGTGTGCATTGACATGGAGGCCTATGCCCGCAGCTGCTCATTCAAGACTATGTAAGCAGGGTTTCGGCTTGGGTGGGTGCATTGCCAGAAGCGCTATGTCATCGGCGTAGTTCACGTCGGTAATTGTTTGTGCGGGGTACCTTCTGCTTCTTTCGTTTGTTAGCTTGAAACCGTTTTCTTTGATTTTATCAATAGATATTCTAAGCACGTAGTCTAGACAGACGATAAAGAGGTATTGGGCTAATGTGTCTCCTTGCAGTAAGCCTGCTACAATGTCGAAGTAGTCTGTGTCTCCATCCGGGGAACGGATTTTTACTTTTTTTTCTATATAGCATCATTATGGCTGCGACGGTTTCTTTGGGTAGGCGGTAGGCGAGTAGTACTTGCTCCATCTTTCCTCTGTGAATGGAGTCAAAGGCCTTGGTAAAATCGACAAATAATATTGTTGCCTCAAGGTTTTTTGCACGCACACGGATTGTCAAAATTTGTGACGTCGTGGATCTATTCCCCCGAAAGCCATTTTGGTTCTTCCTAAGTATGTTTTCAATTTTGGGTTCTCTGCAGTTGCATAGTAGAGCATTGTATATCTTGGCCGCTTTGAATGTAAGGGTTATACCTCGGTAGTTTTTGGCTAATCCGAGGTCACCCTTCTAAGGGAAGGGGAGGATGCATCCCTTCGTCCATCTGTCTATCGGGTTTTGATTATATACGGCATTACAGTGTCGGAGCAGTATGTCGTCGAATTGTCTAGTCTTCCATACTTCCGGGGGTATTTCATGGAGCCCTGCTGCTTTTCTATTTTTAATTTTTCTCAGTACCGAGTCGAGTTCATCTTGTGTAAACGGTCCCAGTTTGATTTCTAATTGCTTACTTATAATTTGCGTGACCAGTTCATGAGTAACTTTCGGTGGGTTTCAGAATAAATTCTCGAAATGCTGTTTCCACAGGTGTATTCGTTCTTGTAGGCTGGTAGCTTTCAGTTTAGCTTCGCAGTGCTCTTCTTTCTGCTCACTTCGTTTACTATTTGCCATGCTATCCTAGATTGTCTATCTTCAACCGAGTCTCTAATCTTATCGATCTGATTTTGTATGTATTCTGTTTGTTCTTTTTGGTACGTGTTAGCTAATTTTGTGCTTTTTTAAGTTTCAGGGTATTGGTATTGGTTGGGTTCTTCCTATTGCATTTGGAGGCAGTTTTCACGTCTTCACGCTTTTCCCTAACCGCTAATGTCTCCCATGGGACTCTAGGTTTCGTACCTCATACATAACAGTTATATCTCCAAATCTTCTTTGGCCCAGTCAGCTGGGGCTGCAGAATACACTGATTGCACCTCTGCAGAGAGGTAAGACTCCCTAAACTAGTGTTTTGGATATGAAATTGAACAATGTGATGGTGAGGCTCCAGTAATGCTGGCGCTTTGAGGAATGCAGAGTACCCTTCATTGCCTTCGCTCCCAGGTCTACTCTGGCCCGGAGTGGTAGCACCGGATAGGGTCCTATCTATGGGTCAAATAGAACTATTTGGCATTTAAAATGTATACTTAATCTAAACTGAATTGTTTGAAATAGAACTGTTTTTACATCTAACTTAGTTTAAACAAATGACTGATGGTCCAATCGGTTGGGGCTGTAGAATATACCGATTGTATCTCTGTGGAGGGGTAAGACGCCCCCAATGAGTGTCCAAGATATGACACAAAACAATCTTATAGTGAAGCTCCAGTAATGCTGGAGCTTTGGGGAAGGCAGATTACCCCTTTATTGCCATCGCTCCCAGGTTCACTCTGACCGGAGTGGTAGTACTTGATAGGATCCAATCTATGGGTCAAATAGCACTGTGTCATTTAAACTGTATACTTGGAAATTTAAACAGAGTGCAAACAAATGACTTATACTAAATGGAATTGCTTGAAATAGAACTGTGTAGTCATTTAATAGAGTGTAAAAAAAATGAGTGATGCTTAAATGAATTGTTAGTGATCTATAGGAATACTTGGAACCATTTGATTTTGTTGACATGCAAAACTTAATTATTTGAAATAAAACTGTTTGATCATTTGTGTATAAACAAATGACTGATCTTTAATTGAATTTTTAGTGATACATAGCTGTACTTAGAGCCATTTAACTTAGACTTATGCTAAAGTGAATTGCTTGAAATAGAACTATTTACATCATTTAACTATGTATAAACGAATGACTGATATTTAATTGAATTTTTAGTGATACATATCAGTACTAAGAGCCATTTAACTTAGACTTAGCTTAAACTGAATAGCTTGAAATAGAACTGTTTACATCACTTAACTGTGTATAAACGAATAACTGATCTTTAATTGAATTTTTAGTGATACATAGCTGTACTTAGAGCCATTTAACTTAGACTTATGCTAAAGTGAATTGCTTGAAATAGAACTGTTTACATCAATTAACTGTGTATAAAAAATGACTAATGTTTAATTGGATTGTCAGAGATACATGGCAATACTTTGAACTATTTAACTTTGTTAACATGCTAAACTGAATTGTTTGAAATAGAACTGTCTGATCCGTGTTTAAGCAAATGATAGTTTAATTGAATTTTTAGTGTTAAATAGTAATACTTGAAAACATTAAACTGTGTTCAAACAAAGGGTTAATAGTAAATAGAATTATTTGTATTTGATACTATTTACCCAACCCCTCCGCTCGGGCAGGATATAACACAAGGTCAATTTTTAAGCGGAGTTTAACAGGTTTGAGTTCAGAGTTTTCCTTCTCTTAGACTAGTTGCCTAACCAAGGCTGAAGAACCTAGTCTGTCCTACTATTTACCCATAGCTGGAGGGAGAATAATTGGATTCATACCTTCCCCAAGGGTATTAGTGCTCTGTGAAATGCAATCAGTCTCGTCCAGGATTTGAACTTTGTATTTAATAGAAATAAGTGAAGTCATTTAACAGTGCGAAAAAGAAATGAGCTCAGGCTCGTTTAAAAATGTTATATATAAAATGTGTTTTGAAATTATTATATTCAATTAATAAGTATGAAAAGGATTTTGTATCAAATAACCTACAATGGTTGATATGCCTTAAAACCAAACCAAACCAAACCAAATCTTCTTACTAGAAAAGCCATGCTCAAAATGTGGTATGAAAATAATTGCTCAAAAATACAAGATAATCTTTGATTACGATGAATAATGATATTGTCAAGAAGGTCAACGAATTTAAATTTTTTGGATCAGTAATACCAGGAAGTTCATCCGATGTAAGAAGGATAGATTTATCTTCTTTAGTTTTCAGTAGACTAAAAGCACAAGATAGATAGATAGATAGATAGATAGATATGAACAGACTGAGACAGACAGATAGATAGATAGATAGATACTGGAATAAATAGATAGATAGTAACAGACTGAGGTAGATAGATTGATAGATAGAAAACAAACTGAGATAGATAGATTGATAGATACGATAAATTTATCTTCTTGTGGTAGTCACTTGCTGAGTGTAGATAATATAACTACGTAGAAACAAGAGATTTTTCAAAGGTAATCAAGATTCGTCAATACTATGCATTAACAGCCTCGATAGCGATAAATGCTGGATAAACATGGAGTTTGAAGGAGGAAGATAACAGGAAACTGAGTGTATCTGAGAATGATTGCCTCAGGATTATCCTGGGATTTCACCTCCAAATGGATGATGTAAAGAGATATCTTCGAATACCAGAGAAAATCACTGACATTGTCAAGGAGAAAAAAAGTTTGTTCATGTGGTAAGCAAAATCAATGCCTGGTATGTCAACCATTCGTACAAAAATGACTTCAGCAATTGAAAACCTCGGGAGAAATCATCAAAGCCATGCAGTGACTTAATAAGAGAGGATTCAAAATTACCTCTGCTAACAGTGGAAAGACTGGCAAAAGACAGGAAGTAATGGAGGTCTCGTGTGGACAAACATGTATGAAAAAATTTGCGAGTTTATCATATTTACCCAACCCCTCCGCTCGGGCAGGATATGACAAAAGGTCAATTTTTTAAGCGGAGTTTAACAGGTTTGAATTCAGAATTTTTCCTTCTCCTGAAGAACCTAGTCTGCCCTACTATTTACCCATAGCTGGAGGGAGAATAATTGGATTCATACTTTTCCCAAGGGTATTAGTGCTATGTGAAATGCAATCAGTCCAAAAAAAATTGCGAGTTTATGTTGATAATATATATATATATATATATAGAGAGAGAGAGAGGGAGATTGTCTCTCTCTGTGGCGTAACGGTTAAAATGCTGGACTGCGCCCTCGAAAAAAGCGAGTTAGAACTCTAGTTGCTCTTTTAGGCTAATATCCTTGGGAAAGGTATGAGCCTCCCTAGCAAGGTGTTAAATAATATCACTGCTGTCCTTCTACAAGGATAGGTTTGGCATGAAATAACCTACGAAGGTTGATATGCAATTAAACAAAGAAACCGATATATATATATATATATATATATATATATATATATATATATATATATATATATATATATATATATAAGTATGACTGGCATAGTGGTAGGTAAAGTAGTAAAGTTGGCGACCATAGTCGAGGGTGACCCGAAGGTTCCCTTATCGTTAGCAACTACACCAAGGTGTAGGGGAGGGCGCTACTCTTTTCTCTGAATTTCTCCACTTTACCCTTGATCCCTACCTTATAATACTGAGTGTTAAGCAAGGAGGAATCAAGTACCATTTTAAAATCTTTGGTATGACTTGACCTAGGATTGAACCCAGGTCTCCCGGACCATTACCAATGATCCGGGAGACTGGGGTTAAATCCCAGGTTAAGTCATACCAAAGACTCAAAAAAGGATACGTTATACCTCCTTCTTAACACTCAGCATTATAAGGTATCGATCAAGGCCAAGTGGAGCAATCCAGGAAAAAGAGTAACGCCCTCCCCTACACCTCGGTGTAGTAGCTATTGAAAAGGGAGCCTTCAGGTCACCCTCGACAACGGTTAGCCAACTTACTTGCTATATATATATATATATATATATATATATATAATTCTCATCCAGTGAGTGTGTATGCTACGTCACCAGTTCATTTTTTGTTGCTTCTTTTGTGGACTATCAAATCTTTGAAAAATATCTCAAAAACTTAAAAAGAATAATGCTTCTTCGGGGAAAAAAAAATTATATCATAATTTTGCTTGTGTTTCGTCCTTTCGTTCGCACGTTACGCTCATCTACATACCTCCCCAAAGCCAAGTGGGATATTCTTCTACGCTTCCCCTTCAATCAATCGGGATATTCTTTTACATCAATGTAATTTCTTAGGATCAAACACTGTGTTCAACTCTGATGGAATTGACCAGTGCTAACTTCATCTGTCCTCACTAAGGAGCAAAATAAATGATAAATTATTGTATATAGGTTTGCAGATTATCTGATGATCTCCGAGGATTCGATGAGCTCTGAAATTCGGATAAGCTCCAGCAACGTGCTTTTCTTGCTCCTTTTGATTTTTTTCTTTCTGCAGTATTTCCAATTTGTTATATACGATTATTTGTTATTATACGATCATTAAATGAGTTTCCAGATTTTTTTCGTATGGGCACTTTTATTGATAGTACACACATGAAACTATAGTCCCCTTAGAAGTAATCTCCTCCGGTTGCAATGCACTTGTACCGTTCCAACAACGTCTGGAACGCCTCATGGAAGTCCTCTTGTGTGAGCGTGTCAATGACCTTCGTCATAGCCTCTTTCATCTCATCAATTGTCTCATAACGACAGCCTCTGAGCTTAGGGAATAACTAAAAGTCATAGGGAGCAAGGACTGGACTATAGGGAGGCTGAGGAGCTGTCTTGATGCCCATCTTGGTCAAATAGTCTTTGACAAGGATGGAGTTGTGGACTGGTGCATTGTCCTATTGGAAATGCCACTGACCTGATTTGAAGAGAGTTGGTTTCTTCCGACGGAATCTCTTCCTGAACTCTTTAAAACCTCAACATAGTAAACATAACCTTAAGCATAACCCTTTGGCCAATCAACTCTGGTGTATTGACTTCCTTACTCCTCCCACACCTCTCATCATACCTCACAGACTCCCTGCCTCCCTTGAATCTCTTATGCCACTCAAAAACTGATGCTCGATTCATACAAGATGCTCCAAAAGCAGTCTGAAGCATTCCATACGTTGTTTCTGTGGTATTTTTTCCAAGTTTAAAACAGAATTTTATTCCATATCGTTCTTCTAAAGTGTCGTCACGTCCAGATTGGATTTTTGAAATTCACCAGCTGTGACAGTCAGGCTTTAGTAGGGTGTATTCCAATTGCTGCTGTAGCTGTTCATTTGAACGTGAAATCATAAAAATTGGTCAGTCATCTCATAAGATGTATAGCAATAACATAGTGAATTCTCAAGAGTCTACGACAATTTTAAATGCCCGTACAAAAAGGTCTGTAAACTTATTGAAGGCACCACGTATGTATATATTTTTCTTTCTTTCTTTCTTTCTTTCTCGTCACACACACACACACACACACACACTCTCTTTCTTTCTTTCTCTCTCTCTCTCTATATATATATAAAGTAAAGTTGGCGACCGTAGTCGAGGGTGACCAGAAGGCTCCTTTTTCATTAGCTATTACACTGTGGTGTAGTGGAGGGCGCTACTCCTTTCCCTGGATTACTCCACTCTACCCATGATCGCTGCTTAGTAATGATGAGTGTTAAGCAAGGGGGTATCAAGTACCATTTTTTGAGTCTTTGGTATGACTCGACCTGGCATTGAACACCGGTCTCCAGGAGCATTGGCGAACACTCTAGTCACTTGGCTAATGGACCGAAAATCGTAACTTTTCTGCAACAATTTCTCTGAAACAGCGTCAATTTAAGAACATGGATATACTAACTTTTAAATGATTATTTTTTATCGGGTGATTTTATTATAAAATAATATGTAAAATTTAATCGTATTTTAAGCCTTTTAAATGATATATGTTTTGGCGGAAGTAATTAAGCAAGGAGGCATCATGTACCATTTTTGAGTTTTTGGTATGACTCGACCTGGGATTGAACTCTGGTCTCCCGGACCATTGGCGAAAATTTGTTATTAATTTTTCAATTAGATTTGAGATAGTTACTTGATGAGTGCATATAATATAACCATATGGTTTTACCGTTCCTTGGCAGGGTCAGAGACAACGTCTCTACTGTTCTAAGAACGGAAGGGAAACGAGGTCTAGAAGGAGTTTCTGATTGTCATATGATATTCCATGAACCTCTACTGGACATGCAAATTATCCAAGGGAGATAATTATTCATTCGAAGAAAATTGGCGGAGACAAAGACAAGATGAAACGATGACAAGGGGTTTATGGGAAAAAAAGTCAGATACATGGTCACAGAAAAATACCACAGACTTCGTTATTCATGTTGCAACTCAAAAACATGGAGATATGAAGTGGCATTTTCGAGTCAATGAAGGAAAGCTCGTTTGTTTGTTGAATCAACCCTCCACCCCAATTAAGAGGGGCGGTTTTGCTAGTCCCGAAATGAGGTCGTTAATTGCTCTTTGACAGTTTTTCGTACCAACCGCGAGAGTTTTCGAGGTTGACCCTTAGTTGCCGATCACACAACCGAGAGGCAGTCACTTTCTAATACAATTATCATCCCAACAATTCTGGGTGTGTGATCTGCAAAAAGACACATTTCTTTCTAAAAACAACAACAACAACAACAACAACGACAAAAAACAAAGACGAAAGCAAGCATCCAGTTCGGTAAATGGCATAAAGATCAGAGTTTGTAAAAGTGGTCACGTGATATATGACTGATGACTCAAAATTATCATGGTCGGGTGGTCTGTTTGTCGGATGTACACTGGAAGAAGGGTAAGCGAACAGTACCAGACGCACAGCATTAGAGAAATGTCTAATTGTTGAGAAGAGATTCAAGGTGTTGGGTTGCATGTCTGGAAATGCTGTTGATCAGCTGTATCAGATTAAAATAAAGTACTGATATCTTTTTTCAAGTTTTTGGTTCCGCTGAAATGCAATCGAAGGGAAGCGTGCTAAGCGTAACGGTTATCGTCATATAAAATGGAATTGGTGGCCTGAGTTCAAAACGTGGATAAGGCTGTTTGCGTTTCACTTCGATGTGAATCCTTTAACTGTGGGTGAGGCAACCAATATAGGAGAAGGAAAACTCTCAATTCAAACCAGTTGTACTTCGTTTGAAAATTGACCTTGAGTAGCATGCAGTCCGTAGCGAAAGGTCAGGGTAAACAGTTCATCCCAAAACTATATTGGTTGGTTGTTTAAGTGTTTTTACCATGACAACAACCCGAAACACACCACTCTATCTGCTGGGACAATAGAATACACCGATTGCACCTCTGCAGAGGGACAAAATCCCCCTCTCCAACGAGTGTCCTGGGTATGACATTAAACTGAATCTGGTGGTGAGGCTCCAGTCCTCGAGCCTTAGTGAATGTGGAATGCCCCTTCATTTCCATTTCTACCAGGTTCACTTTGACCAGTTTGGGTCCCATTTCTGGGTCAAATAGATTTTTTGGTTTTGTCTTGTTTTATGGCATATAAACCATTGTCGGTTATTTAATGTCAAATCCATTTTTATTCATATAAACAGTTCTATTTCAAACAAGTCAGTTTAGCATAAGTACACAGTTTAAATGTCAAAACAGTTCTATTTCAAGCAATTCAGTTTAGCATAAGTACACAATTTAGTACTATTTGACTCATAGATAGCCCCCTAACAGATGCTACTACTTCGGGTCAAAGTGGACCTGGGAGCGATGATAATGAAAGGGTACTCAGCATTCCCCAAAGCTCCAGCATTACTGGAACCTAACCATCAGATTGTTTTGTGTCATATCCCCGAGACTCTGCAGAGAAGCCGTCAATGTATTCTACAGGCCAAGCCGAGAGGGCAAAGGGGCAAACAGAAGTATTCAATCATATACTAAGGATTATTATAACTTATTTGAAACCATAATTAAACCACTTAACCCTGTGAAAAATATGAATTTATATTGAATCGAATTATTAGTGTTTGATGGGAATACTTGAAACCATTCAACTGTGCCCAATCAAATAAGCTCTAAAAATCGTTTAAAAACAAAGTTACCAACAAATTATTCGGTTACAAATCACACACACACACACACACACACACACACACACACACACACACAGTGGTAGTACATTTACGATACTATCTATGGGTCAAAAAAGTTCTGTTTGAAAATTACGTATTGGCTAGGAATACTTGAAACTATATAACTGTGTCCAAACAAATGTTTATTATTAAATAGAATTATTAATGTTGGATATGAATACTTTGTTTCAAGAATAGTTATTTGAAACTATAATTGTTTACTAAATATTATAACTACTTACAAATTGTTGGTGTTAGATAGAAATACTTGAAACCACACAACTGTGTGCAATAAAAACATTATAGATAAAGTACAACTTAAAAATACTTAAAATTATGATTGTTGTCATTGATATAATTATGTATTATAATGAAATAATACTTTGCAAGGAATAATTTTCAACGAACTAGAAAGGATTATTTTTTACTTGAAACCATATGTGCTAACAAATGATTATTATTAAATAGCAAGACTTACTTTAAACCGTTTAATTGTGTATAAGTTTATTAGTATTAGATAGGAATACTTGAAACCACACAACTGTGTGCTAAAAACATTATTGACAGAGTGCAACTTAAAAATACAGGGACGAGCTCATAAGTGATGTTCTTCTATGGACACCCTCACATGGCCGAGCAAAAGCAGGGCGACCAGCTCGAACCTACACGCAACAGCTTTGTGAGGATACAGGATGTAGCCCTGAGGACCTGCCAGAAGCGATGAATGATAGGGAGGAGTGGCGAGAGAGGATCAGGGATATCCGTGCTGGTGGCACGACAAGATGACGATGATAATATCTGCTAACAATTATTATTAAATATCAATAGTTACTTTAAACCGTTTAATTGTGTATAAGTTTATTGGTATTAGATAGGAATACTTGAAACCATTGTATCTGCAAACAAGAAATTATAGTTTAAAAAAAAGTGATCATAAAAATGATTGCAGAGGAACATTGAAAATAATTTTGATCTTAATTCATTTTCAAATGAATCGAATTTCGGTCTTAAATGACCATAAAGATGTTGATATGCCATTAAACAAATAAACTAAATGAACAAAAAAACAAAAAAATAAAACAAAACGAATTAGAGCCCACATCGAAGATAACAACACTGAGATTCTGTGTTAAACTATTGTGTTAAACTAAATCAAGAACATAAGTATCGCAAATATCATCTAATATAGTAAATGAATTTACAAATGCAAATGAACTCGGTGATTGTAAGATAGAGTGACGGAAAAATAACTACTGTAAATAGTAAGGATCGATGTATCGTAGATGTGATGCATTGTTGTATAGCCACAAACAACTACGCAATACATATACAAATATAAGCGGAAACATAGTCAACAATAATGACGAACTTCAATGAGCGAACGAACGAACACGCTTCTTCATAAAAATATATCTCTCACACTTTATTCTCGAGAGGGTTGATGTTGGTTGTGTGTGAGAGGTGAGTTGGAGACGGGGACAGACTAGTACATATTGACCCAAAGTTCTTCTGACCATAGCAGCACTTCTTTCGCATTCTGGCTGGGCTGCTCAACCGTGGGCCACTGAGGGCCCAAGCCCTCTGTCTGGAGCTGTTTCTCACTCCGCTGGCATCCTATCTCCAACTGACTCAAGCTGTCTGTGTCCTGGTTATATTTTTGTTTGACGTCCACCTGCTTCAACTTATTTAGACTGGTGCATCTCTTGATTGACGGCTCGGTCGAGGGTCAATATGTAACAGCATCATTAAAAAGATACAGTAAAAATATTTACAATCAATACTTCTTATAGCCTTTATGATTTGTTGGTTGGTAGTGTTTTATGGCATATCAACCCTTGTAAGTTATTTAATGCTAAATTCTTTGTATATATATATATATATATATATATATATATATGTGTGTGTGTGTGTGTGTGTGTGTGTGTGTATATCTTTATATCTAATCAATGATTCTGCTGGTGTGAAAAAAATCCAGACTTCAATTTGCAAATTTTACAAACTGATATCTGGGGAAAAAAATCAGTGAAAAAAGAATAGACGAAAATCACACGTGCTACTTGAAAATAATTAAGCGACATGTTTGTCTCGTCAAAAGAAAAAACACCGACAGAATTACCTGAGCTAAAGCGTAATAAAGTGCTCAACACACGAGATAGAGCTTATATTAAGAAAATAATTCCTACATGGTTTAGAGCAAGTCTACCTAGGTTTCACCAAAGCATTCTTCAGGATCGCACTGGCCTGTATAGGAATTATTTTCATTATATATATATATATATATATATATATATATATATATGTGTGTGTGTGTGTGTGTGTGTGTGTGTGTATTATTTGTAAACGAATAGTTTGCAAGTAATATTATTTTTAACGAGCCAGAGCTCATTCATTTGCACACAGTCAAATGTTTCAACAATATGATTAAATGGTTAATTATATGATTGAATGATTAAATAGTTCCATTTGATCCATAGATAAGACCTTAACAAGTACTACCACTCCGGATCAGAGTGGACTTGGGAGTACTAGCAGAATATGGTAACTCCACATTCCCCAAAGTTCCAGGACTAGAGCCTCACCATCAGATGCAGTTTAGTGTCATATCCAGAGCACTCGTTGCGAGTGTGGGTCTTACTCCTCTGTAGAGACTGGGTTGTCTTTATAAGTAATGCCATGTAGAAAGTACTTCTCATAAGTAATTGAACAAGCTCAAAATCTGTTCATTTTATTGCCTAAGATTACAGCGGTCAATAAGGACTTTAATCAGTTTGGAGCGTATAAATGAACTTTTTAGTTTGATAAATCGATCAAATAGAAATGTGATTTTAACTTTTCAACCTCTTTGATCGATTATGCATATCAGACTTTAGGACGGAATTTTTTTGTCACTTAATTTTATTAAATAGAATTTTACAGAAATTTAGCATTCAGAACAAAAAGTAATTAAATGCATATCTTGTGTTGACTGCAATAATATTTGGTTATTGTGTAGCATACTCGCTTCTGACAGTCACAAATAATCGATTTGAAGCTGATTGTCTGTTTGTTCAAATACTTATGATATGTTCTGCAGGAAAAAAAAATGGCTGAAATCTGTAGGAGATCTATGATTCTATAAAAATGTCCAATGTTTTTAATCAGATTTTCACAAAGTTTGCATTCAGTAAATCACGCTACAGATTTTATTGCTTAGTTTTTGTTTATCATCATTTTTTGAAGGTTTAATGCAACATCTATTTTAACCATTACCCCCACCCCGAAAAAAAAAATAAACACAGAAAAAAATTGTTGTTTTTTTATTTGAATTTTTAATAAAGCAAAGTTTACATTGACCTCCACCTAAAAAAAGAACCCCCCCCAAAAAAAAACAAATACAGTTTTCTACTACATTTTCAGTTTCGAGTAAATATGAAAATAAAAGTGTCCGAAGATTTGACATATACCTAACATATAAGTTGTTTTTTGTTGGTATTACGAGTTCCCATTACCCCTAACGGCTCATTGGTCTAATAGGTACAGTGTTCGCCAATGAACCGGGAGACCTGGGTTCAATCCCAGACTTTACCAAAGACTTTAAAATGGTACTTGATACCTCGTTGCTTAACACTCAGCAATATAAGGTACGTATCAAGGGTAAAGTGGAGCAAAGGAGTAAAGGAGTAGCGCCCTCCCCTACACCTCGGTGTAGTAGCTATTGAAAAGGGAGCCTTCTGGTCGCCCTCGACTATGGTTGCCACCTTTACCTTTATTACCCTTAAACAAACATTGGCGTTGTGGGTAATGTGTGGGACTGTGATATCTTTGTAAGCGAGTTCGGATCCCAGTTGCTCTGCAACGTTCATTTTTGGACTAATACCCTTGGGAAAGGTATGAACCCCGTTATCCCCAGATATAGGTTGAATAATACCATTGCTATTCTTCTACTCGGATCTTTTTGCCATTAAATAACCAACAAAGGTTTATATGCCATTAAACAAAAACAAACCAATTAAACAAATACTGAAATTGCACAAGACTAAAAAGAAAGATCAAAACCAGAAATTCTTCAAGTTTTGCATTCGGCAGCCAAGATTTAATCAAGTAAAGTACGTAGATGATTTGATCTGAAAGTCAATAAATATACTTTATTAATGAAATAGAAAATAAATAGTATTAACAGGACGTACTAACGTCAAACTAACAATGCATTTTTTCATAGATCTCTTGAATGTAGCAACTATTCATTATTTGAAAATGAAATCTTATTTGAGAAAGAAAGAGGTAATTAGGAAGAAGAGCGATTCATTAGGTGGAAAATCTAAACATAACATCAAGGATCGTGCTGGGAAGACGATTATACCCCTCAACCCTATTTAAGGGTCGGTTACACATGCGAAAGAATCCGTTTAACTCGGTCAGCTTCAGTAGTTTTCTCTTCTCATCTTTCAACCTTTTAACTCTTCTTCGTTCATTCTTTCGCTTCTCTTTTTACGTTCTTGATTTATCTTTTACCTTTTTCCTTTTCTTTTTTCCTTCTCCGATTATTTTCCCTCTCACTGTCTTCCGTATTTCTATTTTCATTTCTTTCTTTATGACGGCCATCTCATTTAATAATAATAATAATAATAAAACACACACAACAACTCTCATTCGCATTTTCCCCTTTTTTGCTACCGATTTTTAATCTATTCCCATTGAAATATCAGCTTCATTGCTTTTCATCCTTCCAAAATTTTGCGACTAAATAAAGTTAACATCTCTATAGATTGCATGGTTAAGATTCAGGTTAGGGCAACATTATCTATCAATCTCACAGTTTTTTTTTAAAAATCTATCTCATTTTAAAAAATCTAGCTAGCTAGATAGATAGATAGATATGGTTCAGTTTATTTTGTCAGAAAATAGATTTAGGTTTGGGCAACATTATCTATCAATCTCACTGTTTTTTTTTTAAATCTATCTATCACATTTTAAAAAATCTAGCTAGCTAGCTAGATAGATAGATAGATATGGTTCAGTTTATTTTGTCAGAAAATAGATTTAGGTTTGGGCAACATTATCTATCAATCTCACAGTTTTTTAAAAAATCTATCTATCACATTTTAAAAAATCTAGCTAGCTAGATAGATAGATAGATATGGTTCAGTTTATTTTGTCAGAAAATAGATTTAGGTTTGGGCAACATTATCTATCAATCTCACTGTTTTTTTAAAAATCTATCTATCACATTTTAAAAAATCTAGCTAGCTAGCTAGATAGATAGATATGGTTCAGTTTATTTTGTCAGAAAATAGATTTAGGTTTGGGCAACATTATCTATCAATCTCACTGTTTTTTTTAAAAATCTATCTATCACATTTTAAAAAATCTAGCTAGCTAGCTAGATAGATAGATAGATAGATATGGTTCAGTTTATTTTGTCAGAAAATAGATTTTTGTCCGGTAAACCATTTCACATACCTCGGGAGTAATATCTCAACTAAAAGCGATGGCAACATAAGCATACAAAAGGCAGAGACTAATATTGATAGGTTATCGATAATTTGGTAATCTAATCTCTCTGATAAAATAAAACGGTAATTCTTCCAAGCTATAACCTTGTCAGTACTACTATATTGTTGCTCCTTTAAAATGAATAATTTTCCAACAGATCTATTTCACCCACAGATGGTATCTGCACATATAGAGAGTGGACTGGGGAGTAATTGCATTGAATCTACACTTCCCAGAGCTCCAGAATTGGATTATTACCGTCATATGCAGTTCAGTGACATACACCGGACTCTTCTTTCCTGGTGGAGTATGGTCTTTCACTTCACCAGAAAGTATATATTCAAAGCCCCGCCGACAGGTATATATATATATATATATATATATATATTTATTGTGTTGACACAGATGAACTTATAGACGAAAAACTGATAGTTGCCAAGCGGTGTTGATTCTAAGTCTATGCTATCTTAACTTAAAGGTATTCGTTTTATCAATGGAGTTATTTTCATCTATAATTAGAGCAATTAACATTAATATATAGCACTTTGCGTACTGTAATGGTTAGCAAACTTGACAAGCAACCTTGCAAGAGTGAGTTTGAGTCTCTTTGGGTACCCCATTCATTCGGCCTTGTGCCACATCTAAGCAAAAAAACTTAGTGAATTACTCTCTCTCTCTCTCTCTCTATATATATATATATATATATATATATATATATATATATATATATAGAGAGAGAGAGAGAGAGATATGTGTGCGTGTGTGTTTTTATTCCTTATCTCACACAAAGGCGAATGGACAGGTTTGTCTGACCGGGGTGAAAAACGATTCGCTTATATTTCAAGAAATTAATGATGGATTCGAATCCGATCTAAGTATATTCATTTGGCTGGTTAATGAGTCGATGCCATTTATCATATAAACCAAGGGACTTTACGCATTGATAAATAAAACGCACATTAGTAAGTAAAATATTTTAGAGGCGCCGAACTATCAAATATAATTACTTATACCGAAGTAAACCTAGAAACTTCACGCAGAGATAACTAATGGTGTTTTATGTGAGTGTGTACGTTTACCTCTCCCCAAAGGAAGTGTTTCTTACCTCTTTTTTGTAATATAAACTTTCTCGCACCCCGATATATATATATATATATATATATATATATATATATATACACACACACACACACACACATATAAAACATTATCTTCACTATCTCCAGATAGTCTTGATCCCAAGCTCAAAATCTTGCAAGTGTTAGCGGGTTGTAACATTCCTGCAGGTTCTAAATAGAGATTAAGCAATTTATTTTGCATTGCTAAGTCTGTTATAAGGTCATAACAACGAGCGATCCATCTAGGATTTAAAAGCTTGCTATTCCTTGATTCACGGAGTTTGTTTATCTGTTTCTTTGGGTTAGAAAATTCAATATCAAAGAAAGATTAAATCAGATATGTTATTCCCGCAGGACATTTTTAATCAGTATTTTAAGACCTTGGAAAAAAAAAAAAAAAAAAAAAATTACGCGGAAATATCTATAATCTTTTACTGGTTAAGATTCAGATAATTAGCTTACCGCGATTTTATCGAGAATTTTTTTCTAAGTTAGGTCTGCTATGTTGGAAAATGATCATTTCTCTGGAGATTTTCTTTCATTCTTTTAAGTACATATACATAAAGGTGATCATAAAGTGGGGTCTTGATTTACAGTCGACATATAATGCAAGCCTGGATACTCACTTTATGTCCTCTTTCGTGTCATTTAGTATTCAATTTACGATGAAAACTAAAAGTAAACGAGACCCTGATTTTATGTCCGTTTATAATAATTTCATTGGAAAATAAGATATGTTTCTTATGTATGTACCACAGCCCCTTAACTTTCCTGGTCTGAATTAGTGACTATTTCTTGTTCCCCAAGAAGCAAAACACAGCTCTGTGGTCGCAATTTGGGAATTGAGAACGAAGAATAGGTCACGATGAAACAGCCGAAGGCGGTGTTAGTTGAATACCTCCAGCATTTTTACTGACTTGCAAAGAACTTGTCAGTCCTAACTTTTGCACTTCTCCTGGCATTTAGTGAGTCTCCTCTTGTGAGCTTCCTCCAAACAAATTGTATTAGTTTGCTATTTTAACAGTAGCGGTGCTGAGTTCGCCTCACGGCGCGGAAAATAGAAGTGAAAAATCGCAGCTGAGGTAGTTTGTGTTTCTTTTGCGGTAAATCTTTGGAAAAAGCATATATATATATATATATATATATAAAAACCTACTTTTCGCAAGAGGTAATGTCAGGAAATTGTTACATGCTGTTGGTACCATGTAATCAAGAGCAAATTGATGCATGTTACTTGGAGAGAAGATGGACTCGGCCAAATAAGTTACATTTCTCCGAGGACTCAATCTAGTATTCTGGTGATCTAGCAGATCATAAATCGAATGCTGGTCTCAATGCTTTGGAAACGGTGTTTTTGATGTTGGCTTATTACAAAATATGCGGGGATGAAAAAATACAAGATCTTCAGAAGAATTTTATTTTGATTTTATTTGCAGGAATATTTGCCAACGTTAAATATTTCGGTTTGTATATCTTCATTTGGGCATGTTAGTTCTTAAATAAAAAGAAAAAGTTTTAAAACATTCTATTTCCGTTGGTTGCATTCTGTTTCAAATTTATGTGAGGTAATTGATATAATGATAGGTTTTACCTAAGAGCTCTAAGGATTTACACCCACACCCTAATTTTAAAATGATGAATTTGACTATGTAGAAAATACCTTCATGTAGCAACTCAGCACCCTAAATCTTTTATTTAAGAAGCGAAAATAAACTTATAAATTCACAAACGTAAAATGTTCTCAAGAAGTTTAAAAGAATAACAGTGGCCGGCGATGTTTTTAAAGTCGAATATATAATAGCTGATTTTAAGGCAGTTTTTTAGGCTGAATCTAAATATCGTACTCTTTTTTCTAATCAGATCAAATTTTTAAGATACAAGTTCTTACTTGAAATGTATGGAACAATATCTTACTCTATTTTCTTGTTGAATCAAACAAATAATTCTAAATTAAGGGCTGATATATTTGCAGCAATCTCATATTGTGCCATAGTAAACTGAAAAATACACAAAAGAGGCTATTCATGGACGGAATGTCTTTTCAGGGACTTACTCTTGTGCTTACATCCCACCGGTATTTGTAGCGTTCTTCCATAATGCGAATATCTTGGTGAAAGCGCTTCCCCTGCTCTTCACTCAAATTCTTCGCACAGTTCTTTAGAAAATAGTCCAAGTGTGGCCACAGAAAGTGCAGTTTGACATTCGTGCTTCGAATAGGCGGAAACTCTTCAGTAGCTCTTCAATTTCCTTTTCGTATCCATTGGTTTCCCCAGGAAGTTTGTAATTACGGATCTCAGTGACTGCCAAGCGGACAGTTCAGCTTCGCTCAGTGCTTCGTCAAACATTGGGCCCTTTATGAGTTCTCTTACTTGAAGGCCATCAAATATACCTGTCTTGAGTTTCTCCATGCTTATCTGTGTGAACTTCTGGAGGAAAGCAAACCCACTGTCTTCTCTGTCCATTGTCTTCACAAAGTTCTTCATTACTCCTAACTTGATATGTAAGGGTAGAAGCAGTATTTTGTTCAGTTCAACGAGAGGGTGAGACTGAACGTTATGCGAGCAAGGTTTTGATTATTGTCCTAACGGCCACTTTTGTTTAACATAATGTTGGTCGGCGGCCACAGAGACACAGAAAACCAGTCCAACCACCTTAAGATCAACTATTTGTACTTCTGGTAGTTAGCAGCCGATAGAAAATGATCCATGCTGTTGTGAGTTTTTCATTTATTCTGAATGCCCCATAGGGATAGATGAAAAACTATTCCCATCATGTAGAACTGCTTTGAAACTTCTACTGGATGAGTCAATAAAAAGTCTCCATTCTGTAGCATCATACTCTAAGCCCATTGATTTGATCAATCCAGCAATGTTGTTGTAATAAACCAATGATGACATCCTGGAACATGAAAAACTGTCTTCATTCTCTCTCACTGTCTCGATAACAGTAGAACATTGTTCCAGGCACCAACAGAGTTTTCTTTTTGAGACGTGAACCCAGCAGCTGAGCAGACTCCTTTGAAATGTTCAGGTCTCGTGTCAGGTCTTTGAGTTCTGCTTGTGTTAAAGGTACTGGCTGGTCGTCTTCTTCTGGCTTGTATGTGTCATCCCCAACTTCAACAGTCATGTTACTATGTTCGGAATCAGAGCTATGTTCAATGTTATCATTTAGCTCAGGAATAGGAAATTCTGGGCCATGAGGGGTTAGTCTGATGACAGAAGGAACACCGGGGTATTGAACATAGTGCTTGTTCTTGTGATTTATTCCTTTTAGATTTATCATGCAGAAATAGCAGTCCGTAATGTAATCTTTTTCTTCCCTCCAGACCATTGGAATTGCAAATGGCACACTCTTTCTTTTACCATTCCTCCAATCCCTCAAGTTCTCCAGACGTTTTACTGTAAATGTGGGGAGGGAATGGCTTATCCTGATCCCCTTGTTTGACTCCAAAGTAATCACGATATGGCTTCTTCACAGTCAGTGATTTTTGCTTGATGATTAGTAAGAACCACATGACCACAGATATAACAGAATATGTTAGGATTATTCTTACACTTGCGATCCATTCTGACAGGAATACAAATGTCTTGCTGAAAAGAGAAAAATAAATCAGCACTCAGCTCGTTGTTGACACTTGACACAGTACATTAAAATCCTTATAAGCAGAGGGATAAGCCCTGCCCTCTCTACATATGTGGGTGTTAGTGAGTAGGGTGGTACACTGTAGTTAGATACACATACAACATTATATGCTATACTAAATATCAGGCACCCACGATCAGCGGTGACAAGTTGAGTCCAGAGACTTTCGAAAAAGTGTTTTTTTGCGAAGTATTCAAGCACATCTTAAAAACCAGACCTGACGAAACATACTGCATGGTATTTTTAAATCCAGCATAAATTGGCGATCATATATCACTATGACCTTTGGGGAAAAAATTAACGCAGGGCAATGTAATTTTCCAAATAATAATACATTACGTAGATTTATCCTTTTACCCAATTATCCAACCGTAAAAATCATAAAAAAATAAACTGCCTTGGAATTAAAACTGTAACTAACTCATCAAAGGTAATTAGGAATTGAATTGATAATAAAAATAATGATATTCACATCGAATCCAAAGTAGGGGTGGTAATTTACTAAGCTTTTTGCTTAGATGTAGCACAAGGCCGCATGAATTGGGCCCCTAATGAGAATCGAACACACTCGTGTAGGTTTGCTAGTCTACCTTGCTAACCATTACACCACCCGAGGTGCCCATCCAAAGTAGGGGTGCATGGAATTCCTTGTCTGAATTGTAATAAAAAATAAATATGTGGGTGAAACCAATCATAGAATTGAGAAAAGAATTTTCGAACACAGAAAAGATTTTCAAAGAGCAAAAATAAATAACAGTTTGTAAAATATAATTTAGAAAATAAATCCCAACTGTAATTTTAAAGATTTCAAGATGATAATTTATATAAATAAGAAACGCCGGAAAATTGTTGAATCGAGTATCATTTCAAATCACAATACTATCAAACAGAGACTGGGTTTTCAATTGTCTCCTTATTTGGTCAGATTAGGGCTGAAAAGTTACAAAATCCTTTATTTGAAATAATTCGGTATCATCGTTTATATATATTTAGAAAGATGAATAGATTAACAGATCGTCGAATTAAAAAAAAAAGATTAAAAGAAGTCAGTTAACACTGATAAATACGGATAGATATATTTTGGAATATTTATAATTGGTATATATGAACTTCATAACGAAATGGCAATCGAAATCCTTAATTTATATCAAGTTTATTTCTCGAGGACAAATAGTGCTTAATATTTTGTCGGCATCGACAAAATGGCACCGGAAAACTGATAAAACGTTCCTTTCAGGGAATTACCTTGGCTGTCTGACTCATAAATTTCGGAAACATGCAAAGGAATTAAAACTTTCTTCTTACATATATGTGGGAGTATATATTTCAAGGAATAAGATGGGAATGGTTGGTGGAGGATATCCTGAAAATATTTGTGCGCTTGTAAGTCTGATTCAGTTGTAGAAACAGAAGTATCGACTGATAAGTGTGAAGCTGGTTCCTAGACGCTGACGGAAGTCCGCTCTTTCACCTTAGATAGGGGAAAGAGATTTCCGGTTTAAAATCACGACGATTTCTTTCCTATAAATGGTCAGTCTAGATTAAATCTGGTCCTTGGGGTACAAACTACCTAGTTATCTTCGCCTGTGTAAATTTGTAGATATTTGAACAATTTTTATGTGGGAAAAATCGAGAGTGAGTTTGTTAGCAAACTTCGCTCAAATACTGATTTAATGACTGAATTCTGTGACAAGTGCAAACAGTTTTTACAAAATTCTCAATAAAAATAGTTTTACTGTTGCACAGCTGAGTCAAGGAAATATGTATGCATCAATTAGAAAAATAAACTTATTACAAAACAATCTCGAGTATACTCATTTTCACGCATTAGTGAAAGGTTTTTACCAAAGACGCTTTATGTACACGTTTTCAATGAAATTACCTATGTATTATTCATAATTTGAACTATGCTGTTTCTAATGTTCCGGGATGTGAAAGATGTGATGTATGGTTTTCACTTTGCACTTCTGATTGTGGGGTGCATTTGACACTTGTGCACATAGTAGGTAAGGGGTTGATGCAAGTTTTATTCTTAATCTAAAGTTATATTGACAAACGGTTTGGACACACAGTTTGAAATAGAATCATTGTAATCTTTCGTTGGCTGTTTTTTTCTCATCAACAGAATGCTGCATACTGTTTGGAACAAATCCTGGAAGCCGCACAAAACAGCAGTTGTACAACCACTTACCTCCCATTTTCCAAATTCAGTAAGACGTACAAGACGTGGGGCACTGCAGAAGAAGCAGAGACGAACTAATAAGCAAGGTTCTCCCATGAGTTTCCAAGCACGGACACACCAATGTTTTATCGACCAGCAAAGATCTATAGATCTATATACTTCAGCTCTGTGTGAACAGTGGATGTCGTCTAGAGGACATACTAAGAGCGAAATATGGGTTAAATAGAACGAACAGCATACTTATATTAAAATGAATTGTTTGAGTAAACTGAAGAGCTTGAAATAAAAATGTTTTTGACAATTAAACTGTACTTACATTTAAACTGCGTGCTTATGCTAAACTGAATTATTTGAAATAGAACTGTTTTTCGACATTAAAACTGTATTTACACTTAACTGAATTGTTACATATAACTGCTTGAATAGTTTGAAATGGAAATGTTTTTGACAATTAAACTGTGTACTTATGCTAAACTGAATTGTTTTAAATAGAACAGGTTATTTATATAAAAATGGATCTGGCGTTAAATAACCTACAAAGGTTGATATACCATAAAACCCAACAAACCAAGAGCGAAAGAAGGTAGAGATGGACGTAAAGAGAGAGAGAGAGAGAGAGAGAGAGAGAGACAGAGAGAGACAGAGTCAAGGGAATCCGTTTTATTACGACGAGTTGATGATGATGATGATTGTTGAGTGGGTGTGAATTCATGCGACTGCTATTGTTGTTTTATCACTTTTCACTTCAGAACTGGCATCTTGAATTAGTCTTATTTCCTGACCGAGCCACCAGTAGATTGATATATTTGCAAAAGTCTGTTCGATTATTTGTTTAAAAAAAAGGGAAATTTTTCTTTAGCCCTGACATATATATGAATACACTCATGCTTATATACTACACAAATTATAGGTGAAGCAATAAATTAGTTTTGGGAAAGTTTGATTTCTTTTCAGACACACCTTATCTATCTATCTATCTATCTATCTATCTATCTATCTATCTATCTATCTATCATGATATCGCGCTGCACAGATTTCCCAGGCTGTTACTCGCCATTCGTCTCTATCTTTCATTGCTTCCGGTAAGTCTTCAAGACTACATCCTGTGTCCGTACAAAGCTGCTGTAGATAAATTCTTGTTGGTCGGCCAATATCTGCATGTCCACGTGAAAGGGTCCATTGAAAAACGTCATTTATGAGTTCGTCCTTACTTCTTCAGCAGTGTCCCGCATGTCTTGCTCGTCTTATTTGAGTTGTTTTTAGAGATGGGAGGTAAGTGTCCGTACAGCTGCTGTTTTGTGGGATGTTGCTTTTAGGATTTGTTCAATATGGCTTGATAGCATTTGATAAAGTTTTATTTATGGGTCAAATAGAACTGTTTGACATTTAAACTGTGTATAAACATATGACTTATGTTAAGTTGATTGTTAGAACTGTTTGACCATCCAACTATGTATAAACAAATGATTGATGTTTAATTGAATTGTTAGTGATAGATAACAATACTTGAATCCATTTAACTCTATGTAAACGAATGAGTAATGTTGAATAGAATCGTTAGTGTTGAATTGTAGTACTTGAAGGTCTTTAATTGTGTGCCTTAATTGGGTAATTAGTATTACATAACTATACATAGAACCATTTGACTGTGTGCAAATAAAACTTAGAGTGGAATTATTGAATCCGTTTAACTGTATGCAAAATAGAATTTTTAATATTACATACCAATATTTGGAAACATTTGAATCATTTGACAAATGAATGAATTTTGTTGAATAGAATAACTAGTGTTAAATAGCAATACTTGTAACCACTTCACTGTTTGCAAACAAATGATTAATAATAAATAGAATTATTAGCGTTTGATAGCAATAGTTGAAACCATTTAACTATTTAGAAATAATAGCAATACTAGTGTGCGAACAAATTTGTTCTTATTAATCTAAAAATGAGATTCACTACAAACTATTAATACGTATATCCATTAAAATCTATACAAAAAAAAGAGCCGATGTTAAATTGTTACTGCTACATAGGATACAGGCTCGTTTAACAATGATATTTACAAAATGTGTTTATAAATCATATATTTGATATATATATATCTATGTGTGTTTGTGTGTGTGTGTGTGTGTGTGTGTGTGTGCATAAACAGGATTTGGCATTAAATAACCTACGAGGTGCATACGATAAGTTTCCGGTCTTTTTTCGTATGGGCATTTAAAATTGTTTTAGCCTCTTGAAAATTCAGTATCTTATTGCTATACATCTTATGAGATGACTGACCAATTTTTAGGATTTCAGGTTCAAATGAACAGCTACAGTAGGAATTGGAATACATCCTGCTAAAGCCTGATTGTCACAGCTGGGGAATTTCAAAAATCCAATCTGACACTTTGAAGAACGATTTACAATAAAATTCTGTTTTAAACTTGGAAAAAATGCCACAGAAACGTATGGAATGCTTTAGACTGCTTTTGGAGCATCTTGCATGAATCGAGCATCAGTTTTTGAGTGGCATAAGAGATTCAAGGAAGGCAGGTAGTCTGTGAGGGAGGATGAGAGGTGTGGGAGGAGTAAGGAAGTCAATTCGCCAGTGTTTATGGGCCTAAGGGTTAGGGTTAGGGTTACTATGTTGAGGTTTTAAGGGAGTTCAGCAAGAGATTCCGTCGGAAGAGGCCAGCACTCTTCAAATCATGTCAGTGGCATTTCCATCAGGACAATGCACCAGTCCAAAACTCCATCCTTGTCGCAGACTATTTGACCAAGATGGGCATCAAGACAGCTCCTCAGCTTCCCTATAGTCCAGACCTTGCTCCCTGTGACTTTTGGTTATTCCCTAAGCTCAGAGGCTGTCGTTATGAGACAATTGAGGAGATGAAAGAGGCTGTGACAAAGGTCATTGACACGCTCACAGAAGAGGACTTCCATGGGGCCTTCCAGAAGTTGTTGGAACGGTACAACAAGTGCATTGCAGCCGGAGGAGATTACTTTGAAGGAGACTACAGTTTCATGTGTGTACTATCAATAAAAGTGCCCATACGAAAAAAGTCTGGAAACTTATCGTATGCACCTCGTATAAGGCTTGATAAGCCATGTAACCGGCCAACCAACCAATGCTCGGTCAGGATAATTGTTGCCAGGATGAGACCGTAAAAGCTCACGGACTTGAGATATGAGACTTTGCCCCAACCGACATATTCTCCTGATCTCTCACCCATCGACAAACATTTTATTAACCATCTGGACACTTTTTACGCAAAAAAGAATTTAAAAAAAGAAAAAGAAAAAGAAAAAAAAGACCATTTCGTTCTAGAGGAGAAGCAGAAACTGCATTGAATGATTTCTTGGGATCAAAACCTTGAGAGTTTTATCATTCATGCATAAATAACCTTGTTAATCAATGGCAGAAATGAATAGATGTTCAGGGATCATCTTTTGACTTATGTACACTTTACTTGACACTTTAAAACTTAAAGCTGTGAGTCAGGCGGCTGTATTCTTTATATATATATATATATATATATATATATATATATATAGAGAGAGAGAGAGAGAGAGGGACAAACAAATATGAGTGATTTTTAAAGGTTTTTCTTTTATATGGAATTATTTGCTCTGTATTTTGATTTATTATTATCTTACATTGAGCTCCCGATTGAATTTTGAATTACATGGATATTGAAGAAAAGAAAATTCTAAAATAGAATCGCTTCCATCATCGACTGACTTGATTTTTGATAATATAAGTATATATATATAAGTAAGTAAAGTTGGCGACTGTAGTCGAGGGCCACCCGAAGGCTCCCTTTTCAATAGCTACTACACCGAGGGGTAGGAGAGAGCGCTACTTCTTTCCATGGATTGCTCCACGTACCCTTAATAGTACTTTATAATGCTAAGTGTTAAGTAAATAAGCATCAAGTGCCATCTTTAAAGTCTTTGGTATGACTCGACCTGGGAAAAGAACGTATTCAGAAGATGATATTATTCGCAGTTGAATTATTTGCCAACATTAAATTCTTCGTTTTTTTTAAATATCAAACGATCATCAGGACTATGTTAATATGTGATGTTGAATCTTCTGAATTATATTCAATTTTATAATAAAACGTAAAAATAATTATAAAAATACTAAAAAGCTTATATCTCAATCAAAGAAGCAAACACTAATAAAAAAAAAAGTGTACATAGGTATTACCAGTTTAAACTGGAAACTATTGGAATTTGAAAGAACTACGATTAACACCTGTTATAAATTGGATAATAATGAAAGGATCTACCTTTACAAACAGTTTACATGGTAGATGTAATTTATGCTTAAATAAGAAAATATGTATATTGAAATATAAAGATGGGAACTTGCGAAATACTAGGAAAGAGTTAATCAAATGTAGACACAGAAACAAATTCTTTGTATAAATTAAATTTATATATTAATTATATTAAATATATTCAACTTTAACATATAATTAGATAATCTACAAATTAATTGTAATTGTGAAACATTATTGTATTAGCAAAAATTGATTAAATAATTTGAATAAAATTTCAGTCATAACGAATATATAATAATAAAAAAAAAGAGAGAGAATATAAATATAAGTCATTTAAAAAATAGGGTAATAATTTAATATAACACGTTTGAAAAAAGATTCAAACTTAACACTATAGTCATAAATGTTAGGATGAACTATCCTATGTACTTCACCATCTTAATATTGATAAACAAACTTTTCGCAACTGAATTAAATAAATTTATATTTGAAATTGCTATTTGATTTAGTATTTATTATATAAAAACTAAAGTTCTTTAGATATTTCAATACAATATCTTTTACAATATTAATGCATTGTTACATAGTCAGATATGAACACTTGCTCAGTCGGCTGGGGCTGTAGAATACACCGACTGCTTCTCTGCAGAGGGGTAAGAAAAACGAGTGTCATGGATATGACACTAAACAATCTGATGGTGAGGTTCCAGCAATGCTGAAGCTTTGGAGAATGTGGAGTACGCCTTTATTGCCATCGCTCCCAGGTCCGCTCTGGCCCGGAGTGATAGCACCTGATAAGGGTCCTATCTATGGGTTAAATAGAACTAAATGGTGGTTGGAGTTTACTGTTTTTATACATTTAAACTGCGTATTTATGCTGAACTGGATTGTTTAAAATAGAACTGTTTTAACATTAAAATTGCGTACTAATGCTAAAGTGAATTGCTCGAAATAGAACTGTTTTGACATCTAAAGTGTGTACTTATGCTAAACTGAACTATCTAAAATAAAACTGTTTTGACACTTAACTGAATTGTTTGAAATAGAACTGTTTTTTCGACATTGAAACTGTACTTACACTAAACTAAATTGTTTAACATAGAACTGTTCTGACAAAATCTGTACTTTTACTAAACTGAATTAGCTGAAGTAGAATTGCTTGACTAAACTGAATAGGTCGAAATAAAAATGTTTTTTTACAATTAAACTGTACTTACATTTAAAACCGTGCTTTTGCTAAACTGAACTGTTTTAAATTGAACTATTTTTTACACTGAAACTGTACTTACCCTAAACTGAATTGTTATATATAATTGAATAGTTTGAAATAGAAATGTTTTTGACAATTAAACTGTGTACTCATGCTAAACCGAATTGTTTTAAATAGAACTGATTATTTACATAAAAATGGATTTGGCGTTAAATAACCTACAAAGGTTGATATGCCATAAAACCAAACCAAACCAAACCAAGATATGAACACGTGAAATAGATATAAGTTCATAGAATGTTCATAAACATATAGGAATCCGAAAAACACGAAATTGGTTCCGGTACGAAACTTTTATTCACCTTTTTGAGTTAAAAGGTTTTTCGACATGAGAAGAGAGAGAGAGAGAGAGAGAGAGAGAATTTCTTTCTATACTGGCTTTTCAACTTGCGCCGTCCAAGTCCGAAACTCAACTAACTGCATTTTTTTTCAAATCCCCGAAATCCTCAGCGCTCCGGGCATGACGTCATTCACGTCCCCGGTCTCATTTCTCTATCTGGGGTTTTTATTGTGACATCTCTGACTGTCACATCCGCCTCGCGCACGCGTGAACACCCGCACTCAACTAACCCATGCACTAACTAACCCATGCACTAAGCGAAAGGTTCTCAGCCTAACTAAGCCGAAAGGCAAGATATATAAAACGAAAAATGATAATATAAAAAAAAATCCCTCCGCAATAATATTACAGCATTACTCATCACGGTAAACTTCAAAACGAAAAGAATAACTTTTCCTAATATAAATAACAAGGAATTAGTTAAGATAAGTTTCCTATATAGACATTTAGTTTAATAAATATTAATATTAACCATTCATCATCATCATCATGTCGTGCCGCTAGCACGGATATCCCTGACCCTCTCTCGCCACTTTTCCCTATCGTTCATCGCCTCTGGCAGGTCTTCAGGGCTACTTCCCGTATTCACACATAGTTGCTGAATGTATGTTCGTGGTGGTCGTCCTGCTTTTGCCCGGCCATATGTGGGGGTCCATACGAGTACATCGCTTATGAGCTCGTCTCTACTCCTCCAGTAGTGTTCTGCATGTCTGGTTCGTCTAACTTGGATAGTTTTCGTGATGGGTGGCAGGTGACCGTATAGTTGGTGTCTTGTGGGGTGTTGCCGCCAGGACTTGTTGAATATTGCTCGTAGCATTCTTGTGTAATTGCCGTCTAGCTTCTTCTACAGCCGTTTTAACCGTTAATAGACTATATTATTGAATATTTAAAACAAACATTTATTTCATAGAAAATTGAGCATCAAATGTTATCTTTATTTTAATTATATTTTATTTGATAAAGTATCAACTCGCTATAATACGTTCCGATATTCACCGTTTAAAAAAAAACAGTAGTAATTTAAATTACAAGTAACGGGTTTTTCTTTTAAATAAAAAGTGAGGAAAGCATATGCAAGCAAAGTTGGCGACCGTAGTCGAGGGCGACCCGAAGGCTCCATTTTCAATAGCTACCCTTAATACGTACCTTATAATGCTTGGGTGTCCTCGTGGTGTAATGGTTTGGGGTGTCCTCGTGGTGTAATGGTTAAAGCGATGAGCTGCGGAATCGTAGTACGCGAGTTCGTACTCCAGTCGCGCTATTACGTTCACTTTCGGGCAAATACCCTTGGGAAAGGTATGAACCCCCTTATTCTCCCTCCAGCTATGGGTAAATAGTAGGACGGACTAGGTTCTTCAGCCTTGGTGAGGCAACTAGTCTAGGAGAAGGAAAACTCTGAATTAAAACCTGTTAAACTCCGCTTAAAAATTGACCTTGTGTCATATCCTGCCCGAGCGGAGGGGTTGGTAAATAGTACCTTATAATGCTATATTAAGCAAGGAGGTATCAAGTATTATTTTTTAAGTCTTTGGTATGACGCGACCTGGGGCTGAACTCTGGTCTCCCGGGCCATTACAATAAAATTACATATTTTTCTCTTCTCGCCGGAAACATCATATTCAAAGCATAAATGTATTAAATTCCATCCGATGAAGATAATTTTGTAGACCTGAAATAAATTTATAATAGAACTGCAGAATTTAATTTTTGTTCGTTAGATTTATGATAAATGTTTTCGCTCTGTGTGTACAAGTTTCGATATATTTTTTATCTGAAATTAATTATATATTCAGTAGCCGTTGACATTGAGCACTCAAATTTAAGATTCCAATTCACCTTAACAGTCTTACCATTGGACTATTTTCCTCGGATTAAAGATATTTTCCTCAGATTAAACATATTTCCCTCTTTCTGTTTGTTTTCCTTTTACAATCTGCCTTTATCTTTTTTTTGTCTTTATTATGGACCGTTTTTAAGTTATGAAGAAATATGACTAGAGATTTTTTTTGAAAAACATTAGAAATGATTATAAATGAAAATAATTGCTGAAAACTAATGAATTAAAAAAAAAGGATCTTATAACTTTTAAACATTTAGTTGACTAAATCAGAAGATAAGTTGAAAAACCAGGGTGTTTGTTTAATAGTATTGCAATCAGAAATAATGCATGATTCAACACTTTCTATTTTTTCATATATATATATATATATATATATATATATATATATATATATATATGTGTGTGTGTGTGTGTGTGTGTGTGTTCTTTATATATGAAAATAATATGTAGATCTCTATTATGTTTATATATATACATATATATACAACACTTTCTGCTTTTCACACACACACACACACACACACACACATATATATATATATATATATATATGCGCGTGCGCGTGTGTGTACGCGTATGTGTGTCCTTTATATATGCAAAAAATATGCAGATTTCTATTATGTATATATATATTCAACACTTTCTGTTTTTTTTTTCATATATATATATATGTGTGTGTGTGTGTGTATGTGTACGTATGTGTGTTCTTTATAAAAGCAAATGTTATGTAGATTTATATTATGTATATATATATATATATATATATATACACACACATAACATATATATATATATATATATATATATATATATATATATAATGCATATGGTAATAATTGTGTGTGCGTTATTTATAAAGAAACATGGCGCATAAATAGATACTTTCGTTTTCAAAGAAGTTTTTATTCATTCTACGATCTATTTTTAAATTTAGTAAATATCAATGAGCGAGTCTTCATTAAATGTCAACAGTAGTAATTGTTTGTATCTATTTATCTCGTTTTTTTGTATATATATATATATGTGTGTGTGTGTGTGTGTGTGTGTGTGTGTGTGTGTGTGTGTGTGTGTGTGTGTTTGAACTTGGGAAAAAGAAAGCAACAAGAAGATGATTAGCTTATCAGTCTTGGCAAAGAAAAGTGCCATTTTCCGACTGACACGGCGAACCAGTACGGACTATCGATAAAAGTGTATCTACTGAAACATCCCCCGCAAAAATTGGTCCACTGCCAGTTTAAAATGTTCTTTTATCAACTTCTTCTTCTTCTTCTTCTTCTTCTTCTTCTTCTTCTTCTTCTTCTCATTATTATTATTATTATTATTATTATTATTATTATTTACACCTTTAGAGTTTTTCATATCAGCGTTAGCTGATGGTCTTTCACTGGAGTTTGAGTGATAGCAAGTCTCCTCAAGTCTCCAGGACTCTTCTCAGTATTCTGGCCGTTTTCAACAATTGGATAGTCTCCACTCGTCCTCCAATTTCCAAGTCCTCCAGTCCCTTTAATAGTCCTTTATATACTGTACCAAATGCACCAGTCACGATTGGTATAATCGTTACCTTCATATTCCATAGTTTTTTTTTTAATTCCCTAGCAAAGGTCGAGGTACTTATCCTTCTTTTCATCTTCTTTCAGTTCTGTTCTGTAGTCAGCCGGGATAGCAAAATCTACAATTTTGCAAGTTCTCACTTTTTTGTTGATTACTCTGAGGTCTGGTCTTCTGGCTGAGATTAGGTGGTCCGTTTGTATGTGAAAGTCCCATAGGTGTTTATGAGTGTCATTCTTCAGGACAGCTGCTGGGTTGTGCATATACCATTTGTTCGTATGGTCAAACTTCAATTTCCTGCACATCTCCCAGTGGATCACCTTGCCTACCGAGTTCTTTTATATATATATAATGCATATGGTAATAATTGTGTGTGCGTTATTTATAAAGAAACATGGCGCATCTTATACTATCTAATCTTATACTTCTTCTGTGCTAATTTTCTGCATTCGCTTATTATGTGATTGATGGTTTCGTCTCTATCACCACATAACCTACATTTGCTATTTTGTTGCGTCTTATCTATTCTCGCTTTGATTTGGTTGGTTCTTATGGCGTTGTTTTGTGCTGCTATTTGGAGAGATTCTGTTTCTCTTTTAAAGTTTCCTTTTCTTAGCCACGCCCAGGTTTTCTCGTGCGAGATGTCGTTTATTACTCGTTTAAGGCGCCGTAAAGTTGTTTTTCTTCCCATTTTTATATTATTATTATTATTATTATTATTATTATTATTATTATTTTACTCCTTGAGAGTTTTTCACATCAGCGTTAACTGATGATCTTTCACTGGAGTGTGAGGGACAACAGGTCTCCTCGTGTGTCCAGGACTCTTCTCAGTATTCTGGCCGATCTCAACAATGCTGTAGTTTGGATTGTTTCCACTCATCCTCTTATTTCCAAGTCCACTAGTCCTTTTACAAACCCTTCGGTAACTGTACTAAGAGCACCAATTTCAATTGGTATCACCGTCACTTTTATGGTCCGTAGTTTTTTCAATTCCGAAGCAAGGTCCATGTACTGATCCTTCTTTTCGTTATCTTTCAATTTGACTCTGTGGTCAACTGGGACAGCAAAGTCCACAATACTGCAATTTTTTTTTTGCGGGGGGTGATCATTATTATAAGGTCTAGCCGTCTGTCCGAGATTAGGTGATCCGTTTGCATTTCAAAATCCCAGAGGAGTTTGTGCGTCTCATTCTCGTGACAGATTCTGGGTTGTGCATATACTATTTGTTCGTATAGTTAAATTTAAATTTCTTGTACAGTTCCCTGTGGATCACCTTCTCCACCAAGCCGTGTTTAATCTTATACTCTTTCTGTACTAATTTGCTGCATTCGCTTATTATGTGATTGATCGTTTCGTTAGCTTGTTTGTGTTTTATGACATTTCAACCTTTGTTGGTTATTTAATACCAAATCCATTTTTATATAAATAAACAGTTCTATTTCAAACAATTCAGTTTAGCATAAGTACACAGTTTAATTGTCAAAAACGTTTCTATTTCAAGATATTCAGTTTAGTCAAACAGTTCTATTTCAAACAATTCAGTTTAGTATAAGTATAGTTTTTGTTAACACACAGATGTCAAAACAGTTCTATTTTAAGCAATTCAGTTTAGCAAACAAAAACGGTTATATTTCAAACAATTCAGTTAAGCATAAGTACGTAGTTTAAATGTCAAAACAGTTCTATTTCGAGCAATTCAGTTTAGCATAAGTACTCAGTTTTGTTCTATTTGACTCATAGATAGGACCCTATTAGATGCTACTACAAGGAGGTGCCCGCGGTGTAATTGTTATCGTCGTAGGAAACGAACACGGCGACACGAGTTCAAATCCTGGACGAAACTCATTGCATTTCACATAGTACTAATACCCTTATTCTCCCTCCAGCTATGGGTAAATAGTAGGGCAGACTAGGTTCTTCAGCCTTGGTTAGGCAACTAGTCTAGGAGAAGGAAAACTCTGAATTCAAACCTATTAAACTCCACTTAAAAATTGACATTGTTTCATATCCTGCCCGAGCGGAGGGGTTGGTAAATAGGATTAGATGCTACTACTCCAGGTCAGAGTGGACCTAGGAGCGATGGCAATGAAGAGGTACTTCGCATTCCTCAAAGCTCCAGTATTACTGGACCTACACCATCAGATTATTTAGCGTCATAAACAGGACACTCGTTGTGGGAGTCTTACCCCTCTGCAGAGATGCCGTCGGTATATGCTACAGCCCTAACCAACTGGGCAATGATCGTTTCCTCTCTATCACCACATAACCTACATCTGCTGTTTTATTGCGTTTTATCTATTCTTGCTTTGATACGATTAGTTCTTATGCCGTTGTTTTGGGCTGCTATTAGAAGAGATTCAGTTTCTCTCTTAAGGTTTCCCTTTCTTAGCCACGTCCACGTTTTCTCATTTTACTCCTTTGAGAGTTTTTCATACCGGCATTAGCTGATGTTTTCACACTGGAGTTTAAGTAACAGCAACTCTCCTAAAAATCTCCAGAACTATTCCCAGTATTCTGGCCGATCTAAATAATGCTGTAGGTTGGATGGTCTCTACGCGTCTTCTTATTTCCAAGTCTTCCAGTCCATTTACCAATCTTTGGGGATTGTTCCAAACATACTAATTACAATTGGTTTCACGTCACCTTCATGCTCCATAGTTTTTTTTAATTCTCTTTTCGTTTTCTTTCAGTTTTACTCAGTGGTCTGCTGAAATGACAAAGACCACTATTCGAGAGGTTCTTTTTTGTTGACTATCACTAGGTCTGCTCTTCTGGTCGAGGTTAGATGATCCGTTTGTATCTCAAAATCCCGGAGGACTTTGTGCGTCTCATTCTTCAGGACGGATTCTAGATTGTGCCTATATCACTTGTTCGTATGGTCAAATTTAAACTTTTTGCACAATTCACAGTGGATCACCTTCTCCACCCAGTCGTGTCTTGTCTTATTCTCTTTTTGTGCTAATTTGCTGCATTCACTTATTATGTGATTGATCGTTTCGTCTCAATTACCTACACTTGCGTCTTATCTATTTTTGTTGCGTCTTATCTATTTTTGTAGCGTCTTATCTACTTTTGCTTCGACGTAGTTTGTCCTGATGGCATTGTTTTGTGCTACGGTTAGAAGAGTCAGTCGCAGGATGGATTCCAATCCTCACCGCACGATCATTGCCTTAAGAAACTGGAAAAATTGGTACACTGGCTGTCTCTAACACTGCAGTGTAAATGGGAAGATGAAAAATCAACAAGCGACGTTAAGGTTAAGAATTAGGCACATCTGAACCAGATTGGTCCCGTCTAGGAAAAATAGAAAAACATTTTTTGCGACATTTTTTGCAACTCGACATTCAGAATATCTTCCTTTTCTCATGAAAGCCCTGTCTACTAGGCTTTGAATACACAGACTGCACCTCTGCAGAGGAGTAAAAACCCCACAAAAAGGGGTGTCCTGGGTATTATACTAAACTGTATCTGATTTGTGTAAATCTGAGGAGTGTGGAGAATACTCTTCATTTCCATTACTCTCAGGTCCACTCTGACCCGTAATTGTAGTACCTGTTAGAGTTCCATCTATAAGCCTAATAGATCTGTTTGAAAATCACTAGTATTGGATAAGGATACTTAATACCATATAGCTAAATTATTCGTATTAAGAATAACTACTTGAACCTGTAAATGTTGACTAAATATTATTATTATTGAAACCATAAGGGGTGTCCTCGTGGTGTAATGGTTAAAGCGATGGACTGCGGAATCGTAGTACGCGAGTTCGTACCCCAGTCGCGCTATTACATTCACTTTCGGGCAAATACCCTTGGGAAAGGTATGAACCCCCTTATCCTCCCAGCTATGGGTTAAATAGTACCATTACTGTTCTTCTAGGAGAATAGATTTGGCATTAAATAACCTAAAAAGAGTTGATATGCCATTAAACAAAGAAACCGAAACCTTGAAACCATACAACTGTGGGTGAACAAATGACTCTTATTAAATAAGAATACTTGAGACCACACAACTGTGTTCAAATTATTTGTATCAGATAATACTATTGGATATCATAACTGTACGCAAAAAAACTCTCATGAAAAATCTATACCAAAAATGTAATTTGTCACACCATCAAGCATTCTAGTAAAGTGAGATTAAATCACATCCTAAGAACGAAGCCAGCAGTATTTATTCTTATTGTTAGATAAAGTATTGTCAATGATGATGATCATCATAAGTTTTGATTAGTATTTTCTTTAATATTTGTATTTTTTTTTTTCAAAATTCATTTGAGTTATCATTCTACGCTTGTGAGTAACAGTGAAAAATTGGAAATAATGAAGGATATGTTTTTGTTGAGACTCGAAACTCTTTTGCCAGCTTTTCGACGCGCTGAGTTATTGGTTTTCTGAAGCTGAAATTAAACTCATAAATTCGTCCCTTATTCTGTCTTTCAATCTCTATTGTTTTGCTGAAGCTGAAATTAAACTTATAAACTCATCCCTTATTCTGTTTTTCAATCTTTATTGTTTTGCTGAAGCTGAAATTAAACTTATAAACTCATCCCTTATTCTGTCTTTCAATCTCTATTGTTTTGCTGAAGCTGAAATTAAACTTATAAACTCATCCCTTATTCTGTTTTTCAATCTTTTTTGTTTTGCTGAAGCTGAAATTAAACTTATAAACTCATCCCTTATTCTGTCTTTCAATCTTTATTGTTTTGCTGAAGCTGAAATTAAACTTATAAACTCATCCCTTATTCTGTTTTTCAATCTCTATTGTTTTGTTGAAGCACAAATTAAACTTATAAACTCATCCCTTTTTCTATTTATTGGCACCGTGTTTTTTTAATAGCATCTTTTACTAATCGTGAAAACTGGAAAATATTTATACTAAAACGTGGTTTTGATTTCTTTTGCACTATATGATGCAACTCTTCGGTTGTTCTCGACGTTCGGTTAAAAATATGAACTGTAGGACTACCAACATAGATGATTTGTTTATAGTGGTAAAAGTTAGTGTAGAACCAGCCACACTCCTTGGATTAGGTGATAACAGAAGAATGATGTACTAATTTACCAGAGATTCTTCTGAACAACACTCAGCGTTTTTCCTTCTCCTGGATTGGTCGCTCTACTACCTAAGCTAGAGAATGCAATATACCCTACTATTTTACCTTGAGCTGGGATATATATATATATATATATATATATATATATATATATATATATATATATATATATATATATGAAGTCTTGGTAGGATGTCGTTTTTGATTACTATAGGTACTTGCTTATTTTTAATTCAATGTTCAACGTTTCCATCCCAGAAATTTTCCTCAAATCTTAATACTGTTATGAAAAATACGAATCGTTCTTTAGTAAATGTCGGGAAATACTTAATTCTTATCTGTTGGTTTTTGTTACATCTCTCTTTTAAAAACAGTATTACCCGAGTTTTGTAATTGGAAGATTTAGATCAGTGGAAGTGAATGAATAACAAACTTTATTAAAAAGGAAGTTTATTCAGGTTTCTTGTGATCATCTTCACAACGTTTTTTTTATTATTTTTATTTTTATTTTTATTTATTTTTTATTTTTAGATAACACCGACTAACGCCATCTGTTGTTTGTATACAAGAGTCAAGAGAAGCCACGCTTATGTCATGTGACATCGTCTTCGTAATTATGTTAATGTACTCAGAATGGATGGACATAAAACAAACAGTCGCGGATCTCAAATGTTTACTTTTACTTTTATTCTTCACGCTTTTATTACTAAATTTCTTTTCTCCTTTTAAAAAAAAAAAATTTCTTATACCAAACGTTGGAGTGTCGTTTATTTTACATTCTCTTGAAGTAGATACATAAACAAACTGCTTTATATTGTTTAATTAGTAACCAGTGTTAAAGCACTTAAGAGCTCCTGTTTTCCAATCATATAATCATTTGTAAAAACAGGGTGTTTTTGAATAATTGGTATAATTTGATAATCTAATAACTTGACCTATTCTTGTTCAAATAATCTCAAATTTTAACAGCATGTGCTAATGATAATTTGTTTGCAAAATATGCAAATTTGTTTGCAAAATATAGGAATTTAGGCTGCAAATATTTTGGTTAAGTCAAAAACAGAAGAAAGTTAGTATAAAAAACATGAACACATTGGAATTTTTATCATCATCATCATCATCATGTCGTGCTGGTAGCACGGATATCCCTGAGCCTCTTTCGCCACTTTTCCCTATCGTTCATCGCCTCAGGCAGGTCTTCTGGACAACATCCTCTATCCTCACATAGTTGCTGAATATATGTTCGTGCTTGTCGTCCTGCTTTTGCACGGCCATGTGTGGGGGTCCGTAAGAGTACATCTCTTATGAGTTCGTCCCTGCTTCTCCAGCAGTGTCCTGCATGTCTGGTTCGTCTAACCTGAATCGTTTTCGTGATAGGAGGCAGGTGGCCGTACAGTTGGTGTCTTGTGGGGTGTTGCCGCCAGGACTTGTTCAAGATTGCTCGCAGCATTCTTGTGTAGTTGCCATCTAGCTTCTTCTCCAGCCGTTTTGTTAGAGTCCATGTAGTGCATCCATATAGCAGTATCGATGCGACCGCTGCCTGAAAGAAACTGCGTTTCATTTTATCGGTTAGGTCTGATTTCCATATAATCGATAGCCTATTGATAGCTGTCCATGCTTTCGTTAACCTCGTGTTTGCGGTTATATAATATTTTACAAGAATAAACATAGTCCATTTAACTGAAGTCTTTGTGTCGTATATACCAACGTTTAACGTACTTCACACGGCTCTGGTTCACTGTTGGAAGTGTAGCAGAGACAATTTTAACGTCAGCTCATTATTGAGCTTAGTCGAAAAAGGGAACTAGACATGTCTTTGAATTCTGGCGACAACGAATGGAAGCAAGTGATTGGTTAGATGGAAAAGATGTACCGACCAATTATATGTAAGAAACATGTCCTTTAGAGAGTGTGGTTAGACAACCCACTTTCTTTAGTTATAAATATATATTTTTATAACGCAGAAAGAACTGAAAATTCTATGTTCCATGTTTTATATTTTTTCTTTTCAGGGACAAAGGTGCCATTCAAAGAAAAGAAAAGACGGTTAAATATTAAACAGAATTTTGAGTTGCTTCTATACATGCTGTTAAAGTTCGAAATCATTTCAAAGAGAATTGGTCACGTTATAAGAATGTGAAGGCTTACATCAAAGCATGGCATCGTGCCCCATACGACACGAGGTTTATTGGAACGAGAGCCTCCTGTCGATAAACGCACACATTTGTGGATACTTTTGGTTGTCGAGGAATGATCGTATATATATATATATATATATATATATATATAGAGAGAGAGAGAGAGACTTTGCAGCATCGTTTTATACGCTACTTTATTCACGCCACTTAGCGGCCACTAGAAGTACTACTTGGAAGGCAAGGGATGTAATCCCTTCAATTATTTATTTTTTTATTCCATAAAATTCATCTATTTAAAAATCAAACATACATATATCAGATTTTCATATTGGTGCAGTTAAAGACGGTGAAATCCAGTGACAGTTTATAGATATCAACTTATTTACATGTTCCCAAGATTATATATGATTTAAATTTGAAAATTCATCCTTATATTTATTTTTTATTCTATTTTTAAATTCTGAAAATTTTAGATCACATTATCTAAACATAACATTTTCTGAGTGATGTAGTACTGATATTTCAGGAACTACTGGTTAATTTTCTCATTAATTTTTACATATGGAGCATTAAAATCTTTACAATCATTAATTTTTCATTAAATCAATTAAAATCAATTCTAGTCTTTCAAACTGTCAAATTGCGTCTTTTCTGGCTCTCATTTTCTAAAATATTTTTGATAAAGGGAAATTATGAACAAAAAGGTTTAATCATTATTTTTGGCACACATTTTTGTGTGAAAGCTCAAGGATATTAAAATCTAAATATAAAATTTTTTCTGTAATGTAATAGTGACTTTTCTGAAACTACTGGTTAATTTTTTCCTTAAATTTTAAAGATGGAATCATTAAAATCTTTAAAGTTATTAATTTTTCATTAGAATTTTAAGAAGGGAATTATTGAAATCATTTTATTAGATTTAAATTGATTATTTTTACCAGGTGAATATCCTGCCAGTAGAGTGTATTTTCAACCAATGAATGTTAACTCAGCATTTTATAACTCTCGAATTGCCATTCTATTATGGGTCAATGGACTGCCGGGTGAATAGGATGAAAAAAAGAAGTGTCGTCAAACCGTTAAGCACCCTATCAATTGCGTGGATTACAATAAATTAAACACAAAACTAGATTTTTTAATATTAGAGATTTGTTCCTTCCTTCGTTCATTATTATTAATAATAACATTATTATCATTTAACCTTGAGAGTTCAAGGTGCTTGATATGGTGCGTCGTTATTGATGATTGAATGTTGCTTATTCGACTGATGAAGATAGATTGACTGTATTGTCGGAAAGACGCAGGGGGAGAGATCCACTCGTAGTGATGCAAATTTGATAAAGTCATTTGCACTGAAATCGATTTTGATTAGTGTATCTGAAATTATTTTAATATATTCAGCTCAACGGGAAGTATGCATATACAAAATGAAAAGCGAAAGGGATAGGCAGAGAGAAAGAAAGAAAGAATGAAAGAAAAAAAGAATGAAAGAAAGAATATACAAAAAATATGCAATATAAGAGAGTATACATGCAAATATGTATTTACCTAATCCTTCCGCATGAGTTTGTGTCACAGGATGGGACACAAGGCCATTTTTAAGCTGAGTTTAATAAGTTTCATATCTACTAGTTTCAGAGAGCTACCCAGCGTCTCATCGACCGAGACAGACATCGACACGTGACTAACAAAGGCATGGACAGCTATCAATAGACTATCGGTCATATGGAAGTCAGACCTGACCGATAAAATGAAACGCAGTTTCTTTCAAGCAGCGATCGTGTCGATACTGCTGTATGGATGCACTACATGGACGCCAGATAAACGGCTGGAGAAAAAGCTCGACGGCAACTACACAAGAATGCTGCGAGCAATATTGAACAAGTCCTGGCGGCAACACCCCACAAGACACCAACTGTACGGCCACCTGCCTCCCATCACGAAAACTATCCAAGTTAGACGAACTAGACATGCGGGACACTGCTGGAGAAGTAGGGACGAGCTCATAAGTGATGTACTCCTATGGACCCCTTCACATGACCGAGCAAAAGCAGGGCGGCCAGCTCGAACCTACATACAGTAGCTCTGTGAGGATACGGGGCGTAGCCCTAGGGACCTACTGGAAGCGATGAACGATGGGGAGGGGTGGCAAGAGAGGGTCAGGGATATCCATGCTGATGGCGCGACAAGATGAGATACGATTAATAAGTTTGATTTCAGAGTTTTCATTCTCCTCGACCGGCTGCCCTACCAAGGTTAAAGAACCCAGTCTGCCCTATTATGTATCCATAGTTGTAAGGAAAACAGTTAGATTCATACCTTTCTCAAGGGTATTAGCGCTATGTGAAATGCAAACAAATATACATACGGTAGAAGTATATAGCCACACGCGTGAGTGTGCACACGCACACATATACACATACTAAAAATCATGATTAAAATTTAACGCTGAAAGTATTTTTACTCGTAAAATCTTTGCAGTTATCAATGCACGTAGAATACAGAACAATACCACAGCAAAATAATATATGTATATATGAAATAAAATGTAAAACTGGATATATATATATATATATATATATATATATATATATATATAAGTTATAAAGTAAGGTATTACAATAAAATAAGATATATATATATATATATATATATATATATATATAAAATAAGATATAAAACAGGATATAGAATAATATATATATATATATATATATATATATATATATATATATAATAGAATATAAAACAGGATATAAAATAATATATATATATATATATATATATATATATATATATATATATAATAGATATAAAGTAAGGTATTACAATAAAATAAGATATATATATATATATGTATATATATATATATATATATATAATAAGATATAAAACAGGATATAGAATAATATATATATATTTAAGATAAAATAATAAAATAAAATAATACATAAGATATAAAACAAGATATATAAAATAAAATATAAAATAAGATATTGCAGTAAAGTAATATGTATATGTATATATATATAAGATATAATCTTCAGTCGGATTCTTTTTCTACAACACGCTTGTTATTTCTTGGTTACCGTTCTATCAAGCTATTTGCACCACCCCTTATCCTCTGTTCCAGTTTGGCATCTTGTCTATTTCAACTTTTGTTATTTAATAATTTCTTTGATGTATCTTATCTTCGTCTTCTTTCTGATTCACGTTGATCTCATTCTATCTTACACGGGGAGAGTCCCCATGGCGTAATGACTAACGTGCATTGTAGTTAGTGAATTCGAACTCCAGTCACGCTATTTCATTCATTTTCAGACTAATATCCTTGGGAAATATATGAACCCATTTATCCATTTAGCCTAGCTATAGATTAAATAGTGCCACAACTGTTCTTAGTCAAGGATGTCTTTGGTATGAAATAACCAACGAATGTTGATATACTATCAAACAAAGAAACCAAACCAAACCAAACCAAACCTATCTCCGATAGTTATTCTTAACATTGCTTTTTTCATTGACTTCTATGTGATTCTGAGTTGCCTTTTCGGATGATTTAGATCATTTTCTTATTTTTCAACCATACGCTATATCTAGTATGATACAATGATTGTATACTTTACACGTTAAGCATATTGATTGGCTAATCATCCCTATTTTTAGTCTATTTAAAAAAAAATAATTTTCAGGATTATTCTCTAATTTTATCATCTGTCCTGAGTATTCATTCTTGAATTTCTTCCCGATAGAATAGGGTTTGGTTTCTTTGTTTAATGGCATCTCACTCTTTGTTGGTTATGTAATACTAAAGCCGTCCTTGTAGAAGAACAGCAGCGATACTATTTAATCCATAATTGGAGGGATAAGAGGATTCCCGCCTTCCTCATGGGTATTAGTCCGAAAGTGATCGTAATAGCACGACTGAATTTGAAACTTGCTTACTTTGAGGCTACAATCCAACACTTCAGCTACTACACCACTGAAAATTCCCACTTAAGATAGGAAATTATATATATATATATATATATATATATATATATATATATTGGAAACAATTGAAGTATAACGTTTACTGTCGTAGGAAATGAACCCTGTAACTCAAGTTCAGATCCCGGACGAGGCTGTTTGCATTTTACATTGTGGTAATACTCTTGGGAAAGGCATACATTCAACTATTTTCACTCCAGCTATGGGTAAATAGTAGGGCTGACTGGGCTCTTTAACCTTGATATGGTAACTAGACAAGGAGAAAGAAAATCTTTGAATTCAAACCTGTTAAACTCCGCTTAAGAACTGACCTTGTAACATATCCTGGTCGTGCAGAGAGGTTGGTAAAGAATATATATATATATATATATATCAACTCCCCTGCCAGAGCAAGATGTGACACAAGGTCAGTTTTTTGAACGGGTTTAACAGCTTTGAATTCTCCTCGACTGGTTGCCATACCTAGGTTAAAGATTCTAGTTACCCTACAAATTACCCATAGCTGGAGGGAGAATAGTTGGATGCATACCTTTCCAAAGAGTATTAAGGCTAAATGAAATGGAAATAACCTTGTCCAGGATTTGAACTTGTGTTGCTGTGTTCATTTGCTACGACAATAACGATTACACAACGTGTGTGTGTGTGTATATATATATATATATATATATATATATATATATATATATATATATATATATATATATATATATATATATATATATATATATATATATATATATATATATATATATATATATATATATATATATATATATATATATATATATATATATATATATATATGACAGGTTTTTTAGGCTCTTTGTTCTTATATTAAACACTTTTACTCTTCATAATCTATCTATTTATCTATCATATGAAATGTACTCAGGTATATTGCTGAAACGTACGCAAGTACATAACATTTATATTTAACTTGCGTAAATGATATATTACATTCTGTAAGGTATTATTACACCCCCACATCAACACACATATTCAGGAATGCATAGATTATGAATATGTGTGTGTGTATGACTCAGAGAGATTGGTAGAGTAAAATATACAAATTCTTACATACTTAATAGTAAATATAAAGAAAACTTCTTCAAATTTATACTACTGAATAAAGACAAACTGCACGAGACACAGAGAGAGAGAGAGAGAGAGAGAGAGAGAGAGAGAGAGAGAGAGAGAGAGAGATGTAAATGTATGAATATTTGTACGAATTAGCAACCATGAAATATATTTATAAAAAAAAGTGTATATGGATATAATTTGAAAGAAATATACGTCTCTATCTGCTGATATAATCATGAATTTTTAAATACTGTTATCTCAACATGACTTTGACGCAATGCCAGATTTTTTTATGTAGTATATAACGTTTGCTTCTATATGTATTTTGCTTGTGTATTTTGTTCTCCATTCCATTGTTAAAGATTCGCGCTTTTTTTTTGTTTAACTCATTTCAGTATTCGTACACATACTCATCTGACTGCGATTGGCTGGTTTTGTTTCTTTCTGCCAATCCAATCATAAACCTCTTTTTTGTCTTTTTCTTTCTCTCGATTCTAGACATGTATGTATTTACGTGACCTCTCAACCACGAGCAAGATGTGGCGCAGGGTCAATTTTTAATCAGAGTAAAGCTGAAAATAAGAGTTTTCCTTCTCCTTGATTTGTTGTATAACCAAGGTTAAATAACCCAAGCTAACCTACTATTTACGCATAGGCAGGGGATTCATGCCTTTCCCCAACTATTACATAATAGATTGGTGAAATATATTATTGACATGTAGCATTCGAATTAAGCTCTACGCTGTTAAACGCGTGGAAAAACACGGTGGGTATGATTGAAATCCAGTGAACCTCAGGTCAATCTGAGATCACGGCTCGGATTTGATGGTTTCAATCAGGACACCAAAACGGTCCAAAAAGTTTAGAAGTAAGGAATAAATTAATTAGTCACGAAGGAATGGTTGAACGGAACGATTGTGTTCTACCTGTGCCCCCAATCCTCCATAAAGGTCGTGCAGATAAACTGTTTGTCGTAAAATAAAAATGTGCACATAAGAATGGTGACTCTGTTGTTGTTATCCAAACAAAGAAAAACTAAGATGGTTGGGTTGCAGCAACAAAGAAGACTACGAGAGAAAACCCAGAGATGTGACACGAGGCAACGGCAACAAAGATGGCGGCCAGAAGAACCCAGAGCCGAGTAAAAAATCCAGTGAGAGAATCGGCGCTGATCAATGATGGACATAGAAGAAACCTAACATATAAGCACGCCTAAGGCCGAAGTGAAGAATGAGAGAGAAAAAAGGCTATGTAACATAAAAATATTAGCACCAAGTTAAATGAATATAACCTCGTCCAGGATTTGAACTCGGGTCTCCGGTCGTTTATTCTATTTTCTATGAAGATAACAGTTGCGTCAATTCCCTCCTTCTCGATCTAAGGAATGTAAGAAAATTACCCATCTATTACACAGGATTTGGAACGTAAAAAAGCCAACTATTTAGAATTTAATTCTCTTATAAGAAAGAACACTACTCGCCATTTTTTTGGGGGGGTTATTGTGATCACTTTGTTTTATAGATGATATTGTCCAAATACTTGTTTGCATTAGCTATAACTACTTCAGGAACCTCACCCTGAAGTTCTGCCGTGCTCGCCTACTCATTGTTTCTTGTATTGCTTCAATTCTATGGCAAATAAAACCTTCCAGTTCGTCAGATATATGTGGCCTAGAGACTTGTATTGCTGTGATTCTATGAGAAATAAAACCTTTCAGTTCGTCAGATATCTGTAGCCTAGAGACTTGTATTGCTGTGATTCTATGAGAAATAAAACCTTTCAGTTCGTCAGATATCTGTGGCCTAGAGACTTGTATTGCTATGATTCTATGAGAAATAAAAGCTTTCAGTTCGTCAGATATCAGTGGCCTAGAGACTTGTATTGTTGCGATTCTATGAGAAATAAAACCTTTCAGTTCGTCAGATATCTGTGGCCTAGAGACTTGTATTGCTGTGATTCTATGAGAAATAAAACCTTTCAGTTCGTCAGATATCTGTGGCCTAGAGACTTGTATTGCTATGATTTTATGAGAAATAAAAGCTTTCAGTTCGTCAGATATCTGTGGCCTAGAGACTTGTATTGTTGCGATTCTATGAGAAATAAAACCTTTCAGTTCGTCAGATATCTGTGGCCTAGAGACTTGTATTGCTATGATTCTATGAGAAATAAAAGCTTTCAGTTCGTCAGATATCTGTGGCCTAGAGACTTGTATTGTTGCGATTCTATGAGAAATAAAACCTTTCAGTTCGTCAGATATCTGTGGCCTACAGACTTGAGCCTTCAGGTATCCCTGAAGGAAGTATATAGATAGGTGATAGATCTGGAGAGTTAGCCAGCGAAGGGATGTCACCATTTTGCAAGATGAGGCGCCCTAAAAAAACGTATGATGTTCACCATTTCACGACACGATTGCAACTAAACTGACACGGCTGCAGCTTCTCAAAAACATTCTTCACACCCTCTCATTGCAACTAGCACCTGCTTGGCAGCAATTTTAAATCCGGGAAATCATTCAGCTAAATCACTTATTAATTTTGTTGCTACGTATACATTTGCAGACATCAACACACGTTTATCTGTGCATGCGTTAAACAAAAAAAATTATGGACGCTGATCAAATCGATCGACCACCATATATTTTCTTCCTGACAAATAACATACACGTAATTGTAAAGCAGAATCAGGTCGAAATAAAAGAAATCCTTGCCAATAATTGAAAGGTTAATCCATCCAGACAGTGAGCATAAATAATAAAATAAATTCATAATTCAAAAACGCTTATTGACAATGGTCGAGAGAAAGAAATACAAACAGCATAAATTTTTGCGGGTTTAAAAAAGCCCTTGATGAGGCATATTTATATTGTTTAGGCTTCCGTGTAAGATTAATAATCATGACTAAAAGAAGAAGAAGAAGAATAAGAGAATAAGAGAGAGAGAGAGAGAGAGAGAGAGAGAGAGAGAGAGAGAGAGAGAGATTTACATCCCTGCTGCTTATTTCTCTGTTCCAACAATTATATACCCTCGTGTATAAGTCGATCTTGTGTATAGGTCACGAAATCATTCAATTATAGGATTAATATTTGAAACCAATAGTTGCTCCTAGTCATCCTTATTGGATACCTCGGTTGGTGTGATGATTAGCAAGCTAGACAAGTAAAATTTCACGAGTGAGTTCGTGTCTCATTGGGTGCCCTAAGCAAAAAGCTTAGTAAATTACTACTAGTTCTCCCCATTACAGTTTCACCAAGGGTTGATACAACCAAAACGAACCAACCAACCCATTATATTCAAATTCCAGTCTTACCGTTATTACTCATGTATAAATATTTTAATCTTAGTTTTCTTTCTCTCTTCATTTTCTTTCTTTCTTTCTTTCTTTCTTCAATGTCTTTTTTCTTTCACTCTTCGTTTTCTTTCTTTCATTTCCATTTTCTTTCTTTCTTTCTTTCTAGTCGTTTCATGCATTTGTTTTATAATTTCCTTCGTTTTATTGCACAGGGTGTCTCAATATATATGGGACCCATGTGAATACTAATAACTCTCCTAATAATAATGTTGTGTTCTTTTTGTTTCAGATTTGAAAGTAGTATACTATAACAACTATTAATCCTTGATCACAATGCCTTGGACAAGAGGGGAAAAATCAACTTATTTGGATACAAAATCATTCAAAACTGTTTCAAAACAGATGTAACCCATTTATATGATAATGATTTACGACTGAGACAAGAAACTAAAAACCAGATTGAATGTCTTGGAAGCTGATATAATAATAATTAAATAAAAACAAAGCATTGATTTCTGGTTCACAGGATGCCTTTTTTACAGGACGTGTTCCAAATGAACGCTGCTGTGCTTGTCTCAGTAATAAATCATTATCATATCAATGGGTTCCATCTATTTCGAGACACCCTGTATAAATAAGAAGTAAGTACTGTACATACTATTTAAACATATATGTAACCACTAAATAAAGCATAAAAATGTCATATTAATATTTAATGGTTGTTTCTAGTTAAATCGTTTCTGGTTTCTTAGTTTAATGGTACATCAACCTTCGTGGCTTATCTTATGCCAAAGTCGCCTTTAATGGGGTCTATACCTTTCACAAAGGCTTTAATCTGATAGTGAACTTAAAAGCGATACTGGATTTCGCACTCGCTCACTTCGAGGTCACAGCTCAGCACTTTAGCCATTGTGCCACGAGTACTTCCCCAAATTAAACCGTGAAATTTCACTGGGTTCAGCTAATATGGTAATGACTGCTAACTTTACTTGATTCACCATCACGGTTTAATATCTCCATGATCATTTACCAGTCTCTCATTTACAACTAGTATTTATTTGGACAGACACACTTGTAGTCTTTGTAACTTCATCTGATACATCACGACATTCTCAATCTGATACTGAGATAAAAGAAAGCAATTAATTTGATTGATATCTAGTTTAAGTAGTAAAACTTTAAATTGTCGTACACTTCCTATGCCCGTAAAGAGTGAAGCAGTTATCAATTGTACAAGATCTATGCAGACGCAAAAGCAAGTCTTAAAGTCAACTTATTCGTTTAATCTTTGATCAGATCTTGATTTCCCATATTAGTTCTCAGATGATTATGGTGGGTTATGACGATGAAACAATTGTTTCTATAGCGACAGCTTATGCGCAGATCAACTCGAAGGTTTCAAACAGACGGCAAGTATCTAAATAAGCTCGAGTTGACTCGAGTGACGTAGAAGCGATTTATCTATTAAGGTATGAATACATTCATATTTCGCACCAATTGCAGCAGGAATATTTATATATTAGAATTGTTGTACCTACGTACCTACCAACGCATTCTCGAGTCAACGTGCGTCACGATAAGAGCGGAAAAACTCTAGCCTGCTTGGGTGGTAGAATAAACCAACTGCATCTCTGCAGAGGGGTAAGAAAACCTCCCCACCCAACGAGTATCCTGGATATGACACTAAACCATCTGATAGTGAAGCTCCAGTAATACTGGAGTGTTGGGTAATGCGGAGTACCATTTCATTGCAATCGCTCCCATGCCTACTCTGGTCCAGATTGGTAGTAGTAATTTACTAAGCTTCTTTTTTGTTTAGATGTGGCACAGGACCATATGAATGGGGCACCCAATGAGACTCGAACTGACTCGTGTAGGTTTGCTAGTCTAGCTTACTAACCATTACACCACCAGAGGTGCCCTGGTCCAGAGTGGTAGTACCTGAAAGGATCATATCTATGGATCAACTAGAACTGTTTCATATTTAAACTGAGTGAAAACAAATAAATTATGCTAAATTGAATTGTTTGAAATAGAACTGATTGCTAGAAGGCGGTAGCTGAGGGTCAATTGCGTTGAGAATGGGAATTCGACCAGTGCTGAGAAATTGAAATTGGCAACGGCTCGGAAGCCTACCCTCAACTCGAGTATACTGGTCGCGTATCCCCGTCTCAACCAAGTCGAATGGGTTACCCCCTAGGTTTATTCCCAACACAAGTTGGACTCCGTGGTGGGTGGTGGCGCGCAGAGCCAGTGAAAAATATACAGCATATATGGCGTCTTCAAACAAAAAATCTAAACGAAACTTGTCAGAATCAGATTCGGAGAATGAGGCAGCAGACTTCCCCAGATTCATTGTTATTGAATCTTTGGAGGAGGTCTGCTTAGCCAAATTCTCGTCTTTCTTCATAGAAAAAGTAATATCTGCAAGGCCTAGTCCGAAAACAAGGAATGGCAACTTGCTTGTCGAGGTAGACAGCCGTAGAATGGCAAAAAACATAAAAAATAAAGACTTTTCATACGACGAAATGCAGAGCCTACCCGCATGAGAAACTCAACACTTCCAAGGGAGTTATCAGGAGTAGAGATTTGGCATTAGCTACAGAAAACGAGATAACATCAGCCCTGGGAAAACAGGGAGTTACAAATATAAGAAGAATCTCCACCAGGAAAGGCGAACAACGAATTCAGACCAACACTAACATCCTTACATTTAATAAGCCCCGTACTCCCAACGAAGTGAAGATTGGCTATTGTTTTGAGAGAGTTGAGCAGTACGTCCCAGCTCCACTGAGGTGCTTCAAATGCCAAAAATATGGACACCACAGGGAAGCCTGTAGAGGGCGACGGACATGTGCCAAATGCGGTGAAAAGGACCCGGACCACGTGGATGGTTTGGTTTGGTTTGGTTTCTTTGTTTAATGGCATATCAACTCTTTTTTGGTTATTTAATGCCAAAGCCATTCTCCTAGAAGAACAGTAGTAGTGCTATTTAACCCATAGCTGGGAGGATAAGGGGGTTCATACCTTTCCCAAGGGTATTTGCCCGAAAGTGAATGTAATAGCGCGACTGGAGTACGAACTCGCGTACTACGATTCCGCAGTCCACCGCTTTAACCATTACACCACGAGGACACCCCCGGACCACGTGGAGGAAGATTGCATGAAAGAAATTACATGTGCAAACTGCCGACAAGATCATCCGGCTTACGCAAGATCTTGCGCTGTTTACCAAAAAGAAAAAGAAATAATTGAAGTTAAACACAAGAGGAATGTTTCCTTCCTGGAAGCTAGGAGAATTGTAGGGAGCTATATGGGAGAAAGCAGCTACGCCTCTGTTGCACGAAGGGCGGATAGAACTAATGATGACATCAAATATAGAACACTCGTGGAGAAGTTGATCAAATTGGAAGCCAATGATTGGCCAAAGTTTGAGGAGCACCTAAAAAAACTACACTCGGTCGAATTTAACTAAGCACCAGCTCAGCAACAAGTTGGGAATGGGGAGAGATCCAATATTGTAGTCCATACAAAAACACACGTAGGATGTATCACCCCAATACGAACTACTCCTAAAAGTGTAAAATCTCCATCAAAACAGCCGTTACATAAATCACCAATCCGTCCACCAAAAAGCATTAAAGATAGACTAAAAAACTTGTCTCCCATAAGACCTGAACAACTGAAACAAAAATCACATTAATCAAACTGCGAAAATACAGATGAACACCAGAGTGAATAAGGAAAGACCAGGAAGTACATTCAAAATACCCTCAACAACAAAGTCGCCTATAAGAACCAAACAATCCAATGCTCAACAACCAACGAAACCCTTACAAAAGACGTATAGTATAGAAAGTATGGATAGCGACACAGACGGCGTAGTTGCCAGCCTTAATCTTGAAGAAATAATTTAAAAAAACTACAATACTTGAAACCACTTAACTGTCGGCAAACTTATAAGCTCACTCACCTTTTTAAATTGTTAATCTCTTACATATCATACATATCTATTTAAATGTGTGCAAACAAATGACTGATATTAAATTCTTATTGTTACATAGCAACTCTTGAAATAATTTAACTGTGTGCAAACAAATGAGGAAAAGCAAATAGAATGATTTATACTGCCTGCATACTTATGCCAAACTGAATTGTTTGAATTATTACTGTTTGACTAAATCGAATAGCTTAAAATTGAAATGTTTTTGCCAACTAAACCGTACTTACATTTAAACTGCGTGCTTATGCTAAACTGAATTGTTTGAAATGGAACTGTTTTTGTCATTGAAACTGTACTTACACTAAACTGAATTGTTTAATATAGAACTGTTTTGACATTTAACAGTGTGTAAACAAAATTAACTGAATTAGAACTGTTTGTATAAACTGAATAGTTTGAAATAGAAATGTTTTTGACAATTAAACTGTGGACTCATGCTAGACCGAATTGTTTGAAATAGAACTATTTGTATAAAAATGGATTTGGCGTTAAATAACCTTCAAAGGTTGATATGCCATAAAACCCAACCAACCAACCTACTTGTAGTTAGTGATTCGATAATAACACACACAGAGAGAGAGAGAGAGAGAGAGAGAGAGAGAGAGAGAGAGAGCATAGTTTAATAACTTTTCCTGATTTCAGTTTTATTCGGGTTAAAACTTAATTTGTTTCTCTTTCTCGGTATGTTTTGGTAAGTAGTTTCATGTTTTTATTAGATAGGGTTTAGTGTCTATGTTTTTCTTGGGTGCATTAGCACTAAATAATTCAAAATCGTCGATGGTCTAATTTGAAACAACCCCACCAGCATCACCTCTCGACATTTTACCTGGAGGCTGTTATTTTAATAAACAAAAAAAAAAAAAAATACAAAATTTAAAAAAATCAATTGATATGAAAACAAAAATAAAAAAAAACGCTGGACATACTTAGAGAATGAAACATCAAATTCGGTGCTTTTATCAAAATGTGGTATATTTGTTTTCGATTTTAAGGGCATGGCGTGTCGAGGGGGCTTAGAATACTCTGACTGCTGACGGGTAAGACGTCTCCCCACCAAAAAAGTGTATCCTCGATATAATACTAAACTGCATCTACAGCTCAGTAGGCCAAGAGAAGCTGTGGAATACACCGACTGCATCTTTGCAGAAGGGTAAGGCTACCCCAACGAGTATTTGACATTAAACAATCTGAGAGCGAGCCTCTAACCCTGGAGCGTTGGGGAATATGAAGTACCTTTCATTGCCATTACTCCCTGGTCCACTTTCACTCGGAGTGGTAGCACCTTATAGGGTCCTATCTATGGGTCAAATAGAACTGTTTAACATTCAAACTGTGTGTAAACAAATGACTTACGTTAAATCAAATTGTTAGAAATAGAACTCTTTAACCATTTAACTATGTATTGACAAATGACTGATATTTAATTGTGTTGTTTGTGATACATAACAATACTTGTAACCATTTAACAAATCATTCGATTCAACACAATTAATCAATTTGACTGTGAGCAAATTAATTAATAGTTTTGAATGGAATAATTAGTGTTAAATAGCAATATTTGTAATCACGTCACTGTTTGCAAACACATGATTAATGTTGAGTAGAATTATTTATGCTAGATAGCAATAATTAAAACCATTCCATTGGCCTAATGAGTTGAGTGTTCACCAATAATCCGGGAGACTGTGGTTCAATCCCAGGTCGAGTCATACCAAAGGTTCAAAAAATGGTACTTGATTCCGCCTTGCTTAACACTCAGTATTATAAGGTAAGAATCAAGGGTAAAGTGGAACACTCCAGGGAAGGGAGTAGCGCCCTCCCCTACACCTCAGTGTAGTAGCTATTGAAAAGGGAGCCTTAGGGTCACCCTCTACTAAGGTCACTAAGTTTACTTACTTAATTGTGTAGAAACTTAGGCGGTATTAGTGTGTAAACAAGTAAGTTGTAATTCATCAAAAAATGAAATTACTTACAAATCATATATATATATATATATATATATATATATATATATATATATATTTAACTGTGTGCAAATAAATTATTAATAATAAATAGAAGTGACTGATTGAAATACTTGGAACCATTTAACAGTGTGCAAAAGAATGAGCTTAGGCTCGTTTAAAATGTTATCAACGAAATGTGTTTACAAATCACACATATTTATATATATGTATAAACAGTATCTGGCATTAAATAACCTTCAAGAGTTGATATTCCATAAAACCCAACTAATTAACCAATCTAAACTGCATCAGATGGTGAAGCTCCAGTTCTGGAGATGTGACCCAGAGTAATAGTATCTGTCAGGGTCTCATCTCTAGGTCCACTAGATCGACTTGAAAACGATTTGTATTGGATAGGAATACTTGAAACCATATGAATATATTTGAAAATTATTCGTATTCAATAGGAACGCAATTCTATAATCCATGCTTTGGCATGAAATAACCCAAAATGGGTTGAGATTCCATTAAAATCAATTAGTCAATCAATCATCTATCTCAAGGACTTAATTGTGTGTGTGTGTGTGTGTGTGTGTGTGTGTGTGTGTGTGAGAGAGAGAGAGAGAGAGAGAGAGAGAGAGATTCTTATTTAAGTGTGAAAATAAGATGTTAATTTTATCGTATATATCTACAACGGTCGCTATAAAAGTTCTTGTTCATCTCTAGCGAAAATAGTGGTGAATATGTGGGTTAATAGCGTTTTTGTAGCAGAAAACTTGTTCTATTCAATAGTTTTAATGTGCTGCCGGTATCTATTATAGTTACCGTGGAAATAAATGGGAAGTATTACTTTTGGAGCGGTTTTACTGAGTCTTGTTCATAGCTGGCGAAATTGTATTGCCACAGGTGGATAATATACGGAAAAATAGCGTTTTGTAGCAGAAAACTTGCTCTATCCAACGATGTTTATAGTGCTTTCTATATCTGCTGTAGTTTCCATGGAAATAAATAGGAGTTACTACTTATTGTAGTGCAACTCCTGATTTTTTTTCTCAGTGTACAGGCAATCGACGCCTAAAACTTTGAGTGTTAAGATAGCTGGATAAAAAGGAATTCTTTCCTTAAAGTTTTACCATAATTCAACATTTTTCGTTCATCGTGGTAATACAAAGACAGTTATAAAGTGAGTGAGTGTGTGTGTGTGTGAGAGAGAGAGAGAGAGAGAGAGAGAGAGAGAAAGAAGGGGGGATAGAGAATAAATATATTTTATAAGTCTTACAACTACTACCGTTAATATAATTACTCCTACTTTGGTAATTTCGAATAACTAGGCTTTCCCTTTCCCTGAGAGTCAGTGTCAAGTGTACTACTACCTTGATGCAACGATGAATCAACTTCTAATGCAAGTAGCGGAGTATTATTGCTTGTTTCACTTCTATTATTAATACTTCAATAGGAGCTGAAAGAATCTAACAAATTATACGAAAAGTTAACCCTGGAACATTGGCACTGATCCCAATATCAGCGAGAGTAGATAATATGTGTCAGGAAGGAAAGAAGATGATATTGGCATGACGTCATCGTAGTCTAAAACTAGGGATGACTGATGTAGCCAAGGCGAGGTGTGTGTTATAAATCAACCGGTAGAGATGCTAGTTATTCAAGTATTCGTATTGGTATATTAACACCAAACATATGTTTAAAGACTAAAGATGGACATTTTGAATGAAAGAGTTCACTTGGTAATTGAGAAACAAATTTGTTTTTGAAAGCCAAACTAACAAAACAACAATGATATTCAATTCTGAAAAATCAGTATATATTTAAAAAAAAAGAATTGTAGACGTTCATTAAAAAAAAATGAAAGGAAAAAAAAAAAAAGAAACAGAAAAAGAAAGAAAGTGCTTTTGTAGTATTCAGTGTAACTTGGTATTTGAGATCTACCCTATTTTTGTATATGGTCTACCTATGCATCTAAGTCAGGAGAATTCTTGTGACTCATTGGTCACCTTTACCTGTGTATTAAAAAAGAGAGGTTCCAAATAAAATGTTACAATCTCATCTTGAATATATTTTGTTCGAAGATGCTAAGAAAAAATGAAGCCGATTGGTTTATAGGCTTTTACAAGATGTACGAACTGTTTACAAGCCTTAATATTTGAATTTCATTTCCCTGATTTAATTTTTTTAATAATTAAGTGTAAATCTGTAATAAAGTGTTACTTTGAATTTCATTTCCCTGATTTAATTTTTTTAATAATTAAGTGTAAATCTGTAATAAAGTGTTACTTTGAACAAAATTTCAATTCCTTAAATCAATTTTGAAAAACTGGTTGCACATTACATGAGAAACAATGTTGTACACCGCATATTATGATAGAAACAATATATTAGACTGCATACTACAATAGAAACAATGTGTTAGACCGTATACTAGAGGAGAAACAATGTGGCAGACCGTATACAATAGAAGCAATGTGGCAGACCGCATTCTATAATAGAATTAAAATAGCAGACTACTTACTAAAATAGAGACAATGTGATTGACAGCATACTCCAATATAACCGATCATCAATAAAACCGCTTTATGCCCCGAGGATAGTATCGATGCGGTCTTGAGAGGGACTACATGTCCAGATCAGGTAGTTCCCGTTCGTTTTTTAATATCACGTCCATGAGATTTGTTTTCAACGAGTCCGTATTGTGGAGCTACTGGTTGGTCTTCATCTTGACGCCATCACAGACTTTGTTATAATCTAGGGCAATCAAATCTGAGGGGTTAGAAGACCTCGTGTTGTGGGTAACATCATTCTGAAACCTCTTGATAAACCCCTCACATAAACTATGTGGACAGGACCAGAGTCCTATAAGGCTTCCTCTGGTTCACCCTGCGATCAAGGACTTGGCCATCGGGTCCATCACCTCGATGTTGGCGGTGACATTCACTTTGAGATTTTGTAGGAAGAAGTGATGTGCAACGTTTATCGTCGAAGGAAATGGACCTGGCGACACGTGTTCAAATCTTGGACGAGGCTGTGTGCATTTTCATTTCACACTAATGGCTGCTGGAAAAGTATGGATCCATCTCATCTCCTCCCAGCCATGGGTAAGTAGTAGAGAAGACAGGTACGGAAACCGGTCTAGGAGAAAGGAAACTCTAAAATCAAACCATACTCTGCTTAAAAGCGTACTGCTTGTTGACCTTGTGCTGAATCCTACCCATCCTTAGATGACCTTGGGGTTGGGTAAATATACACATGTTTGACATGGCTATGAGTAGTTGCTTCGGTTCTGATTTCTTTGATTAATGGCATATCAACTTTCGTGGTTTATTCAATGCCTAAGCTATTCTTATAGGGGGGCAGTTATAGTAATATTTAACCTATTGATAAGGAGGGTCATCCCTTTTCCAAAGTTATTAGTTTAAAAGTGAAACTGGTGCTCGAACCTGCTCATCACGATATTGTAGTCCTGTAGTTGTTATGTCCCACCTTTGGGTGTTTCAGACTCATTCTTGACCTATAACATGAAGATTTGATGTTTTAAAGAAGCTGGTTAACGGCTAGTGCCACAAGCCTGGCATTTGTTTTCATTTCCAGTGTCAGATTGGAAGCAGTCATGTTAATGCTCTCGTTACGTCTGAAAGAGAAACGAGAATGTTAAAATTTGGCATATGCCATGTAACAGTACGATAGATCGTCTCCCATTTACGTCTGGTTAAACGTGTTCTTAAATAATTGGCGCGCTCTGTAATTTGTTACTGAGTCAGTTTATTTGTATATTTGTAAAAGTGTGTGAAACGACAAGTTATGAAGAATCCAAATCTCTTGTTTTACATTAAGGAAATCGTTTTTTTTAAATTAATTAATTAATGTTTATTTTTAGATAAAGTATTTTCAGTCATTGTTGTTATTAATTTTGACTCGTATTTCCTTTTCATCTTTTGATTAAAATATCGACACAAGTGAGTTCAGATGATAAAGCAATAAAAAAATTCGAAGATGAAAAGAAAATAGTAATCAAAATTGAAAATAATAATAATGATTGGCAATACTTTATCGAAAAGTAAGGAAGATGCTATTAATGCAACTACAATAATAAAAAAAAAAAAAAAAAAAAAAAAGGCATCGAGAGATCGATAAATATAATTTAGACGTTTGATTTGAGCTTCTACAAACCAACAGAGATCAAGAAACAGAGTAAGGGATGAGTTCATATGTTTGAGTTGAGATTCTACCAAGACCGAGAAACAGAATAAGGGATGAGTTTGTAGATTTAATTTGAGCTTCGGCATAACAATCCAGATCTAGAAATAGAATAAAGAATACGTTTATTGATTTGATTTCTGCAAACCACTGGCTTATCGCAGCTTAGATAACCGACTAATTGGTGTATTTGACTAATGTAAAGGAGATAAAAATTTTGAGTCATATCGAAAGCTTTTCTATTATTATTTTCGATCCGCAATTTCTCGCTGTTATATAATGAAGACCCAATTGATATGCGATATGAAAAGCAACTAAAGATAAACATCAAATACAAGTCAAAGTTAACAATAATGATTATTATCTAGAATTTTCGGACTATTGACTTCATCTTTATTGTTATAATCATAACATTTCGGCCGATATGTCCTTCTGACTTCTTCAGGTTTAAGTTGGTTGGTTTCTTTGTTTAATGGCATATCAACTTTTGTAGGTTATTTAATGCCAAAGCCATTCTCCTAGAAGAACAGTAGTGGTACTATTTAACCCATAGCTGGGGTGATGAGGGGGTTCATACCTTTCCCAAGGGTATTTGCCCGAAAGTGAACGTAATGGCGCGACTGGAGTACGAACTCGCGTACTACGATTCCGCAGTCCATCGCTTTAACCATTACACCATGAGAACACCCCCAACTTCATCTTCAGGTGTTTCATGTCTAACTCAGGAGTCCACACAGAATCTCGAACTGAACCTTTTATCATAACCACAGAGGTAGTCTGTTTTAATTCTATTAACTATGACCAGGTACTAATGTTAAGTTATAGTTAAGTATTCTTCGTTAGTCTTACTATAACTTAACACTTGTACCCGGTTATAGTAAACAGAATTAGAACAGATTGACATGATGGTAAAAGTGTTCGTCAATGGCCCGAGAGACCTGGGTTCAATCCCAGGTCGAGTCATACCAAAGACTCAAAAATGGTACTTGATGCCTTATTTCTTAACACTCAGCATTATAAGGTACAGATCAAGGGTAAAGTAGAGCAATCCAGGTAAAAGGGGTAGCGCCCTCCCCTTCACCTCGGTGTAGTAGCTATTGAAATGGAAGCTTTCCGGTCACCTTCGACTACGGTCGCCAACTTTAATTTTTTACCCCTGTGGTTCAAATAAAGTGTTCAGTTCGTGATTCGGTGTGGACTTCCGAGTTTGACATGAAACACCCGAAGAAGGCTGAAGGACGTATCGGCCGAAATATTGTGATTATAACAATAAAGATAAGGTCAATAGTCCGAATATTCTAAGTAATTATAATTATCAAGTTTCATCTAAAAAATTTAGACAAATAACAATAATGCGTTTCTTATTAATGTTGGGAAATTATTCTTTGAAGGAATCACCACACGTTGAGACCGTGATAAATGCAATATCTGGTCGATTAAGAACATTTTCTAAATGTTCAATCTGTCTCTTCTAATATTGTTAGTCAGTCGGTTTTTTAATCATTACTTTTATGAAAATGGTTCGAACGAACCTCTTGTACCTCCAAACCGGGAGTTTCCAATCGAAACTCAGTTCACTAAATCTTGAGAATCTCATCTTTGCTTTCTTGATGTTCCCCGTTCTTCTGTTCCACTTTTTTGGACGGTGTGACATATTAAATGGTTATCGAGAAAATAAACTCTTGAAAAGGGTTTAGTTCCAGTGAGCTCACGAATGATTGGTATGAAGTCTCGAGTTAATAAGGATTATATAATACAGTTTAGTTTTAAATCTAGAAAAGGTAAAGTTCCAAATAGATTAATCGAAATGGTAATTTCACATTCGGAAAGACATTTTTTTTCTTTGCAGAAGACATCACATTAAATGGCTTACATCAATTAAGCATTTTATTATAATTGGAAGATTATTTTTTTCTCAGAATGCAAAGTCGATGGTCATTCATTTCAGACAGGAAATTATTTATGGTTTATATAATTATCCAACACTCTTGAACAGCTTTTTATTCCCCCAATAACAGCTTAAAATGTGGAAAAACACTAATGTTAGCGTTTTCCAGCAGTATATGACCTTGAGCTTTTTTTTTAGTCCAAGGTAAATAAGTGCCTCATTGATCCCTGAACGCTTGAGTCACTCTTTATCCATTGACCTATTTTTATTCCTAGGTTCACTCACCCTCATGTTCCTGATCATTTTTTATATTCATTAACAACATCTCATCGCCATAGCATCGTAACACTTCCATAAGTGAAGGCTAACTTGATATTAGGGTGAATGTTTGTTACAAAAAAAAAAAAAAAGAATGACGGGAATATTTACGTATGCACCGGCACTTCTGCTTGTTTGTGAGTACTGGAGAGTAAGGACGGGTGGTAACAAAATCTTTTGGGTGGAGAGTAATTCGACTTACGACAGGAATAAAGATAGCATTTCTTCTCTTAGCTGAATTGATTAAGCAACAACTCAATCGTATTTGACGTGATAGAAATCAATGGCACCTGGAAGACATCTGGCTTTTGCTATCCCATTTATTCGTTAGGAACTCTTTATCTAACTTTTTGCCTGGATCACTTCTTAACAGAGTTTATTTTTAAATCTGTCTTTTGGATCATGGCTTTTATGATATTATTGAAGGAAATAGATGGACGGGTTTGGAAATTTGTTTAACTGCTCCAGTGATTAATTATCAAATAAAAATTCTAAAAAATTAATTTCTCTCTCTCTTTTTTCTTTTTCTCTCTATCACTGTTTGTTCATATCTATCTATTTGATCTCTGTCTCTCTCTCTCTCTGTATCTCTCTCTCTATCTATAGATAGAATAACTGAGCTTACTATGACATATGACCAAATGAGGAGAGAACGAAGAGAAACGCTATTCTTCTGAATGAATAGAGACTGCTTGTCTTAAAAATAAGCATTCGAAATCCAGGCTTTTATTTTGATTCAGACAAATACCTTATGGTGTAGAGGTGAATACGTCAATATCTAAACAACAAATTAATCTATCTACCTATCTATCTATCTTGGTCTGTTCATATCGATCTACCAGTCATCTTACGGAGGGGTTGGATAAGTATATTATACTTTATGCAATACTAATGATGAAAAATGATATTAACGCACAGTTATGTCCCCTGTAAGCATTGACATAGAGATGAGGTGATTTCCGAAAGAAGTCGAACAGCGCGTTAATGAGGCGTTTAAGCTTGCTCGCGAACGAAATGTTGTGTATCATTGAACTTGATCGTTTGTCAGCCAGCCCTGTTGGTGGGGGCCAAGAATATACTGACTAATGGCTCAAGAGACCGGGGGTTCAATCAATCAACAAATCAATCAATCCTCTTTAGAAATACTGTCTGACTTCTTTTTCGCTTAATAATTCTCTAGTTGGGGTATCTTTTTATAGTTAAAATCTTATTGTTGTACATTTGTATACATTTCGAAATGATGTCCAATCGTAATATATAATGAACGTGATTCCCTAAGCTCTAAGTATGAAATAATCTTAGACGGGTTGACAAGCCGTTAAAATCAATCAATCAATCAAGTGGTTGTGCTCTATTATCACTGAACGATGCGTGTAAGTGTAAACGTGTGCGATGTGTCATTATAATTATCAAGTCATGCTGATAGCACTGATTTTCCTGACTCTCTCTCTCTCTCTCTCTATCATTCATCACTCCCGGCAGGTTTTATGGGGTGTTGCTTTCAGGATTTGTTCAATATGATTCGTGGCATTCTTGTACAGTTCCCATCTAGCTTTTTCTCGATGCATTTTGTTAGCGTCCATGTGGTGCATCCATAGAGTAGTACTTTTGGTCCTGTGCTAGTTACGGAGCTCAATGTGGCGTGACTACCAGTCACAGTACTTGTTATGGCTGTTGTCTTCGTGACTACCACATTAGCTTCCGACTGTTTGGTTTGTCAAATCCTTCTGTGCCCACGCTGCGTTTGAAAAATCCACGAAGGTGGGTTGACACAGTTCAGCCGGATCTTCTGACGGTCAGGTAAAATGAGTGGCTAGATTGTCTAGCAACTCAAAGAATAAAGAAAATCCGTTGTTAATAAACAACAAAAATCGTTTTTATTGAAACACATTTGTGAAACAATGAATAAGACGCAAACGATGTTTGCTTTCCTGGCAAAAAGAAGAAATAATATCGAGAGAGGAAGAGTGACGATGAGGTGCGGTTAGAATGACTCTAATATCTCTATAGTCTTGGACTTTGAATTTTTCTAAAGTCTGAAGGTTGTTCGGAGTGCCTCGGGTCAAGAATGGAAGGGATGCTTCTTTAGCAGTCTAGAGTTTCTTCTTGGTCCCTTTTCTCATCCTCTCTGATGATTCGTTTTACCATCTTATTTTTATAGATCACTATCTGGACTAAAAAAGGTATTTGATTAGTTGTACAATAAGAAACAATTAGGAGTCATATTCCCATTGGTCAACCAATCCAAGTTAAAGATTATATCTTACAGGTATAGGGAAAATCTTTTTTAGATGCTTTGACCAATGGGAACAGGTTTAGAGCAATGGGGTTGAACTAACAATTCTCAGCCTCACCAGGCTGGATAAGCTATGCCGAGCTAACCTTTATTTAGGGTGGAGCAAAATTAAATCTCCCTCTTGACATTGGCCTTTATGACTAGAAAAATATATTTTATGAAATGACCCATTTCATCATCATGATCGATGAAGTTAGTTGGTAACCGAAAAATGAAATAAATTCGCTGACCTTTAAAATCAAAAACAATTGTCTTGCACTTAATTGACCTTCAGGAACAATCGACCAGCTTTTTAGGTCAATTTAAGCCTTGAACAAAAAGATGCTTATTTTAAGGATCTTTTTTATTTTTCAGATATATACATATAAATTTTCATATATTAATTACATAAATTTTAATTTTTACACATCAATTAAGTATTCAAGCGCACGTCTTGTCAAATACTGACACAACCGCTGCTTGGAAGTACCTGTCTTTTTTGTATTTTTCAAGTTAAACAATGAAGAGAAACTTATTTCTGTGAAATTCTGATCAAATTAGAAGAATCAAAACTTTCACAGAAACATTTGATACGGATTAACGAGGAGGATTGTTTAAACTAGCGTTTCAAATCCGGAAGAATAACCACTAAAAGCGATGTTGAGCTTGACGACCTTTCCATGATCACATTGAAAAAAAAAGTGCGTGTTAATATCTGCTTAATGATTATCGTCGTATCAAATTTATACTAGTTTGCAATTATGACTGATTTTCTTTTAATGGATGCCATGTCAGAATGCTGAATCATGGTCGTATCACTGACGACTGATTTTGAGCAGCGTCCAATCGGATGTCCGGCAGAAATTGAAGAATTATTAAAACTAAAAACTCCGATCGGATTACAGACTTCTGCTCGTTTCTCTACCGCCGGTAAAAGGAACTAATTTTATTTTTAATTGGCATCAGATGTTTGCCTTTCACTCGAGAGGGGCAGATGAAGTGTAAGAATTTAATTAATTACTAGCACATGTCCCGGTGTGCGAGGGTGATAGGAGATGTGTGTATGTGATTGTATGTGTGTGGGGGGTGCAATTTGGAGAGGTTTGTTTGATTTTCCGTATAAGAATAGATATATATTAAGTTATGTATTTATTTTTTCATGAAACATATATAAGTCTATTCAGATATTTGTACGATAAGAGCATAACAGATTTTATAAGTACACAAATGTACTAACTTTTGTGGGCATGGGTGGTTGGTAGAATAGACTTGATTAGAGGCCAAATAATCAACCAACTGCACAAAAAATTCAAATTAAAGAGAAAAAGAAATGATATTGTACGTAGAAGAGCAAAGATATTTATCCAGACAACTCTTTCGGTGTGTGTGTTTTTCTCTCAGTAGATACTGAAACCAAAGTTGTATTCACCAAGACAATAAGGAATAATGAATAAAACGCTGAATTTCTTTGAAATAGTCTCTTAGTATTTAACACACATAGACCACAGAGTTTTTGCTGAGTCGAAGAACCCTTGAAACTTCTCTTAATATGAAGTGATGCTGCGCTGTCGTACCTCTTTTCATATTTTCTATCAACCATGCTTTCTATTTTACTATTGTTAACCAACGTTATCATTTTTTATGCCCAATGGTAACCAACCATATCTTTTACTCAATGGTAATTAATGATATTTTTGTCTTGCTGAATAGTAACCTATCATATCTTTTATCTAATGGTAACCAACCATATATTTTTTCAATGGTAACCAAACATATCATTTACTTGATCAATGTTAACCTACTATATATTTTGCCCAATGGTAGGTAACCATATTTTTAAAATGAAAAATAAACAATTAAAGTCATTAAAATATCAATTTTGAGTTAGGTGGGTTGGGTTTTATGGCATACCAACCATTGTAGGTTATTTAATGCCAAATCCTGTTTATACATATATATTAGATATACATAATTTGTAAACACATTTTGTTGATAAAATTTTAAAATGAGCCTGAGCTCATATTTTTTGCACACAGTTAAGTGGTTTCAAGCATTGCAATATAACAGTCACAATTTAACATCATTTGTTTGCGCACAGTTTGTTGGTGATTTTATTTTTGAACGAGTTACAGCGAATTTGTTTGCACACTGATATTGCTATTGTTTTATGCAGTTAAATAGTTTAAATTATAGCAATCTAACACTAATAATTCTATTCGATATTAATCATTTGTTTCAGACAGTGAAGTCGTTTCAAGTATTGCTATTTAACACTAATTATTTTATTCAACATTACTCATTTGTTTCCACACTTTTAAATGGTTCTAAGTATTACTATGTATCACTAACAATTCACTTAAACACCAGTCATTTGTTTACACTCCGTTTAATGTAAGTCATTTGTTTGTACACAGTTTAAATGTCAAACAGTTCTGTTTGACCCGTAGATAGGACCCTATCAGGCGCTACATCTCCAGGTCAAAGTGGACCTGGAAGCAATGGAAATGAAGAAGTACTACATATTTCTCGAAGCTCCAGAGTTGAAGCCTCGGGATCATATTGTTTAGTGCCATATCCAGGGCATTCGTAGGAGAAGGGGGGGGGCTCTTACTCTTCTACAGAGGCAGTCAGTTCATTCTAAAGTCCCAGCCGACAGGGCTATTTTTGATGTTTGATAAAATATCAAGTTCTAGTAGGAGCATTCGGTCTTGCTAATAGAAATTAATCGTGAATATGCAACATATAAAATTAGAGGTTCTCTAAGTTAGTGCCAATATGAAAGATTGGGGATCAAATGCTGGAACAAACAAAGTAATGTTGGGCATGGGAAAAGTAGGAATAAGGGACACGTGACAAAGAAATCTCCAAATCTTTATTAAAAGTTAATTCTATTGTGATAGATCATTGTACTATATGCAAGAAGAATGAATGGGGAAAAACTCTGATATAAAAATTATTTGTTTCCAATGTTTAGAATCGGAGATTTTTGTCGTTTGGCCTCTAGTGACCTCATATGTCAATGTTACATAGCAAGTATATCAACAAGTGAAGATCTTGTGAATCTTTACACTAAACATTACGTAAGTGGATCATATCGTTCTAGTCTGAAAGTCACATTGGCAAGCACACAAACAGAAGGCTCATTAATTAGTTTAGATTAAATGATCGTGATGTCGGACAGTATATTGTAAAAATTTGTCAATTTTGAATCCAGTCGACTGGAGTTGTGCCAGTACATGTACTTGAAAAGATGATGATCACTGACAGTACCTCCCTGTTATATGAATATCGGTTGGGTCAGGTGCATAACTTGATGTCTGTTTTCCCAACCATATCTTGTTCCTAATGGTAACCAACGATACGTCTTATTTGCCTTATATTCATAGAAAAAAAACCCAATGTCAACATTATATTGACAGTATATCAACAAAAGGATATTTTGTGAATGTTTAAGCTAAACTTTACTTTACGTAGGCCATGTCATTTTCGTCTGAAACTAAACTAGTAAGAAGTCGTTAGAGATCTATAGTTTCTTTATTTGTTCTATTTTTAATAATTTAAAAATATGCTTGAACGGAATCTGTATGTAAAAGTTTCTCTCGTATGATTTATGTGGTAAATCTAATGAAAACAAATCGTGCATTCTGGTCACGTAACTTTAAGTGTACGTGTGTTTCCGTGTTTTTGAGCATGTATGCATATAAAAGAGCGACCAGCTAACCACATCGATAGTTCGGTTAATTGGCGATTCAGCAAGTCAGCAATCAGCAGTCAGCCAAAGCAAATAGCAGGATTAGACTTAATGCCAGATTAGTGTCGGTTTCAAGAAATTTGAGCGTCAAATATCCCGTGGGTCCTGCTATCCTATCATGCGATCGAAGGTGGTTAACGATTTGAACGAAAAAGAAACGTCATCCCGCGGTAAACTTCTTATTTTCTTTTTCACAATAATTCCAAATAAGGAGAGAACTTAATAACTAAAAAATTAGGGTTTTTTAAAGTTGTATTTCAACGCCTCTACCTAACCATATATTTAGTTACATATTAATGGTTGGTTACCTCGGGCAAATAAAGCATATGGTAAGTTACCATCAAATAAAATTTATGTTTCGTAAATCTTGAACAAATAAAATATATGGTTAATTACAATTGGGCAAACAAAATATATGGTTGGTTACCATTGGGAAAAATATATGGTTGGTTACCATGGGACAAACAAAATTAATGATTGGTTACCTCGGACAAATAAAGCATATGGTAAGTTACCATCAAATAAAATTTATGTTTCGTAAATCTTGAACAAATAAAATATATGGTTAATTACAATTGGGCAAACAAAATATATGGTTGGTTACCATTCGGCAAATAAAATATATGGCTAGTTACTAGCATGACAACTATTGGCCTAAGAAACACGAAGTATTTTAGCAATCGATATTTGTGACTAAAGAAAAACTCAACTGTTACAGTATATTGCAAGCAAACAACAATACCCATGCTGATTTAAAAAAAAAACTATTTCATAGGATTGAAGGGATAAGGAATAATTTCCCAAAGAGAATGAGCATATTATAAACTCTCTTTTGCCTTTGTTCTTTGAACAATACAGCTGTTGTTACCTGCCCTTGTCATGGAACAGTAAAGACACATTTTCTTTTCCTTTACCATCTAAAAGCCTTTTTCCATTATTGTGCCCTCTCTACATGCTTCTTCTTCATATAAATATATGTGCATATTTCTAACTGTTGGGAAATGTTTGTGGGTTCTTTACAATACTACTAGTATTTAAAACTGAAAGAAAAGCATTTCGAGATCAAAACTAAAAGCTGTCAGTAAAGAAAAAAGACTTCAGATTTGAAAAGAACATTTAAAGAATCTTCTTTGAATCCCGCCCCCTGGAATTACCGATGGCTAATTAAATATCAAACTTGGACTTTACGGAGAATGAACTCTCCGCAGTTGTGAAAACAATCAAAGGCAGAAAAGCTGCAGGTCTCGACAAAATAGCTCCTTAAGTATGGAAGACACGGAAATTTGATGACATACCTTTTCAATTATGCAACGCCATGTATAAATAGAACATAATAGAGAAATGGACAAAAAGTTGCATCTTTCCTTTTCAAAAAAAAGGGGGCCTCGGAATCTCCAAGAACTACAGTGGCATAAGTTTGGTTCGTTTGGTTTCTTTGTTTAAAGGAATATAAATCTTTGTAGGTAATCTAATGCAAACTCTATCCTTTTAGAATGACAGTAGTGGTACAATTTAACCCATAACTGGGAGGATAAGAGGGTTCATACCTTTCCCAATGGTATTTGTCAGAAGTGAACGTAGTAGCGCGACTGGAGTTCGAACTCACTACGATTCTGCAGTCTATCGCTTTAACCATTACACCACGTGGACACCTCCCTTGAGAAGCATAATTCTTACTACTATAACTACTAAGATGTATAATGCCCAGCTTTTCACTTTCATCCGAACTGGCGTTGAGAAAATTCTTAAGAAAAATCGGGACAGTTTTCAGAGAAATCGACCTACAATTTCTCAGATTCTGATGAGTCGTCGAATCATCGAAGGAGTATGTGCAAAAAATCTCGAGGCAACACTATTGTTTGTAGATCTCTCTCTGGCATTTGAGTCTATACACAAAGGAAAGATGGAGCAAATACTTCTTGCATAAAGTCCCCACTAAGAAACCGTTACCGCAATAATGATACTCTTCAAAGACACGAAAGCAATGGTTTGCTCACCCGATGGTAACTCTGGTTTCTTTGACTTTGTCGTTGGAGTCTTGCAAGGATATTCATTAGCACCATTTCTATTTAAAATATGCCTACAATACGTCCTACGAATACCAATAGATCTAACTAAAGAAAATAGTCTCGCACTAAAAATGGTAAGAAACTGAAGATATCCGGAAGAGACTATTACCGATGCAAATTGTGCAGATACACAAGCACTTTTCACAAATACACCCACGCCAGCTAAACGTCTATTGGATAGCCTGAAACAGGCAGCAAGAGGCACTGGTTTTGACATTAACTCAGATCAGACAGAATTCATTTGTTTTAAATAAGATGGAGCTATCTTCACATTAAAGAGAAAACTCTGAAATTAATTGAAAGCGATGTCAACATACGCATAGAAAAAGCATTTTATGCCATTGACAGATTATAGATCATTTTGAAATATGATCTCTCTGATAAAATGAAAACGGAATTTTTTCTAGCTGTAGCTGAGTGAATAATATTATATAGTAACATCACATGGACTCTATGGAGAAAAAAAAAAGAAAAAGCTTAATAGGAACTGCACAAAAAGGCTGCGTACAGCCTTGAAAATATCCTGTAAGCAGCACTTCCGAATCAGTAGCTGTACAGCCACTTACCTCCCATCTCATAGACCATCCAAGACAAACAAAGCAAACTAAGCAGAGGCGATTTCATAAGCAACGTTCTCTTGTGAGCGCATCAATGTTGGTCGACCAGCAAAAACTTACATTCATCTGCTCTGTACTGATACTGGATGTCGTGTAGGGGACCTGCCGAGAGCGATGGTCGATAGGAACGGATAGAAGGAGAGAGAGAGAGAGAGAGAGAGAGAGAGAGAGAGAGAGAGAGAGAGAGAGAGAGAGTCATGTATTTGTTGCTGCCTCCCACCAGACACGACTTGACACAAGGTCAAAAACCCGAAGGCCGATTAAAGTGGGGATAAAGGGGAGGGGAAGGTCGGGAACGAGCCGAGACTCGAACCCTGCTTGTCTGTGCTGCTCATCGGCTCACTTAAGTGCAATGTGAGCCTGATGAGGCAAGCAGTTTCACGAACCCAAATGTGGGTCCGGGCACGTATGCCAGTTTACGGCTTAAACTAGACGCTTGGTCTAGTGCCGTATATGGGTGACAAAGGGGACAAAAGTGCAGCTCGCCCACCCGAAGGTTGCCCAGCCGAAGCTGGGGGCCTATTCGGCCCCGAGTCTGCTCTTGGTTTCGAGCACCCATCCGGCACGAATGCCAGACGGCCCAGCCAAAAGAGAGAGAGAGTCAAAGGTATCCGTTTGAGCAGATAGGTTAGGAGAAGATGTTACACAGCCATCTACACGAATATGGCCATGAGCGAAATGGACATATAATGTTCATAACGATAGAACATAGGAATCTCGAAATTACGAAAAACACGTAACGACTTCTTGTTCAGGTACGAAACCTTTTTATTAACTTCGAGTTAAAGGTTTCGACATAAGGAGGAGAGACACAATCTTCCACGCTGTCTTATTCATTTGGCCCCCATCTCGTGCAGCCCCCATAGGGCGCAAGTTTGCCTCGCGTCTGTGAGCTCCAAAAGTCGACCGTCTTCGTCCAGTGTCTAGTCTCAACTCTCTAACTTTCTTCAAATCTCCACAAACCTCTGCGCGTTTCTGGTGCGTGACGTCACTCACACCCTGTCACCCGTTTCGTCTCGGACTATTGTGACATCTGAGTGACACCTCCATCCGCCCGCGCGCGCCCATGTTAACACCTGCCTCAATGTTTGCACCTAACTAACCCATGTGCTGAGCCGAAAGGTTCTCAGCCTAACTAAACTCAAAGGCATGGACCGAAATCCCTTGGCCATTACGTTACAAAGAAACAAAAGGCTGAACTAGAAATGACCAAATAAGGTATCGACCAGGGAAAGCGCTTATTGCTTAGAGCTTCCTTATTACAAGGGAGGAGTTGACAGCTAATGTGTGGAAATTAATGCTTGTCTGTATAATAAATAATTAAGTAAATAAGGTTACGATGCAGAACTCAAAAGAGTAGTTGATAATGCTGAGTAGTCTTCGGACGTTTGATGAAAATAATATTTGGCTCATTTCTTGCTTATTCCCCGTTGCTATAACGACCAACATCAAAGTGAATAACCTAGATCGTAGAAACTTGAAAAGTGTCTGTTTCCCTTTCATTTACATTTAAAACACACGCCCAGTCGTTTAGTTAGACTTTACAAAGAAAAGAAAAAAAAACTCTTTGCAACTTTGGAGGAGACAAGCCCCCACGAAGACTACTACTGCTTCAAATAAGCCGAGATGAACTGAAGTTTATAGGTTAGAAAAAAATTGTTCATCATATTGGTGAGTTTCAGTTGATTACAATCGGTGTTCTGTTGAACGGATATCTTATAATTTACCAAATGTCCGTCTGTCCGTACCGCTAAAGCTCCGCCATTTTCCGCCCATTTTAGTCAAACTTTATGAAATTGTTAGTCACACCTGCAAAGACTAATTAAGAAAATCTGGTTCATACTGGTTTCATTTGGAATCTATCTCTCACCCTTTATGTTTTACGATCCTTCTCTCTGTAAAAGGGTGCCAGTTTCATACTGCTTGCCCACTCTCTTGGTAATCATTACGATAGATAGATAGACAGCCAGCCAGCCAGCCAGAGAGAGAGAGAGAGAGAGAGAGAGAGAGAGAGAGAGAGAGAGAGAGATGGCTCCCCACAATACACTTTTTGTCGTGTTAAGAGGGACTTCATTTCAGCCAACGATTGCCCTAAAATAGCTTAGAAACCGAATTAAAAAAAAAAAATTTTGTTAATACTACCCATCCAAATCTGGAAAATTCAAAAATCAAGTATTTATTCAAAATATTTTTTATTGTATTGGAATTTTCAAGGTAACTGAGATCTCTAAATATGCCCAAAGCTGTCTTCCATACACCACGCTAAGTCTAAACAAGGAAGTAACCAGTAGTAAATAAACAATAAAGACAAATTAAACGTCCTTCAAATACGAATAATTATCCTAAGCTATAATAAAAATGATTCTACGTCTTTTATTTTTAATAATATCCATCTTACCACAATAACAATAATTAAAAATAATTATCTTAAACTTTAATAAAAATGACTCTTTTATTTTTAACAATGAACATCTTACAAACTTTATGTAATACGGGTAAGTACTGCTAATAGGGAAATCTAGCAAGAACAGCTGAATTTAAAAAGTCATTATTACGTTATGTACAACAGAAACGGAATTGATTTGATCTCAACAAGACGATCTACGAAGCCATTGAGTTCTCATTGTAACGATGATGCTGATATTGATGCTTTCATTAAAAGGAGAGGAGTGATGGATTCTAATTTCATGGTTATCTCTTTTATATAGAAAATTTGGATTATAAGAAAATAAGGCCCAACGGAATCCTGACACCCCACAGCCAAAGATTCATTCAGTTGCAAATTGAAAAGGAAATTTCTTTATTCTCTGTGTTAGGGCGTTTTAGGTGCATTGACCCAATAAAAAATATCACTATGATATGCCGTGTCTTGCTATATCACAGTTGCATGTATACAAATATAATGAAAATTTTAAATAATATGTAGATAGTACGAGGACTAAAACTCATTGTAAGTTGAGGTAGGGATAAATAAAAAGCGTTTACACTTACATTAGGGAGAATGTTGAGCATGATCCCACGGAGATAAAAGAACTGAAATGGTTACATATCCAATTGTCCCTGTATTTGTTCTGAAAAAAAGAGAAGATAATTATACATATTAGAAGCTAAAATAAACTTAAGTATAAATTTATAGAAATGTAATATAATTGCGGAGGAATTTCGTTTTGTATATCTTGTCTTTCGGTTTAGTTAGGATGAGAACCTTTCGGCTCAGTGCATGGGTAAGTAAGGTGCAAACATGAGCGCGGGTGCAGACGCGCGCGCGGGGAGGATGCGTCATTCACAGATGTCAAAATAAAACCCCAGTTAGAAATTGAGACCAGGGGGTGTGAATGATGTCATGCACCGGAAGCGTGGGCTGAGGATTTTTGGGATTTGAGAAAAAGCAGTGAGTTGAGTTCCTGCGTCCGAACGGGAAGGTTGACTTTCGGGGCCCGCCGAGGCCAGACGAGTAGTTTGCAGATGGGGTGCCGCACGTGGTTTGGGGCAGATGTAAAAGCAGCCAGCATAGAAAGATTGTGTCTCTCTCTCCTCGTGTCGAATAACCTTTAACTCGAAGGTAATAAAGTTTCGTACCTGAACCAATTTCGTGAATGTTGTGTATTTCGGATTCCGTGTGTCTATTTCACACATGCGTATATCTGGCCATGTAACAGAAATATCTGATACGAAATGACTCTTCCGTTTGAAGAGGGAAATAATCACTTAAATGCTGGAATTAGTGAGATTGTTTGATAAGCCAATATTTCCTTCAAACTTTGCTTTTGAACCCTGGATAACACTATGTAACGAAACTTTTCTTTCAGCATAGAATGTTTTATTTCTTAATTGTTTATGCTGTAAAAATATGAATAATGTCAATTTTGCCGATGCTCTTCATCAGAGTCTCAATCAGTTCCACATAATTTTAGCCCTTGTGACTTCCCAAGAAGTCCGAACCACTGTGAAAAAGCAGTTCCAAGTTTCTTTTCTCTTCCAATTGAGCTTTTTGGGGAATTCTGTGAACTTCGTGATCTTTGTTTGTGGTCCAGCGAAGACAGCACATTAGACCTTCGCCTCAGATAGCTTAGGGAAAACGTCTCTAAGGTACATGAAGGCTGCAGGCTCCCAATTTTATGTGCAATAATGTTGATTATACCTACAGATATGGAAAATGGGTAAATTTGAAAACTTCATTACCTAGGTCAGAAAAAAAAAGAAAAACTTGTCTATCTTTAACATCGTACCAAGAATGATTAAAAAAAAAAAACGAAACAGAAAGTACAAAGTGGGATGAATCAGAAGAGAGAGAGAGAGAGAGAGGCAGGGTTGAGAACAATAGAGATAGATGGCAAAGTTTTGAGAGTAACGAAGAGAACGGGAGGGAGAAAGAAAAAAGAGAAAGAGGTCGAAAAGACAGATGAGATGAGTTTAGTAACATTTTTCTTTGTAGATAATCACTGAAAACATTTCGGAATCTGAGTAAGAGAGAATCTTTTTTTTAAGTGATAAAATTACAACTTCCGGAATTGCTGAACAATTTCGGAAAATACAGAGCCAACAAAAAACTTGGAATGGTTTTTAGTTTTAGTGAAAAAAGAAGAATAAAAATAAGTACATCATTAATAAATCTCCACAGCGATAAATTGGTAGAATTTATGCGTACAATATTAATCACGTGACAACACTTCAGTGTCAACAGTATTTCAGAGACAACAGTGTATAGCAGTTGAAATGATTGTGTCCTCTGAGTCTTCGTTTCTTCGTGTTGTGTCAGTTATATTATTTTCGTAGGATGAACGAATTCATCAAATAAGGAGACGAATTTAATGTGAGAATTTCCCAGTAAACAAGTCTACAATATTACCTCTGGTGGATAAATTCTGTGTGACTGAGAGTGAAAAAAATCGGAAGAGTTCCGATCGGCCATCTTCGTAAAGTACCTAAGTTTTCAGTGATGGAACCGAGCGTTTAGTTTGTTCACTTTGGAAATCTTCTTAGAAAGTTATCTTCATAGATTGGTTTGTCTAAAGCTTTTGTTTTTCAGCGCTACAAGAAGTTGAAACAGGTTAAATATTAAGTTATTAAAAAGACAAACTGTTGCTTCTTTCCTTTCTTCTTTTTTTAAACGATCTTTAGAAATAGTTATGTTTGCTCTTGTTCCCAACCATTTAACATTCTTGTGCAGGTGTCGAGGGCAAGTTTTGATACCACTAGGCCTGAAGCTCAAAAGGTCAAATCCAAGAAACTATTCGGGCTCGCACACACAACCTCGTTTTCCCGTCACATTCAGGCTGTTGAGTTGGAATGTGGTGTCTCCCTCAGCCATTTTCGGAAGGGACGCGGCAAAACAAGGAAGGCGTGTCTGGATCTCGTGAAACTGGTTGTGACATAGATATGGTAATAGATATTAGAAGATGGATAAAGAATTTTGAGACAGAAAAGTTGTTCGCTAAAAAGAAAATTCATCTGCAGGGGTGAGAGATTTGAGGGCGTGGAGGGCATTAAAAGAAACACAACGGAGCTGCTACAAATTCTATCGGAAGAAAAAAAATCAGAGATTTTTAGATTTGCTAGTTACTTGACATTTAACATTTAATTCACTCAGATAATTCACTATTCACATTTTTCGCCCATGTACGTATAAATGATTTAAAGTAATGAATTTTACTCGATAAAAAACAAACAAACAAACTTAACAAAGTCTTTTACGTATGTATATATAACCATACTCACTTCTTTTGCAGATTTCGAATTGGGATTAGAGCGTAGTACCTGTTTATTTTCTACAGCCGTATTTTTGTCTTTGGATTGCACATTGACTGATTGATTGATTTTAACGGCATGTCAACGAATCCAGGGTTATTTTATACATGCGTTAATTATGCATTCATCTATATATTTTTTGTGTAGTTGTTTCTTTAGAGGTTTTTTTTTAATTATTTCCACTTAATAATAGTCATTTGTTTTCACACACTTATATTGTTTCAAATAACTAATAATGATATTTAGTAGCCTAAAGTAACTATTCTCAAAGTTATATGATATCAAGTATTCCAATATTATACAAACAATTTTACCACTGATCTACTTGAAGCTGAGATGTGAGCCTAGCGATTGCTACCGCTCCGATTCAGAGTGGGCCTGAGATTAATGGCAATAAAGATGTTCTCTTCAGAGTTCCAGAACTAGATTCTCACCACCACTGTATTTTTTGCGGATTATTTTCACGTTATTTTTTTTTTTTACAAATTTGCCGAATTTTTCTCCATTTAGACTGCTGCTATAGAAACCCGCCAAATTAAACGATAACATTATTTTGTACTGTGAATATTCCGGGAGAAATTATGCGTGATCCTAACTTAGAATTCAGTGAAATTAGCGACTATGAAGTTGGTTTTAATCACAATGACTTTGGTAAAGATTATACACATGTTGCTTTACATCATGTTCCTTTTATTGTTCTAACATAAGTTCATGACATTTACATGGGTTATCATAAAATGCAGTTTAAATATTCTTAAGTAATAATAATAAAAAATGGATTTTGAAACCATTTTTATTTGTTTCATTTTTATCGATTTTTAAAATTTTTATTGTATCTGCCGAAAATTATAGAATTTGTGAGGAAAGGGTTAACAAAAATTGCGTCCAAGCTAAGAAATGTGTACAAAGATCCGATTACCTAATAACATAAATAAGGGTGAAAATTAGTAAAAGAATGAAGCAAGGAGATATAATTTCGTCAAAATTATTGACTGCATATTTTGAACACACATTCCAGAAAATGTAATGAGAAGTAATAGGAGTAAATATAAACTATATGACTATTTGAACTATTTGCTAAGGACATTGTATTAATATTATCATATCCTGCGTATGACATCTGATGATGAGGTTTGAATCCTGCAGCTCTGGGGAATGTGGAATAATCCTTCATTACTATTACTCCTAGGTCCATGGTGCCCGTGGTGTAATGGTTATCGTCGTAGGAAATGGACACGGCGACACGAGTTCAAATCCTGGACGAGACTGATTGCATTTCACATAGCACTAATACCCTTGGGAAAGGTATGAATCCAATTATTCTCCCTCCAGCTATGGGTAAATAGTAGGACAGACTGTGCCATATCCTGTCCGAGCGGAGGGGTTGGTAAATAGGATTACTCCTAGGTCCATTCTGTTAGAAGCACATCTATGGTCAAATAGAAGCGTTTAAACATTTAACTGTATGCAAACAAATGATTAATGAAAAATAGAATTATTCGTGTTGGATAAGAATACTTGAAATCTTTCAACTGTATGCAAACAAATGATTAATACTAAATAGAATTATTAGTATTAGATGGTAATACTTGAAATAATTTAACTGTGTGCAGACAATAAGCTCTAATTTATTTAAAATGTTACCAACTGACCATTCGTTTACAAATATATATATATATATATATATATATATATATATATACACTTTCTTTTTATATAAAAATAAAAAAAATTACTTCTCTGGTGTCATTATAGATTTATTTCTGGTGGGTTGACCATCATCAGATGTTACAAAAGAATTTTTATTTGGGTATTCTCGCCAGAAGCAATATAAGAACACCCAAATAAAAAAAGAAAGATCTTTGTTACATCTGATGATGGTCATCCGACCAGAAATAAATTTATAATGACACTAAAGAAGTAAGTTTTTATTTTTATTTTTATATGAAAAGAACTTTTTGGATGTGCACGTTGAGTTTTGATGTATTTTTAATCCCAAATTAATTATATGGCGATAGTTGTTGCCATTCAGCACTCAAATTGGTTTGATTTCCTTCTTGGATTATATATATATATATATGTGTGTGTGTGGAGCTTGAACCTGAAAGGTGTAGAGTGTGCCTCGTTAATAATTTTGTCGTGGTATAACCAATGTAACTTAAGGGTTTTTTTATGAATTATCCCAATGGACATTTAAATTGATAAATAACATGTTGCATTAAGACAGTTATGTTTTTTTAAATGTCCATCGGGAGAATGCATCTCCGACAATAAAAAATTGTTACATTGGTTATATCACGACAAAATTATCAAGGAAGCTCACTCTACATCGGTCAGATTCTAGCTCCATATGTCAATATTTAAATAAAAAACATAATTGTCTTAATATATATATATATATATATATATATATATATATATATTAAGTAACCTATAAGGGTTGAATATGCCATAAAATACAACCAACCAATCAACCAACCAACCAACCAATCTTATTGATCGGTTTAGAAGCATGTATTTTCTTAAATAGGATGTGACACAAGGCCAATTTTTTAAAGTGGAGTACAAGTGGTTAGAATTTTTAGTTTTCTTTCTCCTAAATCGGTTGTCCTACCAAAGTTAAAGAGCCTAATCTGCTTTACAACTTACGCCAAGCTGGAATGAGAATAGTTGGATTTATACCTTTCTCAAGAGTATAGATTCATCCGACATCCGACCCAGTCAGATTTTACATAGTCCTTTTATATCGAAACTCACGCTTAATCATTTCAGCATTCCATTTTTGGAACGCCACAGGTTTGCAAGAATTGCCCGTGGGGAAGGCCCCTCTGAACTTTTTCCAGGGTTATTAGCGTGATGCAAAATGCAAACAACTTCGTCCAAGATTTGAATTCGGATCGACGAGTTCATTTCCTTTGTAGATAAGATTAAAGTAACGTTATACTGAAACATCCGGCAAATAATAATGAAAATAGAAGACAAAAATTATCGAAGTTAAAGGATACAACTAGTCGGGATAGATGACAGAATTAAAGAAAGAGCTAGAAAAAAGACGTATAACGATAGAGTGGAAGGCATTTATTAAAAATGTTGACATAATGAATGTGGACTTATTAATATACTTAAGTGTAGAATTGGCCGAATGAATAGACTGTTCGCCAATGGTCCGGGAGACTGGGGATCAATCCCAGGTCGAGTCATACCAAAGACTCAAAAAAATGGTACTTGATTCCGCCTTGCTCAGCACTCAGCATTATGAAGTAAGGATCAAGGGTAAAGTGGAGCAATCCAAGGAATGGGGTTGCGCCCTACCCTACATCTCGGTGTAGTAGCTATTGAAAAGGGAGCCTTCGGGTCGCCCTCGACTAAGGTCGCCAACAATACTTTACTTATAATATCATAAACAATATATCATAAACATATGATTTTGAATCGCGGAAATGAAGTAAATCACTAGAAAAGAAACTTAGAATCACGTATCACCCTGTCAGTGGGACTTATAATTCTTATATTATACTCCTATCATAGGAGTAAGACTCTCCATGAATTTTCTTGATGTGACACTAAACTGCTTCTGTTCCATATGTTCCAGTTCTGGCGCGTGGAGTAATCCTTTCATTTCCATTACTTCCCGGTCCACTCTGACCAGGACTATATTAGGATCCCATCTATGGGTCAAATAGATATATTCAAAATTATTTGTATTCAATTGGACAGCGTGAAAAAAAAAACTTAAGAAACAACTACACAAAAATGTAAATACGAACGTACTGTGAACACAATTCCCTAACCACTTGGTATAAAACAACCCAAGACGAATTATTATGCCGATAAAATCAATCAATCAATCAATCAATTAGAATGACACACAGATCACTAGAAAGGGAAATGGATAGCTTTTGTTTATAACGAAATTCTCTTTGACTCAGTGGATCACACGGTAGTTTTCAATTAAATTTGAGGTCAAATTGTTAACGAAAATTATGTAAAGGTTACAGAAAATCTCTACAAAAATACAACTGCAGTAATTCGACCACACAAAGTCACGAATAACATTTTTAAAACATTAAAGGAGTCAGGCGAAGAGATAGGATTTCATCTAAATTATTTACAGCGTGTCTTGATAACATATCCAGGAAAAAATGTAGAGGGAAAGAATAGAAGTAAATATTAGTAAAGTAAAAGATGGCAACCTTAGTCGAGGGTGGTCCGAAGGCTTCCTTTTAAATAGCTACTACACCGAGGTGTAGAGGAGGGCGATAGTCCATTCCCTGGATTGCTCTATTTTACCCTTGATCCTTACCTTATAATGCTGAATGTTAAGCAAGGCGGAATCAAGTACCATTTTTTGAGTCTTTGGTATGACTCGACATGGGATTAAACCCCAGTCTCCCGGATCATTGGCCAACACTCTACTCATTAAACCAATGATCATCTTAGATTTGCTGACAACAAAGTTCTTATATCAAAATGAGTTAAACGTTATGTTAAATGACCTGAATAGGGTGAGTATCAAAATAGGTTTCATCATCATTATCATCATCATCATGTCGTGCTGGTAGCACGGATATCCCTGACCCTCTCTCGCCACTTTTCCCAATCGTTCATCGCCTCAGGCAGGTCTTCTGGACAACATCCTGTATCCTCACATAGTTGCTGAATGTATGTTCGTGCTGGTCGTCCTGCTTTTGCACGGCCATGTGTGGGGGTCCATAAGAGTACATCACTTATGAGTTCGTCCCTGCTTGCGCAAAAGTAACGCAAAAGTACAATAACGTCTCAAAACATGTGAACGTATAGAATCATGTAAGCTCAGACTTATCATATAATTCCCAATCTTGAACGAATATAATAATAAACTTTTTTTGTAGACATGCTGATAACTTGTAAAAAGGGAGAATATAACACTGGTGTGTACAGAAAACTAACCCATACCTGAAATTTGATTCAACCCATCCATTCTGTATTAAGAAAGGGTTAGTTTGCTGAATTCTACACCAAGGGCAAGTCAGGTACCGGCTGCCAGTCGACAGTTGCGGGCCGAAACGAACGCAATATGCTACAGGTGCACCCCGGATGGGTGGTATAGAGCATTTAATCAGGGGGTAGTCCTTCTAGGCAGTACCTGCTTTTACAAGGCTGAATTCATGGCTTGGCATCTGAGGCGCCCCAATAGGGGAATGCCGACGGAACCAAGTATTTTTTTTTTTGTCTGTTCGCACATGGGTTTCGATCTGTGCATAGCTCTCCACTTTAAAAAGGCCTTGCGCCACATTCTGACTTGATAGGAAGTCAGTTAAATTCCGCCGGACGCCCCGAGTGTTGTAATGATTAACGAGTTCAACAACCGAATTATTGTTAATGAGTTCGATTCCGGGTACTTCATATTTTTGTCATTGTGCTAAGCTGAGTGAATTGACAACATCAAGTGCAAGTCATCAGAAGTAATTCAACAAAGAGGAAAAATAGTCAAAGGTCATTAATGAAATGGTTTCACACACAAAAAAAGCAAAAAGAAAACGATATGTCGATTATTACTGATGCAAACCACGCAGATGATCTATTGCTTCTTGCTAATACACCAGCCCAAGCCGAATCTCTGCTGTATAGCTTGGAGCAGGTAGCAAGAGGCAAAGGTCGCTACTTGAACTCGGATGTGTTTTAATCAAGACAGTGTCGTCATCACATCAAATGGCAAGCCAATGAAATTTGTAGACCTGTTCACATATCCTGGTAATTCTTCTATTGAAAGCGTTGTCAACATACGCACGGGTAAACCATGGACTTCTATTGACAGGTTAACAACTATATGCAAATCTGCTCCCGCTGATAAAATAAAGCAGGAATTCTTCCAAACTGTTTCCAAATCCTTACTTGCACCACACAAGCTTTAACGAAACACCTGAAGAAAAAATTTCCTGGGAACTATACAAGGACACGGCGCGCTGTTTTGAGCACAGTACGCTACAAAACAGCAACTGCACGGCCACTTAGTTCTCATCTCACAAATCATCCAAGGAAGACGAGCAGAGATGCTTGGTACTGCCGATGAAGTAAAGAAGAACTCAAAAGCAACGTTCTCCCACGGACTCCTACACATGGACACACCAGTGTTGGTCAACCAGCAAAAACTTACATTCATCAGCTCTATGCAGACACTAATTGCCGACTAGAAGACTTGTTGAGAATGATGGCCGATAGGGACGAAAAAATAGATAGATAGATAGATAGAACAAGAGAGAGAGAGAGAGAGAGAGAGAGAGAGAGAGAGAGAGAGAGAGAGAGAGAGAGAGAGAGAGAGAGATCCGTGCTGTAATTACGCCTTGATGATGAATAATAATTATTCGTCGTTGGTCATTTAACAGGAAGATAAAATGAAGAGGAGACACCCAATATTACAAACTGCGGTTTACGTAAGAGGTACAGCAGAACAAATCCAATATCAACATTACATTATCGATATAGTCAATAATTCAATCAGGCTTTCCATAATGCATCCTTAGATCAACTAAGTGATTTCATTTTAGCCACGAAATGGGTCCGACAATATTTTTCCGAACATTTCTATTTTTTAAGTTGTCAGATTTATAGGATGCCATCGCTGCTACAATACAATGACGATAAAACAATTCACTCGTCACCGAGCAGGCTCACCTGGCATTCTTTCCGGGTAGGCAGTTGTTAATTGAACGTGTGGTCTTGGGAGCCGTCCCCCCCCCAGGTTTTATCTTTTTTGTAGGGTTGGGTTTACTGTTCGGCGCTTGAGGCACTCCAAAAGAAGAATGTCGAAGGGGCCAAGCATTTTTTGGATCAGTCACAAATGTGTCGATTTGTGCATGCCTCCTCACTATAGAATGGCCTTGTGCCGCATTCTGTCTTGGTGGGAAATTTGTATTTATCGAATACATTCGTCACCAGCAAGAGGTGATACAATGTTAATTTATATGTGGAGTACAGCTGGTTAGAATTATGAGTTTACCGAATCCAGTTGGCTGGGGCCACAGAATACAGCGATTGCATCTCTGCAGAAGATTAAGAAACCTCTCTCCAACGAGTTTCGAGGTTCTGACACTAAACTACATCTGATCCTATTTACCCAACCCCTCCGCTCGGGCAGGATATGACACAAGGTCAATTTTTTTAAGCGGAGTTTAACAGGTTTGAATTCAAAGTTTTCCTTCTCCTAGACTAGTTGCCTCACCAAGGCTGAAGAACCTACTCTGCCCTACTATTTATCCATAGCTGGAGGGAGAATAATTGGATTCACACCTTTCCCAAGGGTATTAGTGCTATGTGAAATGCAATCAGTCTTGTCCAGGAATTGAACTCGTATCGCCGTGTCCATATCCTGTGAAGATAACCATTACACCATGGGCACCTCCTAAACTACATCTGATGGCGAGCTTCCAGTCTTGGAGCTTTGGAGTACCCTTTCATTGCCATTGCTCCCATCTCCACTCTAACCAGGAGTGGTAGCACCTGATAGGGTCTAATCTATGGGTCACATAGAACTGTTTGACAATTAAACTGCGTCCAAACAAATAATTTACGTTAAATTAAACTGTTAGAAATAAAACTCGTTGATCATTTAACTGACTGTAAACAAATGACTAATGCTTAATTGAATTGTTTGTGATACAAAGCAATACCATTTAACTGTGTTCAGACAAATAATTAACAGTAAATAGTTTTATTCGTGTGGGAAATACATGGACGCTAACTAAACGAATGGAGAAAAAGCTCGACGGCAACTACACAAGAATGCTGCGAGCAACATTGAACAAGTCATGGAGGCAGCATCCCACAAAACAGCAGCTGTACGGCCACCAACCATCCATCACTAAAACTATGTAAGTTAGACGGACCAGACATGTGGGACACTGTTGGAGAAGTAGGGACGAGCTCATAAGGGATGTACTCCTGTGGACCCCTTCACATGGACGAGCAAAGGCAAGACGACCAACTCGAACCTACATACAGCAGCTCTGTGCCGATACGAGATGTAACCCTGAAGACCTGCCGGAAGCAATGGACATTAAGGAAGGGTGGCGAGAGAGGGTCAAGGATATCTGTGCAGATGGCGTGACGTGATGATGATGATGATGATAATGATGATGATGCGCAAAAAATGAGCTCAGGCTCATTTAAAAATATTATCAACAAAATGTGTTTAGAAATCATAGATGTAATATATATGTATAGAGAGGATTTGGCATTAAATAACCTACAAGGTTTGAGATACCATAAACCCAAACAAGCAAACTGAGTTTACCATCTTTTAGACAAGTTGCCTTAATAAAGTTAAAGAATCCAGTCTGCCCTACTATTTACTCGTAGTTGAAGTGGGGCAGAGAGAACAGATGAATACGTGCCTTTCCCATGAGTATTTAGAGAAAACAGCCTAATCAAGGAATTAAACATGGATCGCCGATTCCAATTCCAACGACGATAACCGTTACACTAAGTGCACCTCAAAATGTATGAAATATATCCAAACAAAAAGAATTAAAGAAGAATTTAGTTTTTGAAAACTTTTGAACTTTTCCCCTCGGATTTTTGTAATTTACTCGCGACAAAATTTTTGGGATAATGAGAATAAATAAATAAATGAATAAATAAATTTTAAAAAAGAATGAAAAAAATAAATAAAAAAATAAATGAAAATAAACAAAAATGAAAAACTAAAAACTACATATCAAAAATAAAAATTTAAAAGAAAATAAAACAAAAAATTACCAAAATAAATAACACTCAGCATTATAAGGTTTGGATCAAGGGTAAGTGGAACAATCCCGGGAAAAGAGTAGCGCCCTTCCCTGCACATTGGTGTAGTAGCTATTGAAAAAAGGAGCCTTCGGGTTGCCCTCAACTAAGGTCGCCAACTTTACTTTACTTATAATACCAGCTTTAACATATGATTTTAAAACGCGACTCCGGTCGGCCAACTTACTCGTGTATGTATGTGCGTACATGCATTTAAAGATTCTAGAAAAAAAATTTTGATAAAACAAAGTAAAAATGATAAATTGAAGTTAGTTCTTAAAATAATGAAGGTAAACTCGAAAATAAAGAACAAAGAGAGAAGGTAGAAATAAATAAAGACCTGAATCGAGAGGAAAAACTAAAGAAAAATTCAAGCTAAAGAGACAGAAAGAGGGATAAAAAAAGAGAGATAGAAATAGGATAAAATAGAAGAGAGAGAGAGAGAGAGAGAGAGGGGGGGGAAGAGAAACTAAAAAGATCTTTTCCCTAATTCGAATTCCAAATACCGAGGTCGTGCTCTCAGCAACAATACTGCTGGGAAGACCTTGAGTAAATTACTCACGGACCAGTGAGAATGGCAAGAAGAAAGGGTCCAATATTGAAATAAACTCGTTCTTAAAGATGCGAGTAAAAATCGAAATATGCCTAAGATAGAATAGCTAACGATGTTTCCCTGTAGGATCTTGAACGAGAAAATATATCGATAAAGATATTTTCTAATGCTGATTAAAAAAAAAATTCTGATATGGTAAGAAAGGAAAAATGGTAATCGGGAGAAAAGAAAATTATCTTGCTGGAGAAATGGATCGATACTTTGACTGTTATGGAACCCCAAGAAGAAAAATGGCAGATATTAAAATTGATGGCGTCTTTCCAGATGATCAATTCGAACCTTGGTCTTATCAGAATAAGAGAAGAAAAAAGATCGAGGGGAAAACAACACAAAAACAACAACAAAAAAAAGTGATAAGATATTAAAAAAGGAAATCTGTGACAACATTGAAAATAAGCGAGAGAAGAAAGAGATGAGAAAAAAGTTGTTAAGATAAGTAAGGTTTGGTTTGGTTTGTTGGGTTTTATGGCATATCAACCTTTGTAGGTTATTTAACGCCAAATCTATTTTTATGAAAATAATCTGTTCTATTTAAAACAATTCAGTTTAGCATAAGTACACAGTTTGTCAAAAACATTTCCATTTCAAACTATTCAAACAGTTGTATGTAACAATTCGGTTAAGTGTAAATACAGTTTTAATGTCGAAAAACAGTTCTATTTCAAATGATTCAGTTAAGCATAAGCACGCAGTTTAAATGTAAGTACGGTTTAATTGTAAAAGTCATTTCTATTTCAAGCTATTCAGTTTTACTCAAACAATTCATTTTAGCATAAGTATGCTGTTAATTCTATTTAACCCATAGATAGGTCTTACCCCTCTGCAGAGGTGCAGTCAGTGTATTCTACAGCCCCAGCTGGCTGGGCAATACACAGAGTTAAATGTCAAACTGTTTTATTTCAGATAATTCAGTTCAGCATAAGTACACAGTTTAGACGTCAAAAACAGTTCTATTTCGAGCAATTCAGTTCAGCTCTAGTACGCAGTTCCAATGTCAAATTAGTTCTATTTTAAACAATTCAGTTTAGCATAAATACGCGGTTTAAATATAAAAGTCAGTATAGTGAAAGAAGTACGTAGTTCTATCTAACCCATAGATAGGACCCTTATCAGGTGCTACCACTCCGGGGCCAGGGTGGACCAGGGAGCGATGGCAATGAAGGGGTACTCCGCATTCCCCAAAGCTCCAGCACTGCTGGAACCTCACCATCAGATTGTTTAGTGTCATATCCCAGACACTCGTTAGGGGGGGGGTCTTACCCCTCTGCAGAGGTGCAGTCAGTGTATTCTACAGCCCCGGGTGACTGGGCAAAAAGATAAGTAAAAAGAGAAATTGGAAAAGGAAAATAGGAAAGGCAAATATAGAAAAAGTAAGCGAAAAAAATCGATTGATTGGTGGATTTCGATGACATGTCAACAATCTGAGAGTCGTTTTATGCTTAGAGGTTAGGGAATCAGGTACATTATACGTTTATATTTACATTTTTAGTGTATTTGTTTCTTAAAAAGATTTTTTTTGCATTTGATACTAAGAATTTATAAACAGATCTATTTGACCCAAAGATGGGAGTCTAACAAATCCGGACACCCTGAGTCAGAGTGGTCCTGGATGTAATGCCAATAAAGAAGTACTCCACGCCCCCACCCGAGCCTTATCACCAGATGCAGTTTAGTGTCATATCCAGGTCACCTCTTTTTGAGGAGATCTTACTCTTCTGTAGGGGAGACCGTCAGCGTAATCTAAACCCCTCGGACAGGGTGGAAAAAATCGAAGAGACAACAAAAAGACTAATAAAAAGATATGCGAGAAATAACATAGAAAATAATTGTTCAGGGTAGAACATTAAACTGCATTTGATGGTGAGGTTCCAGTTCTGGAGCTCTCGGAAGTGTGAGCTACTTCTTCATTGCCATTACTACCAGGTCCACTCTGACACAGAATGGTAGCATATGTTAGTATCCCATTTATAGGTCAAATAGATCTGTTTGAGAATTATTTGTATTAGATAAGAATACTTTATACCATATAATTGTGTGCAAATTACATGTATTACTTGAAGCTCTTATTGTTTACCCGGGATTATTATTATTTGTTATCTGAAACTATGCAAACTAAAGATTATTAGATAGGAATAGTTACTTCAAAATATATAATTTTGAATAAATTATCAGTATTAGATAGGAATACAACTGTATACAAATTATTTCTATTAGATCGGAATACTTGAAACCATATACCTGATAATAGTTAATTGAACTTAATTGCAATTGAACGTTGAACATATATATATATATATATATATATATATATATATGAGTTGTAAACGTAAATCAACAAAGTTAAAAAGTTCCAAGTATTGCTTTGTATAACTAACAATTCCGTTAAACCCCAGTTATTTGTTTACACATAGTCATTTATAAATGAATCAAATTTCGTCATTAAATGACCCATAAAGGTGTTGTATGCCGTTAAGCTAACAAAGAAACGACAAATAGTCGCAAATAAGCGAGGGTAGGAGGGATGAGAAAAATGACGAAAAAAGAAGTAAAGAGAGAAAAAGAAAAAAAGAAGAATGAAAAAAGCGCGTTCAGAAAAAGTAAGGGAAAAAGAAAAATGTCCGAGAAATAGCGTTTCCGGTGTTGTCCGGAACAGAAGATCAGAGAGTTAAACACACACACACACACACACACAAAACCTGATTTTTACTCATAGCCTATGTACATTTTTATTAGGTCTAGACTTTTAATTACTTTCCTTTATGATACTCGTTTTGTGGTGGGGTTTGCAGTGCGTCAACTGTGTCCTCTAAAAAAAGAGACTTGACTGTCCCCACAAAAAGGACTATTCTAGGTATGATACTAAACTACATCTGGTGGTGAGGCTCTAGTCCTGGAGCTCTAGAGGCGGAGTGATGCCTTCATTGCCTTTACTCCCAGGTTTACTCTGACATGGAGTGGGAGTATTTAATTGTGTCTTATCTATGGGTTAAATAAACCCGTTTGAAAATTATTTCTACGAGATGGAATTGTGTGAAATCAGATGGGTGCAAAATAATGATTATGGTAAAATAGATGATTTGAACAATATATAATTGTGTATAAATTATAAATATTTAGAATAATTTCTTGACGCTGTAATTGTTCACAAATGATAATTACTCTTAGATACTTGAAATCATATAATTGCTTTAGAAAAAGAGAAAAAAGAATGATTTCAGCATTCAATAACCCAACAAATGTTGATATTGAATATAAAACAATGTTCTTCTTAGCAATGATTTTACTTTTAGAGGGAAAAATGCTACCCACTAATGATAGAAGAAATAAGAATGACTTCGGCATTCAATAACCCAACATGTGTTGATATTGAATATAAAACAATGTTCTTCTTAGCAATGATTTTACTTTTAGAGGAAAAAAATGCTACCCACTAATGATAGAAGAAATAAGAATGACTTCGGCATTCAATAATCCAACAAGTGTTGATATTGAATATAAAACAATGTTCCTCTTAGCAATGATTTTACTTTTAGAGGGAAAAATGCTACCCACTAATGATAGAAGAAATAACCGATTGTGAAAAAAATTGAAAATGACTCACAAAAACCACTGGATATAAAACAATATTTTCCTCTGTAATAATATTACTTTTTATGAGAGTTGTAGCAATTTTAGTTGAACTAATGTAGTGTGTGTGTGGTTAGTTTTGATTATATGGCATATCAACCCTTGTATGCTATTTAATGCCAAATCCGGTTTATATATATATATATATATATATATATATATATATATATTGTCATCCACAGACAGACTGTTTCGTTCTATCAGAACTCTTCAGCGTGGCTAGACACGTAGGACGCTCGAAGCTGGGATCGAAACCCATCCAACTTTACGTTAGACTAGGTCTCAGACCGCTCAGCCAACAAGCGTACCACGTTTGGTTAAGGGAATTTTTTAAGGTATTATGTAGTAACAGCAGCAGCCGTTTGTTTACATTTTTATACCCTATCGGCTACCAGAGTGCTCAATTGTTTCGAAGAACTTTGCATTATGCGAGCAGCGGCCGAAAATTCCTTCACCAGAGTGCTCAACCCCCATGGGGGAGCGTATATATTGTCACACACACACACATACACACACACACATACACACACACACACACACACACACACATATATATATATATATATATATATTAGATATATAAGTTGTAAACGCAAATCAACAAAGTTAAAAAGTTCCAAGTATTGCTTTGTATAACTAACAATTCAGTTAAACCATAGCCATTTGTTTACACACAGTTTAAATGTCAAACAGTTTTATTTGACCCATAGATGGGACCCTTTTAGATGCTACCACTTCGGGCCCTAGTGGACCTGGGGACTGGGGCAATGAAAGGGTATTCTACATTCCCCAAATCTCAACATCAGATTGTTTAATGTCATATCCAGAACACTCGTTGGGTGAGTGAGGGGGTCTTACTCCTTTACAGAGATGCAGTCGGTATATTCTACAGCCCACCCAACTGGGCTTGTGTGTGTGTGTGTGTGTGTGTATGTGTGTGCGTGTGATAGAATATGTATGTATATAAATATCTGTGTGTGAATATATGTGTGCGAATATATGTATGTGAATATGTGTGTGCGCGTGCGTACGCTCGTGCTTGCGTATATAACTGAATGTATTTGAAGGGTTGGGTGCGTGTGTTTAAGTGTATGTGTTAATATTAGAATCCCAAACTGTTAATCTTAACCGCATAGTCATGTCTGTTGGGTGTTTGGTTGGTATTTCATGTCATATCAATCCTTGTGGGTTATTTAATGCCGAATACTATATATATATATATATATATGGTTTGTCAGGGAACAGTTTGTAAGTTTATTTTTAAACGTATCAAGTATTTCTATGTAATATAAATAATTTGCACACAGCCACGTGGTTCCAAATAAATGAATAAATAATAATAATAATAATAATAATGATAATAAAAACCCTTTGTAAATAAATAAACAGTTCAATTTTACCCATAGATAGGTCCCTTACAGGTACCACAACACCGGATCAGAATAGAATGAAGGAGTACTCAACATTCCTCAAAGCTCCAGAACTGGAGTCTCACCATCAGATGCAGTTTAGTATCAAACTCAGGACACTCGTAAAGGGTGGGTCTTACCCTTTTGCAGATATGGAGTTTGTATATTCAATCGCTCCAGTCGATAGAGCAAATTATTTCGAGAGGCGATTCAATAATGCTCATTAACAGAGTCTTATCTCTGGCCAAGAAGGTAGCACCTTATCAAATAGTGATGATAAGTTTTCTTACACTTAGGTTTACAATTAACATTGAAGTCAAAGATATAGATTCCCTAACAAATAAGATAAATAGTGCATAGTTATTTGGTTTATTTGCTCGCTTCCTTGTTTCCAAAGCAATGAGACCAGGTCTTCATTAACGACAGTAATCATAACCGAGTACTGTTTTTTTACTTGTCTTTAATTGGAATCATTTTGAGATGAGGCTTCTTAATCTGAGAATTAATTTTTATTTATTGCGATAGACAACAACTATGGAAGGCTGTAATTACTGGGGATACGGTTACAAGACTCAGCATTCCTATCCGAGGTCGCGGTAAATCACCCGAAGAAGGCCAGAGGTGAAATTTGGCCGAAACGTAGTGAAAGAAGAAACAACACACAACCCCCCCAAAAAACCTACTGTTTTTTTGTTCTTCAGTATACGTGGCTTGTCACGAGATTTACCAATGGATGTGACATCGATCCCGTTGTGTCCTGGGTATAACGCTAGGCTGATGGTGAGACTACACTCCAGGAGATGTGTGGAGTGTGGGGTACTCCTTCACGGCCATTATTCCTAGGTCCACTCTAACCGGGAGGAATAATAACGGTTGGAATCTCATTTGAGAGTCAAAGAGATCTGATATTTGTCAAGCACCCTACCTAACGCGCGAGTGCGACACAAAGCCTTCTTTAAGGTGGGTCTGGGCGTAGGGGCCGTAGCCCAGACATGACGGCATTCCCTAAAATGCCTCGGGTCCCGTCGGAATTTCCTCAAAAAGAGTCACCTCAGGCACCAGACGATTAACCGAGCCCCTCTGGAGACGGTTAGAACCTGGGGGATGGCCATTTGAAACCCAAGGAGAACCGGTCTTAACTACGTGACACGAATGCCGGGATTTCCCAGCACCCATATCAGACAGGCCTCTACCAACTTCCACAAAAGTCAAGACACACCCAACCTGATCCGTATATCAGGCAACACGGCTGGCTGAAATGCATCCCGACCCGGTAGGCCTGAACTCAATACAGTTTTATTTGACCCATAGATAGGACTCTATCAGGTACAATCACACCAAATCACATTGGACCTGGGGGCAATGGCAACGAAAGAATATTTAACATTCCCCAAATCTCCAAGGCTGGAGCCTCACCATCAGATGGTTTAATGTTATATCCAAGACACTCGTTGAGGGTGAGTCTTACCCCCTGCAGAGATGTAATCGGTGTATTCTACAGCCCCATCCGACTGGGCTTTAGTGATTATATGGTTTCAAGTAACTAATAAATACTTTTCATGGAATCGCACTTTATTTCATTTAAGTATCCTATCAAATAATTTACACAGATATTGTTTTCAAGTAACTCATAATAATAATTCTTAGTAAACAATTATAACTTCAAGTAACTACTATCTATACAAATTTGATCCCAGTTAAATAGCTTTAATTATTCCTATCTAACATTAATAATTCTAAGGGTAAAAAAGAGTTTTAAAAAAAAAAACAACCCAAAATAACAAAACAAACAAAAAACAAACAAAAAATAATCTCTTCAGAAACAACAATGCAAAAATTGCAAATATGATAAAATAATTTTGTGTTGGATTCCAAGCCACATTGGAGTGAGAGGAAACGAAAGAGCAGACTCGGCAGCCAAATCGGCCTTAGATCTAAGCCCTAAAGCTATCTCCATTCCATATACCGATTTGAAACCGATAATCAGTAAATTCCTGTACAAAAAATGTTAACAACGATGGGACATGAATATCAATAATAAACTCTTCCAAATTCAGCCCACCTTGGGAGAACGGAGACCAGCTTTTAGAGCATCGAGTAGAGAACAAGTTGTTATATCCCGATTGCGCATTGGTCATACAAGGCTCACTCACTCTTTCATACTGAAACAGGAATCACAACCACAGTGTTTGACGTGTCAGACAACTTGCGCGGTTAAACACATTCTTATAGAATGCAGAGCTTTCGCTGTCATCAGAAAGCGATTTTTCAAAGTGACTAGTTAACCGAATTGTTCGAAAAAATCAAAATAGATGACGTTCTGTCCTTCTTGCGAGAAACAGGTTTGTACGAAAAAATATGACGAATTAAAACTGATTAATCATGTGCAAACAAGCGAAATCCAGCTTATAGAAAATTTTACCTATTAAGTATTCATTGGTAAAAGGTATTTTCATATAGACAGAATTTGGCATTAAATAACCTACAAAGGTTGATACGCCATAAATCCCAACCAACCAAATCAAATATGAATATACAATAAACACAATTACCAAACATTTCGGGATAAAAATTACTTCAGACAGGTTGATAAGCCCTTAAAATCAATGAATTAATCAACCAATCAATGATTTCCACGCAACTATTGTTATCCAAAGAAAGGATAAAGGCCAATGCAGATAGGTACGTGAAGTCGCAAGAGTTTCCAGAACAATGTTAAAGACAATAACAAACTGCTTTAGAGACGCCAGACCCTGATTTTTACACTGGTCACCCACAATGTTTAGAGAGCCCATTATGCGAAGCTATTTTACGCCTAACTTCGGAAGGTGTGTGGTAAAGAGATGAACCTATACTTTTCATTCTATTATAAAAGCAAGGTTATTTTTTATTCCACCTTTCACATTCAAAATACTAATTTATCGTTGCAATAAAAATCTGTTCCTTAACCCACTCGATCAATTACGTAGCTAATTAATGACTGACGATAATTTAACAGTGAAAGAAACGGTTTGCGCCATATCACCAAAGTCGAGCAACTATGGGACTATCTCGATACTAAAATGGATGACCGATTTCAAATTACAGATACTGTAAGCAAAATAAGACCAATCTGCCGGACTAAGTAAAACATAAAATAACAGTAAAATTACAACCTGAAAATCGATCAATTAATCGATCAATCAAGAATATGGTGTGAATTGGTAGGTTCGATTTGAGCTGCTACAAACCAATAGAGTTTTAGAAACAGAATAAGGGATGAGTTTATCAGCCTGATTTGAGCTTCTGTAAACCAGTAAATATTGAGAAACAGAAAACGGGATGAGTTCATAGATTTGATTCTAGCTTCTGCAAAAAAAAAAAAAAAAAAAGTAAAAAAAAAAAAGAGATCAAGAAACAGAATATGTGATGAGTTTATTGGCCTGAGTTGAACTTCAGCAAAACAATTGAGATTAAGAAACAGAAAAAGCAGGATTTTATAGGTTTAAAGAAAAAAAATGTTATTTTTTTTCTCGGTGGGCCGATAATCCCTTTATTACGAAATATAGGTAGTATGAAAATAAAAAAAAGCAGATATGAATAATAATCATTAAAAGTAATAATCAAGCGAAGAATATAAAAAAAATAGGGGACAATATGCTTTTATTAGCAAAATAAGTAGCTTGCAATGTATTTTAAAGACCTTTTTTGACAAAGCTATGTTCAGTTACGCCGTTAAAAATGGTTGTTATTGTTGTATCGATATTTCGTCTCACTGGAAATATTTGAAATTCAGGGTATATAGACAGTGATAACAGATTGAAGAAAATCAATCTTACCAGAAAGCAATGAAATCTCGGTCATATGCAATATGATTTTACTGTAGGGAAGTGTAGAAATCGATGCTGGGAAATATTAGTACACTACGTTGAAATTTATTCCCAGGTGTACATCCTTCAGTGGCTTCTGAAATGTCATAAAAAGTAAATCATTTCTAAATTCAAGGTCAGACATAATACATAGTTCTAGGCTCATCTGTAAGATGTTATAGTGGGGCATAATGATATCAAATGACCGATATATATATTCACAGTAGTGAAATTTAAAAAAATCTTAAAAACGAAATCAAGGGATTGTATTCCATTATATGACCGACGGAAATATTCACAATGGTGAAATCATAAAATTTGGATTAAAATAGACTCACAGCATAAGAATAGCAGGATACAGGGCTACCCACAAAATTATATATACATATATATGTGTGTGTGTGTGTGTGTGATAGAAATTTGTGGAAAGTTGGATAATTCAAACACTTAAAACGGGTTTAGAAGGCGTGATATTTCGTTCTTTTATTTCATTTTAGAACTTTCTCAGGCTAAACCATTTTACACCTTTATCGTCTCCGTCATTTTGTCATGTTCCTCTTTTGCTTATATATAGAAAAACCCAGAAAATGGTTTAGCCTGAGAAAGTTCTTAAAATGAAATAAAAGAACGAAATATCGTATTTTTAAGACTTTTTCTTGACAAAGCTATGTTCAGTTACGCCGTTAAAAATGGTTGTTATTGCTGTATCGATATTTCGTCTCACTGGAAATATATGAAATTTAGGGTATATTGTCAGTGATAACAGATTGAAGAAAATCAATCTTGCCAGAAAGCAATGAAATCTCAGTCATTTGCAATATGATTTTACTGTAGGGAGGTGTAGAAACTTTCTCAGGCTAAACCATTTTACACCTTTATCCTCTCCGTCATTTTGTCATGTTCCTCTTTTGCTTATATATAGAAAAACCCAGAAAATGGTTTAGCCTGAGGAAGTTCTTAAAATGAAATAAAAGAACGAAATATCGCACCTTCTAAACCGGTTTTAAGTGTTTGATTGATCCAACTTTCCATATATTTCTATCCTATTGTCAGATTCCCCACAATCGATCATTTCAACACACACACACACACACACACACACACACACATTTGTATATGTATATATCATGATTAAAATTTAATTGTAGAAGTACTTTCAAGCAGTAAAATCTTTGCTGTGCTCAAAAATGCAGAGCAATTGTACAAAATATTTCAAGTATAAAACGGGATAATGATAGAAACTGGATAAACGTTCGTGGCTGAGATTCATGTTGTTCGTCTTCAGGTGAACGAGTATTCAACACATCTGGCGTCCTTTAGATTCAACTGAATATGCACTCCTTTTGAGCCAAGTGACAATCACGTAGTTGACATACAAATTCAAGTGGCTCCTTTTGGTGCCAAATTACCAAATAAGCATTTACTTTCATGGCGGCATTTAGCTACCAACTCTTTTGTTTAACAATCTATTCGAATCTGGAAAACTTATTAGAAGGTATTTTTCCTCCAAGTACATTTTACAATCTTTCGCTGCCGTATTACACACACACACACACACACACACACACACACACACACACACACACACACACATATATATATATATATATATATATATATATATATATATATATATCATGTTAGCAATGAGGCTATGTCTTAATCATTCATTAAAACCATTAAGTTTGAAAAATATGGTCTTTTTTGCCACATTAACGGATAGGCTTTCATTTCGGATGAAGAACCCAAAACAATATGATTACACAAACTTATATTTAAAAAATATAAAGGGTTATTGCAAACTTAATGGCTTTGCGGTCTGGCTTATCTGCTGAGGTCCATCTTTGAACAGGAGGGATTTGAATAAACGTCTTGATAGTTTTCCTGTCAGCACTATAAGTAATGTAAATCGAAATAAGTCAAAAATGGGCGCCAATCCACGGTGGTGCGCTGACTGACCCCTTTACCGCCAAAAGCAGATAATCTTTTATTTTCCAATACCAGGTGTAACAATGTATACTTTATCTAGCACCCCGGACTGAAGACAATAATAGAGGTCAGTAGACTCGATCGGCCATGTCACCAACTGCGAGGTGGAAATGGAGGTAGGGTGTTCAGTGAATTTCTATAAAAAACGATAGGACTTCTCAATTCGCCTTCTTTTGGTAACAGGAGTAGGAGGACACAAGCATTGGCGTGAACGGAAGATGAGGAACGATTCAAAGATACGTCAGTTCCAACTTGAACGAAGAAACTTCTCTGCACTATGTATCCGTTATTTCATTGCCATGTACTTCCATGGCCACAGAGACAGAATGGAGATGACAAAGCAACGGACGTACCAACGCTTGAGACAAGTAAAGTTTTTATGTTTCTCCTTTCCCATCTGACGATTAGCCATCATCTTGTTAAAGTAGACTTATCTCCCGTAACGAATGATTGACTCTTCAGGGGAAACAGGATAAGAACAGACAACAATATAGCTGTGTGCGAACAGGCATGTGTAGAGACAATCAGCGCTAATCCATACTAATCCTACTGTACAATGGTCGGTGAGAAAATAAAAAGAATATTGTTATTTAAAATACATTCAGCTGTTTTTTAAATTATATTTTGTTATTCCTAAATACTTGGGATATAACATACCGACACAGCAATTGTCAGTGACTATGCAACAATATTCTCTGGTGAAATTGAGGGAGAGGTTTTGTTTAACTGTAGGTTATATCATCATCATCATGTCGTTCCGCAGGCACGGATATCCCTGACCCTCTCTCGCCACTTCTCCCTATCGTTCATTGCCTCTGGCAGGTCTTCAGGGCTACATCCCGTATCTTCACATAGCTGCTGTATGTATGTTCGAGCTGGTCGTCCTGCTTTTTTCCCAGCCATATGTGGGGGTCCATAGGAGTACATCACTTATGTGCTCGTCCCTGCTTCTCCAGCAGTGACCTGCATGTCTGGTTCGTCTAACTTAGATAGTCCATCAAATTAATTGATTGATTGATTGTCAACATATCTAGGCTTATTTTATACCTGAAGATGAAGAAATTGTGATTATTTTACATTTATAGTTACATATGTTTGTTTGCCGAGTCAGCTGGGGCTGTAGAATACACCAATGGCTTTTCTGCAGAGGGTTAAGACCCTTCCAACGAGTGTCCTGAATATGACATTAATCTATCGGATGGTGAGGCACCAGTAATGTTGGAGCTTTGGGGAATGTGGAGTAACCCTTCATTGCCATCGCTCCCAGGTTCACTCTTGCCCGGAGTGGTAGCACCTGATAAGGTCATATCTATGGGTAAAATAGAACTAAACTGTGTACTAATGCTAAACTGATTTGTTTGAAATAGAGCTGTTTTGACATCTAACTGTTTGTAGACCAAGACTATACTCATACCAAACTGAATTGTTTGAAATTTAATTCGGCGTTAAATGACCCGAAAAGGATTGATACACAGTAAAAACCAACCAACCAACCTTTTTGGTATAGTTATTTCTTAGGGTTTTTTGCTCTCAGTAATATGATATCAAGTATTCCAATCAAATACAACTAAATTGTTCACAGTTGTATGATTTTAAGTATTCCCACCAAAAACTAATAATTATATGGCTCCAAGTAATTATTTCTATTGAGTGATAACCATTTGTTTGCACACATTTATATGGTTTGATCCTTAGTAAAGAATCATAGCTTCAAGTAACTATTTTTCATACAAGTGATTTACAGTTATATGTTATCAAGTATTCCTATCTTATGTAAATAATTTTGAAACAGATCTAGTTAACCCATTGATGGGAGCCTAACAGATACTTCCTCTCCAGCTCTGAGTGGACTGGGAAGTAATGGCAATGAAATGGTATTCCACACTCCCCAGATTTCCAGAACTGGAGTCTCACTAACAGATTTAGCTTAGTGTCCAACTCAGGACACCCCTTTTTTGCAGGGAGTCTTACCCCTATTAAGAGGGTACAGTCAGCGTGTTCTGAACTTTGGTTCAGAGCGAGGCTCCGAAAAGGAAAAATGGCAGACTTGAGGCCGTAGGGCTCCCAACTTCGGCAGGGCTACCTCCAGGTGGGCGAGCTGCATTATTGACTCCTTTTGACAAGCTTCGGCTCATCAGGCTCACATTTCACTAAGTGAGCCGATGAGCAACATAGACCAGCAGGGTTCGAACCTCGGCTCGTTCCCGACCTTCTCCTCCCCTTATCCCCACTTTAATCGGCCTTCGGGCTATTGACCTTGTGTCGAGCCTTGTCTGGTGGGAGACATTGGCAAATAGGGAGGGCGTTATATACCATCAAAGATTTTCTAAAAAAACTGCATCAAGACAAATCGTAATGACGAGAACGGGGCATGTGATAGAAAAAACCCAACTCTTTTTTAGATTGTTCTTGTGAGGGTCACTTTCTGGTAAAAGTTAAGTCCAGTTACACTCTTGAAACTTTTGAACTGCTATGTCATTGCATTGTCTTTAATTAGATAATTTTACTCTCACACGGAGCTGTTTCATATTTTCGTTTTTTATTAGTAAAAACTCTCGTACATTTTTTTAAAAGTTCTTTCTACATGATGATAGCATATTTCAACATTATAAAAGCATTTATAAAAATGATTCGAACATAAGAACGCTTTTTTACGTTTTACAAGCGCATATCGGACACATTTTACCGGAAGTTTTATTTTTGATTTCCACAGAGGATTGATCGATATAAATTGATATTCGATTCACAGAAACACATATGACTATATAAGGCATATCTTCATGTAAATTGTGGTTGACGAGGAAAAAATACTTATGTTTCTATCTCAGTTGTTTTTCATATTTATTTACTATATATCAGATTTTCATATCTATCTATCTTGAGATCTCGAATGATGTAATGGTGAGACAGCTGGACGTGTTGACCTCTATTCATTTCTCATTGAGGGTCCCATATTTCTGGCTTTGTGCCAAAGTAAGTTAAGCCTAGCCTAGTAAATGTCTAATCTAACAATTAATCTTTCCATCAACTTATCTAAATATACTTTTGCAAGCTATTTTGGAAACCCAAATTGTTCGATAGTTAGATAATAAGAACTTTCTGCGAAACGAAACACTACGTGTGTAACATATTCAAAATACGAATACGTAAAATATACAGATATGTGAAAACGTTCACATGCATAGGAATCCCGAAACACTGACGACTTTCTTTAGTTCAATTACGAAACTTTTATTACCTTCTTGACTTTTAGGAGAGAGAGACACATTTTTTTTCTATTCTGACTGTTCCATCTGACCCGACAACGCGCCGCGCATCTCGTAGACCCAACTGGACTCGCCTCGCCCAGGTCCAAAAATCAACTAGCCTTCTCTTGGTTCAAATCTCAACTAACTGCTTTTTTTCAAAAATCATCCAAAATCCTCAGCCCATCACTTCCGGGCATGACGTCATTTACATCCCCAGTCCTTATTTCCTATCCGGGGTTTTTATTATGATATCTGTGATTGTCACATCCTCCCCGCACGAGCGTGAACACCTGCGCTCAATGTGTGCCCCTACCCGTGCACTAAGCCGAATAGTTCTAAGCCTAACTAAACCGAAAGATAAGATATAACCAACGAAAAATGATAATATAAAAAAAAAAATCCTTCCGCAATTATATAACACGTGTTCACGGGTCCTCAATTATATAATGTAGTTTGCTATATTGATAATATTTATTGATAACCGTTTAAAATTTACTTCATTGCTACTGTTTCCTCGTGGCTGAGGGGTAGAAGCTTGGATTGGCGTTTGAGTCAACTGGGTTTCGATCCCAGCTACGGGAAGCTAGTATGTCTAGCCACACTGATGAGTTCTGATAGAACGAAACACATCTGTCTGTGGATGACTTTATATATATATATATATATATATATAAATTCGACATTGATTAAAAGTACTGCTGAAAACTTTGATGCCCCCATGGGTGCACATGACAGCGCAAATCGCCAACTTGGTGGGGATATATATATTAGATACTTTGAGCAGGATTATCGACCCTAAGTAAATAAGCTTATTTAGAATTGATGGCCTCAGTTGTATTCCAGAGAGTAATGGCTCAAAAGCATTAATAATTCAAAAGAAAATTTTATGGACCTTTAAATTACTGGGATTTGAAATTGACATGATAATCTAAAAGTAGTGAATTTCCAAGATATTACTTTTAATTTATCTGAAAATAGCTTTAAACCCTTCCATAAAGACGAACAAACCCCCTCATATATTGATATTAATTCTAACCTCCCTAGATCGATAATTAGACAAATCACAAATCTTGTTAATATAAGAATTAATAGATTATCCTCAAATATAAATCTTTTATGAAAATAATAGAATATATGATGAGACCCTTGAAAAAAAGTGGACTTAAACAAAGATTAGAATACCTAGAAATTCTTACAGATAATTTTGAGACTTGTAACAATGAAAACGATAACAATACCAACGTTAACAACAACAACAACAATAGTAATAATGATAATAATTGTAATAGTAGGACTGTGAATGGTGAGACAAATAATAGGTTGAATAGCACTAGTAATAGGAATAACAATTAGAGCAACTGTAGAAATAAAAAAAAATCTAAACACAGGAAAAGAAATGTAATATGGTTCAACCCTTCTTTTTGTAAATTATCAACTATTAATATAGGTAAGAACTTCCTAAGGCTTATAGATAAACATTTCAATGGAAATAACCCATTGAAAAAAGAATTTATCAGGAAAACAATTAAAGTCAGTTATTCTTGCACTAATAATTCATACAAAATCATTAGCAACTATAATAAAAATTTAATAAAAAATCATGTGTTGATCGACAAGGTTGGAGTCAACCATTATGCAACTGTAGGGTTAGAGAAGAATGTCCTGTTGGTGGTAAATGTAATTCCAAGAATGTAGTGTATAAGGCAACCATTTTCCCAATGGAAAACAAAAAGGGCATAAAAATATACTATGGAATTTCTGCTGGAAATTGAAAGCAGAGGCTTTATAGCCGTAGGGATTCTTTTTCTAACCCTTCCTTAAGAAACCAAACAGCCCTTTCAAATGGTTCTGGAGATTGAAGGATAGTGGCCTTATACCATTACTTAGATGGAATTTTATTAAAAGATCAACCACCCCAAGTAATTTCAGAAGTAAATGTAATCTCAATCTATAAAAAAAAATTAGTATTATAAAACATATAAATACTAGTAAATTACTGAATCAAAGAAATGAATTGATATTCAAATGTCGCCATAAAAATAGATATAAGTTTATGTAAAACGACTTTAGGCTATATATATATATATATATATATATGTATATATATATATAAGCGTCAACAACTTTATATATATATATATATATATATATATATATATATATATATATATGTATGTATTTGTATGTATATATGTATATATGTTTAGATTTAATTAAAGTAAATGTACTTTGGATTTGATTATATATGTTTTAAGATTTGGTCTAAATTAATTCTTATATTTTAAAAAGGTGCTTTTTTATTTATTTGAATTATGTAGTAAGTGATATAAGCTATTAATTTATTTTGATTACCGAGTGCATATTATGAATGATATCTTTGTAGTACATAGTAATAATTATTGATATTAATTAGAATGATTTGCTATTGATATTAATTATTAAATGTTAATTATCATATCAAGTAATAACATATTGAGCTAGTTATTGACGTCTCTTGTTTTTCTTTTTGTTGGCATTGATGTTATTAATATTCATAAAAATAATGAGTTGAGGATTAGTTTATAATATTAATAGGTTTGACAATTAGTAGTAATAATTGTAATAGTAATATTAATTGTGATAATAATTCTTAATATGGTATTATCTATAATATTTGGTATGATTTTATTTATAAATGTAAGGATTTGAGGTTTAGTAATAATATGAATATTATAATTTGTATGATATAATTGTAATCTTGAGGATATATAATATTATGTTGCATTTGTTTATAATTTTAGATAATGTCTTAATAGTAACTGGAATAATTTTTATTTTTACTTTTAATGTGATCAGTTAAATTGAATAGTATTAAAATGACAATTTTCTTAGTTTTTTTTTTTATAAAATAGTATTAATATACAATATAATATTTTATAACATAATTTAATTTTGTTAAGAGGTTATTAATTCCCATGTAAATTGTTTATAGTGGATAATTTTCTCTTCCTAAATCAATTTATTCCTTTATTCTATATTTTTTACTTGTCTTTTTCATTTAAATCTAAAAGTTTGTTTGCCATTACATAAAAAAAAAGAAGTAGAAAGGAAAGAAAAGTTAAAAATTGATACATCTTGATATAGGAATTGAATGTCATTTGCCAACCAGACAGGAAAAACAAATGGTCTGGTCTTTACTTAGATATAAAAACTAAATAAAAAAAATTTTAAATAAAAAGAAATAAAAAGATGAAAAAAAAAAAAAATGCAAATGAAATTTGGGTTAGGGAGATAGAATTTTGTCGGTTTTTCTACATCTTCATTCGAAATTTCTCATTATTTCTTTTTCTGAAGATGCAGATCTAACATTTAAAAAATATAGGGTCTGCTGAAATAAATATTACAAATATATGAGTAATTTTTAAAGATTTTTCTTTCATATATATATATATATATATATATACTTCATTATTAATCACCGTATTTTAGAATCTTTATTATAGTATATATATATATATATATATATATATACACGAAGTGTTATTGGAAAACAGACCAAAACTATTTGATAATTGCATCGGCAAGAAACAATCACCAAGCGCTGTCTCTGTGTCTACGCAATCCTAACTATGCACACACACACACACACACACACACACACACACACACACACACACACACACACAAACATATATATATATATATATTGTACACCTAGTCGTTATCTAAATATGTTTGGTTGAATATCACGGATTGTTTCTTTTTTAAAATCTTCAAGTGAAGACGTTCGAGTCTTCTTGCTATTTTTATTATGTCTGGGTCAAGATGGTGAAGAAAGTACCCTATATTAAAAAAATAAATAAATAAATAAAAATTAAATAAATAAAATTAAATTAAAAAAAAAACAACATAAATATAGATAAAACTCATAGCCACAAACAATTTAATTCAACCCACGAAGATGACCAGCGAAATGGTTAAAACAGCTTAGTCTAGTATGGGGGTACTTTCTTCACCATCTTGAACAAGACATAAAAAGAATAGTAAAAAGACTCGAACGTATTCACTAGAAGATTTAAAAAAAGAAACAATCCGTGGTATTCAACTAAACGCACACACACACACACACACACACACACACACACATATATATATATATATTGAGTACGAGTCATGGTTATCTTTCGATGGCTGTTTTTATTCTCATCTATAGAAGCCACTCTTATAGATGAGCAGCAGTAGTTCCCCGATCGAACTGACAATCCTGAGCGTTAAGCCGCAAGACTCATACGTTCACCATGCTGCTTCCCATGTGTGACTATGTACTTAGGATTTCGATCGACAAAATCAGAGAAAATGGCTTCGAGCTGACTAAGAGAAGAAGCAAAAGGTACCCCGCAAAAACAATCACGGACGCCGACTACGCTGATGACTTGGCGTTACTACTGAATACGCCTAATCAAGCAGAGACACTACTGCCTAGTCTGGAACGAGCCGCAGCTGGCATTGGCCTCCATGTCAATGCAAACAAAACTGAATATATGTGTTACAACCAAACGAGCAACATTACCACACTAGACGGAGCCTCTCTGAAACTAGTAGACAAATTCACCTACCTAGGAAGTAGCGTCTCATCAACCGAAAAAGACATCGACACACGACTGACGAAGGCATGGACAGCTATCGATAGGCTCTCGATCATATGGAAGTCGGACCTAACCGATAAAATGAAACGCAGTTTCTTCCAGGCAGCGGTTGTGTCGATACTGCTATATGGATGCACCACATGGACGCTAACTAAGCGGCTGGAGAGGAAACTAGACGGAAATTACACAAGAATGTTGAGAGCAGTATTGAACAAGACCTGGCGACAACACCCCACGAGACACCAACTATACGGACACTTGCCCCCCATCACGAAAACTATACAAGTTAGACGAACCAGACACGCGGGACACTGCTGGAGAAGCAAGGACGAGCTCATAAGCGATGTACTCCTGTGGACCCCCACATATGGATGTGCAAAAGTAGGACGACCAGCACGAACTTACATATAGCAACTATGTGAGGACACAGGATGTAACCCTGAAGACCTGCCGGAGGCGATGAATGATAGGGAGAAGTGGCGAGAGAGGGTCAGGGATATCCGTGCTGGCGGCGCGACATGATGATGATGATATATATATGAGGGTCGTTCAAAAAGTTCTCTCTCACAGATTTTAGATTTATCACACCTCTCTCAACTTTGTATGGGCCGAATCTGCACAGAAATTAAGACAGAAATCTGAATGAGCCGTTGAAAATGGATACAGCGAACGGAGTTCAAGTTCAAGTTTAAAAGTATTTGTCCAAAAGTGAACGTAATAGCGTAAGTAGAGTTCGAACCTATTTACTACGATGTTGCATTCCAGCACACTAGCCACTATGCCACGAAGAGCCACCCCCTTACATTAATTGGCAAGCCTCTGAAACGAGTAAACCAGTTTAGATATCTCGGTAGCAATATCTCATCGATGGAAAGTAATGTCAACATGCGCATAGGTAAAGCATGGGCTACTATCGAAAGGTTATTGATCATAGAGAAATCTTATCTCCCTAATAAAATAAAACGGGAATTCTTCCAAGCTATAGCCATATCAGTACTACTGTATGGCTGCACTCCTTAGACTCTAACAAAACTAGCCTAGTCGGCTAGGGCTGTAGAATATACCAACTGCATCATGTAGAGGGGTGAGAGCTCCATCGCTAACAAGTGTCCTGTTATGACATTAAACAATCTGACTTCAGAGTTTCATGTGTGTACTATCAATAAAAGTGCCCATACGAAAAAAGTCTGGAAACTTATCGTATGCACCTCGATTTGTAAACAAATAGTTTGTAAGTAACAATTTTTAAACGAATCAGAGCTCATTTGTTTGCAGATCATTAAATGGGTTCAAGCATTGGTTTAAAACACTAACAGTTTTATTTACACAGAGTTAAATGGTCTTAAGCATTGTTATCTAACTCTAATAACTCGATTTTTCAGTCATTCGTTTGCACACAGTTAAATGGCTTCAAGGGTAGAAAATGATTAGATATTTCTATTTAACCCATAGAAAGGACCCTGACAAGTCAAAGACATAACGGGTCAGAGTAGACCGGAGAGTAATGTCAGTGAAGAATACTCCACATTCCCCAAAGCTCCAGGACTGAACCTTTACCATCAGATGGTTTATTATCTTATCCAGGACATTCGTTGGGGGTGGAGCGGAGATCGTCTTACTCTGCAGCAGAAATGTAGCCAGAGTATTCTACTGCCCCAGCCGACTGGGCTTTAGGGATGGTTTTTCACTATCTCTATCTAGCATCAATGATTCTATTTAATAATAATAATAATAATAATAATAGTGCACCTGTCCTAGAAAATGACACACATAAACTCCTATGGGACTTTGGCATACACACGGATCACATAATCTCGGCCAGAAGACCAGACTTAATAATAATCAACAAAAAAAATAGAACTTGCAAAATAGTCGACTTTGCTGTCCCGGCTGACCACAGAATAAAACTGAAAGAATGTGAAAAGAAGGATAAGTACCTCGATCTTGCTAGAGAATTGAAAAAACTGTGGAACATGCAGGTGACAATTATACCAATTGTAATTGGTGCGTTTGGAACAGTAACGAAAGGATTACTAAAGGGACTGGAGGACTTGGAAGTTGGTGGACGGGTGGAGACCATCCAAACAACAGCATTATTGAGAACGGCCAGGATACTGAGAAGAGTCCTGGAGACTTGAGGAGACTTGCTGTCACTCAGACTCCAGTGAAAAACCATCGGCTAACGCTGATGTGAAAAGCTCTAATGTGTGAATAATAATATTAATAATAGATAAGATAATTATTTAGCATTAATGATTCTATTTAATAATAATTATAATAATAGATAAGACGCAACAAAATAGTAAATGTCGGTTATGTGGTAATAGAAATGAAACGATCAGCCATATATTAGCGCAAAGAGTATAAGATTAGACACGACGGGATGGGGGAGTGGGTTCACTGGGAATTGTGCAAGAAGTTTAAATTTGACCATACGAACAAGTGGTATAAACATAGCCTGGAATCCGTCCCGGAGAATGAGACTCACAAACGTCTCTGGGATTTTGAGATACAAACGGATCACCTAATCTCGGCCAGACGACCAGACCTCGTGGATAGAAGAAAAAAAAAAGAGAGTACCTGCCGAATAGTGGACTTTGCTGTCCCAGTTGACCACAGAGAAAAAATTTTAAAAATCGAAAAGAGAGATGAATATCTAGACCTTGCAAGAGAACAAAAATAAAACAAACTATGGAACATGAAGGTGACAGTGATACCAATTGTAATTGGTACACTTGGAACAATCCCCAAATGATTGATAAAATGACTTGAAGACTTGGAAATAAGATTATAAGTGGAGACTATCCAGACTACTGCATTACTAAGATCGGCCAGAATACCGAGAAGAGTCCTGAAGACTTGAGGAGACTTGCTGTCACTCAAACACCAATGAAGAACCATCAGCTAACGCTGGTGTGAAAAACTCTCAAAAGAGTAAAATGATAATAATTATCATTTGTTAGTACACAGTTATATGGTTTCAAGTATTCTTATCAAATATACATAATTTTCAAACGGATCTATTTGATCCATGGATGGGACTGGTAGACGGAAGCATCGGCATAATAGTTCTCGCCAGTGTGAGAAAAGTGAAAAAAAAAAGAATTCGCTTGGACACCATTAGTCAAAAAAACGTTATTAATAGCAGATATGGCATCATAACATGAACCTTCGAACCCGCACTGGCACATTATTTCTGAAAGCAATAAAACAAACAAAAAACTCTTTGTTGGGTCTTTGTCATACGCAGGTTTAATTTAGTAGAACGCGCACATTTCGGCACACTGCATACTACAGTAACGCCTATTATTCTAGGAATTAAGGAGGTGCTCGTGGTGTAATTGTTATCGTCGTAGGAAATGGACACGGCGACTCGTGTTCAAATCCTGGACGAGACTGATTGCATTTCACATAGCACTAATACCCTTGGGAAAGGTATGAATCCAATTATTCTCCCTCCAGCTATGGGTAAATAGTAAGACAGACTGGGTTCTTCAGCCTTGGTGAGGCAACTAGTCTAGGAGAAGGAAAACTCTGAATTCAAACCTGTCAAACTCCGCTTAAAAATTGACCTTGTGTCATATCCTGCCCGAGCGGAGGGGTTGGGTAAATAGTATTATTCTAGGAATTAATCTCACCAATATCTTCCCGGCGGAGTCCTCGTGGCGTTAAGGAGCTGGACTGTAGAAAGCAAATTGGAACTCCAGTCGCGCTTCTACGATCACTTTCGCACTTATACCACTGGGAAATGTATGAACTCATTTATCATACCCCTATTGTTCTTCTACAAGAATGGCTTTGGCATTAAATAACCAACGAAGGTTGATATGCCGTTATACAAAGAAACAAAACCAAATTCTTCTTTTGTTTTTAACTTTATAGTAATTTACTAAGCTTTTTGCTTAGATGTGGCACAAGGCCGAATGAATGGGGCACCCAATGAGACTCAAATTCACTCTTGCAGGTTTGCTTGTCAAGCTTGCTAACTACTACACTACCCGAGGCGCCCATATTTTTAACTTTATATTTCAGTCAATGCGTTCGTAGTTCCTTTAATCCTGACCGATTTTTACTGTTGTTTTATTCAACTGCAGTCGTCATCTCAGATTTCAATAATCCGACCGTCAAAGATACGAGCTGTTCTATCGTTTTGTTTTGTTTCATAGTATATCAACCTTCGTAAGTTATTCAATGTCACAGCCGTGTCATTTTAGACTAACAATAGTGGTACTATTTAATCCATAGCTAGGAGGATATGGGGGTTCATAACTTTCCCAAGGGAATTTATCCGAAAGTGAACGTACTAGCAAGACTGGAGTTCGAACTCGCGGTCAAGCGCGTTAACCATTACACCACAAGGACACTCCCGAGCTGTTCTACGTAATTTCAGCGAAAAGTGAGCAATGAACTGGTCAGCAATTGCATCCACCACTAACAAGCTAATCATCGCTCGAAGGAAAGTACTCAGAAGAACGCAATCAACAAGTGACTGCCTTACTAAATAAACCTTGTACTGCTTATAAGTATTTAAACAAAGTGACAATTTGATTTAACTCGTTTGATTTTGAGAGTTAAAAACAACAGCATAACAGAAACAGGATATTATGCAAGAATCAACTTTTATCACAATCAACACAAAACATGCATTTAATGATATTTTATGGTAAAATATATGGGGGAAATAACTAATAGAATTACATTTTTGAATGAAAAAGAAAACACATACATAAAAAAATTAAACCAAAAAAAAAAAAAGAAATTTTGTCGATCCTTCTAAAATCTTGCTGAGAATTAAACAAGAACAGTGAAAATGCAAATTCTTATGGCTATTCGGAGCATTTGCCAAACTACAAAGTTAATTTTAATCCATCCCGCTGAAAATCCTTTCTGGCCTTTATAATCTTTGTCAATAAAAGACATATTTTGTATTTGTTCAACTACTATTTGGAAAAGTTGCCAAACAAGTAAGTTTAATCGGTGTTGTATCGTTGGTTCAATAAAGGTATTCCACAGGTACAAAGAGTTGGCAAGTCTATCAGAGAGCGATTAACGCTTTTTTCCTGAAGTAGTCAGACATCGTCCATTTATATCTTTACCGGTGTCATACTAAAAAGTGTCACTGAGTGTATAGTTCCAAGACAAATTTACTTACCTAGGAAGCAGCGTCGAATCAACCGAAAAGGACATCGAAACGAGGTTAACGAAAGCATGGACAGCTATCAATAGGCTATCGATTATATGGAAATCAGACCTAACCGATAAAATGAAACGCAGTTTCTTCCAGGCAGCGGTCACATCGATACTGCTATATGGATGCACTACATGGACGCTAACAAAACGGCTGGAGAAGAAGCTAGACGGCAATTACACAAGAATGCTGCGTGCAATCTTGAACAAGTCCTGGCGGCAACACCCCACAAGACACCAACTATACGGCCACCTGCCTCCTATCACGAAAACGATTCAAGTTAGACGAACCAGACATGCAGGACACTGCTGGAGAAGCAGGGACGAACTCATAAGAGATGTACTCTTATGGACCACCACACATGGCCGTGCAAAAGCAGGACGACCAGCACGAACATACATTCAGCAGCTATGTGAGAATACGGGATGTTGTCCTGACGACCTGCCTAGGGCGATGAACGATAGGGAGGAGTGGCGAGAGAGGGTCAGGGATATCCGTGCTACCAGCGCGACATCATGATGATGATAACAATTGGATACTCCAACTCAAAATCCTTTATGACCCTTCCAATGTCAGTTTGCCTTTTCAGTTTCTTTGATCTATTATTATAGAAACTAATGATTAGTATTTCAATAAATACAAAAAATATTTATTAACTAAGTTTGCAAATAAGATTTGTTTTTTTCTTAGCTACTGTTCTATTTTTTAATTGTCTAAGTGAAGCAAGTAGAAACGAAGTGAGCTTTTATTCAATTACTTATGAGCTGAAGTACATATTACTTGTATTAGGAATAGCCACCGCTGTTACACATCTTGCGAGCATTTCCCTTTTAACATTTGATAGCAAGTACATATTACTTGTATTAGGAATAGCCACTGCTGTTACACATCTTGCGAGCATTCCCTTTTAACATTTGATAGCAAGTACATATTACTTGTATTAGGAATAGCCACTGCTGTTACACATCTTGCGAGCATTCCCTTTTAACTTTTTATAGCAAGTACATATTACTTGTATTAGGAATAGCCACTGCTGTTACACATCTTGCGAGCATTCCCTTTTAACTTTTTATAGCAAGTACATATTACTTGTATTAGGAATAGCCACTGCTGTTACACATCTTGCGAGCATTCCCTTTTAACATTTGATAGCAAAGTTTACGGTCGACTTTTCAAGAAAAGGGTTCAGTCTTCGAATGGGGACAAGTAAAGTTTGGATAAGACGACTGCTGAGTTTTAATGAGTCGAAAAAGACACAGCGTGGAAGGGTCGTCTGTTGGGATAAGTGAAACCAAGGACACGTTGAACGATGGAGCAGAAGGAGGTAGGGAACTTAAACGTAGTACTGCTTGGAAGTCGGTCTGATCCTTGGATAAATAATTCCGAACGACAAGAAAATATTTGTTCGTTCGCTGTTTGACTGAAATGTGTCAAGGAAGGATCCTGTCAAGGCTAACAAAAATTGTGTGCTTTTCTTTTCTTTAGTTTTCTTTTATTTTTTTAAATAAAAAAGTTTTACTCTTTCTTATATATATATATATATATATATATATATATATATATATATATATATATATATCCTTAAGCCTTAAATGTTCTCAATTTTAAACTTTTTCTTTAGTGTTCATTTTAAATTCCAAGGCAGTAAGACCTGGTTGCTTCAGCTGATTTTATTAGAAACCAGTTATGAATTAGAACTATAAATCTGGTACATCTGAAACAGATGGGTCCCTCCCGTCAAAATGAATAAACAAATAAATAAATAAATAAATAGGAATGAAAATAAATAAATAGAAAAAGATTTTTCTCGCTTCAAATTTTTGTTGTTTCGCCGGTTATTTAATGCCAAAGCCATCTTTATCGAAAGACATTAGTAGTACTATTTAACTCATAGTTAAGGGTATAAGGGAGTTCAGGCCTTTCATAAGAGTATTAGTCCGAAAGTGAATGCAATAGGGCGACTGGAGTTCGAACTCGTTCATTACGATGTCCCAGTCCAATACCTTAGCCTCTACACCACTGGTACTGCCCAATTTTTGTTGCTTAACATTTAGAAGATCTTCGTCTACTCAGGCAATTTCTTAGCTTTGAAAAAATACTTCTAAACCAGATTGGTTCCCAAGACCCCGCCTCCAAAAAACGAAAAAATAAAACCCCGAAAAAACTCAAACAAGCAACAGCAACAACAAACAAACAAAAACAAAAGAAAAACAAAAACAAAAATCAAAACAAAACAAAAGCAAAAAAAAAAAAAAAAACGGAAACAGAAAACATTTATTCATGATTATTTGTAGTGCTTAGCCTTCAGAAGACTTTCCTCTCCTCAGACAATTTGTCAGATTTTTATCGTTCATGATAGGAAAGGGACATAACAATTAAGACCCGAGTTTCAATGATGTGAGCATCATTTCAAAGTTGACAACTGAAAATATATCCAAGTAGAACCTTCATCTAAAACCATTTCAAAAGAATGAAAGACAAGGGAGATAACTGTTGTAGTGTGGGTAAAATCGGCAAATCCTCCAAGTTGGGATGCACAAAAAGTATCAATAATTCAGCTTCTGGAAGCCGAGTCCATTCATCCCCTCCCACCCTTCTTTCCTGTGTCTATTCTGAATTATTTCATCCATAAGATCTGAAGAAGTCCTGTTAGTTTTGTTGGTGTTTTTGATTTATATCAAAAACCCATAACATGATGGAAATGGATTTATAATCCTAATGTGACCGGTTTTTGGTTTTTCTTAAAGAAATTATTGCTCTGTAATGTCTGTTACATTGAGCTCTTTACCAGGAAAATTTAAATGTTCACTGTTGAATGTTTTTTTTTGTCCTGATAGAATTACTCCCAACTCCGGTTTAACTGGACTAAATAATACTATATATATATATATATACATATATATATTAAAATGAGTAGGTCCACGAAGAGATTTGTATCTTTTTGGATTTATTGATTTGTTTTGTTCTTACATACGTGTATGTTTCCAGCTTGGTGCTTTCGTCAAAGAACATATATGGCACAAGGCCTTGTTAATGGGGTACTCATTGAGACTCATTTGTGTTTGTAGTTTGAATGGTTTTCAGTTGGTTATGGTTTTATAAAGAGGTTCACCCCTCTCTTTTTCTTAGAGTGTGTTCACCTTAGCCTGCTCATTGGTCTTTGATATTTGATATGTTTTTGTCGTTGTGTGTGTGTGTAAGTGTGTGTTGGAGTGGTTTCGGATTTCACTTACAGTTATTTTTTCTCTCTGTGTGTGCGAGTGTGTATGTCTTGGGAGTTTATGTGTGTGTATGTGTGTGTGTGATAGAGAGAGAGAGAGAGAGAGAGAGAGAGAGAGAGAGAGAAGTTAGAATATTTACTAAGCGCAGTTGACTTTATGTCTACGATATCTCAACTTTGATCTACATATTCCCTATCACCGATATTGAGCACTCTTTATTTATAAGTATAGCAAACTGCATCATATCATTTTATAACATGATAGAAAAAGATTAGTTTTGTCTTTTTTCACTTTCTTCTTGAGAATATCTTTAATTATTGAAAAATATTAATTGTATAGTTTATCTGTTTGATTTATAAAAATTATTTTCTTTTTTCTTCGTGTATAAAACTAAATGCTGTATTTAGTATATAGGAATTTAGGAGAGGAAACATTTTCATCTTTATAGCTTACATTGATTTTATTGTCAACACATTCAATTATTTTTATGCGTGTTTACAACATTCTAAAGCGGAGAGTTGTGGGTCAAATAGGCAGGTTTGCAAATTATTCATATTAGATAGGAAAATTTGATATCAGATAACCATATAAAAAACAACCTCTTAAACTAGACAAAATGTAAATATATAATGTACGCATTTCCATAACCACTAGGCATAAAATAACCGCAGACATTAAAATAAATTAATCAATCATATTTAGTTGTCTAAATTTCTGAGACGAAGCTTGATGATTTTTATCAGTAAGAATTTTCGGACTATTTTCTTCGTCTTTATTGTTATTCGCACAACGTTTCGGCCACTGTATCCTCCGGCCTTCAATCAAGTGTCCCCTGTTTATCTGGGCATAGAAATGATTCAACCAGGGAAATCATTTTTAAAGTTTGACTGTTGATCGAGAAAATAGTCTGAAAACGCTTACTGATAAAAAAAAAACAATCATATTTACAACAAAATCTTAAGTTCAAACGTGTGGTTAACTTAGTCGAAACTTAATTAGTATATACTACTTGAAAGAAATTAATCTTTATCGTCTTTTTATGATGACTTTTACGAGCAAGCATTGGGTTATCATGTTCTAAAGTAGAGATGTTCAATTTTAATTGGTCTTTCAATGTGGAAAGCCGCATTAGATGGTATAGAAAGCTTCATAGAGTCTTGTTCTCCACACTTGTCCTAATTAAATCGTGGTAACATTAGCCTAAAACAGCACAAGACCAAAAGGAACAGGAGAGGGAATGACGTTAAGAATATTGATTGATCGATTGATTGATTTTAATTGCATGTCAACCGGTATAGGGTTATTTTATGAATAGACGTTTGTGAATCGCATACATTGGACATTTATATTTACATTTTTGATGTAGGTGGGTTTGTTTTTTTTTGCAGACAGTTTTATAAGTATATGAGTATAAGATATTAGAATCAGATAGGAATATTTGATATCAATCAAGTATTCCTATCTGATTCTAATATCTTATATCAATTATATAGTTTATTTCTATTTAATGATAATTATTTTTTTGACACAGTTATATGGTTTCAAGTAATTAATAAATATAATCCCTAGTAAAAAAAATCATGGCTTCAAGTAACTATTCTTGTTAGAAATAATTCATTCACAGTTATATGGTATCAAGAATTCCTATCTTATACAAATAGTTTTTAAACAGATGTATTTGACCCATAAATAAGACTCTAACCCCTGGTTAGAATGGGCCTGGGTGTATTGGCAATCAAGGAGTATTCCACTCTCCTCAGAGCTCCCAAACTAGACCCACACTATCAGATGCAGTTTAGTGTCATACCGATGACACCCAATTTTTTTGTTGGAGATTACCCCTCTGCGGGAGATACCGTCGGCGTATTTGAAACCTCGCTGACAGGGTGGCATTGTTCAAAGTCAATGTGGCTTGTCTGCATGCCTTTTAAACCAACATTCGAGTTTTACCAGGATGAGAACATCATCCTCTGACAAGTGAGGAAATGCGTCATTATCTCACTCACCAAGAAGGATATCTTAGGAATTGACATATGGATTTAGAGATATCAAATGCTAGATTGATACTATATTATCTGGTAGATAGTTTGCTGTGAGCATTCGGTATGCAAGTTTTTACCTTTTTTTAAAAAAAAAAAACCATCGACTTAGAGAGGAAAGCAGACTTACGATTACCCTACCTGATGTACCCGTACCTGAACAGATAGGTTATTGGGAGTAAAATACTTTTTAGCACTTCTTGCTACGCTAAACACTTACCGATTTATTCTTCTCTTTCTCGTTCAATTAGAATGCAGCAATATTGATGCCAGTTCCCGGGAAAACTGTCTGCGGCAACGTCGGAAGCACACGGCAGCTCTGTGAGCAGATGTGGTTGTGCTCCGTATTAGCAGTGCCAATAGCTGCCTTAGTAGCAACAGGCTTGAATTAGAAATCGAATTTGGTCGAGAAGAGTTATTTCACTCTTTGTTCGATCTGCAACTGTCTGGGTCAGCGTTTTCTGCAATATTATCGAAGATAATGTTAAATATTGCTATGATTGTTTAGACGTCTGATCCAATTTATTGGCAATTTGCTTAACGTAAATAGCAGCAAGGGAAATTAGATCTATCTATCTATCTATCTATGTCTACTCATGGGTAGAGTGGTAGTTTTACTTTTCTTACTCATATCTATCTATCTATCTATCTATCTAACTAATAAATAAATACCCTATCTATCTATCTATCTATCTATCTATCTATGTCTACTCATGGATAGAGTGGTAGTTTTACTTTTCTTATTCATATCTATCTATCTATCTATCTATCTATGTCAGTCTCTTCATATCTATCTATATATCTAACAAACTCTACTCATGGTTAGGGTGGTAGTTTTACTTCTCTTACTAATGGTTAAAGTACTCGTTTTATAATTCTTTATGAGAAGGGTCTTCAAATCAACTCTTTGTGAATGTGTCCTTGTTTGATGATCTTATATTAATCTATATTGAAACATCATCGTATTTATATATCACCATATTTTATGTAATTCCTTTATCACTGCTTTTTCTGTTTCTCCGTAATCTTTTTTACTCTCTGTATCTATCATATATATATATATATATATATATATATATATATATATATATATATGTTTGATCAAATAGGATAGAAATTTTGCTTCTGCCTATTTTATAATTGATACGTTCAAGTAATGGGCCGGGAGACCTGGGCTCAAAGCCAAGTCGCGTCAAAGACTTTAAAAATGGTATTTGATACCTCCTTGCTTAACACTCAGCAATATAAGGTACGTATCAAGGGTACAGTGGAGCAATCCAAAGGAAAGGAGTAGCGCCCTCCCCTACACCTCGGTGTAGTAGCTATTGAAAAGGGAGCCTTCTGGTCGCCCTCGACTACGGTCACCAACTTTACTTATTGACATCTGAATTGAATGAATTCATAAAGACGCTAAATATTTCTCAAATACATTCGGCCTCAGTTGTAGCTATCTTTGGGGGATCGAACAGTGAAATGACAAACACAATGACGAGTCGCGTGCATTTATAAAATGAGGTGGAGGAAGATCAAATAGGAGGGGAATTTATGAAAGAGAAGAACTTTACACAAGGTAAAAAGAAAAATTGGTGGGAAAAATGTTAAAGACATTTCAGAACGCTGCTGCTACTTAAAAAGTGATATTGTTTAAGGAAGGTTTGTTAATCTTTATATAGAGAGCTTCAAGAGTTTTTTCTTTGAGTATTAAGAAAGTATTTTCATTTAGAAGTTTTCTGTATTTAGAGGAGGGACACGAATGAGTTTTAAGTGATTGAGAGATGAAACTAATGCCGGATAGGTGAAAGGTTAAACGTCTTACAGTGTATTATCTGGCCGATGTAGGTACTTATTTTATTGGAGAAGCATTCTTCAATATAATAAGTACCTCCAATAAAGTTATTTTCTTCTGTAAATTCCCTTCCCATTTGTTCTTCCTCCTACTCTTTATATAAACGAATGCGACTCGTCAATTTGTATCAGTTCACTGTTTGTTCTCCTAAAGATGTCTCCAGCTGGGGCTGAAAGGACTTGAAAAAATATGGCGCCTTTTTGAATTCATTCCATCCAGATGTCAAACGACTGATAGGAGGACTCCAACGGATCAACTATTAAATCGGTAGAAGTGAAGTGTCTGTCCTATTTAATCAAAAGTCAAACACGTTTAAAAGATATGATGCTGCGCGCCATACACCTATATATATATAAATATATAGGTGTGTGTATTACGAACGAAAGAATAGACATATGAAATTTCGTAGAAAAAATCATATATATAAATCTGTTTGAAGCGCACGTTGTGTAATGGTTATGGCCGTAGGAAATGAACACAGTGACTCAAGTTTAAAGCCTGGATGATTCTGTTTGCATTTCACATAGCGCTAACACCCTTTGGAAAGGTAAGCATCCTATAATCCTCCCTCCAGCTATGAGTAAATAATGCAGACTGGGCTCTTTAATTTTGTTGTGGAAACCGATCTAAGAAAAGAAATTCAAACCTATTAAACTACGTATGTGCGTGTGCGTGTGTATGTGTGTGTGTGTGTGTGTTAGGATAATTCTTTTTCAACCAAACGGGAACTTCGTTAGATGAGTTACAGCACGCGTTTCTGTATTTTAAACATTTTGTGGTTAAAAAAGGAAGCGATTCGATGGGAGCGTTACCTTGTTATTATATAAGAACACATTTCATATCACTAACATTCTATCCAGTGTTAATATCAATAAAATAACAAAAGATTGGGGTGTGTAAAATGATTAAAACAAGCATTTTCTCGCTTTTCCGTTTCATATTTCCTTTCCAAATTCAACATTTTGCCCTATTCCTGTTCTACGCATTCAATGCAATTATTTACTTTTTCCATCAGATTTGCTTCCGCCCAAGGAACATATGTTGATTGATAAACAAAAATGGCGACGTGATTCGCTTGTTTTTCTCAATCTTTAACCTGGAAGAGCTATTTATATGTGGAAAGCCAACCTTAAATAAGCTACACTGGCATATCGTGGGTACTTCGGGTAGTGCAATGGTTAGCAAGCTGAACTAGCAAGCCTTCACGAGTGAGTTACATTCTCACTGGGTGCCCCATTCATACGGCCTTATGCCACATCTAAGCAAAAAGCTTAGTAAATTACTACACTCGCATTGCGATATTTATGTTGGCAAAATAAAATTAGTGAATAAAAGTAATTTCCTGTTCCATTTGTAGGTTAATGACAAGAGTATGAAATTTCTATCATTGACGCTCTTGTCATTTATGTCAAATAAAATCACACCTCTCACCCAAATTCGATGTACCATAGATAAATAAAAATATTTACAATTGGTAATAAAGTCCAGAGTAATAATGAGAGTTTGCTCACTTAAGAGAGATTATCATCAAGTGCTGATTATATTGTAAAAGTAAGGATCCCGAAGGATCCCCAGGTGTAGGGGAAGGCGCTACTCCTTTCCCAGGTTTAACCCACTTTACCCTTGATCCGTACCTTATAATGCTGAGTGTTAAGCAAAGAGGCATCAAGTACCATTTTTTAAGTCTTTGGTATGACTCGACTTGGGATTGAACCCAGGCTTTATTTGTTTATATCATCATCATCATTATGACGTGCCGCCAGCACGGATATCCCTGACCCTCTCTCGCCACTTCTCCCTATTATTCGTCGCCTCTGGCAGGTCTTCAGGGTTACATCCTGTGTCCTCACATAGCTACTGTATGTAAGTTCGAGCTGGTCGTCCTGCTTTTGCTTGGCCATATGTGGGGGTCCATAGGAGTACATCACTTATGAGTTCGTCCTTACTTCTCCAGCAGTGTCCTGTGTGTCTGGTTCGTCTAACTTGTGTAGTTTTTGTGATGGGAGGCAAGTGGCCGTACAGTTGGTGTCTTGTGGGGTGTTGTCACCAGGACTTGTTCAATATTGCTCTCAGCATTCTTGTGTAATTGCCGTCTAGTTTCTTCTCCAGCCGTTTAGTTAGCGTCCATGTAGTGCATCCATATAGCAATATCGATACAACCGCTGCCTGGAAGAAACTGCGTTTCGGCTCGATATTAGTTTTGAACGAGTAAATATAAATTCTATGTGTACGTGTGTATGTGTAATTATATTAATTATTTTGTATATATAGGGTGTTAAGACAATCTTGCTGCAGTTTTTTTTTAAATTTTAAATCTAATTGCTCACGTTGTACAAATGATAAAATCATTTAATAAAAAAACATGAAAATTCAGCTCTTGAAATTTTGTTCTTGATGTATTTTCTGTTTATCGCATTTCAACATAGTCATATTGTGTTATATAGTTATCTTTTGATTCATGCAGAAATATACATATATATGCTGGATACATACCGACGCAATAATAATTAAGACGCACGATGATAAGGACGCAGGAAGGAAGACGCAGGAAGAAAGACTTCTTTATAAAATATTTTACCTCTCACTTTATTTGTAAGTTTCGAAAGGGTTGTTCAAAGTTTGCATGTGAGAGGGAGCTGGAGACCGAACATAACTGAAATATTTTGACCCCAAAGCTATGGCCGTCAGAGTTGTGTCTTTCTCGTTCTCCATGGCTGCTCAACCGGAACTCTGGAGTCCACTCTCCTGTGTGCTGGCTTTTCCTACTACATCGCGTACTCTCCGTCTGCAACTATATTGCTTGCCCTCAACTCTACTCGCCTGTCTGTGTTCCACTGTCCTCAATTCGTCGGCCTTTTATTACCTTTAAACTCCCACGCAGTGATATGGACACGCCTCCACGACTACTTCCGATATCTGGGGACCGGGATGTGTCACTTCCGCTTTCTTTGGAATGGCCTGTGTGATCGTCATCGAGCGGAAATAACTGTCATCCAGTTCAGAGGTCACTCTCTTCCGGTGCGTCAGCCTATGAGAGTATAATGGGATTTTTTTTACCTCGTCCCATTTCATCAGCCAATTTCCGCCCACGCGATTTCCTCTCATAACTGCCACTAGAATGTGTCACTTCCTTCCGGTACATCACCTTGAATGGCATTTTTGGCCGGGTCAAAAGGTCAAAACATAACAATTGTTGATATATTTTAAAAACTAGCGGAGGACTTTTTGAATTCTCTCGCGCTCTTTATCTTCTGAATACGAACTGTTGCTCCACATTTGCTACTCTGCGACGAGAGAGAATCATGTAAATAGTCATCTGACGAGACGGAGAATATAGTAATATTCTTCGCCGAAATAAATTTAAATGACAACTTAACCGAGTTTGAGTCTCCATCAAATTGTACTATATATATATATATATGTAAACAATCCATCCGCTAATGGCAGGATGTGAAATAAGGTTACCTTTTAAGTGAAGTAAAGCTGGTTTGAACTCAGAGTTTTCCTTCTCCTGAACTAGTTACCTAATAATCAGTTAACTATTTATGCAAACGCAACTTTAATTCTTAAATTATTTTTTAATGGGAATGATGGGTTTGGTGGCCACTGAGGAGAACACGAATATTAAATTGAATGTTTATGAGTTTGAGAAACAAATCACAGCGTTCTATGTTCAAAGTGCTTTTTTTTGTTTGCTTAGTAAATAATGAACATGGCTAAATTCAGATTCCACCATATATAAACTTGGAAAAAGCGAGAAAAATGGGCTCAACAGTTGTACAAATCCTGGGGTATTTTCCCTAGTTTTTTATGTTCATCCAGTAATATAAATTTCAGAGGAGAAGGGTTTCCTGTGGAGTAATGGCTAAAGTGCTTGATTGTGGTCTCGAAGTTAGTGAGTTCGAACTCCAGTCGGGCTATTACATTCACTTTCAGATTAATAGTCTTGGGGAAAAGCATAGACCTCCTGACCCCCCAGCTAGGGGTTAAATAGTATCACTGATGTTCTTCTACAATGATGTCTTTGACATTGAATAACCCACGAAGGTTGATATGCTAATCAAACAGAAGAAACCAAAGACAGAAAGAATGTTAATTTCCTTCAAATATGTGCATAGACTTTGCTTCAAGACCGAAAGTCATTTTAATAAATTCTTCTTTAAGAAAGATTTCTAAATTTGCACTTTTCCCTTCAACATAATTCTTTCATTTAAGGGACCCATATACTTTAAACAGGTCGTATGTGAATGACACATCACTAGTGGCCATCACATTCATTAGGCATTCTTATAGGTATACAATGTCTGGCAACTAGTCCACATGATCCAGTGATTTTATTCCTCTTGTAATGAAAGGGATTTATAAATACAGACTTGTAAGTTCATCCCGTGAGGGACCCCTATGCTTTTATTGATCCTGCCAAAATTTTATTCACCCCATGGATCTCTAGGAGAAGTTCTACATATAGAGTGTAGTCAGTGCAAATAAAAAGAACTAAAAGATGAATGCTTTCACTTTTTTATTTTATTCTAATGGTTGTCGTCTCAAATCCAAGTCAGCAGTTACAATATCGGCCTTTCTTTTTTTTTCTTACATCGTTCTCAAACCAATCGTAGCGTTGATTGTAAAATGTCAAATATGGTAGCATCAAAGGATCCAGATATTGTATCTCCTGGAAAACGGGATTTTTCTATTGTCCAATAATAACGCATACAAACACACAAATACATATAAACATATCTTCATAACACGCACAGAAACACGCGTATACATGTACATATAGTTTTATTAAGTATACACACAGACTCACAAACGTATACATACATACACATTTTCATAACACACAAATATAGAAAACATATTTTTATAAAATTCACATTCAGCGATCTGGGGAATTTCTAGTGCCCCCTTGCTGCTATCACTTTAAGGCCCCCTCTGACTTGGAAGGATGGTTTCTGTTTGGGTCTCATCTATAAGTCGAATTGATATGCTTGAAAATTATTTGTATTAGATAGGAATACTTGAAACCATATAACTGTGTGCTAAGAACAGAACTTTTCTTGATTGATTTTAAAATACCTCTTCATGTCTTCCTATTTTTGAAACCAGCCCAGAGGGAAATTGTAACATCGGCAATAGAGTGCGTGAGATTTTTCTGTGACCTCGTGTCTGACTTTTCCCTTTCCTGATATGAACTTGTTGTCATCTCTTCACCTCGTCTTTGTCTCTTCATCTCCACCAACTTTCACCAAGAACCCCGCAACACCACAATAAATATACTCTTCTACTCTGATAGAGTGGGAACGACAAACAAGCAACATTTCAAGGATACAAATGAACTAGAATAGAATCACTGATACAATATGCTCTCTTAGAAGGGATAATGAAATGAGAACAATATACCCCTATGGGTTGAATGGAGGATTCGAATCGGTTACCTGACAACGAGAGACACTCGAAAAAAATTGCATCATGACGTAAACGTTATAACTATGATATCATCCAAGATGTGAACGCTAATCTAAGGGCAACAGTGTATAGCCACTTATTCAGTATTGTATTTATCTTTATCCTCAAAGGCTATAATTTGCCGTACTTTTCGAAAACTTGAGTCCTTCAGTGAACTATGGAAGGGACAAATGATTGCATTCAACTGTGCTCCTCAAGCAGAGAGATCTTAATCTTTTATATATCTCACGCCAGTTAATAATATGCCAGCAAATCTACAGAAGGCGGTTGTGGCGAAACGGTTATCATCATTGTAGGACTCGGCTACCTGAGTTCAAATCCTGAACGAGGCAGTTTGCATTTCACATAGAACTAATACCCCTGGGAAAGGTATGAATCCAACTATTCTTCTTCCTGTTATGAGTAAATAGTTGGGCAGACTAGTCTTTTTAATCTTGGTATGGCAACCAGTCAAGGAGAAGGAAAACTCCGAAGTCAAACCAGTTTTAGATCTGGAGAGAAATGGGCTCTGCCAGGCTATTTCTGTTCAAGATACGCTACGAGTAACTCCCTCCCCAACCAAAAAACAATCCCCCTAAAAACAGGTTAACAAGTCAGTGAGAGAAAATTCACCACGTCCACAACGAATTGACAGAGAATGTGACGATGTTTATATTGTAAATTCGTATTATTATTATTATTATTATTATTATTATTATTATTATTATTATTATTATTATTCTACTGTTCTTGTGTTTTTTACACTAGAGCCAGCTGGTGGGCTTTTACTGGAGTCTGAGTGACACCAAGTCTCCTCAGGTCTCTAGGACTCTACTCACTATTCTGATTGATCTCTGAAATGTTGTAGTCTGAATAGTTTTGTTTCTTCCTCTGATTTCCAATTCTTCCAGTCTCCTTTCCAAGACTTTGGGAACCGTTCCAAGTATAACAAACCTATTCTTAAAATTTTCTACACTATTATAGTTTTAGATTTAATCAAGCAATGTGTTCCCAAATATATATTACTCTGTTAGGAAAAAAAATACTCTTGGTTAGTAGACTTAGTTTTTGAAATCTGTTTAGAAAGTAAATTTCAAAGTCAAGGAAACATTTTGAAAAATGTCTCCGATAATTAGAAATTTCATTAATTATTTTGAAAGTTTCATTCTTCCTACTTCTTTCTAATAAAGTAAAGTTGACGACCTTAGTCGAGGGTGACCCGAATGCTCCCTTTTCAGTAGCTACTACACCGAGGTGTGGGAGAGGGTGCTACTTCACTTCTGGATTGCTCCACTTTACCCTTGAACGCTGAGTGTTAAGCAAGGCTGCATCAAGTATCATTTTTGAGTCTTTGGTATGACTCGACCTGAGATTGAACCCCAATCTTCCGGACCATTGGCACTCTACTCATAAAGCCAATGGCCCGGTAAAGTAGTTAATCCTAATTTCTCTAATCTCTCCCTGTAACTGTAATCTTTTACTTTTTAAAATGATTTTTGTCAATTTTCTTTGTATGCCCGTAAGTTTCAGTATCACACTCTAATTTCCATGTCTAGATACTGGGGCTTTGGCCCGAGTACAATATTCTGTTTGAAGTCTTCTGAGGGTTTTATGTATTTTTACAGCATTTGCCTCCCTTGAAATAAAATTGATTTCAAGAAGTGAAGGTTATTTTCAGACTTGGCAGTTGAAGTTAATTTCTTTTTTTGACAAATCAATCCATTGATATTGCTTACATTTCTCTGGCTTGAGTATAAGTTAAATGCAATTTGTTGGAATTTGAGTCAAGAAATAAGAAGCTAGATCCAATAGATATTATATACAGCTGTACTCGTTAGATATAGAGTTACGTCTTTAGTTCTTCAGTTTCTCAAAGAAGTTTCTAAAAGTATGTATTCACCCCCCCCATATATATATATATATATATATATACGAGGAGCATACGATAAGTTTCCAGACATTTTTTTTTTAATTGTCGTAGACTCTTGAAAAGTCAGTATGTTATTGCTATATACCTTATGAGATGACTGACTAATTTTTATGATTTCAGCTTCAAATGAACAGCTACAGCAGCAATTGGTATACACTCTACGAAACCCTGATTGTCACAGCTGGTGAATTTAAAAAATGCAATCTGACACTTTAGAAGAACGATATGCAATAAAATTCTGTTTTAAACTTGGAAAAAATGATGCCACAGAAACGTATGGAATGCTTCAGACTGCTTTTGGAGCATCTTGCATGAATCGAGCATCAGTTTTTGAGTGGCATAAGAGATTCAAGGAAGGCACGGAATCTATGAGTGATGATGAGAGGTGTGGGAGGAGTAAGGAAGTCAATACACCAGAGTTGATTGGCCAAAGGGTTAGGGTTAGGGTTACTACGTTGAGGTTTTAAGGGAGTTAAGGAAGAGATTCCGTCGGAAGAGGCCAGCACTCTTCAAATCGGGTCAGTGGCATTTCCACCAGGAAAATACACCAGTCCACAGACTATTTGACTAAGATGGGCATCAAGACAGTTCGTCACCTTCCCTATAATCCAGACCTTGCACATTGTAACTTTTGGTTATTCCCTAAGCTCAGAGCTGTCGTTATGAGAGAATTGAGGAGATGAAAGAGGCTGTGACGAAGGTCATTGACATGCTCACACAAGAGGACTTCCATGGGGCTTTCCAGAAGTTGTTGGAACAGTATAATAAGTGAATTGCAGCTGAGGGAGATTACTTGGAAGGGGACTAGAGTTTCGTGTGTGTACTATCAATAAAAGTGCCCATACGAAAAAAAGTCTGGAAACTTATCGTATGCACCTCGTATATATATATATATATATATATATATATATATATATATATATATATATATATATATATGGACTCTCGTGGATAGTCACTACAGAAACTTTGCAATGTAATTTACCGTTCTGCGAAGCCATTGTACTGCTTTGACAGAGGTAGGTAATTCCAATATCAATTTTAGCGGGATCTGGGAGAAGACTATCACGTGTTATGTGGTACCCCATAAAGCTGAATGCTGATTGTTTAAGCTGTAGCTTTTTCCCCAATTCAGCTTGATCCCTTTTTTGCGACATGTATCATGGTCAGCTGTTACTCGTCTTCTCAACCAAACACAATTATGTCAATCTGCGACACATGCGACTCTATTCAAACCATCAAAGGCGGAGTGAAGACGCTTCTGAAAGATTTTCAAACTTACACAGATCTCAAAGGAGAATCTAAACTATCGATACCAACCGTATCTTGTTTGGAGAGTTGTAAGATGTTTAGATACATCGTCTAACACTATGCGCCAGTATGCTAATGTGACATCTACATTAGCAAAGTACTTCAGATTTGATCAATGCTGATTCAATTGCCACTAGACTTCTTAGTGTTCCATTTTGTTGATTCGTCAACAGGGGTGATAACTTCGCGTGTCTTCAGTCGTCTTAGTTCTTCCTTGTCTCAATGAATCATGGTCACTGATATTGTTTCAACTTGGGGACGCACATGTCCAGTTAATGATCCTAGTTCATCATTAAAAATGAATATTCAATCAGCAATCGTTTCTATTCTAACTCAAAGCTGATAATAACAATATTGTTCTAGTTCACTGTTATTAGATTCATCTACTCACTCATCCGTTTTCCAAGAAATTACACCAGGTTTTCATTTATGACAAGCTACGTTACACGATGCAACAAATGATGGTGACTTCAGTCTCGTTCCACCTTCATAGTTTCTTGATCACTTGCTGTAATTCGACTTTCTGTACATACTTCTGTGAGACCACATTTACAGTGGTATCACAGGTTTGGTTGATTTCTTTGTTTAATAGCATATCAACCTTTGTATGTTATTTAATGCCAAAGCCATTCTCCTAGAAGAACAATAGTGGTACTATTTAACCCATAGCTGGGAGGATAAGGGGGTTCATATCTTTCCCAAGGGTATTTTCCCGAAAGTGAAAGTAATAGCGCGACTGGAGTACGAACTCGCTTACTACGATTCCGCAGTCCATCGCTTTAACCATTACACCACGAGGACACTCCCCAGTGGTATCACAGATCACTTGAAACATCGTCGTCCTCTCGTTTACTATCATTTTAACATTTATCGTTTAACGTAACATTTTTTATCGGGGGTTCCCCTAATACAATGGTAACCGTCGTAGGGAATGAACACAGCGACTCCCGTTCAAATCCTGGACAAGTCTGTTGATATTTCACTTCGTGCTAATGCCTTTGGAAAACGTATGAATCCATCTATTCTCCCTCCAGCAATGGGTAAAATAGTAGGGCAGACTTGGTTTTTCAGCCTTGATATGGCAACCGTTCTGGGAGAAGAAAAACTCTGAATTCAGACTTCGCATAAAAATTGACCTTGTGTCGCATCCTGCTCGTGCTGAAGGGTTGGCAAGTAAAAACGGGACCCCGAGCAGTCAAGTACGAGAACTACAACAAAAATGAGAAAGATCATACCAAGGTCAGTGTTTGCCTTTCTCGTCCTGCGACGGTTTATTTCTCTTTGTCTATCTAAAGCGGTCGACTCAGTTTATGCTCTCTTTTCACTCTCTTCAGCGACTTTTAAGAGGAGTAGTAGCGAATAGTCCTTTGTATTAGCGAACCAAGAGGGTGTTTTGTGTGTTCATTACATTTTTTTCACGGCAATGTTACAACGGGTCCAATGGGAACTTAAGGTGTTGTGCTACTCTTATAGACTATTTAGAACGGTGGTGTTAAACGTATCTATGTGGTGCCGTAGCGTTACAAACGCCTATTAAGAACTGTGGTGGGACAAACCTTTATTAAAGCCGCGTTGGTGCAAGCGACTATTTGGTGTCGTAGTATTACATACCGAGGATTTTCCACTGACGTGTTTCCTCGGATACTTCACAGCGAAATAATTTCTATTGTCGCTCAATCTACATGTTTGATTCCACGTGTCTCTTATCGCAGATATTACTGCTTATTAATTCGTGTGTGTGGATTTTCTATTTGTAGCCATAGCTCAGCACCCTATTTATTTATTCTTCCATTTCGTCTCTCATAGCTACCAACTGTGTACTCGTGTCTCTACAACTCTGGTATCTGTCTATGCATTGTTGCAGTAACAGTTTTTGTGGCAATTTTATTCTCTTGGCCTGGCTATCCTACTACTAAGCGGTCACGTAAAAGACAGTCACAAAAGTTTGAAGAATTAGCCAGGTTGCATAGAATTACATTAGAATCAAAGGACTCACCTTTTTGTTGGTCTCTTTTGTTAAAAATCTACCATTCATAGGTTTTTCTTATTTGTCCAGTGAAGAGTGAGTTGAATTTTGCTATAAACGTCTTCAAGTCGCTCTTTCTTTCTGTTGCTGCCAACTGAAATCCATTGTAAACAATAAATACGTCTGGGCTTATCGCGTGGAGAAATTGCACCGTTTGTTACTATCTGTTTTGCCCTCCTAGTTTAGTGCTATGATTCATCCACATTTGTTTCTCTGTTTTTTAAGCTTCCATAGGGATTGGTAAGCCCGTGGTCGAAACGGCTCTTAAGAAAGATCTAACAGATGGTAGGTAAGAAGTATACATTGAATTATAATGCAACGTTCATTATTTATATTATGAATTACAGGTCTAAAAATAACTATTGATAAGAACGACATTTTTTTTTCTTTTTAGTTTTAAACGCAAATAGCAATACGCTGTTACAAGAGAGATTTAATGAGAAAAAAATTGCGAATAAACTACAAAATTGCAAACAATATATATGAGTATGTGTTTGTGTGTGTGTGTGATCAAATCGGACAGACACTCCATGTCTGCCGATTCGATCGTTGATCCGTTCAAGTCTTCGTATGAGTCGTTTGACTTTTGGAGGGAATACATTTAGAAAGGCGCCGTACGTTTCCCAAGTATTTTCAACCCCAACTGGAGCCATCTTCGGGGGAGCGTATAATGAAATGACAAATACAATAAAAAGTCATTTACATTTATCTAAAGAGTTGGAGGAAGAGCAAATCGGAGAGGAATTTACAGAAGAAAAGAGGAAAAATTACCGGAAAAAGTGCTAAAGACATATCAGAATATGGCTTCTATTTGAATAAACATGTTCAAAAGAAAAAATGCTGCATATATATATATATATATATATATATATATATATATATATATATATATATATATATATATGTATAGCTGTAATAAGCGGGGGGTGCAGGGAGCATGAGGCTATTTGAGATATAACAAAAATTAAAGTCAATGCCGACTTTAAACGTTATCGATGAAATTCTTTTTGTACATAATAAATTGAACAAAGTAATTCTAAGCTAATGTCCTCGCAGCGTAGTGGCTAACGTGTTGTCGTATAAACATGATGAAAGCGGCTGTAATACTAATTGTAATTGGTACGCTTAGTACAGTCACCGAAAGATTGGTACAAGGACTGGAGGACTTGGAAATAAGAGGACGAGTGGAGACCATCCCAAACTACCGCATTACTGAGATTGGCTAGAATACTGAGAAGAGTCCTGGAGACTTGAGGATACTTGCTCTCACTCAAGCTCCAGCGAGAAACCCTCGGCTAACGCTGGTGTGAAAAACTCGAAAAGGAGTAACAATAATATTGAAATTTGATCATACTACCAAATTGTGTATGTACAAACCAGAATTTGTCCAGGAAAATGAATTGTACAAAATTCTCTCGGATTTTGAAATACAAATGGATCACTTAATTCCTACTGGAAGGCCAGACCTAGTGGTAATTAACAAGAAAAAAGATTTTGCCGTCCCGACAGACCACAAAATAGAATTAAAAGAAAGCGAAAAGAAAGATAAGTGCTTAGACCTATATAGAAAAAAAATATAGGACATCAAGATGACGATGGTACTAATTATAACTGGAGCACTTGGAACAATCACCAAAGGATTGGTAAAGGGGCCAGAAGATTTAGAAATGAAAGGACAAGTGGAGACCATCCAAACTACGGCATTAGTAAGATCGGACAGAATACTGAGAAGAGTCCGAAAGACCTTAGAAGATTTGCTATCATTCAAACTCCACGAGAAACCATCAGCTAACGCGGGTGTAAAAAAAAAACAAACTCAAGAGTAAGATAATAATATAGATTTCATTCCTATCAAGGAGAATTTCCAAAATAACCCAAAATACAGGCTCCTTAACCCAACGAAAAAAAAAAAAAAAACAAATACAAAAAATTAGTAAAATGATCTTGGCTGAAATATGTGATACCCTGAGAAGTATCATAAATGTGAACCAATAGAAAAATACAAAAATAAATAAATACAATAAAATGGTTTCATGGGTCACAAAATTAAAGTAAGTGGGGATCTATTCAGTTTGACTTGAGAAAATGCATCCCTAAATCACCGAAGACCTACTTAACAAAATTTTTAACTAAATTCAACTGTTTATTAATAATGATGAAGAAAACATTTTAAAAAATGACGTAACATTGTTACAAGTTCTTCCTATTTTACTAAAACGTAACTAAGTTTAAAAGAAATACAGATTATTTACTCGACATTCGTTTATAATAGTAAGTTTTTGTGGTGATGAAATTTGCGGGATCGTTGATAAAATCCTACTTTGAAAAATGACCTACGAATTCAATAAAGAAAATTTCGGACTTTACCGTACGATGGCTTAATATGTTTAAATAATTGTAATGGCCGTAAAGTGGATCAAAAATTATTAAAAATTTTCAAAATGCATCACTTGAATTTGGATGTTGCGTCTATGTTTAAAACTGTTAATTTTCTTAACGTTACATTCAATTCGAACAAGAACACGTGGTAACCTTACAGAAAACCGATATATATATTGAAATCAAACCGGATCATCCACCCACTATTTATCAAAAAACATATTTACAAATCAATAGCTCATAGGCTACAAATGCTTAGAATATTGATATTTTCAACAAAGCTAAAATGGATTATAAATCAGCCCTCAAAAATAACGGAATACATACCAAATTGAACTCTACACAAAACAACGGCAATAAAAATCACAACAAAAGAACGAGAAAGAGAAACGTTATATTTTCCTCTGCCGCAAAACTGCCAAAACAAACGGGGAGAAAATATTTTTCTAATCGATAATTAAAAAAAAACTTAGAAAAAATCTACAACACTGAATAAATTCTTAAACAAAAATAATTTTGTAATGAATTATTCATGCATGAACAATATATATATATATATATGTGTGTGTGTGTGTGTGTGTAAATATAATTATGAACAATCATAATGTTTTAATATTAAACGAAAAGTATGATAGAACGACAGATGCATCAGCAGGGATAGAGGTAAATGCCCTTTGAGTGGTAATTATCTAAGTAACAATGTAATATATAAAGTCACCATCGAAAAAGAAGATAACTATAAAAACATATACGTTGGTAACACTGAACTGAATTTGGAAAAGAAGTGATACAGCTACAATCTCAGCTTCAGTAACTGAAGATATTTCAACAATACAACTTTATACAAGCATGTCTGGCAAATAAAGGACATAAAAGGTATCCTCATAATAGAGGGGAGAAAAGAAGACCAATGTTATAAATGAGGTGACTTTAACTACAGATCGAGTCGGGAAAAATGCATGTTGAGAAAAATTTGTAAAACAGAAGAAGCAGATTTGTAACTTAGTGAAAGGCTTATCCCTTGGGAAAGGTATGGACTTATCCCCCTAGCTATGGGTTAAATAGTACTACTGCTGTTTTTTCTAAAAGTGTGGTTTCGGCATTAAATAACTTCTATGCCTTAACTACTGGACTGTGTTTAATTCTATTATCTATTCTTCTCTATTTTAGACTATCAGAAAGAAAAAAAAGTCTTCTTTGAATGTTTCCTGTGCTAATTACGTTATTCGTTCTTATAAATGTTTCGCATGGTAACATCTCACCTCATGACAACAACCCACGCTATATAGACGCTTGACTGGCCACTTTTATCATACTCGTAAAACACGTGAAACCTAAGTAACGGACCTAAAGTGTCTCAAATTCTAATATTTACATATTTTTTGTACCTGTTCTGCTATTATAGCATCGAGAATACTTTTCACGCAAAACATTCCTTTTTTGTAGTTCTTATAGTTCAACCGACAGATTGTTTAATGTCATTACTAGGACACTCCGAAGAAATAGATCCACGACCTCACAAATATTAACCATCCGTAGAATCCTTGAAGGTGTACGGGCAAAAAACCTACAAGCGACATTAATTTTTGTTGACTTTACCAAGGCTTTCGATTCCATTCACAGAGGAAAGATGGAACAAATCCTACTAGCGTACGGCATACCTAAAGAAACCGTAGCGGCAATAACGATTCTCTATAGAAACACCAAAGTAAAAGTACGATCACCAGATGGAGACACAGAATATTTCGATATTGTAGCAGGAGTACTACAAGGGGACACGCTGGCTCCGTACCTCTTTATCATTTGTCTAGACTACGAACTTAGAACATCGATTGACAAAATCAAAGAGAATGGCTTCGAACTGACGAAGAAAAGAGCAGAAGGTACCCCGCAACAACAATTACCGACGCCGACTACGCCGATGACATAGCGATACTTGCAAATACACCTGACCAAGCCGAAACACTACTGCATAGTTTGGAACGAGCAGCAGCAAACATAGGCCTCTATGTTAATGCACACAAAACGGAATATATGTGCTATAATCAAACGGGGGACATCTCCACTCTAGAAGGAACCCCTCTTAAACTAGAAGACAAATTCACTTACCTAGGAAGCAGCGTCGAATCAACCGAAAAGGACATCGAAACGAGGTTAGCGAAAGCATGGACAGCTATCAAAAGGTTATCGATTATTTGGAAATCAGACCTAACCGATAAAATGAAACGCAGTTTCTTCCAGGCAGTGGTCACATCGATACTGCTATATGGCTGCACTACATGGACGCTAACAAAACGGCTGGAGAATAAGCTAGACGGCAATTACACAAGAATGCTACGTGCAATCTTAAACAAGTCCTGGCGGCAACACCCCACAAGACACCAACTGTACGGCCACCTGCCTCCTATCACGAAAACTATTCAAGTTAGACGAGCCAGACATGCAGGACACTGCTGGAGAAGCAGGGACGAACTCATAAGAGATGAACTCTTATGGAACCCCACACATGGCCGTGCAAAAGCAGGACGACCAGCACGAACATACATTCAGCAGCTATGTGAGGATACGGGATGTTGTCCTGAAGACCTACCTAGGGCGATGAACGATAGGGAGGAGTGGCGAGAGAGGGTCAGGGATATCCGTGCTACCAGCGCGATATGATGATGACTAGGACACTCGCTGGGAGGTCTTACCCCTCTGTAGTCGGTGTATTCTGTTCCAGTCGACTAGGCACTACTTGATAGGAAATCTTGAAACCCTACAACAGTGTGCAAAAAACTCTTAAACAACGACACAAAAATCGAACATTAACGTGATTCCCTAACCTCTGAGTATAAAAACCCTAGACAGGTCGACATGTCGTTAAAATCAATCAATCAATATATATATATATATATATATATATATATATATATATATATATATATATATACACAAATGTTGGTGAATACATTGATCCAAAATATTCTATTAAAGGTAAATTCAGTCATTGTTTATATATATACATATATATGCAAAATGAGCAATGTACATATGTATATGTACGTGTGTGTGTGTGTGTAGATATTGCACATGTTACATGTACATAGATGTATTTTGGCTCAAAGGACAAGAAAATTTATTTAATTCATTGAGTCCATATGAAAATTCCTGATTCGAAATTCCAGCCTTTACAAGAACGCAATCAATGTCTTATGACAAACAACGTTACCTTTTCATTAAATAGAGAAGGACCAACTACATTATGGAGATAAACAGATTTGAATATAGTGACATATATAATAGATTGAAAGAAATGGACGGAAGGAAACAAAATGAGATACATATTCGTTGAGAAATAAAAAAGATGAATTAAGATCAGTCGATTGTAAGATCGATAATAGGATTGGACTAAAAAAGATAACTAAAAATAGGCCGGACTGGTATAGATAGAACGAGAGATAGATATATAAGGTACTTTGGATTAGATAGATTGATAGATTAGTTACTTATGAAGGTCATAGATAGATAGATAGATAGATAGAAGGTCATATATCATTCCGTTCACTGGGTAGCCATAGGCTACCCAGTGTAAATCGAACATAAACAATACTGCTATCCTAAGTCAGTCTCAAGGAGATAGATTGAGAAGGCTGGGAAAGGCTGCAATAGATAGATTTTGTTAAAAAAAAGATAGCTATGAAAAGGCTGAGATAGATATGAACGGAATGATATATATGCATATGTGTGTGTGTGTGTGTGAGAGAGAGAGAGAGACAGACAGACAGACAGACAGACAGACAGAGTTTTTGCTTTGCGTTTGAACTACCCGACTCGTCTTTGCTAACTTGACAGAACAATGACTCGATTACAAAATAACTACATTCATTTATTTATTTCAATGTGGAGCCAAGAGAACGTGAAACTCAAACTGGATTTTTGTTGGAAATACACAGCAATAAAATGTCATGAACTTGCATGAAAATAAAACCAGTATGCACAAAGAGACTTGATAAAATAGTTTAATGCTCGGCGATAAGCAGAAGCTAGGCACCTCGTGTGGTTAGTAAGCTAAGCTACAAGACTATTGTAAGTGAGTTCGATTTTCACTTGGTGCTCCATACTTCTGGTCTTGTGCCAAACTAAGATACACTGAAATTCTAAATTTAACTATCTTTGTTTATCAATAATTCATTTTCTATTAACTCCAAAATCAGAACGATTACCTTTTTTGGTATCATGGCTAGCAAGCTAGTCTCGCAGGTCAGATACAACGGAGTATTGAATTCGCTCATCACAAGGTGCTCCATACTTATGGCCGCGTACGAAATCTAATTTATACTTAAAGAATATTAATGAACAGCTCGTGTGATGCTGTAGTTAGCTGGCTAGGCTCTCAGACCACTGCTAGTGGACATCGGTATGAAATAACTCAGGCTGAAATCTTGTAAACCAACCAACCAACCAACCATTTCTGGCCTGATTCCAAAAACGAAAAAAAACAAAAACAAAACAATAGCAGTGCAATAGTAAGCTAGTGTGATATACTATTATTAGTGATTTTGGTTCTTACTGGGTGCCCTATACTTATGGCCTTGGTAAATAACAGTCTCTATGGTAAATAAAATAAAGCGCTATGGAGGTAAAATCTATCTTTGGAGATAGGTATTGCTTCAGGGTCCATTGAAATTCTTATCCGTGAATAAAAGGTTAAAAAAAAGAAGAAAAAAGTCACCGATAATAAGTAAAATTTACGCCTAAAAGTACTTATGCATGAATAGTCACATATAAATATTATTTCAGTTTCTCTCTCTCTCTCTCTCTCTCTCTCTCTCTCTCTGTGTCTCTCTCACACACACACACATCGACACACAGACACATACATGTGGGTAGATAGACGGACAGAAAGATAGATTGATTGATAGAAAGAAAGGAAGGTCGATTGATAGATCGATATGGAGAGATTGAAATAGATTGAAGCAGACAGGTCGATTGACTGAAGAATATTGATTGCATTTATAGAGTGTATGCCAATGGCCCGGGAGACCGGTGTTCAGTTCCAGGTCGAGTCATACCAAAGACTCAAAAAATGATACTTGATGCCTCCGCGCTTAACACTCAGCATTATAAGGTACGGATCAAGGGTAGTGGGGCATCCAGTAGCGCCTTCCTTTACACCTCGGTGTAGTAGCAATTGAAAAGGGAACCTTTATATATTAAAATGAATAGGTCTGCAAATGACTTAAAATTTGGTATTTAGGTTCATTTATTTATTATTCGATATAGTTGTGCTACACGTGTTTCGGAGATTTCAGTTTTCATCAAGCTCGACTATGTGGAATTATAAGAAATAAATAAAAAGCTTGAATACTAAATTTTTAATCATTTGAAGACACATTCATTTTAAAATATTTAATTTTCTCTTGTTTGACCAACAACAATCGTTATATATTAAACACCCCACGTGACACCGTGATCACAACACCCAACATGGCATTCTAACACCCCACATGATACCATGTTTACAACGTTAAAAAAAAAAAATTGAACCTCCAACATCGTGTTCATTTACAAAAAAGATCTCCCCCATGCCTATTGTTTTTATACCCTAACCCTTACTCCAGCCCGCTTTTTCTGAAGATCTTGGAATCTCACTTGTATAAATTCCTGCTGCCTGTCCTCATTGCGCCCAACCATGTCTTTTTCTTTTTGTCACAGTAGATTAGATCCCTCTCCCATTTAGCGTAGGTCCGGCTTGTTTTCGGTGTTCTTGGACATCGAAAAACAGTCAGCCTCCATATCGTAGAAGTGGAGATAGGAGGGCAACCAAATGGTGAATTTTTTTGGCGGTTTTTCTCCCATCCCCATCATACACTATATTTTTGTATATAAAATCATTTTTTTGTTAATAAAATCATACATTCCATTTGGGGTTTAAAGTAGGTATTTTCAAAAGTGTGGTATTTTGGTGGCTGCAGCGCGCTTGGTCAACGCCTTATATTGTACTGTTGAATGGGTCGGCAAATGTGGCTAGCTAGGGCCCCTTAGACAATATAGTTATGGCAAGACCGCCCCCTTTCCCTTCCCCACAAAACTGTTGGGCCTCGTGCCAACCATTTTGTATAAAATGGAAATAAAGTGTTCATTTATAAAAAAAAAAAAAAAAGTCTTTGAAGATGAAGTTTTACTTTGAAAATAATTAGACTCAAATAATTATAATTATGTCGCATTGCAATAGCTCTCTAAATTAATTAAATACTATATATATATATATATATATATATATATATATATATATATATATATATATATATATATATTGTGGCATAAAATAACCACGAAGATCGATATGCCATTAAATAAAGAAAACAAATCTCACCTGAGAAGGAGGATAGATAGATAGATTTAAACAGAAACAAACAGACTAACAGATAGATAGATAGATAGATAGGAATAGAATGAAATAGAGAGACACAGACTGAGAGATAGACAGTCAGATAGAAAAATGTTGGGAATCTTATAAAACATCTTAAATGATCAAGATGACAGCCAAGAAAGTCTTAGATAAACATAGAGATAGATAGATAGATAGATAGATAGATACTGAGGAAGACAACTATTTAAAAAAGGATTCATCATTCATGACAAATAAAATCAACACCTGTCAGCCCAATTTTATTCATCACAAATAAATAAATGCATACACAATTGAGCATAAAGATAGACACAGTATGAAATGATGACGTAAGTTTTTAAATAAAAGGAAAGGCTGAAAAATTAACAGAAACTGAAAAATCCATATAAAAAAAAAACAAAAAAAGAAAGAAAGAAAGCCGTGTGTATCAGTCGTTCAAATCGTAATGCTGCATATTTATCGGTACGTACTGCTACGTTTATCGGTTTGAAACATTAACCGCATTCGGCAATCATTACATATTAACTTTGCTTCCCTTCTAGTCATCCATACAACTTGCCATTTTTTAATAGAAAAAAAAAACTCGAAGTAAATCAATGAATTATATTATACGATAAATACTATCTATTTTATAGCGATGGAGAAGGAGAACCACACACACACACGGGTGTGTGTGTGTATGTGTATGTGTGTGTGTGGAGCGAATAGGAAGAGATCTATGAATATATAAAGATAGGAATAGTCTGAGATAGATATATTACAAACAGACGTATATATATATATATATATATATATATATATATATATATATATATATATATACATGCATAAGACGGAAATATAGAGAGAGACAAATCGATATGTGAGAAACTGAATTATCTTCATATATATATATATATATATATATATATATATATATATATAAATTGACCTTGTGTCACATCCTGCTCATGCTGCGAGGTTGATACACACACACACACACACATATATATATATATATATATATATATATATATATTGACATCCACAGGCAGACTGTTTCGTTCTATCATAACTCTTCAGTGTGGCTAGACACGTCAATTTTTAAAGCAGAGTTCTATAGGTCTGAATTCAGAATTTTTCTTCTCCTAAATTGGTTGCCATACTAATGTTAAAGAACCCAGTCTACCTAACTATTTAGTCATAGCAGGACGGAGAATAGTCGGATGCATTACTTCCCCAAGGGTGTTAGCGCAAAGGGAGATGCTAACAGTCTTGTCTGAGACTTAAACCCAGGTTGCCCTGCTCAATTCTTCCGATGATAACCATTATATATATATTTCATTAAATCAAGGTCCCACTATACATATATATATATATATATATTAGTGGAACCTCGATTTACGAAAAGTCCATTATTCGAAAAATTCTGAATACGAAACGGGCTTTGAAGAAATTTCCGTCCCATACTCGATTCAAAAGGGAAGGTATCATTATTCGTAAAACATCGATAATTATTTTTCATTGATTTTATTATTTCCCCAATGTTTTTGAACAGTTATGGAAATGACTATGTTGTCATTAACGAACATATTCATTCGAGTGGATATGATATTTACACTTTATACGACTGCTTTTGGGGGCTGGAGCGAATTACGCTATTTATAGGGTAAATTTTGTCCCATAATACGAAAATTCCAAGATACGAAATCCCCTCCGCAATGAATTAATTTAGGATCTCGAGGTATCACTAGATAGATAGATAGATAGATAGAGAGAGAGAGAGAGAGAGAGAGAGAGAGAGAGAGAGAGAACGTTCATGTTATAGAAAGAAAGAAAGAAAGAAAGAAAGTGAAATGATCGAGTGACTAATGGTTACACTGTTTCGTGTCCGGAGGCAGTTAAGACCAACTTCACGCTTTCGCATTTTGAATATGGTAGCGAGGATATTGTTCCTTTAACAGTAAGATTTTTCTACAACTCTAACTAAATTCAGAAATACATCATTGACAGTTAATAATACTCAAAATTACCTAAAAAAATATCCTACAGGCGTCAAGTTACAAGTAAAATTACAAGTTCAAATTTCGGGTAAATATTAGACGCCAAGCACTCCTAAATCCACTCAACTTGCAAGTCGAAATATTCCATTGCTATTTGCACGCGAAACGTTGGTTGTCTCGTAACATGATTTTTATCATGAAATCTTATACGCAGGTATTTCCTGGGAAATTAGCTTTTCGTGGACGCATCGAGTAAATTGCCTTATATTAGAGTAACTGTTCACTGATTGATGGCGCAAGGCAAGGAGTACGGTGTATCCATTGAGAATCGAACTCACAAATAGTAATTGTCTGCTAGCCTAGCTTGTTAACCATTATATATCTCAAACACCTTAGCAATATATTACTAACATTCCCAATTTGTTTGTATATACGAGGTGTGTTAAAAAGTATCTGAGGTTGTATTGAGCCCTGTCAGCAGGTCTTAGAATATGTTGACTACATCCCCTGAAGAGAGGGTAAGAACCCCCCCCAAAGGGGTTTCCTGGGTATGACTCAAATCTGAATCTTGTGGTGAGGCTCTCGTTCTGGAGATCTGGGGAGTATGGAGCACCCCATCCTTGTCATTACTCCCTGGTTCCGTCTGATTCAGAGTGGTATTAGCTGTTAACGTTCCATCTATGGATAAAAAATACCGGTTTAAAAATTGTTAGTATTTAATAGGAATACTTGATTGCACATGACAGTGTGCAAATCATTTGTATTATGAATAATTACTCGAATTTATTATTACTTACGATGTATTATTAGTTTTACCTAATTTTCATTTTTATTTTCTGTTTCTAACAATCCTTCACTGAGTCTCTATCCAAGACCTAGCGTGAGGGAAGGTAATGATCATATGCATTCTATGTATTTATGTTTTTTCTGCCTCTTTTAGGTGATATTTTTCTGTCACATCAATTGTACTCCCTTAAGGAGATGAGAAGTTCTGCCAGATGAATTCTTTTAAAAAATTTCATATAGGTTGGGACAGCCAGGTATCTTGTTAATGTGTTTATCTATCCCTTTCTTTCAGGGCTCCCAATATTACTGACACGGTGGTAGTTTTAAGGTGCTGCATGTTCTCAATTTATTATTATTATTTCACTCCTTTAAGAGTTTTTTTTTACAACAACGTTGGCTGATGGTTTCTCATTGGAGTTTGTGTGACAGCAAGTCTCCCCAGGTCTCTTGGACTCTTCTCAGTATTCTTGCCGATCTTAGTAGTGCTGTTGTTTGGATGGTCTCCGCTTGTCCTCTTATTTCCAAGTTTTCCAGTCCATTTACCAATCTTTTGGGGATTGTTCCAAGTGCACGAATTACAATTGGTATCACCGTCACCTTCATGTTCCATGTTTTTAGTTCTCTAACAAGGTCTTGATACTTATCTATTTTCTCGTTTTCTTTCAATTCTTTCAATTATATTCTGTGGTTCATCGGGACGGCAAAATCCACAATTCGGCAGAATTTTTTTTAGCACTCACGAGGTCTGATCATCTGGACAAGATTAAGTGATCCGTTTATATCTCAAAATCCCAGAGAACTTTGTGCCTCTCATTCTCCAGGAAGGATTCTGGGTTGTGCATATAAATTTGTTCGTATGATCAAATTTAAACTTCTTGCACAATTTCTAGTAGATCACTTTCCCCACTCAGTCGTGTCTAATACTCTTTTTGTACTAATTTGCTGCATGCACTTATCATTTGCTTGAAATTATATGTGCGCAAAAAAAAAAAAAATGATTATTATAAAACGGGAATAATTACTTGAAATTATATAATTTTTATGAATTATTTATGTTTTATAGGAATACTTGATACCATATAACTGTGCAAACAAATGATTATCATAGCAAAATAAAAAATGATTCCATTGGAACGTTGAAAATATAAATAGTCGGGATTTTAATCGAACGTTTTGAAATAAATCAAATTTCGGTATTAAATAACTCATAAGGAGCTAATATACCGTTGAACAAATAAACCAAACGAAATCATAGATATGAAATGCCATTTGAAAGTGAGAAAAGCTTACCAGCATACATCAAGATATCAGAGTAATGTATTAACTAGACCAGGGCTTATCTTACGAAGATACAAATGACCCCTGAAGAAGACCGAAGAATGTACCCACCGAACAACAAAATGCAAGGATGAATAGAATCGTCCGAATAATTCTTTGAATGTTAATTACCTTTTTCAAAACAAGAAAAAGAAATGTGTATACTCTAATTCTTTAACAGAAAGTAAATAAATCTATATTTTATGTATTATAGTGGCTGCCTTCCCACTCCAGGTGACCCCCGACAACAACAACAAGGGGTCAACCAGAAGTGCTTTTACAAAAAAACTGTCACACTAGTGTAGGGTAATTTTAAGAGGGTCGAGCTGGTGGTCTTGGTCGGGCAGTCAGTTTGTGATCAGCAGAGGACAAGGTTTGGTTTGTTTGGTTTTATGGCATATCAACCTTTGTAGGTTATTTAACGCCAAATCCATTTTTAAGTAAATAATCTGTTCTATTGAAAACAGTTCAGTTTAGCATAAGTGCACAGTTTAATTGTCAAAAACATTTCCATTTCAAACTATTCAAGCAGTTATATGTAATAATTCAGTTAAGTGTAAATACAGTTTTAATGTCGAAAAACAGTTCTATTTGAAATAATTCAGTTAAACATAAGCACGCAGTTTAAGTGTAAGTACGGTTTAAATGTCAAAAACGTTTATATTTCAAGCTATTCAGTTTAAGCAGAGGACAAGTAAGGAGCTTTAATTTCGGAGCTAGTGAAACTGTCTCCCCCCCCCATTTGGCGTTGTGCTACGACTTTCCTTCATCGACTTAAAAAATACCATTTCATCTATTCCTGATTTAATATTTTCTTCCGGACCTCGTGTCTGACTTTTCTCTGAAACATGGCGTCATCTCTTTGTCCCCGAAATCCCTCTTCAAAACTTTACAATGTAACATTTACTCAAATTCTCATTGTTTGTATATATGTATATAACCATAACACTTAAAAAAAAAAACGGCACATTATGCCGAGATTCTTTTTATTAGGGCAATACTTAAAACACTCTTAGGGAATAAAACCATTTCTGGTCCAATTTGCAACTTAATAATACTTTGCTGGCGTCTGCATTCATCCTGAAGGAATTTTTAATCATCCAAATTCTTGTTCTAACGGAGATAGCTATGAAATGCTAATTACAATCCTTTACTCCTTCCTAAATAAAAGCATCAATATCATCTCAGATCGCCGTTACATCGCGAATCCAACGGGTCATTGATGAAAATAAATGGTCTGAATAAATCTTGTGGCTCAGAGATTGAAAACTAGATTAGCCAGATTAAGTTAAAATACCCATCAAAATTCTTGGTTAAATATCAAATACCAGTTAATTCCGTCTCCGGCTGTTCTGAGTCATCGATTTTTTTTTCATTGTTCTCGAAAAAAATTATGATTCCATTGTGTATTTAAGATAAATATTTGAAATTCTGACATTCAGTATTGTCACCATTCCGTGAATTATCCTGACAAGCAAACTTATCTTCAAATCAATCTATATCATTAATGGCTCGGAAAAATATATTATTAGTTTGAATAATTAAATCCAGATTGTTTTAGACATATTTTATAGAGACGGAATGTCCAGCTATTAAAGAAAAATTATTACTCGTTTATTTACTACAAAATAAAAAAGCTTAGTGATCATCGTGTTAATTCCATAATTTTTTCTAGTATTAGTACTTACACGTTTCTGTCACAGTTGCTTCATGAAAATAGTTTGTTTTGGTTTTGTTTTATGGCATATCAACCATTGTAAGTTATTTAATGCCAAATCCATTTATATATATATATAAACAGTTCTATTTCAAACAATACAGTTTTTTGTTTAAACACAGTTAAATCTATTTCAAACAATTCAATTTAGCATAAGTACACTTTAGTTTTATTTAATCCATGCTACCATTCCGGGTCAGAGTGGACCTGGGAGCGGTGGCAATAAAAGGTTACTCTGCATTCCCCAAAGCTCCAGCATTACTGAAACTTCACCATCAGATTGTTTAGTGTCATATGCAGGACACTCGTTGGGGGAGTTTTACCTCTCTGCAGAGAAGCAGTCGATCCATTCAGCAGTCCCAACCGACTGCGCTAGAGGAAATTGCAGAGATGCAATCGGCGTATTCGGCAGTCTCAACCGACAGATTGTTTTATGTCATTACTAGGACACTCGCTGGGAGGTCTTACCCCTCTGTAGTCGGTGTATTCTGTTCCAGTCGACTAGGCACTACTTGATAGGAAATCTTGAAACCCCACAACAGTGTGCAAAAAACTCTTAAACAACAACACAAAATTCGAACATAAACGTGATTCCCTAACCTCTGAGTATAAAAACCCTAGACAGGTCGACATGTCGTTAAAATCAATCAATCAACTTACCCCTGTACTTCTAAAAGACGAAATTACTTTGAAGAACAAACATGAAGCCTTTATTTATAATGTATAGTTTAAACCTATTCGATGATCGGAATTTGGGTTCTATGTTTAATGGCACATCAATCTTTATGTGTTAGCTAATGCAAAAGCCATCCTTGTAGAAGAACAATAGTGGTACGGTTCAGCTAAGGGGGTTCATATCTTTCTCAATGATATTAGTTCGAAAGCGAATTCAGTTGCGAGACTGGAGTTCGAACTCGCTTACTACGATGTCACGGGCCAGTGCGTTAGCCTCCTCACCTCGGAGTCTGCCCCTTTAGTTGGTTATGCCAGTATAAGGAGTAAAGATTTGTACCGAAACTGATCTCTTTCCAACCAAATGTTGGAATTTAGTCAAGTACAGAGTGACGGCAATGAAGGCGAAAAATACAAAGGGGATCAGAATATTTAAATTCACACTTCTTTCAAAGAGATTAACAAGAAAATGAAACCGGAACTGGAATTTTAGTAATCGATTTCAATTTTATGACGTCTAGAATATACTGACTACATCTCTCTGCAGAGGAGTAAGATAAAAAAAAAATATTTTGGTTCTGGATATGACACTAAACTGCATCCAGTAATGGAGCTTCATTTCGAGAGAGATGGTGGAGTAACTTCTTCGTTGCAATTACTCTTAGGTCCACTCAGATCAGAAGTGGTAGTGCCAGTTATGGTCTCATCTTTGAGTCAAATAGATGTGTTTGAGAAGTGTTTACCTGTTTGAGAGGTGTTTACCTGTTCGAGAAGTGTTTACCTATTCGAGAAGTGTTTACTTGTTTGAGAGGTGTTTACCTGTTCGAGAAGTGTTTACCTGTTCGAGAAGTGTTTACCTGTTTAAGAGGTGTTTACCTGTTCTAGAAGCGTTTACCTGTTTGAGAGGTGTTTACCTGTTCAAGAAGTGTTTACCTGTTCGAGAAGTGTTTACCTGTTTAAAATGATTGTAAAAATACATTTACGAGGTGAATTCAATAAGTTTCATATTTTTTTGTACAGGCATTTAATATTGTCGTAGACTCTTGAAAATTCACTATGTTATTGCTATAAATCTTATGAGATGACTGACTAATCTTTATGATTTCAGGTTCAAATGAACAGCTACAGCAGGAATTCGAATACACCCTACTAAAACCTGATTGTCACAGCTAGTGAATTTCAAAAATGCAATATGGACGTGAGGACACTTTAGAAGAATGATATGCAATAAAATTCTGTTTTAAACTTGGAAAAAATGATGCCACAGAAACGTATGGAATGCTTCAGACTGCTTTTCGACCATATTACATGAATCGAGCATCAGTTTTTGAGTGGCATAAGAGATTCAAGGAAGGCACGTTGTCTGTGAGGGATGATGAGAAGTGTGGGAGGAGTAAGGAAGTCAATACACCAGAGTTGATTGACCAAAGGGTTAGGGTTAGGGTTACTATGTTGAGGTTTTAAGGGAGTTCAGGAAGAGATTCCGTCGGAAGAGGCTAGCACTCTTCAAATCGAGTCAGTGACATTTCCACCAGGACAATGCACCAGTACACAACCCCATCCTTGTCACAGACTATTTGACCAAGATGGGCATCAAGACAGCTCCTCACCCTCCCTATAGTCCAGACCTTGGTCCCTGTGACTTTTGCTTATTCCCTAAGCTCAGAGGCTGTCGTTATGAGACAACTGAGGGGATAAAAGAGGCTCTGACGAAGGTCATTGACACGCTCACACAAGAGGACATCCATGGAGCCTTCCAGAAGTTGTTGGAACGGTACAACAAGTCCATTGCAGCCGGAGGAGATTACTTCGAAAGGGACTAGAGTTTCATGTGTGTACTATCAATAAAAGTGCCCATACAAAAAAAGTCTGGAAACTTATTTAATGATCCTCTTATATAATGCATGGATGTCTGCTGACGAACCTTGATTAATAAACATGATCCTCGTATAATAAACATGATCTTTGTATATACTGGATATTATTGGAGACTATAACTGTTAAACTATAATTGTTTTTACCGTACTGGCAGACAATAGAATAGAGAGATAAGAACCTAGACCTTGTTTGAGAACCAAAAATAGGGAACATGATACCAATTTGTGCTTTTGAAACAATTCCCAAAAGATTCATTAAGAGACTGGAAGACTTAGAAATGAAAGGACTAAGTGGAGACCATTCAAACTAAAGTATTATTAAGATCGGTCAGAAGGCTGAGGAGAGTCCTGGAGACCTGGGGAGACTTACAGACACTCAAACTCCTGTGAAACATTATCAGCTAACTTTGGTGTCAAAAAACTCTCAAAGGAGTAAAATAATAGTACTTGAGAGTTTTTAATGCCAGTTTTAACTGTTGGTTTTTCTCAGTGACAGCGAATCCCCTAGGTATCCAAAACTCTTATAAGTATTCGAGCTAATCTTAAAAGTGCTTCCTTGGAGAGGAGTCTCCGTGGCGTAATGGTTAAAGTGCTGAACTGTGGTCTCGAAGTAAGCGAGGTCGAACTCTAGTCCCACAATTACGTTCACTTTTGGATTAATACTCTTAGCAAAGATATGAACCCCTTATTCCCCCTCCTATGCGTCGAATAACACAGCTAATGTTCTTCTACAAGGATGGGCTTTGTGTTAAATAATCCACAAAGGTTGATATGCTATTAAACAAAGAAACTAAAAAGGGAATTAGTCCGAAAGTGAATGTACATAGTGCAAGGGGAGTTCGAACTCTCTTTCTTTGAGGCCGCAGTCCAGTACTTTAGCTATGAGGATCCCACCTGATTAGATAGAAATAATTTTTTCAAACTATATAACTGTAAGCAAATTATTTGTTTTAAATATACTTACTTGAAGCTATAATTGTTTATATATGATTATTATGATTAGTTACTTGAAATTGCTTGCGACCCCAAAAAGAGTTACCTTTGAGGTGGATAACTCGCTAAAAAAATAACCTCATATCACAGACTCGACTAAATGAATTGCGTGCTTATGCTAAACTGAATTATTTAAAATATAACTGTTTTTGACATTGAAACTCTACTTACACGAAACTGATTTGTTTAATATAGAAGCGTTTGGACATTTAACTGTGTGTAAACAAAATCTGTACAAATACTAAACTGAATTAGCTGAATTAGAACTGCTTGATTAAACTGAATAGGTTGAAATAGAAATGTTTTTCACAATAAAACTATACTTACATTAAAACTGCGTACTTATGCTAAACTGAATTGTTTCAAATTGAACTGGTTTTGACATTGAAACTGAACTTACACTAAACTGAATTGTTTAATATAGAACTGTTTTGACATTTTACAGTGTAAACAAAATCTGTATTTACGCTAACTTGAATTAGCGGAATTAGAACTGTTTGAATAAACTGGATAGCTTGAAATAAAAATGTTTTTGACAATTAAACTGTGTACTCATGCTAAACTGAATTGTTTGAAATAGAACTGATTATTTATATGATATGGATTTGGCGTTAAATAACCTACAAAGGTTGATATGCCATACCCCCTCCCAAAAAAAACAAAACTGACTTCTACATTAAATAATCCAACAATGGTTGACATGCCCTAAAACCAACCAACCAACCAATCAATTTCATGAGTTACCAACTATGCCATTTTGCTCTTTTGCACACATGTGTATAACAGAAATATTTTAAATGTAGTTATTAAGCTGGGTCTCTATAATTAACAAGCTAATATTCCACCTCAAACTGATTGTGTTGTGAGTTTGGCTTTCATTAGGAGTCTCATTACTAGGGCCTTGTTCCATACTTATGCTAAGTAAATATTTAGATTTATCGATATTTATTAAGGTTAACCAGCCCAGTCGGTTGGGGCTGTACAATATGTCGACTACATCTCAGCAGAGGGTTAAGACCCTTCCCTGAACGAGTGTCCTGGATATGATACCAAACCATCTGATAGTGAGGCTCCAATTCTGAAACAGTGGGGAATGTGAAGTACCACTTCATTGTCATTACTCCCAGGTTCACCCTGATTCGGAGTGGTAGTACCTGATAGGGTTCCATCAAAGGGTAAAATATTACTGCCTGATCATTTAACTGTGTGCTAACAAATGATTGATGCTAAATTGAATTGTTAGTGTTACATAGTAATACTTGAAACCATTTAATTATGTGCAAATAAAACAAAACTTGAAACTACTGTGTGTAAATAAATGACAAATAGATACTAATAATTATATGGCTTCAAGTAATTATTTCTATTTAATAAAATAGAAATAATTACTTGAAACCTTGAGTATTAGTATTCCATCAGATTACTTGAAACCATACAACAACGAGTCAATTATTTGTGCTTGAAAGAAATATTTGATATCTGTGTGCGAAGAACTCTTAAGAAACAACTACACAAAATTATAAGTGTAAATGAACACGATTCCTCAACATCTAGATATAGAACAACCCTGGACGGATTGACATGCCGTTAAACTAAATCAATGATATAAAGTTAATGCAATGCAAAATAAGATAAAAATTGTTTTTCTTCAAATTTCTAGGTGAGCATGCCTTTAAAAAAAATCATTCAAAATTTTGCTTTTTAAAAACCTCAAGCTAGAGATATGATGTTAGAGATATGCAACTACTTCAACCACAAAACGAGCACCTATTATACCCTTATATGTTCCTGTAGATATTTACTAAAATGGCATCGAGTAGCACAAAGCTATAAAAGAGAGGAATCCAGTAAAGATCGAACTCACTGCATTAATAAACAATTAAGTCAAACCTATTTATTAATCAAGGTTCGACAGCAGACTTCCATGCATTATATACGAGGATCATTAAATAAGTTTCCAGACTTTTTTTGTATGGGCACTTTTATTGATAGTACACACATGAAATTCTAGTCCCCTTAGAAGTTATCTCCTCCGGCTGCAATGCACTTGTTGTACCGTTCCAACATCTTCTGGAAGGCCCCATCGAAGTCCTCTTGTGTGAGCATGTCAATGACCTTCGTCACAGCCTCTTTCATCTCCTCAATTGTCTCATAACGACAGCCTCTGAACTTAGGAATTAAATAAAAGTCACAGGGAGCAAGGTCGGGACTATAGGGAGGCTAAGGAACTGTCTTGATGACCATTTTGGTCAAATAGTCTGTGACAACGATGGAGTTGTGTACTGGTGCATTGTCCTGGTGGAAATGCCACTGACCTGATTTGAAGAGTGTTGGCCTCTTCCGACGGAATCTCTTCCTGAACTCCCTTAAAACCTCAACATAGTAACCCTAACCCTAACCCTTTGGCCAATCAACTCTGGTATATTGATTTCCTTACTCCTCCCATACCTCTCATCATCCCTCACAGACTACGTGCCTTCCTTGAATCTCTTATGCCACTCAAGAACTGATGCTCGGTTCATGCAAGATGGTCGAAAAGCAGTCTGAAGCATTCCATACGTTTCTGTGGCATCATTAGTTCCAAGTTTAAAACAGAATTTTATTGCATATCATTCTTCTAAAGTGTCCTCACGTCCATATTGCATTTTTGAAATTCACTAGCTGTGACAATCAGGTTTTAGTAGGGTGTATTCGAATTCCTGCTGTAGCTGTTCATTTGAACCTGAAATCATAAAGATTGGTCATTCATCTCATAAGATTTATAGCAATAACATAGTGAATTTTCAAGAGTCTACGACAATTTTAAATGCCTGTACAAAAACAGTCTGGAAACGTATTCAATTCACCACATATGTGTGTGTGTGTGTGTGTGTGTGTGTGCGTGTGTGTGTGTGTGTGTGTGTTTTCAGGGAGAAGAGCTTTTCAGGCTTAGCCCAAAGAACTGTTCTCTCAAATCTACCTATTTTGAAGCAATAAAAATTCTCTCAGAACTATTCTTTTCTTCTTGACTTTCGTACGAAGGAACTGCGGCTTCGAAATTAGCGAGTTCAAACTCCAATCGATATCACTTTTGGATTAAATACCCTTGGAAAAGTTATGAAACCCCTTATCCCTCCAACTATAGGTTAAATATCACTTCTGTTCTTCCACAAAGATATCTTTGGCATCGAATAACCAATGAGGGTTATATGCCACTAAAAAAAAAAAAAAAAAAGAAAACAACAAAGCTTGACTTTCGTTGGACTCACCATCAAAGTAAAGTATAAAAAGAACGTAATTTCTCTTGAACAAAGAAAAATAGTTGAAACTTAAGTGAAAGTAAACACACAGTCCACTGTTGCACAGAACGAGCCCAATCAACAATTAGATAAATACAAGGCTCTCGTTGAAAAATTAGTCCAACTGGGTGCAGATGATTGGCAAAATTTTCAGGAAGACTTAAAAAAAAACTTCTCAATTTCAAAACTATAAAACAAAACCACAAATTAATAAAAGGATCTCAAAGATCTTTTAAACTCATCAACTTTCATAACTTTATTTTTATGCCTTAAAATATTGATTTAAATGAATTTTATTGACACTGTTCATAATACACGAAAAAAACCCAACGTGACTATTGGGGGGGGACTCATGAAATTCAGCTCTCAAAAACAAACTAAATCCTTCAAATAACATAACACAGACGAATAAATTTCTGGCAAAAATAATCTTTAAAAATCCTTTAAAAATCTCAAATATGCTTTACTTCCGGTTTTTCAAAAAATATTTTCTTATTTCAACTTAACAGCTGAATTTTGATCATGAATATTTTTTTCTGGTTATTATGATATTATATAAGGGAAATTTAACATCGAACGCAAAAGATTCAAGCCCCATCTAAGTTCTGTGTGTGCTTATGTGTGTCTGTGTGAGTATGTGGGTCAGCGATCCGTTCCACTGACCTAAACATTGAAGATTCTAGTGGCATCTGAGAAAGGCGCCTAATCTGGGTTAAATGCATTTTTAAAAATGCTATAGATAAAGGGAAAATATCGTTTTGATTTATGTAGAATGGTCAATAATCAAGTATCAGCTGTGTAAACTTGCACGGAGATTTAATAAATCATATTTAGAAAAAAAAGTACTCGGATCCTAAAATTCTTCTCATATTCTAAATTATGTTAAAATATGAGCTCGAATACCATTGATTACTTAGATGACTAAATTTTATATATATATATATATTATATATATATATATATATATATATATATATATATATATATATATATATATATATATATATTATAATATATATATATATATATATATATATATATATATATATATATATATACATATATATTTATATTTCATTGTTTGTCAATAGCCCGGAGGTCAGGGTTCAATCCCAGGTCGAGTCATACCGAAGACTAAAAAAATGGTACTTGATGCCTCCTTGCTTAAAACTCAGCATTATAAGGTATGGATCAAGGGTAAGTTGAGCAATCCAGGGAAAGGAGTAGCATCACCTCAGTTTAGTAGCTATTGAAAACGGAGCTTTCGGGTCGCCCTTGACTATGGCCAGCCAACTTACTATATATATATATATATATATATATATATATATATATATATTATATATAAACTGATGTGGCTGACTTTTCGGGTTCTATAAAAATTGTGTCACAAAAACAATCGCTTCTTATGATCTAACCCTTCTGACACGTACAGGATGTGACAGATTCAAATATTTAGCTGGACGTTCTCCCTCATACGGGTGCACGGTTCATTGCAGTACTCAAAACTGATTAGCTCCGTCAGCATTCCCCCTTTTGCAGGTCGCCTCTGGCATTAGGCACTGAATCTGACCTTTGCCATTTTAGACGAAAGGTAGGTGTTACTTGATGGGGTACTGCCTCCCGAAGCCAAGGTCTTCAGTTTTATCACGAATACAATGGCACAATTGACAGGACGTGACTCAAGGTCAATTTTTAGATTAAGGCCCTCCCACACGTGGATATACGGTTGAAACTAGGGCTCAAAATTACTTCACGCCGTCAGCATTCTCCCTTTTCAGGTGTCTCAGGCATTAAGTAATAAACATGTCCCTGGCTTTTTTAGACTAGGAGTTGGTACTGCTTGGGTTGGCGGCTCCCAGAAGCCAAGCTCATCAATCTTATCTCACCGGCCCTGCGTAAACAAATCTCTGTGTAGCCTGACATAGAACTTGACAAAGGTAATGATTTTTCCGAATTTAGTCAGCTAATTTATATATTTTGCAGTTAAAATTACTTATTAAAATGAAGAAAACATGTTATGAGGAAAAATTGGCCTGAAAATTTAGAGCAAGTTGTTTTGTTCCTTTTTAATCTTATTGTTTTAAAATAACTTTTTCCTTTTTCTTTTTTTTTTCTTTTTTTTGGCGGGGGCGATTATTTTGTTAGCTTTTAAAATCATTCTCGGTTGCGAAAGTGTTATTAACCTTCAATTTCACAGGAACATGTAAAGTTAGCCTTATTAAAAATCGAACCACTTACTTAGATATTTTTTTCAGAAATAAGATTGAAATATTTACCTTACTTCACAACATCACTAAGAATCACTTGGACAAATAATGTCACAAAACTGAATTAAACATTTTCGATTCAAGTTTTTTTTGGGGTGGGGGGCAGTCGGCTGGGGCTGTAGAATACATCGACTGCTTCTCTGCTGAGGAGTAAGGCCCCGCATCCCAACGAGTCTCCTGGATATGACACTAAACAATCTGATGGTGAGGTTCCGGTAATGCTAGAGCTTTGGGGAATGCAGAGTACCCCTTTATTGCCATCGCTCCCAGGTCCACTCGAGCCCGGAGTGGTAGCACCTGATAACGGTCCTACCTATGGGTCAAATAGAACTAGACCGTGCTTCCTTCACTATACTGGTTTTTGCATTTAAACTGCGTATTTATGCGAAACTGAATTGCTTAAGATAGAACTGTTTTGACATTTAAACTGTGAACTTATGCTAAACTGAATTATCTGAAATAAAAATGTTTTGACATTTAACTCTGTGTATTGCCCAGTCTGCTGGGGCTGTAGAATACACCGACTGCACCTTTTCAGAGGGGTAAGACCCCCCCCAATGAGTGTCCTGTTTATGACACTAAACAATCTGATGGTGAGGTTCCAGTGATACTGGGGCTTTGGGGAATGGGGAGCTACTCTTCATTGCCATTGCTCCCAAGTCCATTCTGGCTTGGCATGGTAGCACCAGATAGGGCCCTATCTATGGGTTAAATAGAACTAACGGCATACTTATGCTAAACTGAATTGTTTGACTAAACTTAATAGCTTGACATAGAAATGTTTTTGACTATTAAACTGTACTTACATTTAAACTGCGTGCTTATGCTAAACTGAATTATTTGAAATGAAACTGTTTTTTGACATTGAACCTGTACTTACACTAAACTGAATTGTTTAATATAGAAGTGTTTTGACATTTAACTGTGTGTAAACAAAATCTGTGCTTATACTAAACTGAATTAGCCGAATTCCGTGTTAGTACTTACCCTAATTTGAATTAGTTGAATTAGAATTGTTTGAATAAACTGAATCGTTTGAAATAGAAATGTTTTTGACAATTAAATTGTGTACTAATGCTGAACTGAATTGTTTGAAATAGATCTGACTATCTGCATAAAAATGGATTTGGCGTTAAAATAACCTACGAAGGTTGATATGCCATAAAACCCAAACAACCAAACCAACTATCAAGGTTTTTTAGATAATTTTCATATTTTTATTGAGAGAGAGAAAGGGGCGGGGAGGAGAAAGAGATTTGGTTTGGCTTGCTTTGGTTTTATGGCATATCAACCAATGTAGATTATTAATGCAGAATCCATTTTACACATAGTAGCAGTTCTATTTCAAATAATTTAGCATAACGTAAGTACACTGTTTAATTTTATTTAACCCATAGATAGGCCCCTATCAGGTGCGATCATTCCGAGCCAGAGTGGACCTAGGAACAATGGTGATGAAGGGGTACTCAGCATTCCCCAAAGCTCCCACATTACTGAAACCTCACTATCAGATTGTTTAGTGTCATATGCTGGACACTAGTTGGTGGAGTCTTACCCCTCTGCAGAGATGAAGTCGGTGTATTCTAGAGTCCCAGCCGACTGGGCAAGTGGAAGAGAGTACACACACACACACACACACACACACACACACACACACACACACATATATACATATACATATATATATATATATATATATATATATATATATATATCAACCCCTCCGCTCGGGCAGGATATGACACAAGGTCAATTTTTAAGCGAATTTTAACAGGTTTGAATTCAGAGTTTTCACCAAGGCTGAAGAACCTAGTCTCTACTATTTACCCATAGCTGGAGGGAGAATAATTGGATTCATACCTTTCCCAAGGGTATTAGAGCTATGTGAAATGCAATCAGTCTCATCCAGGATTTGAACTCGTGTCGCCATGTCCATTTCTTACGACGATAACCATTACACCACGGGCACACACACACACACACACACACACACACACACACACGTGTGTGTGTGTGTGTGTGTGTGTGTGTGTGTGTGTGTGTGTGTGTGTGCGTGTGCAAGAGAGAGAGAGAGAGAGTAAGAGAAAAGGAAGGATGACAATATGGAAAATCAGTTTGGCATGTTTTGCTGTAAGAATAGCACCACAGAATAATTTCGATGAAACAGTCAGACACGGATTTTCATATACCCTTAGTCGAAGGTGACCCGAAGGCTCCCTACAAAGAGGTGTTGGGGAGGGCGCTACTCCTTTCCCTGGATTGCTTAACTTCACCCTTGATCTGTACCTTATAATGCTGAGTATTAAGCAAGGCCGCACCAAGTACCATTTTTTGAGTCTTTGGTATGACTCGACCTGGGTGTGAACCCTGGTCTCCCGAACCATTAGGCCAATGGAACGCTCACAAAAACACGTACACAATAATTTAAACACATGTACAACCAGACACACACATAATACTCTATCTATATAATCATATGGACACACACACACACACCCTTATATATTCATATGTACATGAACACATCCCCACACGCAGAAATGATATGTGTACGGTTATCGATATTGACTCAGATACACACAGATGGATTTACGTATATACAGACGCACATATTTATTCAATTAGTGTACACATACACACACACAGAGAGAGAGAGAGAGAGAGAGAGAGAGAGAGAGAGAGAGAGAGAGAGAGAGAGAGAGTTGGATTTACATATACACACATATCTATTCAAGTGAATAGAACGCATGCACACACACACATACGAACACACACACAGATGGATTTACATATACACGCATGCACATATTAATACAAATAAACGCACACACTTAGAGATTGATTTCCTCATACACACATCAGGGCGCCTTCGGTGGTGTAATGGTTAGCAAGCTAGACTAGCAAACTTACACGAATGAGTTCGAGTCTCATTAGGTGCCCCATTCATATGACCTTGTGCCACATCTAAGCAAAGAGTTCGTAAATTACTACTCATCCACACTTTCAAGTGATTGTAAATATACACACAAAAGTGCCTGTGGTGTAATGGTTATCGTCGTAGGAAATGGACACGGCGACACGAGTCCAAATCCTGGACGAGACTGATTGCATTTCACATAGCACTAATACCCTTGGGAAAGGTATGAATCCAATTATTCTCCCTCCAGCTATGGGTAAATAGTAGGACAGACTGATTCTTCAGCCTTGGTGAGGCAACTAGTCTAGGAGAAGGAAAACTCTGAATTCAAACCTGTTAAACTCCGCTTAAAAATTGACCTTGTGTTATATCCTGCCCGAGCGGAGGGGTTGGGTAAATATGGTAAATATACACACAAACACGCTCGTCCACATACACACATATAATCGATTGGGCATTCCCGCAAGTATTTATATGTTTACAGATATAGGTATTAAAAAGTTAGCGACCTTAGTCGAGACCGACCCGAAGGCTCCCCTTTCTAATAGCTACTACACCAAGGTGTAGGGGAGTGCGCGCCTCCATTCCCTGGATTGCTCCACTTTACCCTTGATCCGTACCTTATAATGATGAGTGTTAAGCAAATCAAAATCATTTTTTGAGTCTTTGGTATGACTCGACCTGGGATTGAACCCTGGTCTCGCGGACCATTGGTGAACACTCTACTCATTAAGCTAAAGGCACAGTGGGCAGACATAGGTATATATACGTATATTGACAAAGATAATAAAATGTTTACACATACGTACGTATGTACGTACGTACATATATATACACACTCTGGAGGTGCCCGTGGTATAATGGCTATAGTCGTAGGAAATGTATATGGCGACACGAGTTCAAATCCTGTACGAGACTGATTGCTTTTTACATAGCACAAATACCCTTGAGAGGGGTATAAATCCAGTTATACTCCCTCTAGTTATGGGTAAATAGTAGAGCAGAGTGGGTTCTTTAGCCTTGGTTAGGCAACTAGTCTAGGAAAAGGAAAACTCAGAATTCAAACCTGTTAAGCTCTGCTTAAAAATTGGCCTCGTGTCAGACCGGTCGATAGATACAAACACTCGCACGCATACATACAGAGAGAGGAAGGAGGGGGGGATATTTGATAAACAGGTAATGTTATTACCGTGGCACAATAATAAACAAATATTACAAAGTACGGAGAGTCTGCTCCTCACTGGGTTGCTTCTTTATTCTACATATTAAGCTTTCTAAACCCTTGTAGTCAGTACCAGTTTTCTATACGACTGCTAATATGAAAGTGTAGTGAGTTCGATCCTTACTGACAGTACCATTCATCTAGTACCGAAATAAGTTCAGCCTTGAAAATATCTAGCAAGTAATTCCTACCGTAAAGCAATGATTAACAATCTCGCAGCCTTTGCTTGTATAGCGAGCCCGATACTTGTCACTCTGTGCCAAACTCTGTAAATTTGGTTTGGTTTGGTTGTGTTGGGTTTTATGGCACTTCAACCACTATATATCACCCAATGCAAAATCCTGTTTATACATACATATTAAATATATAATTATGATTTGTAAACACATTTTCTAGATAAGATTCTCAAACGAGTCTGAGCTCTTTATTGTACACAGTTGAATGGTTTCAAGTATTGCTATAGTCACAATTTAACATCAGTTATTTGTTTGCATACATAGTTTGTTATATTTGACCCATAGATAGCACCCTGTCAGGTACTACCACTTCAGGTCAGAGTGGAATTGGGAGTAATGGCAATGAAGGGGTACTCCACATTCCTCAAATCTCCAAGCCTGGAGCCTCGCCATCAGATGATTTAATGTCATATCCAGGACACTCGTTGGGCGGGAGGGGAGAGTCTTACCCCTCTGCAGAGATGCAATCGGTGTATTCTATAGCTCCTGCCGACTGAGCTGAAACTATGTTAAGCACATATAAATATATTTACGATACATTGATTTAGTGATTTTATTTTATTTCATTTTATTTAATCTTTTTTTTTTGTGTTGAGGTTTTTATTGATGCACACATATGTGTTGATTTATTTTTAAGTTTGTCTGGGTGAGGTATGAGATCGTAATTTCCGAGCACGGGTACGGAAAATGGCGAACTCTAAAATATGTGATGATGTTAATGATTTGTATCTGGTTTTAACGTGGAAAATTGATAATATCATAAAATGCATCTATGATGTTTTTTTTTGTTTTTTAGTGACGGGTCGCACAAAATAAATAGTTAACAGCGTTATATAACTAAGAATGAAAGCAACACAATTATTGTTGTAATAGACAGTGATAGATTAGAGAATAGACGGATTGGGATATGACAAGGCTAAGAAAGGTAAATACATTGATAGATGAATAGAGACGAAGTAAGATAGATAGATAGATAGATAGATAGATAGATAGATAGATAGATAGATAGATAGATAGATAGATAACGAAATTTGAAAGGAATAATAGTAGAGGTAGGTGAACTATCTGAGAAAGAAAAAAAAAAAAACTAAACATAAATACTTGATATATGCAGAGATGTGAAGAAACTGAAATAGATACTGTATTAGCTACAGATTTGGTTTCTCTTATTTAATGGCATATCTACCTTCGTGGGTCATTTAATGCCAAAGTTAATCCTTGTTAAAGAACAGTAGTGATACTATTTAACCCATTGCTGAGCAGATAAGGAAACTCATACCTTTCCCAAAGACATTAGTCCGAAAATGACCGTACTTAGCGCGACTGGAGTTCGAACTCGTTTACTACGATGTTGAGTCCAGCATGTTAGCTACTGCACGACGGGAACTCACTCTCCTACTGTATTCGGTGGTTGATAATAATTCATATTTCTGTTTTATCTATTTATTCATTTATTAATTTTTAAATTATGGGAAGGTGGCCGAGGTGGGTTTTAGTGAACAGTAATCCAAAATGCCCTTGTCTGTATTAATTCAACCCTTTTGACACGGGCAGGATGTGACACAATGTCATTTTTTTGCAGAGTTAAGCTGATTTGGAATCAGAGTTTTCATTCTTCAAGACTGGTTACATAGTCAAAAGGCTAAAGAACCTCGTCTGTGCTATAATTTAACCATGACTTGAGGGGAGAAACAGATGATTTCATGCCTATTCCTGAACGTATCAGCTTGGAGTGAAACCCAATCAGCTTCGTCAAAGATTTGAACTCGTATCGCCAATTCTATTTCCGATGACGATAACAGCTATGCTAAGCAAGCCTACTCTAAAATGACCTTATCACGCATGTGTGAATACACACACACACACACACACACACACACATATATATATATATATATATATATAGGAGAGAGGGTGGGGCGAAAGAGAGAATAGAGCTTGGAATGAATCAAGATGATATCGAACGACAGAGAATTCTGAAAAGAGAGAATTTTTAAAAAAAATGAAATTATATATATATATATATATATATATATATATATATATATATATATATATATATATATATCGTTAAAATCTAACGCAACTAGCGCCTCTAACTCGTAAAATGCCTCTGTCTATAGCACACACACACACACACACACACACACACACATGGTTAAAGTTTAACGCTACAAGCGTCCGTAATTCATAAAATATCTATATATAATAAATATACATAAACAAATCTGTGCGCACACACACACACACACACACACACACACACACACACACACGTAGACACACACATATACATAGACACACACATACATACACATGTTTGTATATATTGTTCGTACAAGTTCACACAAAATATTTGCATACGCTGAGCAAATGTTAAAGAAAAAACAAAAACAAAGAAAAAAAACAAAACAAAACAAATCTGGTCACACACACACACACACACACACACACACACACACACACACACACACACACGAAAACCACATCTATCCGTGTGGGTGTGTATATATCATACAACACAAACCTTCATGCTGTACCCGCATACAAACATCAGTTCAAGTACTCAGAGTAACGGTCACATGGAGACTTATGGTATGACATTTATTTCGGGAAGTAAATTATATGATAATAGATAGATAAATAAATGCTGACAGAGGAGATAATTAGTGATAATGCTGTTGTATAGAGGGAAAAGAAACAGTGAGGAATGTTAAATTTGAAAATAAGGAGCTGTTTTAGAAAAAAAGAGTTTAATTGCGATGAGGGAATTGAAGAATAAAAAAACAAAAAAAAAAATAAAACAAAAACGAAGTAATGTAAATCAGTGAAATATATCAGATGAAATGTTTGTAATAACCGCGAAAATATATCACAGAACTAAGAGTAACAACTGGAATGCTACCATTACCAAAACATCATAACATTGTACACACGATGGTATTTTTTTTAAATCCATGACAAAAACAAGCTGATGATCTTAATAACAACTAGCAACATCTATTGTATTATAACAAAAATAATATAACTCACTAAGTTCTCCAGTAAAACGTTTCAAAAATCCAATCTCTGGCTGATTCCGGTCGATTGTTTGTACAACAATGGTAATACCAAAATTACGGCATTTTTCCAGTCTGACGTCCCGACTTACGGCATTTTTACTCTCTTTTTAGCTGTGGTTGTACTCCTGATTTTTATTTATTTATTTTTCTTTCTTTTTCCTCTCCTTTTCTTCCTTGCCGCAGCTTCTGGGTCTTAGAGTGCCCGGATTCATTCGATTGTTGTTGTTGTTGTTGTTATGAATGAATTATTATTACCCGATATTTGCATCATATATGTGTTCCAGTGTTACTGTTCAAGAATGTTGTTTATCGTGAATATGATGAGATGGCTTTCTTTTTCTCGTGTCTGTGTGTAAGGAGAATCGTACTCTTTCTGTCTTTCCCTCTTTTCTTCTCTTCGTTGTATGTCAGCCGTTCGTAGCCAAGCTCTAACAGTATGGTAGCAGCAGAAAGAACTTCGATAAAGAAGAAACAGAAAGACCCAGAAAAGAGGAAAAGAAAGATGACGTTGAAAAAATAAATTAATAAAAAAAAAAATGATTAAAAACAATTAATTTTTTTAAAAGACTTGGGGGTGTGTGTGGGGATTTTTATTTTTGAAATAAAACAACCTGACAATAAGCTTATAGCTCCTTTTTCTGGCTTTGTCAGTTCTCTCTCCTCCTTTTTTTTTTTTTTTTTTTTCAAGAAATCACCCCATTTTACTTCAGCTTTTTCTTTATCATTTTTGAATAAAAGACTTTCTCAAAGAAAAAAAACTCATCTGGCAAGAAAAGAGGTGGGCAGAAAAATAAGAGTATAAAGGAAAAGAGTATATAAAATAGAAATAGGGCAAAATAAATTGTTGAGCAAAGCCTGAAAAAAAACCAACAACAAATAAACAAATAAACAAATAAAAATAAAGAAATAATATCGATACGCATACGTCGTAAGCAGCTACACTCAAATGAGTGAGATGCTTGACTCACCAAGCTTTATTTTTCACAGTTTTTACTACTACTACTACTACTACTACTATTACTACTACTTTTTTTTTTTTCATTGAAAGTCGATTGATTAAAAAAAAGGTTTTTGCAACAACAAAACGTCATTATTCCCCAGTTTGTTCTTTCTTTTTTTTTTTTTTTTTTAAAAAGCAAAATGGAAAAGGATATTAAAAGAAACTACATTATAAAATCTAACACACATACACAAACGAACGAACATGGATTTATTTGTGAACACTGAATCGTCAAAGGGTGATTCCTTGAGAGAGAGAGAGAGAGGGGGGGAAAGAGAGACAGAGAGAGAGTGCCTCTGTGTGTGTGTGTGTGTGTGTGTGTGTGTGTGTGTGTGTGTGTGTGTGTTACTGCTGCTATTAGGGATGTAGCTACAAGGCATCAGTTTGAGAGATACGAGATGCCAATACGGTGTAGTAGAAATGAAATAGACGGGGTAAGAGCGTTGGAGAACTTGGGTAATAACAGGAAACGTGGGTATTGGAAAATGAAAGGATAAAGATTTGGAAAGGGTTGATGAATATACATATATATATATATGTATATATATATATCCAACTTATTCTCCCTCTAATAATGGATAAATAGTAGAGCAGACTGGATTCTTTAACTTTGGTATGCCAATCAGTTTAGGAGAAGGAAAAACTTAAATTTAAAGTCCACTTAAAAACTGGCCCTGTGTCGTATCCTGCTAGGGTATATATATAATCCCATAGATGAGAAACTCACAGTCACCGAGAGCCGAAGACTGTCTTTGCTATCTTAACTTAGAGATATATAAACATAATTTCAGATTCTCACCAAGCAAAAATGTGACACAAGGTCATATTAATGTGGAGTGCCACCCAAGAAGACAAACCTTTCATGCAACGGTTTTAAAAATTATTTGGGTTCCGTCAGCATTCCCATTGAGAAACCCTCAGACGCTGGGCAATAAATCCAACCCTTTTAGACGAAGGGCCTCTATTACAGATATGGAGCACAATTTATAAATGTACCAGTACACGTGGAATGGCCATTGAAATCCAATCACAGTGCTCCAAAATTTTATATAAACGTCGGCATCTAACAGTGGTTCTCTGCATTTCTGCTATCTCGCGACAGCCCTAAGATGGCCAGTGAGAAATCAGTTCCCAATACCATCATTGCCTAAAGAAGCAATCTCAAGGGGAAAACGCCGACAGCTATTGAAGCCTACAACGTGTGAGATGAAGTATTTTCACTAGCCTTGTTAAATCCGCAGTTATACGTCGTCTGAAAACCATTTCCTTTCATCTCTTTCCCTTTCTTGAATAGTAAAATTGTTGAATTAAAAAACGATTTTTGTATTTTCCTTTCTTCAAAAGCTGATTTCCCTTGTTACCTTCGTGCATTTAGCTACAGTCTATAACCTTTCAAAACTTTGTATTTTAAACAGACTTACTTTCGAAGATAAAACCCCGACAACATATATATAAAATAGCTTTAAAATAAAAAAGCCAAGAAGCAGACGACACCCCGCACAAACTATTACGGACGCAAACTACGCAGATGACATAGTGTTTCTTACAAATATACCAACCCAAGCCGATTCCCTGCAGCATAACCAGGAGCAGGCAGCAGGTGACATTAGCCTCTATGTAAATGTAGACAAAATTGAGTTCATGTGCTTTCATCAAAAAGAGACATCTCTAGTCTAAATGGTGGTTCTCTGAAATTAGTAGACAAGTTCACGTACCTTGGTAGCAGCATTTCATCTACTGAAAATGACATTGCTATGCGCCCAGCGAAGGCATGGACTGCTGTCGATAAGTTGTCGATCTTATGGAAGTCAGACCTATCCGATAAGATAAAATGCAATTTCTTCTAAACAGCGGTTATATCAATTTTACTACGTGGGTGCACCACATAGACGCTGACTAAGTGCATAGGGAAAAAGCTAGACGAGAACTACATGAGAATCTATTTTGAAAAAATTCTAGAAACAACAACCTGGAGAAGTAAGGACGAACTCATGTGACGTTTTCCTATGGACCCCTTCACACGGACGTGAAAGTGTTAGCCGACCAACAATGACTTATCTGGTTAAAGCGATGGACTGCAGAATCGTAGTAAGCGAGTTCGTACTCCAGTCGCGCTATTACGTTCACTTTCGGGCAAATACCCTTGGGAAAGGTATGAACCCCCTTATCCTCCCAGCTATGGGTTAAATAGTACCACTACTGTTCTTCTAGGAGAATGGCTTTGGCATTAAATAACCTAAAAGAGTTGATATGCCATTAAACAAAGAAACCACAACCACAATAACTTATCTACAACAGTTCCGTATGGACACAGTCTAGAAGACCTGCTGGAAGTGATGGATGATAGGGACGAATGATGTGAGAGAATAAGGGAAATTCGTGTTTTATATATATATATATATATATATAAACTCCAAAAGGACATTCACAGACACAAACGCTGGATTTAAAAAAGATCACACACCTATCAAAACAATCTACACTATAAAAGCTGAGACCAAAGATCACTCTAGTCATTATGGATCTCCTGAAGAAGACAAAGTCTGAAACACGTGTAGAGCATAAGTATATGAAATATTTCTTAGTAGTTATTCATTTTTTTAATTGTTTTGAGGTAGTTTCGACCTCAGCTCATTGTTAGAAGAAAAGTTGTGTAATAGAAATTTTTAGAAAGTTTTTAAAATGGTTTTTAAGAGCTGTTTTGGTTCAAAAGAAGCGAAAAATATAAGTATATATATATATATATATATATATATATATATATATATATATATATATATAGTACAATTAAATGGAGACTCAAACTCGGTTTCGGCGGAGAATATTGTTAGTATATTCTCCGTCTCGTCTGATGACTTTTTACATGCTCTGTCTTGTCGCATCTCTGCGACAGGACAGAGCATGTAAAAGAGTCTGCGACAGGACACAGCATGTAAAAGAGTCTGCGACAGGACAGAGCATGTAAAAAAGTTATTATGACGGCTTAACCGAGTTTGAGTCTCCATTTAATTGTACTATATACGCTGTGAATGTGAATTTTGTTATACCCTAGAGAATAAATAGGGAACTAACAATAGCCATACATTGAGCACTCTCATAGATTTATATGATTACCCTCATATATTCTATGTAAAGAATAATCCACACCTACTGTCCTTGGACACTGACTGGATAATTTAGATATATATATATATATATATATGTGTGTGTGTGTGTGTGTGTGTGTGTGTGTGTATGTGTGTGTGTGTTTACCAACCCTTCTGCACGACCAGAATGTGACACAAGTTCAATTTTTTAGCCGAGTTTAACAAGTTTGAATTCAGAATTTAGATTGGTTGCCATACAAAGGTTAAAGAATCCATTCTGGCCAACTATTTAATCATAGCTTGAGGGAGAATTGTTGGATTCATACCTTTCCCACGGATATTAGCGCTATGGGAACTGCAAACAGCCGTGTCCATTTTCTACGACAATAACAATTACACTACGAGTACCTCCAACTATATATGATGGACTCTCTGATTTATCTCGATGTGTGAGAACCCAACAGATCAGGTAAAGTTGTGAACTGATGGACGACCTACACAGGTTATTTGTTTATAGTGGGGAAGACACGTACAGGACCTTCAACACTATTTGGATAAGCTATTAACAGAAGAATAGTATTCCAGTGAGCCGTAGACTCTCCCGAACAACACTCCTAGGGTTTTGAATTCAGTTTTTCCTTCTCCTGGTCAAGTTTCCTTACCAAAGGTAAAGAACACAACCTTCCCTACTATTCATCCATAGCTGAAGGGAGAAGAAAATGATTCGTTCCCTTCCCAAGGACAGCTTCGATCCGAATTTGAATTCTATAACCTTTACGCTCTCTCTCTCTCTCTATATATATATATATAAAGACAGAGAGAGAGAGAGAGAGAGAGAGAGAGAGAGAGAGAGAGAGAGAGAGAGAGAATAGATATTTAGAATGTTTGTATTTTTTAAGTGCTCGATTCTTTTATGAAGTTGAGCAGTTTTAAAATCTAAAATATTGAAATGTTTACATTGTGAAATAGTGTCTATGACTCCGAGTGTCACGTACAATGGCCGACACGATCGTCAGTTCGATATCGGTATTGTATTTGCCTTAACGCCAATTCTTAACATGCCGTGAGCGGTTATAATAGAGGGAACATAGAAGAAAAAGAAAAAAAGCAACCATATACTCCTCTTTACCTCCCCCTCTTTCTTAATTATATATATATATATATGAAGAAATAACAGATTCGAAGATTGCTTAGAATACACCGACTCCATCTTTGCAGAAGGGTAAGACCCCGCTCCACGAGTGTCCTGCATATGACACTAAACAATCTGATAGTGAGGTTCAGGTGATGCTGGAGCTTTGGGGAATGCGGAGCATCCTTTCATTACCATTGCTCCCAGTTTCACTGTGGCCCGGAGAAGTGGCACCTGATAAGGCTACATCTGTATAAAACTGCGTACTTATGCTAAACTGAATTACTTGAAATAGAACTGTTTTGATATTTAAACTGCGTACTTATGATAAACTGAATTGATTGAAATAGACCTGTGTTTGACATTAAAACTGTACTTACGCTAAACTGAATTGTTTAAAATAGAACTGTTTTGACATCTAACTGTGTGTGTGGACAAAAACTTATACTAAACTGAATTGTTTAAATTAGAATTGTTTGACTAAACTGAATAGCTTGAAATAAAATATTTTTGACAATCAAACTGTACTCATGTTAAACTGAATTTTTCGAAATAGAACTGATTATTTGTATAAAATAGATTTGGCATTAAATAACCTACAAAGGTTGATATGCCATAAAACCCAACCAACCAACCAACCAGATTGGAAGAATCCGACAAAATGTGAAAAATAAGTGGAAAAGTGGATAAGCCGAAACATAGACAACAGTTTCAATAATATTATTTATCCAAAGAATTATTATTATTTATCCAAAGAATTCTTCAGAATCTCTCTCTCACTCTCTCTCTCTCTCTCTCTCTCTCTCTCTCTCTCTCTCTCAATATATATATATACCCCACTTTAATCGGCCTTTGGGCTTTTGACCTTGTGTCAAGTTCTGTCTGGTGGGAGGCAGCGACAAATAATATATATATATATATATATATATATATATATATTAAAATGAATAGGCCCGCAAATGAATTAGAATGTGGTACCTAAGGGTTTTATTTCATTGTAATTATGCTTTACACATGTTTCGGATTTCATTGACCTCTTTAGGAGACTAATGATATGTAGGGTTGCATTATTAGTTTCCCGAAGAGGACCAACAAGTTCGAAATACGTGGGGAGCATCATTTTATGAAATAAAACCCTTAAATACTACATTCAAATTCATTTAGGGACCTATTTATTTTAAAATATTTACTGTTCTTTCCTTGGACCAAGAAATTTATATATATATATATATATATATATGTGTGTGTGTGTGTGCTTCTATGCATATTCTTACTGCAGCTAATTCGATAAAAACTAGGTCACCTTGATTGATGATTATTTTGATTGATAGCAACATGAATTGATCGATGTAAAATAAATTCAAACAAATGGATAGTAGGTACCTGTGTAAATAAGAGATAAGAAACGATAAAAGTTTTATGGTACCAACCTACATGGTAATATACTATTCCCCCTTAATATATACCGACTCTACTTGACACTAGGAAATATAACCCACAAGCTGCGAGCACCTCTGATGGTGTAACGGTTAGCAAGCTAGACAAGCAAACCTACACGAATAAGTTTAAGTCTCATTGGGCGCTCCATTCATTCGGCCTTGTGCCACATCGAAGCAAAGAGATTTGTAAATTACTATAACCCATAAGCTGCGGGCACCTCTGGTGGTGTAACACTTAGCAAGCTAGACTATCAAACCTACATGAGTGAGCTCGAGTCTCATTGGGTGCCCCATTCATACGGCCTTGTGCCACATCGAAGCAAAGAGCTTCGTAAATTACTATAACCTACAACCTGCCTATACTTATTACGCATAGATTTCCCCATTCCTTTCCAGACGCCAGTCTGAACCAATTCTTGCCTATGTTTTCCTTTCATGTCTTCCTAGTTTTCAGCCACAGTTTCCTTTTCTTCTCTTTAGACTTGACGCTTTTCTATAAACTCCAACAGCAACAACAACAACAATAAACAACCTCCTCCAAAACTTCACCATCTTTCCTCCTAGTTGCCTAAAACAACCATGGAGGAAGAAAACGTTAACGCACATCAAGATCTGTTCACAAGCCTCAAAGACCTGGAAGCGACCCCTAAGGAGCCAGAATAACCGGTAGCAATAACACCAACGTCAGAAATTGTCACTCCCGGTTTGTTGTATCCGGCCTGAACAAAAGACTCCAAATAAAAACAACTGCCCACCAACGCCAGTCTCCGGGACCCTAAAAAGAAAAACGACAGAAGAGCACGAAATATGCCCCATACTTTCAAGGCAATTCTATCTTGCCTATCCCGGACCTGGTGGCGGCCGTGGAACCTAAGATCCTGTCCCTTATAGTCACCGACTTAAGAACAAGTAGAGCTTCCAGACCATTCCCTACATCATTTCCTATGAGCAACAACAAATGATGGTAGCCATCGAGGGCAGGAGGCCGCTTTGCCGGGCCTGTAAACAACTAGGCCACATACCAAGAACCTACCCTCAAAAGACGGTTGCCATCAAAATCGCCGGCATAACCACCAGCGCTACAACTGGCACCAGAACAACCACCAGCATAACCTTAACCGCAGCAATGGAACCTGAGGTCTATCCAGACAACCAAGAAAAAGGATAGAACTTGGTTACCAGAAAAAATAAGACAAGCTCTCCAACCACATATCCAGCTACAAAATCAGAAGAAACAATATCAACGATAACAACAGAAGCGATAACAACAGAAACTACTACAGCCCCAGAAACAACAACTGACTCCAAAACCGCTCAACCTTCATCACCCCCACCCCAAATACAAAAAGAAAGGAATAAAAAGACTATCGAGGGGGAACAGCCTGAGGGGATTGAAACCTTAGTGAACGTAAAAAGAAGAAGAGAAATACAATAAAAAATTGTGTACCCAGCACCCCTCCCCGAAAAACCAGAAAAACAATGAGAAAAACAAAAGAAAAAATCCCAGAAAATAAACCAGAAAAAACCCTAGCAAAATCCCCTTCTCCACTGCGGGCAGTCCTCTGAAAAAGAAAATCAACCCCCACAAAACAACTTCAACCACCTCTAAAACAAACCTTACCCCTCAAAAAATCACAAGAAATCTTCTTTTCCCCAACTCTTCCCTCTCTCTCTCCCCTCATGCTGCTCTCCCGTTCAAGATCTCATAACAGACTGTTATCAAATCCACCCAAAGAACCTAAAGTTCACCACAAATCACATTCCACTTCATCCATCCAAAACTCAGAGGAATTATTAGGAGTGGCTTTGTGCTCAGCGAAAACTAAAGAACTTTCTACGGACATCCAACTCCGCAGAGCACTTAAGCTCAAGAAAATCAGAGACAAAAACATTTCCGACCCATATTTGTTCAGGGGTGTACCCATGGTGATCACATTTGTTCGTTCGGTTGGAAGCCGCATTAAAAGCTTGTGGTGTTTCCTTGAGAAAGCCAGTCGAGCAGACATAAAGCTGGCGGAGTTGGAGCACCCCTTCCTCAAGAAAATCGTGTCTTTTTACTCAGGGTGGGTCCCTATTTATGTGCACCCCTACTTTTAGATATCATTAAAGCTGAGGTACCCCCTAGACGTTGGAGGCTTGTCCAGAGACGGCCGAGTTATAACTGAACTCGGCACTGGATCAGTGCCGAGTTCAGTTATAACTCGGCCGTCTCTGGATTTCCGCGCCGTAGTCTACAGTAAGGTAAGTGGGTTTGACACCTCTAAACCTTGCCACTTTAAATGCGAGGGGACTGAGGGATCCAAGCAAGTGTGCGCGCTTGCCTGGTGAAATCTCGAACCTCAGTGTAAATGTTCCTGAAGTGCAAGAGACTCACTTTGCATCCGCTGCGGACTGTCGAGTACTGGAGAACGACTACGTTGTCCTTTCAGCATACGGCAACCGTAGCAGCGTTGGGGTCTCTTTGCTAATTGGATGCAGCCTTAATGCTGATGTAAATCTTGTTCTTGCAGATGACGGGGGCCGGCTGGTTATGGCCGATGTTGCCGTTAAAAGTTTCGAGTTCCGTGTGGTCGCGCTTTATGCGCCCAATATCGCTGTAGAGAGGGTTTCCTTTTTTTGGCGGTTAAATATGGGACTTCCGGGACCGGCTGGAATCCCTAGTTCAGCGGGCATTAGTGGAGACTGTTACCGGGAATAAGTAGCGGAGATCTCTTAAATATAGGATTAGAGATTTCACCATTAAATACGGTCGCCAGCTCAACTTAGATAGGACCAAGATGGCAAAATCTTTTTAAGAAAAGCCATCCCGGGCCTTGGAAGTGAGAATTCCCAAGCCATGGATTTAGCTAGACGGACACTTGAGCGAGAGGCTAGCGAGCGTTACAAGAGATACGTAGTTAGATCTAGGTTAAAAAGAGTTCCTAACGAAGCCGGGAAATGCAACGCGTTAGTGCGTGAGGAAAAATACGAAGGTTCCTCTTTCGGTATATCGAATCGGTCGAGTCCCCGGACGGGCGCATGCACCGCTCGAATCGTGAGATGGGCGTGATCGCTTTGCTCGCTGTCCTGACCTCCCGGTTCAGGAGTTTCGTAGCTATTTAACCGACTTCCCTCGCCTTCGGAAGGCTGAAGCGGCTAGCTGCGAGGGTTTGGTTACTGAATGCGAAGTCCGTGATGTATTGAAGCAGGTCGGCCTCTACAAATCGTCCGGACTTGATGGTTTACCCTACAAATGTAATATTTTGACCTTCGACCCGGCCCAAAAACGCTATTCCAAGGTGATGCACCGGAAGGAAGTGACACATTCTAATGGCAGTTATGAGAGGAAATCGCGTGGGCGGAAATTGGCTGATGAAATGGGACCTGTGAACTGCATGACAGTTATTTCCGCTTGATGACGATTAAACATTTGATTTCAAAGATCGAGTGGGCGTCGAACGATTATATAACTCAGTTGAGTTCGACGAGCCAATGGAGTTGAAGATCAAACGGAATTGGAGAAGAGAAGTGGTAAGGAAAGCCACACCCGGTCGAAGGGGCCCTCAGGAGCCCTGATTGAGTTGGGGTCCAGAGAAGATGCTGATAAGATGCAGTAAAGAAAGCCAGCACCCAGCAGAGTGGACCCCAAGGCTCTGGTTGAGCATCAAAAGAACGAGAAGACACAACGTTGACGGCCATAAGTTTGGGGGTCAAAATATTGCAGTTATGTTCGTACTCCAACTCCCTCTCACAGTAAAACCCCACACAACCCTTTCGAACCGTTACAAATAAAGTGAGAGGTAAATATTGTTAAAGAAGTCTTCCTGCGTCTGTTATTCATTGCGTCAGTATGTATCCAGCATATATATGTATATTTCAGCATGAACATGCATATGACTATATAACACAAAGTGTACTGCTTATGTTTGTGCTTATTCTGACGGATATGTTCAACTATTGGTTCTCCCAGGGAGCTATCCCTGGTAGCGTTACCAACGGCTTGATCACATTGCTGAAGAAAGGTGGCAGGCATGTTTGGGAGGAGCTAGACGATTACAGGCTCATAACTCTGCTTAACATCGTTAAAGTTTTGGTTTGGTTTCTTTGTTTCTTTGTTTCATGTTTTGTAGGTTATTTAATGCTAAAGCTATTCTCCTAGAAGAACCGTAGTGGTACTATTTAACCCATAGCCGGGAGGATAAGGGGTTTCATACCTTTCCCAAGGGTATTTGCCCGAAAGTGAACGTAATAGCGCGACTGGAGTACGAACTCGCTTACTACGATTCCGCAGTCCATCGCTTTAACCATTACACCACGAGGACACCCCACAGAGTTAAATATTTTGGCCCAGGTTTTAACCAACTGTTTGCAGCTTGTCATTAGCGATTTGATCAGACCTGAGTAGAAATACGCTGTGAAGGGAAGATCAATCCAAGACAACTTACTCTTGGTGCGCGAGATCCTAGAGGGGTTAGAAGACGGCACCGAAGCCACGCTGATCAATTTAGATCAGTCCAAGGCCTTCGATATGGTTGAACATCGGTTCTTGGCCACTGTTTTGGATACCGCTCAATTCCAACTGGAGTTTCGCAAATGGATTAGCATGATGTAGGCGGTGGTGCAGGTGAAGGGGTGCCGTTCTCCTGCCAAGGCCTCACCGCTGGAGTGACGGATCCATCCTCATCCTCGCGGTGTGGTTCAGGCCCGGGCTCCGACTGGAGCGAAATTGGTCGGAAGTACAGGCCAAGGTAGATGCCCAAGTGGGTACCTGGCTTCAAAGGCACTTGTCCTTAAAAGGCAGAGCGGAGGTGTGCGCCGTGTACATCTTCCCCTTGAGCCGTTACCAATTATCTGTACTTCCTCTGCCTAAAAACCATCAGCTGGCGCTTCAACGATTTCTCTCCAAATTACTTTGTGGAGACCGATGGCCGATGGTCCATAGACAGATCTATTGTCAACGCCCGAAATAACCGGGGTTTAGGTATACATGATCTGGAGAACCACTAGTTCGCTGAAAGACTGGCTTATTTAGGCCGATCCTTGTCGACGGACACGGTGTGGAGGCGAAAGGTGAGAGATATCTTTCCTCGCCTTGTCAGACCCCAAGATTGAAGGTCGACGTAAGCTGAAGGGCAATGTGCCGTTTGCCCAAGAATGCCGTAAGGCGCTTCGCAACTTTCCTGGGTCCAGTGACCTTTCTTAGTCTCGAAAGGAGCTATATCGGGAACTAGTGTTGGGCTCCGCTTCGGATCCTCTTGTGGATCGGTTCGACTGGTCGATGAAAGAAGTTCGCTCGCACTGGAATTAGACACCAGGTTCGGGCTTCTTGAACAATTCTGAGTTCTCGCTCACGGAACGCCTTGCCCCTATTCGGCCTGAATTACAAAGTGGACCTGGCAGACATGCCCAATTATTCTCTTTCATCTCATCATAACGACAGACTGAGCTTAGGGAATAACCAAAAGTCACAGGGAGCAATGTCTGGACTATAGGGAGGCTAAGGAACTGTCTTGATGCCCATCTTGCTCAAATAGTCTGTGACAACGATGGAGTTGTGGACTGGTGTATTGTCCTGGTGGAAATGCCACTGACCCGATTTGAAGAGTGCTGGCCACTTCCGATGGAATATCTTCCTGAACTCTCTTAAAACCTCAACATAGTAACCCTAACCCTAACCCTTTGGCCAATCAACTCTGGTGTATTGACTTCCTTACTCCTTCCACACCTCTCATCATCCCTCAAAAACTCCGTGCCTTCCTTGAATCTCTTATGCCACTCAAAAACTGATGCTCGATTCATGCAAGATGGTCGAAAAGCAATCAGAAGCATTCCATACGCTTCTGTTTCATTTTTTCCAAGTTTAAAACACAATTTTATTGCATATCGTTCTTCTAAAGTGTCCGATTGGATTTTTGAAATTCACCAGCTGTGACAATTAGGATTTAGTAGGGTGTATTCGAATTCCTGCTGTAGCTGTTCATTTGAAGCTGAAATCATAAAAATTGGTCAGTCATCTCATATGATGTATAGCAATCATCATCATCATCATGTCGCGCCGCCAGCACGGATATCCCTGACCCTCTCTCGCCACTTCTCCCTATCATTCATCGCCTCCGGCAGGTCTTCAGGGTTACATCCTGTGTCCTCACATATTTGCTGTATGTAAGTTCGGGCTGGTCGTCCTGCTTTTGAACATCCATATGTGGGAGTCCACAGGAGTACATCGCTTATGAGCTCGTCCTTGCTTCTCCAGCAGTGTTCCGCGTGTCTGGTTCGTCTAACTTGTATAGTTTTCGTGATGGGGGGCAAGTGTCCGTATAGTTGGTGTCTCGTGGGGTGTTGTCGCCAGGTCTTGTTCAATACTGCTCTCAACATTCTTGTGTAATTTCCGACTAGTTTCCTCTCCAGCCGCTTAGTTAGCGTCCATGTGGTGCATCCATATAGCAGTATCGACACAACCGCTGCCTGGAAGAAACTGCGTTTCATTTTATCGGTTAGGTCCGACTTCCATATGATCGAGAGCCTATCGATAGCTGTCCATGCCTTCGTCAGTCGTGTCGATGTCTTTTTCGGCTGATGAGACGCTACTTCCTAGGTAGGTGAATTTGTCTACTAGTTTCAGAGAGGCTCCGTCTAGTGTGGCAATGTTGCCCGTTTGGTTGTAACACATATATTCAGTTTTGTTTGCATTGACATGGAGGCTAATGCCAGCTGCGGCCCGTTCCAGACTATGCAGTAGTGTCTCTGCTTGATTAGGCGTATTCACTAGTAACGCCAAGTCATCAGCGTAGTCGGCGTCCGTGATTGTTTTTGCGGGGTACCTTTTGCTTCTTCTCTTAGTCAGCTCGAAGCCATTTTCTCTGATTTTGTCGATCGAAAAGAGTTTACAACAATTTTAAATGCCCATACGAAAAAAATCTGGAAACTTATCGTATGCACCTCGTATATATATAGGCTGAATTCGGTATCTAGGTTTTTATAATTAAGATTGTTTGGATTGAGGTGTGATCATTTTTAATTCCAGGGTTTGTGTCTGTGAATGTCTGTAAATTAATTGTCCATGAAAACCTCTAACCCCGGCAGATTTTTTTCACATCCCTGTCAAAACAACCTTCGCTAAAAAAAAAAAAAAACTAGAAAAAAGAACACCCCAACCATTGTCAATCTCCTGAAGAAGACCATAAAGTCTGAAACAAGTGCAGAGCATAAATATATGAAATAATAGACTCTTAAATATCAAATTCAGTTTCATTTACAGAGCTATTTATTTAAAAATATTTACTTTTCTCTCGTTGGACTAACAACAATTCACACACACACACACACACACACACACACACACACACACACATATATATATATTGTCAACCACAGACATACTGTTTCATATATGTTAACTAGAAAATTCGACTTAAAAACGTTTTAGCCTTGCTCAAGACACTATTGCATATGATGACAATGAATTTCTTTTTGTGCAATAAAAGGGTTCTGTTCAAATTTCACTGAACGAAATTGTATACGATAATCGTCTTAACAGTACACGGACCGAAATGTCTCCTAAAATAATAAAAAGAAATAAAACGAAAACCTTAGTCTGAAAAAGTAAATCATTTAATAATAAACTGTGTCAAAAATTCAGATAAAATACTGAAACAATTTATTTTCCAATGACTGACAGGAATTCCCTTCGAATCTGTCTGTCTGTCTGTCTGTCTGTCTTCCGTTCAGTCTCTCTTTCTCTGTCTCTTTCTCTCTCTGTCTCTTTCTCTCTCTGTCTCTGTCTCTCTTCCGCTCTGTCTGTCTGTCTCTCGTCCGCTCTCTCTCTTCTTCTCTCTCTTCAGATTGCATCTTCTTCAGAGGGATTAGAGCCCTTCCTAAAAAAGAAAGCGTCCTGTGTATGACACAAAACAACATCCGATGATGAGGCTCCAGTTTTGTAACTCTATAGAGTATGGAGTCACCTTTTTATTGCTATTACCCCCAGGTCCATTCTCTACCGGAGTGGCAGTATTTGTCAAGTGTCCATCTATATGCATTTATCCAACCCCTCCGTACGAGTAGAAAGCGATACAAGGTCAATTTTTAAGCGGAAATTAACAGGTTTGAATTCAGCTTTCCTTCTCCTAAACTAGTTGCCTAACCAAGGCTAAAGAACTCAGTCTGCCTTACTATTTTTACCCATAGCTGCAGGGAGAATAATTGGATTCATACCTTTCCCAAAAGTAAGGGGTGTCCTCGTGGTGTAATGATTAAAGCGATGAACTGCGGAATCGTAGTACGCGAGTTCGTACTCCAGTCGCGCTATTATGTTCACTTTCGGGCAAATACCCTTGGGAAAGGTATGAACCCCCTTATTCTCCCTCCAGCTATGGGTAAATAGTAGGACGGACTAGGTTCTTCAGCCTTGTTGAGGCAACTAGTCTAGGAGAAGGAAAACTCTGAATTCAAACCTGTTAAACTCTGCTTAAAAATTGACCTTGTGTCATATCCTGCCCGAGCGGAGGGGTTGGGTAAATAGTACCTTTCCCAAAAGTATTAGCACTATGTAAAATGCAAACAGTTTCGTCCAGAAATTGAATCATCATGTCCATTTTCTACAACGATAATCTTTACCTTCTACGAGGGCCCCATCTATTCGTCAAATTGAACTGTTTGATAATCATTAGTATTGGATAGGAATATGTGAAAACAAATGAGTATTACTTATCATAGTATAATTATCAAGGTTAGATACGAATCCTTGAAACCTTTTAAATGTGTGGAAATTAATTGTATTAAGAATGTTTATTTGAAGCTTAAATTATTTGCAACTTGAAACTTTATGATTATCAGTCACTCTGTCAGTGGGGCTTACAATACGCCGACTGCTTTCTCTACAGATGAGCAAGAACACTCCTCCCTCGCAAAAAAGATACTAAACTATATTCAGTGGGGAGATCAATTATATATGTTTGATTGGTTTGCTTTGGTTGGGTTTTATGGCACATCACCCACTGTAGGTTATTTAAATACAAATCCTCTTTATGCATATTATATATCATTTGTAAACGCATAGTTTGTAGATAACATTTCTAAACGAGCCAGAGCTCATTTGTTTGCATACAGTTAAGTGGTTATACATATGATTTGTATGTCAATAGTTTGTAGGTAATCTTGTTTTTGAATGAGTGTTGTATCGTCGAGTTGAATGTTACACAGAGAAGACTGAGTGCTTAATATATTTATTCAGCACCAGTATCCGGTGCTAACGGATACATACATAAAGACACTGTACAATAAGTTACAAACAATTAATAAGAGAACTTACAAGAAATAGAGGAAAGCCAAAATGCTGTATAGCCAAACGAAGTAAGGTCAGTCCGAATAATAACCAACTTAATATCAGCTTATTAATCAAGTTATTTGTCACGTGCCCTACAGGGCCTTTTTTAAGGTGGGTATGGGCTCAGGACCGTAGCCCAGACACAACTCAGGCCCCGTCGGCATTCCCCTAAAAAGGGGCGCCTCAGACTCCAGGCGATAAACCAAGCCCTTCTGAGGGTGTTTAGAGCCTGGGGGACGGTCTCCAGCGGTTCGAGAAATAAGTCAGTCTTGGCTGCGTGACGCGAATGCTAGGTCTCCCCGGTATCTGCGTCCGACAGCCTCGACTAGCTTATTACTTAACAGTATTTGTCGCACGCCCCACCAAACGTACCCAGAAACGCCCGGCATTCCCAAAAATGCCTCGAACCCCGTCAGCATTCCCTAAAAATGGGTGCATCCGGCGCCAGGTGATAAACCTAGTCCCCCCCCAAGAAGGGTTAGAGCCTTGGGGACAGCCCCCTGAGGTTTGAGGAATGTCAGTCTTGACCGCGTGACGCTAATGCTAGGCATCCCCGGCACCCGCACCAGTCAGCCTCAGCTGACTACCGTATCCAGAGATGTGACACACCCGACCAGATCTGTGCCGCTGATACCACAGCCAGCCGAAATGTGTGCCAACAACTGGATCCGGCTTAGTAGATCAATGGTATTTGTCGCACGCTCCACCAAACAGGTGAGTGTAGCACAAAGCCTTTTTTTTAAGGTGGGTCCTGGTGCAGGGCCGTTGCCCAGATACGCCCGGCATTCCACAAAATGCTTCGGACCCAGCTTATTAAATCAGCCCTTGAAGTCTTTAATCGTTGGCCATTCATGACTATGAGCCAGTCCATATGGTAGAATACTGAAGGGGTATTATCCACTCTACAACAATAAATCAGAGCTAACTTGTTAGCAAACAAGTATTACTTTGGTTTGAACACAGTTTAATGATTCCAAATATTCTAACATGAATAGTTCTATTTAGTATTAACTCTCGTACTCACTTAGTTTCAAATATTGCTATGAAGCAAATAGTTTTATTTGTACACAGGCAAATACTTTCATGCATCGCTATAATTCTATTCAGCATTACTCATTCTTTTGAACACAGTTAAATGGTTCCAAGTATTGAAATGTATCTTTAACTATTCCATTAAACATCAGTCATTTATTTACACATAGTCTAATGGTCAAACAGTTCAATTTCTAACAATTCAATTTAACGTAAGTCATTTGTTTGGACACAATTTAAAGATCAAACAGTTCTATCAGGTGCTATCACTCCGGGCCTGAGATGGTCCAGGGAGAGATGGCATTGAAGGGGTACTTCGCACTCTCCAAAGCTCCATCATTACTGGAGCCTCACCATCAGATTATTTAATGTCATATCCAAGACACACATTAAGGGAGCCTTACCCCTCTGCAGAAATGCAGTTGGTGTATTGATTCTATAGCCCCGGCTGACAGGGCAGTATATCTGTTTGATAATTATAAGATAGGAAGAGTCGATACTATATAACTATGTGCAAATTTTTGCATTAAGAATAATTACTTGAAATTACAGTTTTTTCCTAAGGATTATAATTAGTTACTCGAAACTATATAACTGTATGAAAACAAAATCATTATTAAATAGAAATAGTAATTTGAAACCCCGTGATTGCATATAAATTACAAGTATTAAATAGAAATACTTGAAACCATTCAACTGTGTAAAAATTATTTGTATTAGATAGTAATACTTGAAACAATGAGCCTCATTCATTATATATAAGATGAATTTTGTCTGACTTAGAGAATAGAGCAATTTCTAATCCATTTAGCAACTGAATGATAATTTTGTTGGCTCTGCATTTGTGCTGAAAAAAGACTTTTTTAATCATCCAAATTTTTTATATAACAACGACAACTATGAAATACTAATGAGAATACTTCCTGAATAGCTGTACCAATATCTTCACGGACTGTTCCTATGAAGTAAACTCAAAGGGTTAAGTAGTAGTTGCGTATACTTTATACTGAAAGGTATCTAAAAATATTATTAAGGTCTAACAGCCATTTATGATATTTATAATGTAGAAGCCAAGCACAAGACGAAATGTTTCTGCTCCATAGACTTACTGAAATATTATACTTTCATTTCTATATACGTCTGGGAAAAATTAACCCAACCCAAAATGGCTGAATATTAAGCTTCTAAAATTACTGATCATTGGTCAGGAAATAAGAGATAAGCAAATAGATAAATTAACTTGTTACGGGATAGCTTTTTTCTTTTGATTAATTTAAACATTTAAATCTTTTGGGTAAACTTGTAGACAGCCTTTTACAAAAAAAAAGTCAGTGTTGTTTCATTCAGTGCTAATGGGTTCAGTCGGTTAACGAATTTAATGCAAGGCCAAATATTCTCTGTAAGTTTCAAATCTGGGCTCAGTCGAGACCAAAAACATGAGATTGGTAGACTTTTTTCTAAGTCACTTTTTGATGGCATTTGCAAAATGGACAGGAACTTTTTCGTGATGGAAAATTACATCCGGTTGTTTCTCTTTAGAAAATTGCTTTTCAACTTTTGTATTCAAAATTATTTATCCACTTTTCATGGTGAAGCAGTTCACTGGTACCGGCAGCTGAAAGAGCTTCCCGTACCATGAGACGCCCTATAAGAACCCACCTTAAAAATCCCCAATAACAAAAGCAAAACAAAACAAAGGGAATGTCTTGGATATAACACTAAACTACATCTCGCAGTAAGGCTCAGTAACAGAGCAATGGGGAAAAGTGGGGTACTTCGTTGTCATTACTCCCAGGTATACTCAGACCCGGAGTGGCAGTACTTGCTACGTTTCTATCAATGGTCAAATAGATCTGTTTTAAAAAATATTGGAATTCTTGAAACTATATAAATATTTACAAATAATTTGTATTTGGAAAAGTTACTTAAAGCTATAATTGTTTACAAAAGATTATTATTATTCATTGCTTGAAATATTTGAAACCATAAAATTGTCGATAGATTATTTATATTAAGAATAGTTACTTGAAGCTATAATTGTTTACAAAGGATCATCATTATTATTCATTGCTTGAAACATAATTGCTTTCGAAAAAAATCTAATTTCGGCATTAAATAACTGAACAAGGTCGTTTGAAACCATTTAACTGTTTGCAAATTATTTGTATTAAGAATAATCACTTGGAGTTATAATAGTTAACAAAGAGTTATTATTATAATTAGTTACTGGAAACCATATAATTTATTGAAATATTTCGAACCATATAACTGTGGGGAAATCATTCGTATTATATAAGAATACTTGATATATAACTTTCGCCCTATCGACAAGGTTAAGAATATACTGACTGTATCTATTTCCTTTTCCCACAAAAAAAGTTATATGTCCCAAGTATGACTCTAAATTTCATCTGATAGTGAGGCTCCAGTTTCGGAGATCTGGGGAGTGTGGTATGCTTTTTTTCATTGCCATTACTCCCAAGTCCACTCTAATCCGGAGTGGTAGTACCTGTTAGGACCCAATCTGTGAGTCAACAGATATGTTAGAAAATTATTTGTATTTGATAGGAATACTTGAAATTATACAAATGTAAGTAATTTGTATTGGGAATAATTACTTGAAGTTACAACTGTTTATAAGGGTTATTATTATTAGTTATTTGAAACCATACAATTGCATAAAAACTGTCTTCTGCATTAAATAACCGAACAAAAGTTGATTTGCCGTAAATATAGGTAACTTAAGTTGGATATGGACTTGACCCCTTTGGTATCTGTAGATGCAGCTGCGGAAGTCGGACTCTGGGAACAAAAATAACAGGAAATGCGCCTGGCACCTAAAGTAAACTGGACGCAGATGTGATCGGCTGGAACGCTGCGTAAATTGCGTAGGTGGCATGCTATAAGTAGGCGTATCCATGTGTAATGTGCAGGCGGCTGACTTGAGTAGGTGTGAACCACGAGACCTTGTGTAGGCATCCGGGATGTTATATAGCCATGAAGATTTCGATCCGAGCAGAGAGTAAAATGAGTTCACTGAAGATTCGTTCTTCGGTCCCTGTGTGTGCAGACCAGATGCCTCCCCCCATCTCTCTCTCTTTCTCTCTCTCTCCCTCTCTCTTATTCTACCCATCAGTACATTTTGGGTAATAAAAAGCAAAGAAACGAAGCAGATGATATTTTTATACATCAGCGTGTTGTCTTTCTCTGCTATACAACACATATCGTGAGGCCTTTTTGTCTTAGCTTAAACGCGATATACGTGCAGTCATGTTTTTATTACCCATCAGATCTTCAAAGACAACAATCTGAAACTGAAATCTAGATTTACCGCTCAATGCAACTTTTCTGAAATTAAAATTTCTAAATGAAACTTTTCATATACCAATAACTTTTATCAGAGACAACAATTAGCTTTCAACACATCTTATGAACAGAAAATATACGTTAGATTACACACATCACTTAGAATTTTAAAGAAATTTAGCCCATGAATTGATTTTATTAAAGTAATATATTGCTCGTTTCGCGAGGTCTGCAAACGTACGTGTCGTCCAAAGGACTGTCAAGACATCATCGAAAGAGACTAAGTTTTTCTTTTAGCGCCAAAAGTTAAACTTTCGGAAGAAGTAGACTTATGTTATATTTTTTAAAATTTTATTCTATTATTTATTTTATCTTTATATTTGTATTTGATTTTTTGTTTCATATTTTATCTAAACTTTTATTAATTTTTCAATCCCACAAGATAACCTACTTATTGTCCTTCTCTAAAGTCGTTTTTATTCTGAGGTTTCCAATTCTGCTGATAGTTTTTATCATTTTTCTCCTTGTCTTTGAGAAATTTAACTTTCAGTTGGTCATCAGCCTACAGAAATGAGTCTTTGGGCTTTCCAGATTTTTTTTCTAGCAACTTTAAGATGATGAAGATTTGTCTTTTCTAAATAGTTAACAGAGTAGCAAGGATTTTTTCTCTCTCTTTTAATGTTCTTGTGATTATTACAAGAACTAAAATTGGCCTGAAGAACAACAACTATACAGTTTGTAACTCGAACACTCGGCATTATATTTTTCTTTACCTTGGACTCACAACACTGTATATTGTGAATCTCTTCCTTCTCATGGCGCAATGGCTGGGGCTGTAGAATACATCGACTGCATCTCTGCAGCGGGATAAGACTCCCCCAAAGAGTGTCCTGCATATGACACAAAACAATCTAATGGTGAGGCTTCAGTAATACTGAAGCTTTGGGGAATGCAGAGTATGCCTTTATTGTCATCGCTCCCAGGTCCACTCTAGCCCGGAATGGTAGCACCTGATAGGGCCCTATCTATGGATCAAATAGAACTAAACTGTGTGCTTATGCTAAACTGAATTATTTGAAATAGAACTGCTTTTACATTTAATTGTGTACTTATATTAAACTGAATTGTTTGAACTAGAACTGTTTTTGACAGTGAAACAGTGTATTTATGCTAAACTGAATTGTTTGAAATAGAATTGTTTATATGCATAAAAATGGATTTGGCATTAAATAACCTAATGTGGTTGATATGCAATAAAACCCAACTTAACTAAACTAAACCAAATTCTTCCTGCTCAAACACTATAATAGTCTTCCCTTGGATTGAAGACGTAGCTTCCCACGTCACTTGTCCTTTGGTCACGTGAGAATTTAGACCTCAATTTTTTTCTCTTTTGCCTTCATTCTACGAACGGGAAACACGTGGTCTTTTTTGTCCGCACCCGAGGGGAAAAAAATGGACTTGATTTTTGTTTTTGTTCGTTTAACAAACAGAAAACTTTGTTTCCAACTCCGGCGAGCTACTATATTTCACTTTGCCGTAAAAATCCAGAAGACACGTAAGATATTTACATTACTTTTCTTTATTACCCCCCTCATCTATGCTTGTTTCAGGAGTAAGTAAAAAGTAAAGTTGGCAACGTTAGTCGACGGTGACCCGAAGGCTCTCTTTTCAATAGCTACTACAACGAGGTGTAGGGGAGGACGCTACTCCTACAGGAGTAGCATGTTTGATTTATTTGTTTTCAGACAGACACGCGTTAATTGTTGTAACATTTGCCATGTTGTTTTATGCACCAATTAGATGTTTCTGAAACTAGGTGACAAGTTCACCTACATAGGAAGCAGCGTCTCATCAACCGAGACAGACATCAACACGTGACTAGCAAAGGCATGGATAGCTATCGATAGGCTATTGGTCATATGGAAGTCAGATCTGACTGATGAAATAAAACGCAGTTTCTTCCAAGCAGCGGTCGTGTCGATACTACTATATGGATGCACTACATGGACGCTAACTAAACGTATGGAGAAAAAGCTTAACGGCAACTGCACAAGAATGCTGCGAGGAATATTGAACCAGCCCCGGAGGCAGCTCCTCACAGAGCAGCAGCTATACGGCCACCCACCACCAATCATGAAAACTATCAAAGTTAGACGAACTAAACATGCAGGACACTGCTGGAGAAGTAGGGACGAGCTCATAAGTGATGTACTCCGGTGGACTCCATCACATGGACGAGCAAAGGCAGGACGACCAGCTAGAACTTACACACAGCAACTCTGTGCCGATACGGGGTGTAATCCTGAAGACCTGCCGGAAGCAATGGACGATTGGGAGGGGTGGCGAGAGAGGGTCAGTGATATCTGTGCTGATGGCTCGACATGATGATGATGATGCGATGTTTCAATTGTTTATATGAGTTTATCTTGTCTTTCCTCTCTCGTTATTTAGTGTTAGTGTATCAGGGAATATACAAATGTTATTATTGGAACTTGGTGAGTTGGAAAAAATAAACCTATTTCCTAGCACCTATAATTTCTCCAACAGTGGTTCGATTTATGATCTTTAACCCATCCATTGTAAATATTTTACAGTTTTCTGTAGCTTTCACTGCCTCAGTTTATTGAAAAACGTTACGTTAAAACCATTAAATTAACGTCATTGTAAATTTTATGAACTCGTTTTAGAACAATAAAAAGACTATCATCTTAATAAAATCAGTAAATTTCCTGTCTTGTTCTTCTTTCCGTCTTTTTCTATTATTAGCGTCTGTAATACTTGGTCGGGTAGTTATCGTGATTACAATCGACTTCATAATCGCCAATTTCATTGAATTCTAAGTCTGAATCACGCATAACTCCTTCCTGAACCTGCTCAGTAAAAAGTGACTAATATCGTTAACCTCTACGAGTTTCCATGGTAACTAACTTAATGTAAAACATAGCAAAAATAATCGTATTTGGTGTCAAAATAATGAGATGTTACTCTCCAAAAATTCCCCTGCAAGGGGAAAATACGAACCAGCAAACGGAACATAGTAAGAAATTCAACTATAGTCGTATACGGCACGACGTAAAGAATTCGATTATATTTGTATGCATGGCAAATTGTGGTGACAATGTAGGAAAACACCGTTTTATCGTTGAAAACTTGCTCTATCCAATGGTGCTATTTTTCTCACCGTATTGTATTTACGGTGGAAATTGGAATCATTACATTCGGGTCGCCCTATATGTAAATGGGCGCAGCCGCACGCACACACACTCACACACACACACACACACACGCGCGCACGCATGCACACACACACACATACACACACACACATTAGACGTTGGACCCATGATTTGCTGCGATTTTTTTCTTTGACGATAGGGTTTCAATTTACAATCATGCTAAAAAGAAAAAACCTACTGTTGTACTCCCTACATAATCGATTCGCCCTCCTCCATAAATACACGTCAACGGAGCGTCAGACGAGTCAACCAAACCCACGTGACACAATCACGTGTGATACCACTTGCGTAGTGGACGGATACTCGCTACCCCACTGAACGTTCAGCTTCCTATTAACTAACTACTGTTTAACCAGGTTCACTTGTATCTTGTTTCTGTTACTTGAATATATATGTTTTTCAATCAACCTTCTTGAGTTCCCCGTGTCTTTCTTTTGCCAGCATCACAACACCTACCTAGAATGATTTGGGTTTCAGATTTTTGTATACAGATATTCCTCACCCCCATAGAACCTTGGGTCCGATCTATGGGCCAGATAGATCTTTTGTGTATAAATACCCACCTCTGCAATAGAAGCTGAGGGATCCATTATAAAAACGAAGACCATATATTTGTGTGTGTAAATGTGGATGTCTATGTTTTAATTTCTTTTAAGTTCTCATTTTAGAAGCTTTTTGTTTTTTTTTAATGTATTTCTTATAAAACTAATTCACAAAACTGTTACTCATATAACTCTATTAATCAATATTACAGGAATCAGATGTGCACAAATGATAACTTTGATAAACAGGCAATAACCAAAATTATGCACAAAGAAACAAACCAAACCTTCTGAACACGGGAAAAAAATTAAATTTATCGAATACTACACCAAATATAAAACATCAAATCTCATGATTTAAAATAATATAAGCTCTCCTAAATCTTGCCTAAACTAAACAAATTTAGTTTACAAATTAAACTGACCATTTCGGTAATGTCTCTCGAACAATACCTTACAAACTCTTAATACCTATATTGGCCATAGAGCAACCAACCTCTTCTGTCGTCTTACATACCACCTCTCTGATATTTGTGCCATCAACAACATATGATTGCAACATATATTGACAACACTGATAAAGTCACATGAGCTGAAATACGAAAAATCCCTACCAATAATACCAAAATCGTATAAATATGAGAATAACAACAAAAACGCCAACGAACACTCGAAGCCATCAATATCAAATATAGGGTGTCTAATATACATGAGACCCACGTGGTTGCTTATAACTCTACTTATAATAATGTTGTGTTCTTTTTTGTTTCAGATTTGAAAATAGTATACTATAAAAACTATTAATCCTCGATCACAATGGCTTAGGCAAGAGAGGAAAATATTTTGAGTCACTACTTATTTGGAGACAAAATCATTTAAAACTGTCTCAAAATAGATGCAACCCATTAATATGATAAGAAACAAGAAAGTAAAAAAAGATTGCATGTCCTGGAAGCTAATATAATAACAATTGAAAAAACATTGATTTGATGTCTCTTACTCGACAAAGGATGCATTTTTTACTAGACGTGTTCCTAATAACCGCCATTGTGCTGTTGTCAGTAATAAATCATTATCATATTAATGGGTTGCATCTATTTTGAGACACCCTGTACAAGCAACCAAGCATAAATAACGTAGCATTCAATACCAGCACGAACATACTAAACATATAAAAAATCACGCTAACCAAAGAACTTTCACCAATAATAAACCCTTCCAACAAAATAAATACAACACCCAAGTTAGACATAAACAAACAATACTTATCCCTCAACCTCCACCGAAGAATGATTAAACCAGGGGAACATCTCTATCAATTCGACCCTCATACAAAGAGACTAGCAAGAGAAAAAATATGATCATAAAAAGAGTAAGCTCCATCATGTTTAACTAAACTTGTATGAACAATAACAAGCTGCCGAAATATACAAACACAATATATGATTGCTTATAGGACCTAGAGCACTAAAAACGCTTAATAGCATAGAGAAAATACAACCTAGAATGATGGTAGTTACATTTAACGGAAACCCCAGAGCAACAATCGTCTCATGCTACAGCCCCACCAATGTTAGTGAAGAAAATGAAATAGTCACCTTCTACGATGAGTTATCCTCATTAGTGCGTAGCATCCCGAAACACAACATGTTAGTCATTGGCGGAGACATGAATGCACAAATCGGGAAAAACGGAAACAACAAATACAGCCTCCACAACACGTCAAATAGAAATGGGCAACATCTAACAGATTTCATGATAGAAAATAGATTAGCATGCCTCAATACAAACTACCAAAAAAGAGAGGGCAAACTATGGACATACACGTACGCAAACAATACTAAAGCTCAGATAGACTACGTCCTTATAAACAAGAAATGGAAGAATAGTGCATTGAATTGCGAGGCATACTCCTCTTTTGAGGGTGTGTCCACCGATCATCGAATAGTCACAGCGAAAATACGGTTAAGCCTACGAAAAAACGACAAACGAACAGCGACCAACAAACACTATGACTGGGCCCTATTAAACAACAAAGATGTCAGAGATAAATACGTATTAGAATTAAGAAACAGATTCGAAACACTACAAGAAAAGACGGAAAAAAGTACACCAAACGACGAATACGAAAATTTCGTCAATGCACACCTTGAGGCAGCAGCAAAATACATTCCAACAAAAATTAAAACTAAATATAGAGTCCCATGGGAAACCTTAGCGGTGAGAGAAAAACGTGCACTAGTGAAAACAGCCTCCAAAAACTATCGAAAAAACCCAACAAACACAAATGCCTTAAAACTAAAAACGGCACAAAATCAATTAGCAGGCATATATATAAAGGAACAGACAGAATACATTCAAAATCAGATAGATAAGATTAGAGACTCGGTAGAAGATAGACAATCTAGAATTGCCTGGCAAACAATAAACGAAGTGAGCAGAAGAAAGAACACAGCCAAAGCAAAACTCAAAGCAGCAAACCAACAAGAAAGAATAAAACTGTGGAAACAGCACTTCGAAAACTTACTTGGAAACCCACCAAAAATAACGCATGAACCAATCACCAGAATAATTAGCAAACAATTAGACATTAAACTTGGACCGTTCACACAAGGAGAACTCGACTCGGTTCTCAGAAAAATTAAAAATAGGAAAGCTGCAGGACTGGACGAAATTCCCCCGGAAGTATGGAAGACCAGACAATTCGACGACATACTGCTCTGACACTGCAACGCAGTATACAATCAAAATCCGATAGATAGATGGACGAAGGGATGCATACTCCCCTTCCCTAAAAAGGGGGACCTAGGATTAGCCAAAAACTACCGAGGCATAACACTTACATCCATAGCTGCCAAAATCTACAATGCCCTAATACGAAACCGAATAGAACCCAAAATCGACAACATACTTAGAAAAAACCAAAATGGCTTCCGAAGAAATAGATCTACGACCTCACAAATACTAACCATCCGCAGAATCCTTGAAGGTGTACGGGCAAAGAACCTACAAGCGACATTAATATTTGTCGACTTTACCAAGGCTTTCGACTCCATTCACAGAGGAAAGATGGAACAAATCCTACTAGCGTACGGCATACCTAAAGAAACCATAGAGGCAATAACGATTCTCTATAGAAACACTAAAGTAAAAGTACGATCACCAGATGGAGACACAGAATACTTCGACATTGTAGCAGGAGTACTACAAGGGGACACGCTGGCTCCGTATCTCTTTATCATTTGTCTAGACTACGTACTTAGAACATCGATTGACAAAATCAAAGAGAATGGCTTCGAACTGACGAAGAAAAGAAGCAGAAGATACCCCGCAACAACAATTACCGACGCCGACTACGCCGATGACATAGCGATACTGGCAAATACACCTGACCAAGCCGAAACACTTCTGCATAGCTTGGAACGAGCAGCAGCAAACATAGGCCTCCATGTTAATGCACACAAAACGGAATATATGTGCTATAACCAAACGGGGGACATCTCCACTCTAGAAGGAACCCCTCTTAAACTAGTTGACAAATTCACGTACCTAGGAAGCAGCGTCGAATCAACCGAAAAGGACATCGAAACGAGGTTAACGAAAGCATGGACAGCTATCAATAGGCTATCGACTATATGGAAATCAGACCTAACCGATAAAATGAAACGCAGTTTCTTCCAGGCAGCGGTCACATCGATACTGCTATATGGATGCACTACATGGACGCTAACAAAACGGCTGGAGAAGAAACTAGATGGCAATTACACAAGAATGCTGCGTGCAATCCTCAACAAGTCCTGGCAGCAACACCCCACAAGACACCAACTGTACGGCCACCTGCCCCCTATCACGAAAACTATTCAAGTTAGGCGAACCAGACATGCAGGACATTGCTGGAGAAGCAGAGATGAACTCATAAGAGATGTACTCTGATGGATCCCCACACACGGCCGCGCAAAAGCAGGACGACCAGCACGAACGTACATTCAGCAGCTATGTGAGGATACAGGTTGTTGTCCTGAAGACCTACCTAGGGCGATGAACGATAGGGAGGAGTGGCGAAAGAGGGTCAGGGATATCCGTGCTGCCAGCACGATATGATGATGATGATATATATATATATATATATATATATATATAATCGTCGATGGAGGTGCCCGTAGTGTAATGGTTATCGTCGTACGAAATGGACACGGCGACACGAGTTCAAATCTTGAACAAGACTGATTGCATTGCACATACCACTAATACCCTTGGGAAAGGTATGAATCCAATTATTCTCCCTGCAGCTGTGGGGAAATAGTAGGACAGACTGGGTTCTTCAGCCTTGGTGAGGCAACTGATCAAGGAGAAGGAAAACTCTGAATTCAAACCTGTTAAACTCCGCTTAAAAATTGACCTTGTGTCATATCCTGCCCGAGCGGAGGGGTTGGTAAATAGGATATATATATATAGGAGAAAAGTAAATATTTTAAAATAAAACGATCCGTAAATGAATTTGAATAAGGTACTTTAGAGTATTATTTCATATAATCATGCTCCCCAAGTGTTTCGGACGTCGTAGTTCCTCTTCAGGATCACTTCTAGGGTCATTTCTGCTTCTACCTTTCACAGTGAAGGGTCACCTTTCAGTGTCCAGGATCACCTCTGCTTCTAGCTTTTACAGTTAAGATTACTTTCCAATGAATATTTTTTGATGGGTGTTTTTCTTTAATTCAATTTTTTGTTTTTTTATGTTTATGTGTGTTAACAAATATCTATTTTGTGTGTTTGTGTAGATATTTGTAAATACATACAGACAAAATAAAGACTTGAATTAAAGAAAATCCCACCCCTATCAAAACAACAAGGGGTGTCCTCGTGGTGTAAGGGGTGTCCTCGTGGTGTAATGGTTAAAGCGATGAACTGCGGAATCGTAGGACGCGAGTTCGTACTCCAGTCGCGCTATTATGTTCACTTTCGGGCAAATACCCTTGGGAAAGGTATGAACCCCCTTATTCTCCCTCCAGCTATGGGTAAATAGTAGGACGGACTAGGTTCTTCAGCCTTGTTGAGGCAACTAGTCTAGGAGAAGGTAAACTCTGAATTCAAACCTATTAAACTCCGCTTAAAAATTGACCTTGTGTCATATCCTGCCCGAGCGGAGGGGTTGGGTAAATAGTACCCCTATCAAAACAATCTTCACAATAAAATAATCCTTAATGTAAAAGAACGCAGAAGCGATCCTAAACACTATTAGTCCCCTAAAGAGGCCCACGAAACCCGAAACACATATGGAGTATGATTATATGAAATAAAAATCTAAAAGACCACATTCAAATTCATTTGTGGATCTATTTATTTTAATATTTCTCACTCTGGTATCCGATAAGGTAAAATGTAAACAAATTAAAGCTACTACTTAATGTCTTATAATTCCCGAGCAGACGTATACCGCCTGATGGCTGAGCGGTATGATACTAAGTCTAACATAAAGTTGGGCGGGTTTCGATCCCAGCTTCAAGCGTCCTACGTGTCTAGCCACACTGAAGAGTTGTGATACAACGAAACGCTCTGTCTGTGGAATTGACACAAGGTCAACTTTTAAGCGGAGTACTGCTGGTTTGGATTCAGAGTTTTCCTTCTCCTAAACTGGTTGCCAATGGACCTGTGACAGTAAAGTCTTGCTTCTCCTGGGTTCAGCAATCGGCAACGCTGCATGGAACACAAGCAGTTGCACATTTAGTAAGTCACCATTTTCACTATCTCTGTCGGTAGGGCTCAGAATAACATGGGGTATGACTCCGTACCCCCCCACCAAAAAAAGGGATGTCCTGCGTATGACGCTAAACTACATCTTGTGGTGAGGTTCCAGTATAGGAGATCTGAGGATTATCGTGTCACCCTTTCGTTGCTATTACTCTCAGGTTCACTCTGCGTCGTAGTTGGGTGATATCTGTAAGAGTTTCATTTATGTGTCAAATAGATCTGTTTGAAAATTATTCGTATTAGATAGAAATACTTGATACCATATAATTCTGTGCAAATCATTTGTATCAAAATATTTATTTGAAACTATAGTTGTTTAATAAGGTTTATTATTATCATTGATAATTTGAAACCATGTGACTATGTGCAAACAAAGGATTGCTATTAAATAGGAATAGTTATTTTAAACCATATAATTGTAAATAAAGAAGTTGCTGTTTGCTTTTTTATATAGTACTTAATACCCTTGGGAAAAGTAGGCATTCAACTATTCTCCCTACAGCTATGAGTAAATAGTAGGACAGATTGGGCTCTTTAACTTTGATACGGGAACAGGTCTAGGAGAAGAAAAACTTTGAATTCAAACCTGTTAAACTTTGCTTTGAAATTGACCTTGTATTCCATCCTGCTCATGCGATTTTAGTAAATACATATAGTTCTGTATAAGATATTAGATTAAAATAACGTGTGTCCGAGCTTGTGTTGCGAAACAGCATGCTTTTCATTACTGATCGTTAAACAGAATAGAGACCTTTGTCTCCAGCTCCGGAGAAGTTAAGGGAAATTTTAACGACACCCCCATATGGGCCGTAAGAAAGGATAAGCAACGCGATTAGACGTTTAAATATATTTATATGAGAAGTACGAAAGAGTTGCTAAACTATATTCCTTTAACGGCCAATAGTCTTTAAGAGAACAAAGTTAAAATCATTATACACTTATCTGTGATTGAAGAATGTCCTTTGTCTTTCTGTGTATTTTCTGGTTGTGTTTAAGAGTGTTTTAAAAGGGATGTGGACGTTTGGTTTCATAGGGCTCAAAATTATCTTCTGGGTTCTGTTTGTAGAGTTGGTGGTCTGCTAACACCCTTTGTAACCAGGCTGTCTTTTTTTCACGTCTCGCCTCGTGGAGACCCTATTTGTTTCTCCTCCGTAGAGACCCTATTTGCTTCTCTCTCGTCTGGCCGTGCCTAAGTCACTTGTTCAAGGTCTCCGTCCTGTCTTCTCCCTTTGCCCACGGCCTCTCCACATCCGGGTACACAGCAGTCTAGAGACTAACTCGTAATTTTCTTATAAAATACCTTATTTCACCTAGCTATGAAAACACTCGAAGATAAATAAGACTTTTTCACCTTACTTTTTAAACTGATTTCACACTCTGCTGGTTCGGGAAACGTTGAAGAACTATGGACTAATTTGCTCGTGTAGCAAAAGATTTCAAGCTGTTATTGAAAGTAAAGGTCTACACATCAAGTTTTAATGAATTATGAAAGCTATTTTCATTTAGATATGATATATCCATTATGATAGTATGATTTCGTTAATCGTTCTGATGTTTTTGATCATCTATTTTTTCGAATGTTATATAATTATGTTTTATAGTGATCTACAGCATCACAACGACGCAATAATTAAGACGCAGTGACAAAGACGCACGCAGGAATAAACGACGCAAGAAGGAAGACGCAGGAAGACTTCTTTACAAATATATTTTCCTCTCACTTTATTGCAAGGGTTCGAAAGAGTTGTTCAAGGTTTGCGTGTGAGAGGGAGCTGGATACCGAACACAACTGAAATATTATGACCCCACTGTTATGACCGTCACGTTGTGTCTTTCTTGTTCTCCTGATGCTGGGGTCCACTCCATCGGGGTTCCCGAGGGCCCCCACGGTCGGATGTGGCCTTCCCTACCACATCTGGTCTCTAGCTGTCTGGAATTCTACTGGCAACTGCTTCTTGGACTCGAACTCAACTGAGTTAAATAATAATTCAACGCCCACACGATCGCCCTCTGGATCTTTGAAATCGAATGTTTAATCGTCATCAAGCGGAAATAACTATCATGCAGTTCAGAGGTCACTCTCTTGCAGTGCATCAGTCTGTATTGGCACAGTGGGACCTTCACCTTGTCCCATATTATAAGCCTTAATCCGCCCACGCGATCTCTTTCGATTACTGGCCATTGGAATGTGTCACTTCCTTTCGGTGCGTCACCTTGGAATAGCATTTTGTGGGGGCCGGGTCGAAGGTCAAAACATAACAATTATTCTTATAACTTTATCAAAATAAGTTTATTTAGCTTTATATTTTGTAATTATATAATTTACCTTTATATCCTTATTTTTCCTTGATAAAATGTTCTATGAAGCTTTAAAATAAAAAGTTATTTCACATTTAAACTTTTTCTTAACATTGATCTGATCTTTATGCTCGCTAGTGTATGTAGTATTCATTAAATGTCTTAAATGTTCCTATGAGTTTATTTCGTCTTTCCTTTCTGTTTATTCAATCTTAGTTTATCAATAGATACACTAATGCTAATATTCGAACCTGGTGAGAAGGGATGACTAAATATACTACCTTGCACCAAATTGCCGTTTACAAAGGATTTGTGCATAAAAGAGCTTTCAGCTTAAAACAACTTTCTGAGCAGCGTGCTTGATAAATGTAACGATTTTTTTCCTTATTAGATTAGCTAATTAGAATATTTTGTTTTAAAAGTTTTTATCAAAAAAAAAAAAAAAAGAAAGAAAGAAAAAAGAAAAAGAAAAGAAAAGAAATTAGTAGTTATTCGAAAAATTTTAATTAAATCATAAAAGATCTTTATCTATTTTGAATAATGATCTTCTGTAATTTATTTTCAATCTCATCTTTTAAAATCCCTTTCTCTCATTATTTTCTTTTTTCTTTTTTCCCTTTTTTTTTTTTTTTTTTAGATAGTCGATAGTTTTGTTATCTAATTATTTTCGCGTGCTATAGTGTTGTCATCAACCTTCAGCTTCTTGCAACGTTTATCTCAATAAAAATCAAAACACCCACCTAAAAAGTAAACAGTCTTTGTATAAGATAAATATATTTACCAACAAAAGTGAAGTACTTACCACACAAAACCGAATCTTCGGTTTTTCCATTCTGTTTTAGTTATTGTAATGATTATATTTAAATTATTTTACTAGTTATATGAGTTATTATTTGTATTATTATTTTTACTATTTGTATGTGTCATTATTTGTATTATTATTTTTAATAGTTATATGTCTGATTATTTGTATTAATATTTTACTAGTTATATGTGTTATTATTTGTATTATTATTTTTACTAATCAGACCTAACCGATAAAATGAAACGCAGTTTCTTCCAGGCAGCGGTCACATCGATACTGCTATATGGGTGCACTACATGGACGCTAACAAAACGGCTGGAGAAGAAGCTAGACGGCAATTACACAAGAATGCTGCATGCAATCTTGAACAAGTCCTGGCGGCAACACCCCACAAGACACCAACTGTACAGCCACCTGCCTCCTATCACGAAAGCTATTCAAGTTAGAGGAACCAGACATGCAGGACACTGCTGGAGAAGCAGGGACGAGCTCATAAGAGATGTACTCTTATGGACCCCCACACATGGCCGTGCAAAAGCAGGACGACCAGCACGAACATACATTCAGCAGCTATGTGAGGATACGGGATGTTGTCCTGAAGACCTTCCTAGGGCGATGAACGATAGAGAGGAGTGGCGAGAGGGGGCCAGGGATATCCGTGCTACCAGCGCGACATGATGATGATGATGATGATGATTATAATTAACCAAATTCTAAAAAAAATAAAAACTGACCGCTATTGATCTCAAAATGTAATTTGTAGTTCAAACCCGTTTAATTATTAGGCATATATACCGCGTTTAGAGCAACGGTTATCATTGTAGCCAATAGAATCAGCAACCCAAGTTCAAATCATGTGTACGTTTCACTTCACGCCACTGCTCTTGGGAAACGAATGCATCCGTCTCTATTCGTCCTAGTTATGGATAAATAGTATAGTAGACTACATTCTTTAGCATTGGTAAAACAGCCATTTGAGGTGAAGGAAAACCCTAATTTCAAATCAGCTGTACTCCGCTTTAATAGTGGTAGGGGATACCATCCCTTATTGGACGCTTCCATCAATGGCAAATGGACGAACAGACATCAAAGAGGGTTAGTTGAAAATATAAGCAGCTGTGATCTAACTGGCCTCACCAACTTACTGTGCCAAGTGGGGCGAGTATGGCACCCACCCCTGGATTATGACCGATTAAGCAGTCCAGGAAGGGATCTTTCTTTTGGAGTAAAATCGCCCTGGTGAAGTTTTTTTTTAAGACCGTGGAATCTCTCGGGTATCACTTGTACTGAAATCATCATCATCATGTTGTGCTGGTAGCACGGATATCCCTGACCCTCTCTCGCCACTTTTCCCTATCGTTCATCGCCTCTGGCAGGTCTTCTGGACAACATCCCGTATCCTCGCATAGTTGCTGAATGTATGTTCGTGCTGGTCGTCCTGCTTTTGCACGGCCATGTGTGGGGGTCCATAAGAGTACATCACTTATGAGCTCGTCCCTGCTTCTCCAGCAGTGAAATGCATGTCTAGTTCGTCTAATTTGAATGTACTGAAATAAGGAGTATAGAAAGATATAAAACGGATGTAAGAAAATAAAGAGAACGTATATAAAATCGAGAAACATATAGGAAAACTGAAACGTAGAAAATGTGGAGATGTTGGATATAGATGGGCAACAAGAAGAAGGAAGGAGAGCATGTAGCATAAACTATATTCATTTTGAATTGACCTAAGTACAAGATCGAACGCAGCGAAAGGAGACAGTCATAATGTGTTGGCAAAGTGTACAGTTTGAGTAATGGATATGCTGGTTGTTGAGTTCGAAAGGCTGAAGAGAAGTGGGTATGACATTAAACTGCATCTGGTGGTGAGGCTTCGGTTCTGCCGCTCTGGGAAGAGTAGAGTACTTTTTCATCGCTATTACTCCCAAGTAATCAAGAGTTATAGTACCCGTTAGGATACTATAACTCCGGATCAGGATGGACTCTATGAGTCAAATAGTAAAGTAAAAGTAAAGTTGGCAACCTTAGTCGAGGGTGACCCGAAAGCTCCCTTTTCGATAGCTACTACACCAAAGTGTTGCGGAGGGCGCTACTCCTTTCCCTGGATTGCTCCACATAACCCTTGATCCGTACCTTATAATGCTGAGTGTTAAGCAAGGAGATATCAAGTACCATTTTTTAAGTTTTTGGTATGACTCGACCTGGAATTGAACCCCGGGCTCCCGGGTCATTACCGAACACTCTAACCATCATGCTAATGTCCGGTTATGGGTCAAATAGAAATATCAAATCATTTTCTATATCTGGATCCTTTTAACTCTTGCAAATAGATATGTTTTAAAATGATTCCTATTAGATCGGAATACTTGAGACAATATAACTGTATGAAAATCATTCATATTAGATAGGAATACATGAAGCCATATAACTAAGTATTAGTTATTTGTATCAAATTTTGACAGTAAATAAACCATAACCGTTTTGTACGCCGTTAAACAAATAACCCAAACCGAAAACCTTTATTTAAAAACTATTATAATGAAAATAATCGAAATTAACTTTTACCCCCTTCACCAGATATCTTATAAATCGATGAGGTCTTTAACATCATTTCCTTATTCTTATTTTTAGGAGAAGCGTGGTCAACTATTATCCCTAATTTCAACAAGTATTTTCTTTCATCCTTTAGTTGTTTTTTTTTTTTTTTTGTTTTGTTTTTTTTTATCGCAAGTCATTCCGGTTGTCAAACTACCATGGCGAGGAACAGCGTCGATCAGAAATACTGTCTATAGTTCTCATGAGTGTTACCCAATACAAAGCACGGATCATAAGTATTTGAACAAGTAGAAAATCTGTTTCCTATCATCAAAGATTGCAAGGAGTTATCAAGGTTTTTAGCAGGGGTGTCTAAATCAGCTTACAAGTTTTTCAACTTTCTAAACAGCCATCGGAATTCAGCTTTTAAATCTTTTAAATCAATTCTGAACAAGATTTTTGAAGCATTGAAAAAATACCTTTTTTTATCTCACAATTCTGTACTATCAAAAAAAAAAAAAAAAAAAAAAAAACAACACTATACTCATTTGGTTGCTGTACTCACAACGTTTCGGCCGCCATACTCTCAGGCCTTCTTCAACTGTCTTCCACATGGCAGAGAGAGTTAAGACGTCAAGTCATATATCACAGCAGACTACCACCAGGAGGTTGTGAATTCAATCACTGGTCCCAGTTCTATTAGTGGTGAAAAAGGCAAAAGTGACTGGTGTGAGATACCCACAAGGCATAGACGGTGGAATGAGAACAGTCTACACCAGTGACTCAAATAAAGGGTTAAGCTCAGAATTCTCGGAAGGTTACCGAGTGCGACGAAAGGCATCTGAAGAAGGCTGGAGAATACAGCGGCCGAAAAGTTGAGGGAATAGCAACCAAGATGAATATAGCAAGCAGTCCGTGTAGAGAATAATATTAACAACGCCTCACCTTAGAAATATAAACAGATACAAACCCCTCCAAAAAGCGACACATTTTCCAGAAATCTAACATTCAAAACCCCAAAACATTGGCGGGAGATACTTTGTAGCGTAGTGGCTAACATGCTGGACAGCGACATCGTAGTTTGAACTGTTATATACAAGCATGTGGTTGCAAGAAAAATAAGACTGAGGAGAAGATTTAGTTTATTTTGTTTATTGAATGAATAAAATAAACAAGCGGATGAAATATCTGACCGGCTGGCTGGTCGGGGGGTTGTCTATTCGGCTACGAGCGGTTGCTTTGATCTGGTCGGACGGTGTTATCGGGTGTCGCTCCCGGGACGGACGGCGATTCCACAGGCGTGTGACCGCTGTTTAGCCTATTTATGTGTTCCCGATTTCAAACACCGGCTCCAGAAAATACTACTTGTGGAAAAAATATGATTGGTTGAAAAATAGACATTTTTTTTTATAACTGAGAATTTTCTGGGGATTTTGTATAGACTATGCGTGGAACCCATGCGCAGAAGCCATGATTTTCTCTCTTTGACACTGGCCGTTGTTGGGTCAACATCCGGTAGCTGTTATTTTCTTCTACAGTGTCGATGTCTGTGGGTCTGTATTTTATGCGTTTTAGTAGTTAGGTGTGTGAAGAGTTAAGTGGGTAAATCAGAAGAGATTTGATGTCTTTTACTATAACAGAACACTAATTGCTCTATTGCATTCACTTTTAGACTAACGCCCTTGGAAAAGGTATAAACCCCCTTATTCACCTCAGCTATGGGTTAAATAGCATCATTGTTGTTCCACAAGGTTAGCTTTGGTATTAAATAACCCGTGAAGGTTGATATGCTATAAAACAAAGAAACCAAAACCAAGCCAAAAAATAATTAGATTCATGTCTTGTTATATTGACTGCAATAAAAGTTGGTTCTTCTGGTTTTAACTTTCAAAAACAAACGATTAAATGCACATTGTTCGTTCGAATACTTATGAAAAGTTCTGTGTATGTTTACGTTTGTCTGCTAGCTCGTGTCTGTGTCTGTGTCAAGATGTCACTTTGTGTACGTGCCTCTGTGTTTATGTCGTTCTGTCTGCGTATGCGCGCTTGTTTGTACATGCGCAAATATTTTTCTATTCATATAATGGTACACTTATACTCCTATACGCAAAAGAAAAAGAAAACAAAAAATTCATACGCAAACGCATATTCACTCGCTTACTCATTCTCACATGTAACACTTAAAATGAGACAAAAGTAGACAGCAATAAAATTCGACATGCATAGTAAATGCGTAAACTTTTATTAATGAAAGACTCTCGCGCATGCGCATTGAGACATACACAAACATCTGATCAAAGAGAGACTAACATTCAAGATAGTGAACATGAATAATTGTGAAAAAAAGAAAGAAAGAAAGAAAGAAAAAGCGAGATAATTTTCTTCATTTAGTCATTATTAAGCAATAGCCTATGAAATTTCTAACCAATCAACTTGTATGACGTCACTCATTTCCGTCTGCCGGCTACTATATCCGGTCGGACTTGTGGAATTATTACTCTTATCTTATTTAATTTCTTCTGATCCAAGTTTATATACTTTATAACATGCACGGACACACACACATATACATATATATATATATATATATATATTTGTTTGGGTTTATGACATATCAACTTTGGTAGGTTATTCAATGCCAAATCCATTCTTATAAAAATAAAGAGTTCTATTTCAAATAATTCACCTAAGCATAAGTAGAGTTTAGTTGTCAAAAACAAGTCTATATCAAGTTATCCAGTTTAATCAAAATGTTCTTTTTTAAGCAATTCGGTTTAGTATAAATATAGTTTTTTTTGTTTATACACGGTTAAATGTAAAAACAGTTCTATTTAAAACAATTCAGTTTAGCGTAAGTAAAGTTTCAATATCAAAAAGAGTTCTATTTTAAACAATTCAGTTTAGCATTCAAAAACAGTTCCATTTCAAACAATTCAGTTTAGCATAAGTGTGACGGCAAAATTATAAAAATCCCAAGACGGGAATTTATTTTTCGCACGTGTGAAGACGGGGCGGTCTGGCACTTGATGCCTCGTAGAATAAGTCCTTGTTCAGAGTCCTTTCTCGGGCATATAGGAACTGGCATATTATGTGGGGGTCAATTTGTGGCTAGACTGACCACCGCTGGCAAGGGGTTTCCAAATTTCACATTACACACACATCCACCAGGCCACTAGCTCTTCCATACCCCTAGAACAATGGAAGATATGGACCTCTAGGTTTAGATATAATATTAGCTATAGTAGTCTACAATTCCGGTTTCCCGTATAACATTTTTTAAGGAAAGAATAGGACAAATTAGGCGAGAATAACATAAGGCGAAAGAAGCTGAAAACAAACATGAAATAGACAACGTGACAGTAGACGACACAATGAACAAACTTCAACACGTGGGAACATTAAAATATAACAATCTTTTAAATACACACGCAGACACCCATATTCAACGTGTTGGCTATATTATCAGCAGATAATACATAACTATAAATGTCTTTCTTCCTTTTTTTCTTTTCCTTCGTCTTTCTTTAAATTGAGAGAGAGAGAGAGAGTATGTAATTGGGTGTAGGGAGAAACAGTCTTAATGTTTACTTATCTTTTGACGGGTTCTTTCGGAGAGTATTTTCTTTTTTACGGGCTGACGGAATTTTACATATTCATAATGCTCTGGCTTGAAGGCATAGGTCCCTCTTGTCCAAGATTCTTTCCGCTTTCTTCACCCGGAGTCTTGGCATCAGATCCTGCGTCCTCTCACGGCGACCTCATCTTCAAAACTAATTTTCTTATTCCCTATTTCCGCTGATGGCAAAAGGGGCTATTTCCGCTTTAGGATTCCAGCTAATCATCCAGCCTCTTTTCTTCCTTTCCCTGGTCACAGAATGCAAATATCTGTTGGCTTTCATTCTGTAGGCGATCCGTTCGGACTGCTATCTCTTTTCACCTGAGTGAGGTTACGGGGTACAGATAGCTTGACCCATATTTTTTCTTCCTTGAACGGCCGGCCGAAGTTGACCTACATTCTTTATTCATCTTTTAACGGTCAATCTTTGGCAGCCTGCTAATTCAAACACGGAGGGTAGTAGAAGTTCCTTATTTCTCTTCTCTCAGTAGTAGACCACGTGACAATAAGTACGCAGTTTAAATGTGAAAACTGTCCTATTTCAAGCAATCCAGTTTAGCAATTCAGTACACAGTTTAGTTCTATTTGACCAATAGATGGGATTTCATCAGGTGCTACCACTCCAGGCCAACGTGGACCTGGGAACAATGGCAATGAAGGGGTACTCGCATCCCCCAAAGCTCCAGCATTTCTGGAACCTCACCATCAGATTGCTTAGTGTCAAGTCAGGGACACTCGTTGGAGGTAGGTCTTACCCTTCTGCAGAAGTGCAGTCGGTGTATTCTACATTCCCTGCCGACTGAGCATATATATATATATATATATATATATATATATATGTTGAATGCCTATATATATATATATATATATATACTAAATGCATATATATATACGTGTAAAATGCACTTATATATGTGAGCATGTATATGTGTGTACCTGTGTATACATGTACATATACATATGCATATAAGTATATATATATATATATATGCATGCGTGCATACATGTACATATATATATGTGTACATCAGTATATATATATATATATATATATATTTATACGAGGATCATTAAATAAGTTTCCAGACTTTTTTCATATGGGCACTTTTATGGATAGTACACACATGAAACTCTAGTCCCCTTCGAAGTAATCTCCTCCAGCTGCAATGCACTTGCTGTACCGTTCCAACAACCTCTGGAACGCCCCATAGACGTCCTCTTGTGTGAGCGTGTCAATGACCTTCGTAACAGCCTCTTTCATCTCATCAATTGTCTCATAACGACAGCCTCTGTACTTAGGGAATAAGCAAAAGTCACAGGGAGCAAGGTCTGGACTATGGGGGGCTGAGGAGCTGTCTTGATGACCATCTTGGTCAAATAGTCTGTGACAACGATGGAGTTGTGGACTGGTGTATTGTCCTGATGGAAATGCCACTGGCCTGATTTGAAGAGTGCTGGCCTCTTCCCAAGGAATCTCTTCCTGAACTCCCTTAAAACCTCAACATAGTAACCCTAACCCTAACCCTTTGGCCAATCAACTCTGCTGTTCTGACTTCCTTACTCCTCCCACACCTCTCATCATCCCTCACAGACTCCGTGCCTTCCTTGAATCTCTTATGCCACTCAAAAACTGATGCTCGATTCATGCAAGATACTCCAAAAGCAGTCGGAAGCATTCCATACGTTTCTTTAGCATCATTTGTTCCAAGTTTAAAACAGAATTTCATTGCATATCGTTCTTCTAAAGTGTCCTCACATCCAGATTGCATTTTTGAAATTCACCAGCTGTGACAATCAGGCTTTAGTAGGGTGTATTCCAATTGCTGCTGTAGCTGTTCATTTGAAGCTGAAAGCATAAAAATTGGTCAGTCATCTCATAAGATGTATAGCAATAACAGAGTGAATTTTTAAGAGTCTACGACAATTTTAAATACCTGTACAAAAAAGTCTGGAAACTTATTGAAGGCACCATATAAACATATATATACATATATATACATACACACACATATATATATATATATAGTCTATATATGTTTGTACAAATATATATGTTATATCTAAATGGAGGAATTAATGTCGCATGTAGGAGTTTGCCGTATTTTCTAGTCATTATAATTCTAATATAACATGAATTCCTCCATTTAAATATAATATAATTCTATTTCCTGCCCATGAGGTTAACGTAATGTGGATTCATTAGACCGACTTGGGAAGACGTAGCCCCAGAGGTGGCCGTGTCCTCTGTAGGGAATACATACCTCCCAGACACATTAGCTCAAGTGGTCGCGTATTGTTACCATGACTAGTTAATTCGGCATCGCTTATATGTGACATAAACCGGTGGCCCAGTGGTAAAGTTTGTTGGTTCGATCTCCAGTGGTGAAGATCACGGTTTGCACTGCTGATGAGACTCAATAACGTCGAAACAGTTGTTCAGTGTTCCGTCTGTCGCATGTAGGTGTTTTCGGGATTTTCTACTCATGATAATTCTAAAGTATATATGTATATAAGTATATAATTATGTGTGTGCACATATAGACATATATATGTATATATGTGTGTATACATATCTACATATATATGTGAATGTAAGTATATATATATGTGTGTGTGTGTGTGTGTGTGTGTGTGTGCGTATGTCCGTATGTCCAAATACATACACATGAATATATATATATATATGTGTGTGTGTACATATGTATACTTATATATATGTATATATATATATGTGTGTGTGTGTGTGTGTGTGTGTGTGTGTGTGTGTGTGTGTGTGTGTGTGTGTGTTTAAACAAATATGTGTATATTAGAATATACGTGTGTGCATATGTGTGTGTGTATGAGCAAAAAGAAAAAGATAATTCGGAAGCATCAACTAATAGCCCGGATGTAAATTAACGATAGAATATTCTCTGCAGTCAATTTACGTGTGGATCATTACATTGTAACCTGCATTCCCCACCAAATAAATTCTCATAGAATACCGAATACAAAAATATATCATCATCATCATTAAGTCCCTCTGGCGGCACGGATTCCCTTGACTCTTTCTGTCGCCATCCGTCCCGATCATTCAATTCCTCTGGACTGCATCCAGTGTCTGCACAGAGCTGATGTATATAAGTTTTTGCTGGTCAGCCAATAATGGTGTTTTCGTGCGTAGGAGTCCATGGGATGACATCGCTTATGAGTTCATCTCTGCTTCTCCATCAGTGCCCGGCATGTTTTGTTGGCCTTAAATGGTTTAACAGTGTGCGAACAAATGATTTATATTAAATAGAATTATTATTATTTGATAGGAATACTTGAAACTGTTTAACTATGTGCAAACAAAGGAGCTCTAACTCATTTAAAAAGAAAATTACCAACAAACTATTTCATAAGTAAAGTTGGTGACCTTAGTCGAGGTTGACCCAAAGGCTCCTTTTTCTATAGCTATTACACCGAGGTGTAAGGGAGAGCCCTACTCCTTTCACTGGATTGCTCCACTTTACCCTTGATACGTACCTTATATTGCTGAGTGTTAAGCAAGGCGGTATCACGTACCATTTTTAAAGTCTTTGGTATGACGCGACCAGGGATTGAACCCAAGTCTCCCGGACTATTGGTGAACACTCTACCTACTAGGCCAATGAGCTTACAAAAGATACATAGAAAAACAAGATTTGGCATTAAATAACCCGCAAGGGTTGATTAACCATTAAACACCAACAAGCCAATGACAAACTATCGTCTTACTACTGTTGTTGATTTGTGGGGAGCTGCTTCTTGGATTTGTTCAAAACAACACGCAGCATCCTTGGGTAATTCTTGTCTTATTTTATAAGCGTTTCGTGAAAGTCCCGATGGGAAAAGAGGGCATCCTCGTGGTGTAATGGTTAAAGCGATGGACTGCGGAATCGTAGTAAGCGAGTTCGTACTCCAGTCGCGCTATTACGTTCACTTTCGAACAAATACCCTTGGGAAAGGTATGAACCCCCTTATCCTCCCAGTTATGGGATAAATAGTACCACTACTGTTCTTCTAGGAGAATGACTTTGGCATTAAATAACCTACAAAGAGTTGATATACCATTAAACAAAGAAATGAAACCAAACCCGATGGAAAAATCACAAAAAATAAATATAATTTATTTTCCCGAGTAACATTTAGATTTTCAAGTTTGATCATTTAAACGCTTTCCTTCTAGTAAGTAGATTCGTTTTGGGGGAATAAAATAACTTGCATTCCGATGATACCAGACCGCTGGTAAAATATGTCAGTGTGATTCTTGCAAACAGTGTTTTTCATTTTCATTTCGTCGGATTTCATTCCAAACTATATTACGAGGGTCGTTGAAAAGGTTTTAAGCCTCACCCAGAAAGAAGAACCACAGTTAGACGTTTTTGTTGTGGTGACATACTACCACTTCTTATAAAACTAGAAAAGCTAATTCAGATTTTTTTTAGTTTCGTAAGAAGTGGTAGTGTGTTGCCACGACAAAAATTTTCAGCTATGACTTTTCTTTCTGGATTAGGCTTAGAACTTTTTGACCGACCCACGTATGTATGCATATTACAATAGCTAATGGGTCTCACCTACGCAAAAGTGCGTTGCCGCAGCAAAAATATTTTCAGCTATAGCTCAGGGTGAGGCTTATAAATATTTTGAACGATCAAAAACCATATATCATCTCTTTATTTGTTTCTTGGCTTGAAGTTTCAGATACTAAAATACTATCAGCAGATGAAACTCCAGATCAAACTCTGTAGGAGTCGATAGGAGAATGTCACTTATGAGTTCGTCTCTGATTTTCGGGCAAGTTTTACTTGGATGGTTTGTGAGATGGGAGGTAAGTGTCGGTACAGCTGTTTTGTAGGGTGTTGCTTCCCGGTATTTTTTTCAAAACAACCCACTACATCTTTGTGTATTTCCCATGTAGCTTTTCTCCAAATATTTCGTAAGAGTCAAAGTAGTGCAGCCATACCGAAGTACTGACATGGCTACATCTTGGAAGAATTCCTTTTTTATTTCATCAGAAAAATCAGATTTTTATATAATCGATAAAATATTAATTGCAGTCCATGCGTACGTAGACATCGTTTTCAGCTGATGAGATATTGCTACCGAGGTATGTGAACTGGTCTATCAATTTTAGAGGCTTTTGAAGTCTTTTTTCTTGATTGAGAGCTCTTAGTTTTGATCTAGACGTGCTTTTTCTTCCGTTAGCTTAATTTACTGTTTGCCATGCTGAGATTGGTCAACAGATTTTCAAATTTTTATGATCTGAACATTCTGTTCGGTATGTGTTAGTTCTTTCTGGACTAACTCTGGCCCGGAGTGGTAGCACCTGATAGGGCCCAATCTATAGGTTAAATATAACTAACTGCATACTTATGCTAAACTGAATTGTTTCTATTAGAACTGTTTGACTAAACTGAATAGCTTGAAATAGAAATGTTTTTGACAATTAAACTGTACTTACATTTAAACTGCATGCTTATGCTAAACTGAATTGTTTGAAATGGAACTGTTTTTGACATTTGAACTCAACTTACACTTAACTAAATTGTTTAATGTTGAACTGTTTTGACAATTAACTATGTGTAAACAAAATTTGTACTTTACTAAACTGAATTAGATCTGTTTGACTAAACTGAATAGCTTGAAATAGAAATATTTTTGACAATTAAACTGTGTACTCATGTTAAACTGAACTGTTTGAAATAGAACTATATGCATAAAAATGGATTTGGCGTTAAATAACCTAGAAAGGTTGATATGCCATAAAACCCAAACAACAAACCAACTTTCTAGACTTTCATTAGTTTCTGCCCATTGGGTTTCTTTTTTTTTTTTTTTAAGAAGGATGCTTTTTTTTTCAAGTCATCCCATTTTTCGCAAACTGTTTCTGACTCCCAGGGAATTCTATATTTAGTTTTTGGTTTAATTAGTGTGCACTCAGCTGCTGATTCTAGGTGGGCGGTAACAGAATTTTCATAATTATCATTTGCAGTACGTCTTTTGGATGTCTCTCGGAGAGTATCAAACCTGTTTTTTACATTTACCAAATAGTGCTGGCATATATCGTTATTGACAAGTCATATCATGAAACCTTTTTCGTTTTCTTTTTATTCCTACGTAGACTCAAACGAATCTTTACCGAAACGATTCTGTAATCTGAAGATACGCCTTCAAAAGAGGAGTAAACCTCACAGTTCATCACACTGTTTATCCACTTTTTGTTTATAGATACAAGGATCATTAAATAAGTTTCCAGATTTTTTTTGTATGGGCACCTTTATTGATAGTACACACATGAAACTTTGTCCCTTTCAAAGTAATCTCCTCCGGCTGCAATGCACTTCCAACAACTTCTAGAACGCCCCATAGAAGTCCTCTTGTGTGAGCGTGTCAATGACCTCCATCACAGCCTCTTTCATCTCCTCAATTGTCTCATAACGACAGCCTCTAAGTTTTTCCTTGAGCTTAGGGAATAAGCAAAAGTCTCAGGGACCAAGGTCTGGACTATAGGGAGGAGCTGTCTTGATGACCATCTTGGTCAAATAGTCTGTGACAACGATGGAGTTGTGGACTGGTGTATTGTCCTGGTGGAAATGCCACTGACCCGATTTGAAGAGTGCTGGCCTCTTCCCAAGGAATCTCTTCCTGAACTCCCTTAAAACCTCAACATAGTAACCCTAACCCTAACCCTTTGGCCAATCAACTCTGGTGTGTTGACTTCCTTACTCCTCCCACACCTCTCATCATTCCTCACAGACTCCGTGCCTTCCTTGAATCTCTTATGCCACTCAAAAACTGATGCTCAATTCATGCAAGATACTCCAAAAGCAGTCTGAAGCATTCCATACGTTTCTGTGGCATCATTTGTTCCAAGTTTAAAACAGAATTTCATTGCATATCGTTCTTCTAAAGTGTCCTCACGTCCAGATTGCATTTTTGAAATTCACCAGCTGTGACAATCAGGCTTTAGTGGGGTGTATTCCAATTGCTGCTGTAGCTGTTCATTTGAAGATGAAATCCTAAAAATTGGTCAGTCATTTTATGAGATGTATAGCAATAACAGAGTAAATTTTCAAGAGTCTATGACAATTTTAAATGCCTGTACAAAAAAAGTCTGGAAACTTATTAAAGGTACCACATATATAATCAAGTTGTGTTTTTTTTTTAGCTATTTTGAAGAAGTTATCTACTCTTACTTTTTTAAAATTTAATGCTTAAGCATGGAAACCTGTTCTCAAGCGCAAATTCGACAAGACGTTTACCATTTCTGTAAGAAGTGTTGTGAAAGCAGTATTCATTTTTGTCTTCGCCTATATGTGCATTCATGCCCCGACCGATAATCAGAACGTTTTGTTAGGGAATGTGTCGAACAAGGGAAGATAGCTCATTATATGTGATGACGTCTGTGGTGTAATGGTTATCGTCGTAGGAAATGGACACGGCGACACAAGTTCAAATCCTGGACGAGACTGATTGCATTTCACATAGCACTAATACCCTTGGGAAAGGTATGAATCCAATTATTCTCCCTCCAGCTATGGATAAATAGTAGGGCAGACTGGGTTCTTCAGCCTTGTTGAGGCAACTAGTCTAGGAGAAGGAAAACTCTGAATTCAAACCTGTTAAACTTCGCTTAAAAATTGACCTTGTGTCATATCCTGCCCGAGCGGAGGGGTTGGGTAAATAGGATCACTAACATTAACAGAATTACAACACGAAATGATTGTTGTACATGCGTTACCATTAAACGTATCACACATAATTCTCGGTTGGATTTTCTCTAAGCTATTCTGTGATTTTAAAGTATGAGTACTGAGATGCTTTTCTACCCATTAGATGGTGGCATTGATTGAGTTTTTCAATGCAGACGCTGACACAAATGTCCATCCATTTCCAGGTTCATGGTATTTTAGTTCTAATTCACACCTCCACCACCAGACGAGTGTCCTGATATGACATTACACCATCAGACCTGGTGCTTTGGGGTATGTGAAGTACTCCTTCATTGCCATTAATCCCGGGTCTACCCTGATCCAGAGTGGGACCTCTTGTTAAGGTCCCATTTATAGGTTAAATAGCACTAATACCCGTGGGAAAGGTATGAATCCAATTATTCTCCCTCCAGCTATGGGTAAATAGTAGAGCAGACTAGGTTCTTCAGCTTTGGTGAGGCAACTAGTCTAGGAGAAAGAAAACTCTGAAATCAAACCGGTTAAATTCCTCTTAAAAATTTGTCATTGTGTCATATCCTGCCCGAGCGGAGGGGTTGGTAAATATGAGTGGAGGTGCCCGTGATGTTATGGTTACCGTCATAGAAAATGGACATGGCGACACAAGTTCAAATCCTGGACGAGACTGATTGCATTTCACATAGCACTAATACCTTTGGAAAAGGTATGAATCCAATTATTCTCCCTCCAGCTATGGGTAAATAGTAGGGCAGACTAGGTTCTTCAGCCTTGGTGAGGCAACTAGTCTAGGAGAAAGAAAACTCTGAATTCAAACCTGTTAAATTCCGCTTAAAAATTTGTCATTGTGTCATATCCTGCCCGAGCGGAGGGGTTGGTAAATATATATAGGTTAAATAGAACTGTTTATACATTTAACTGTGTGCTACATAGAAATACTTGGAACAATTTAACTGAATGCATACAAATGAGCTCTGGCTCGTTTGAAAATGTTATCTACAAAATTTGAGTTTATAAATCATATATTTAATATATGTATAAAGCGGATTTGGCATTAAATAACGAACAAAGGTTGATATGGTATAAAAACCTAATCTAACCAACGAACCAACCAATCTAATTCAGTATGATTATATATATATATATATATATATATATATATATATATATATATATATATTAAGAGAAAGAGTGAAATAGAGACAGACAGTTAAGTTACAATAGCACCAACGTGATTATCAGACCAAGAGCTTTTGGCCTAATGATTCTTTAGGTGAGAAACTGACAATCACTAAGCGCTATTGATTTTGTGTCTACGCTAATTTAACTTATATCTGCCTATGCTCTATAACCGATATTTAGCACTCTTTATTCATTATTATCATACCGGACATTGGCCTAGCGGTTAGAGTGTTCGCTAATGGCCCGGGAGACCTGGGTTCTAATCCCAGGTCGAGTCATACCAAAGACTCAAAAAATGGTACTTGATTCCTCCTTGCTTAACACTCAGCATTATAAGGTACGGATCAAGGGTAAAGTGGAGCAATCCAGGGAAAGGAGTAGCGCCCTCCCCTACGCCTTGGTGTAGTAAGCTATCGAAAAGGGAGCCTTCGGGTCACCCTCGACTATGGTCGCCTACTTTACTTACTTTATTCATTATTATAGCAAAATACAATATATATATATATATATATATATATATATAAGTTCATGCTAATACTACCTGATACAGTTTTTTGAAGTAAAATGTCTGTAATGAAACCTGCTTGTAAACTGTTAACAGTTTTCAGGGCACATATAAACACTAAAACATCTATCTATATATCTGTGAGGGTCTGTTAAAAAGTTCTCAGCCTGGACCGGAAAAATGTGAATCAGTTTTTCTAGTTTAATAAGAAGTGGTTGTGAGTTGCCACATCAAAAGTGTTCAGCTATGGTGCTTCTTTCTTAGAGAGTCTTAACTTTTGGAACGACCCTCATATGTATGTATGTATGTATGTATGTATGTATGTATGTAAACTTTGGTGCAAAAAGCTAAGGCCACCACAAAAAAAAAACGCAGAAATTTGGATTGGTCCACTTTTTTTTTTGAAAAATTCATATTTTTATAAATGTATTTAGTAATAAAATTATCTATTAAGAATTTTTTTGAAAAAGTTTTTTCTTTGATTATTATTTCAGAAAATATTAAAATTAGCATGTTGCAAAAAGATAAGGCCACCAATGAATTTATTAAATAAACTCACAGATTTTTATGTTAAGATTAATTTTTACATTTTAAAAATTAGCAATGAAAATTAAAAATAAATCATGGGACGTGTCAATTCTCTTACAGATCACGAGAAAGGAATGATCGATGCTTTTGAAAAAGATGGGCATTCTCAACGAAAAATCGCCAAGAAAATCAACAGATCAAGGTGTGCAGTGAATAATTCATAAAAAATAAGAAGAAAACACCCAAAAAGATTCCAGGTTGGCCAGAAAAACTGTCTAAGGAATAAACGGGCCATTATCAGAGACGTTAGAAAATCCGGAAAATCCGTTTCTCAAATTCAACTTGCTGGTGACATTAATGTTTCACGTTGGACCATATGGAGAACATTAAAAAATTGCCCTAATGTTGAATATTCAAAGGGACAAAAAGCTTCTTCATGGAAAGGACATCACATAAAGGCAAGATTTAGTTGGGCCAAAAAGTACGTCTCGTTCGGGGAAAATGAAGTGATATTGTATTTACAGACGAGAAAAAATGGAATTTAGATGGCCCCGATGGGTTCCATTGCTATTGGCACGACCTAAGGAAAGAAAAAAAGATTTTTTTAAAATGGCAAAGTGGAGGTGGCTCTGTAATGACATGAACAGCATTTTGTTCTAATGGAATATTCAAATTAGTTCTTGTAAGCGGTAACATGGACTCAAAACAATACACTGACATGCTCACCGAACATTTTTTGGAAGATTTCTTTCGTATTCCAACAAGACAATGTCCTAATTCATGTGTCAAGGCACTCAAAAGCGTTTTTAGTGATAAAAATGTTGTGCTAATGGACTGGCCAGCATTAAGTCCAGATCTTAACCCCATCGAGAACCTCTGGGGTATAGTTACCCGACAAGTTAACGGTCAGGGTAAACAATATGATTCAAAGTTGTCCTTGACTGGTGCAATTATAAAATCATGGTCTAAAATAGATGATCAAACTGTCAAAAGTCTGATAGGGTCGATGAAAAATCGTTGCCTAGAAGTGATTGCAGCGAAAGGAGGAAAAACAAAGTATTAAATGATGGTATTTGCGATTTTATTTTAGTGGCCTTATCTTTTTGCAAACATGCTTATTTTATTATTTAATGGTAAAATAATCAAATAAATTAATTTTTCAAAAAAAAATTAATAGATAAATTTATTTGCAAAATTTAAGAATAAAAATATGATTTTTTTTGAATAAAAAATTGATCAATCCAAATATATGCATTTTTTCATGGTGGTCTTATCTTTTTGCATCAAAGTATATGTATGTATGTATGTATGTATGTATGTATCGATCGATCGATCGATCTAAGTCTTTTCTGATTAGTCTATTTATTTATTTGTCTAGATAGATGGAAATCTCTTCTCTATCTCTCTCTGTCTCTCTCTCTTCTTGACTTTCTCCACATATACTGAAAGAAGAAAAGAGAAAAAGGAGAAAAGATCGAGGTTTTGAAGTAAAAGATTGTATTAAATGTTACTACCAATCTGTGACAGATAAAGAAATTTACGATCGGGATCAATTATCTGACTCAGCTTCTGGGTGTCGCCTCCTTAAATAGCACTTAGCCTAGTGAACTAAAACGAGGTAGACTCCAAGTCAATCCCTGATGCTTCCTAAAAAGAGCAATGTCGACGGAACTGAGCTCATTTTGGCATCAACCACTCGTACACGTGATGGGTTCCATATTAAAAGCCACATTCGCGGGAAGAGGGAACGGAGTGCTGAGTAAACAACTTTAAAAAGATGAGTTTAACTTAAGAGAAACAGCTCTCTCTCTCTCTCTCTCTCTCAAAAAGTTCACTGTCTCACTCTTAAAGAAGGGCCATAACTAAACATTTTTGTTGTGGTAACTCACTACCACTATTATTAAAATCTTTGTTTTCGATGTCTTTGCTTAATGGCATATCAACCTTCGCAGATCATTTAATTCCAAAAACCATCTTTGTAGAGGAACAGCTGTAGTACTATTTAACCCATAGCTGGGGGAATAAGGGTGTTCATGCCTTTCCTAATGGTGCTAGTCCAAAAGGGAACATAACAGCGAGACTAGAGTTCGAACTCACGATAATATCGCAGGCCGGCATGTGAGCCACGACGTAACGGAATATATTAATTCGTTATATATATATATATATATATATATATATATATATATATATACTAAGGTATTCACTATTTTGTTTATCAAGCTAATCAGTTTCTTCCAGCTCATGTGTGTATTTATCTGACCCCTCCGTCACGAGCAGGAAGCAACACAAGGTTACTTTTTAAAAGGAGTACAGGTTATTTTGATTCACTGTGTTCCTTCAAGACCAGTTGTACTATCAAAGATAGAGGGCCCAACCTGCCCTACATTATATGCGAAGGTAGATGAAGAGATGGATACACACCTTTATCTAGAGCATAAGCCGGAATAAAACGTTGCTTCCTTCAGGAGATGAATACGGATTACTGAGCTTATTTCTTACGGCTATCTCGTCCTAAATTTGAACACAGCCCATTGGGACCGTTTCCTACGACGATAATCGTTACGACACAAGCGCTTCCTTACAACTTATGAAGCAAAGTATTCGTACAGAATGAATATTTACAACTAACATAGCTAATATTATATCTGTATCTCATAGAGATTATTCAGGCTTTCGATAAATCTTGGACTGTGGTAATTAGGCTAAGTCATGTTAGCCGTGAATAAGTGAAGACGCGGTTGATGATTCCAGGAGTGTTGGAGGGTCTTACATTACTTAAAGTGTTATATTTCAAGTACCTATCACTGTACAAAGAGTTGCACGCGCGAGCAGAAGGTACACATACACACACACGTAAATATACATGCGCGCACACACACACATATATACACACACATCCACATACGCATATATATATATATATATACACACACACACACACATATATATATATATATATATATATATTGCCTTTTGTTTATATAGTTATTATCATATATTTCTGCAGGTTTTCATTTCTTTTGAACTGATAAGGTCACTTCTCTCCCTATTCGTGTTTATCTAGAATCCAAAAATGAAGCTTATCTTATTTCATAAGTACGCCGTTAAGACACGGGAAGGTAAATATCTACGTCGGTTGTTCGGGTGGTTAGTGACATCTTTGATATTAAGAGTAAATACTGCATAGGATAAGGAAAAAGAACCGAAGAATAAGGCGTCAGAGTTCTCTGCCCTTTGATGGGATCAGACGACATTACGCAATGTATTATATTACCATCCCTTTTTCTTCTTCTCCGCCACAGACGCTTGTTAATGAAGTGGTACTATTTTTAAATTCTTCACTGGCAAAACGTGTAATTAATCCTCAGCCATTATGCACTTTTTGGCGGGTGTCTTAAGTGATTGTTGTAATATGCAGACGGGTATTCAGAAAGAAGGTTAGATACGGGTGGATAAAAAGGGCGGTAGTAGTAGAAGATTGACAACACATGGGAAATGAACAAAGAAAGAAAGAAAGAAAGAAAGAAAGAAAGAAAAAGGAGACTGAAAGTAAAGAACAAAAGAAATGAAGAAAGAGAGAGAGAGAGAAAGAGAGAGGTATTTAGCAGTTAAATTTTAGTGCACAGTAGACCAAGCAATTCAAATATGATTTCAATTCTATTAAAACCTTAAAATGATATTTTAAACATCTCACTGCCGCAGGTTCCAATCTTCAGTAGTTCTAAGTGTCATATTTAAAAAAAAAACAAATAATATGAATATCGACAATATTAGCACACAGCACGACATTAAGAATTCGACTATAATTGACGTGCCTTAAAAAAAAGATAAATGAAAATAAACCTTGCCTCAAGTGTATAAATATAACAGAAATTATAGACATCTGGGCACCAGTTTTGGAGAGAAAAACAAACCCACACTGACGTAGTTGTAAACACACTACATGTCTCAAAAATGAACACGTCCTAACCAATTTTGATTTAAAAAATTAAAATAAAAAATAGAAATATAAAGAAAAACACAAGACTAAATTTTGATCGGAATAACGATAAAAACAGCTGACAAAACCTTCCAACGACAGAAACCAAGAACACACAATAGATTTTTTTAGATTTTAAATCAGTTCAGCTTAAATTAAAAAAAAAAGATTTTTTATACTATGTATACTTGTCTTAAACATTTGTGCATATATTTCTTTGTGGAATAGCTGTGATATATATATGTGTGTGTGTGTGTGTGTCAGCAGAATTGATTTCAAATCTAAAACATTCGAATATTCACAATGTGAAATACTGCCGATGACTCCTTGTTTCAACGCACAATGGGCGGCATGACCGTTATATATATATATATATATATATATATATATATATATATATAGAGAGAGAGAGAGAGAGAGAGAGAGAGAGAGTGTGTGTGTGTGTGTGTGAGAGAGAGAGAGAGAGAGAAAGAGGGAGAGGGGGGGGAGAGAAAATGTGTTCGATGTTCCCAAAAATCTATATAGAAAAATGAAAAAAGTGAGAAAAAGAAGAGAAAAGGAAAAAAAATCAGCTGCTTATCACAAGATGGAGGATGGCAGGTACATCAAAGGAAAGAAAGTTCTATCAAACCAGGTGTAAACTGAGAAATGTGTTAAATAGAAGAGTGGGAATTGTAGAACATCTTCATTGGCTGATGCAAAATGGTCAAATCCTATGAACTGTCATAAATAAACTGTAGAAACTTAAACTGTCAAACAATAAAATCAATATAAAACATGTCATTAAGGAGTATAGCACGTTGTATCTTTTAGATGCATGTCAGAGTCATTGACAGAGCTGGCATGATGTTGAAAGACCCAAAACAACTGATGAAGCCAACACTTCACTGACAAACTTACTCTTGGCTGTCACAAGATGCATTTCCCGAACTATTTAATCAGATTATAACTCACTAACGTGGAGGCGCTTTTAGTGTAATGATTATCATCGTCGTCAAAAATGGACACAGCAACTAGAGTTCAAATTCTGAACGAGGCAGTTTGTATTTCACATTGCGCTAATACCCCTAGGAAAGGTATGAATTCATCTATTACTTCCTGCGGTTATGGGTAAATTGTAGGGCAGACTGGGTACTTTGATCTTAGTATGTCAAATAGTCTAGGAGAAGGAAAACTATGAATTCAAACCGGTTAGACTCCGTTTAAAAATTTTCTTTTGTGTCACATCTGTTCACGATGTTGAGTAAATACATGTAACTCACTAATGTTTCCTCCAGTAGTATAATGGTTAGCAAGCTAGACTAGCAAACATACACGAATGAATTTGAATCTCATTAGGTGCCCCATTCATACGGCTTAGTGCTATATCTAAGCAAAAAAGCTTCATAGACTACTAGGGCGCCTCCGGTGGTGTAATGGTTAGCAAGCTAGACTAGAAAACATACACGAATGAATTTGAATCTCATTAGGTGCCCTATTCATACGGCTTAGTGCTATATCTAAGCAAAAAAGCTTCATAGACTACTAGGGCGCCTCCGGTGGTGTAATGGTTAGCAAGCTAGACTAGAAAACATACACGAATGAATTTGAATCTCATTAGGTGCCCTATTCATACGGCTTAGTGCTATATCTAAGCAAAAAAGCTTCATAGACTACTAGGGTGCCTCCGGTGGTGTAATGGTTAGCAAGCTAGACTAGCAAACATACACGAATGAATTTGAATCTCATTAGGTACCCCATTCATACGGCTTAGTGCTATATCTAAGCAAAAAAGCTTCATAGACTACTAGGGCGCCTCCGGTGGTGTAATGGTTAGCTAGCTAGACTAGCAAACATTCACGAGTGAACTTGATTCTCATTGTGTGCCCCATTCATACTGCCTCATGCCATATCTAAGCAAAATAAAACGTTAGTAAATTGCAACTAACTAATACTCTCCCTTTTTTGAAAATAAAAACGTACTTGGATCCATCTATCTGTCAGTCAATTTTTTAGCATACATTTTATATCTATTTTCAGTGTCAAATATCCTTCAAGTCTGCATATTCCGATCTGAGTAAAAGCAAGTTACGATATTTTGGCCAAGTAATACCAGAGAGGACAGACTCTTGTAAGAGGATTGCCGGCTCACTTCCTTCACATTTTAAGTGTGGAGCACAGCATGGAAAAAATATTGTAATTTGAGTTCAAGCGATTGTTGATGAAAGGTTTTTAAAGTAACTCGTCTTACATCCTTTACCTCAGCACGCAGATGACAGACGCTAATCCTACACAAAGTCTGGCAAGAACTTACAAGTTCAAACCAGAGTCTGTTCAAGAGATTTAAAATTTAGTAAAAGATTTGGTTGGTTGGTTGGTTGGTTGGGTTTTTATGGCATATCAACCTTTGTAAGTTATTTAACGTCCGTTTTTATGCAAATAGTCAGCTCTTTTTCAAACAATTCAGTTTAGCATGAGTACACAGTTCAATTGTCAAAAACATTTCTATTTCAAGCTATTCAGCTTTGTCAGACACTTCTAATTCAGCTAATTCAGTTTAGTATAAGTACAGATTTCGTTTACATACAGTTAAACGTCAAAACAGTTCTATATTAAACAATTCAGTTTAGTGTAAGTACAGGTTCAATGTCAAAAACAGTTCCATTTCAAACAATTCAGTTAAGCATAGGCACGCAGTTCAAATGTAAGTGCAGTTTAATTGTCAAAAAAGTTATATTTCAAGCTATTCAGTTTAGTCAAACAGTTCTAACTCAAACAATTAAGTTTAGCATAAGTATGCAGTTAGTTCTATTTAACCTATTGATGGGGCCCTATTAGGTGCTACCACTCCGAGTCAGCGTGGACCTGGGAGCAATGGCAATGAAGGAGTATTCGGCATTCCCAAAGCTCCAGCATTACTGGAAGCTCACCATCAGATTGTTAAGTGTCATATGCAGGACACTCGTTGGGCGGGGGTCTTACCCCTCTGCAGAGGTGCAGTCGGGGTATTCTACTGCCCCAGCCGACTGGGTAATAGTAAAAGAACTATTACCTCTTCTTCTGAACTTTATCAAGTTAGGTACTTTAAAAATTTGCGATACCAACAAAATATAGTGCCGCCTATAAATAAATACAACCCTACTAAAAGATTTTAAATAAAAAGTTTATTTTGTTCGAAATCAAAGATATCGAATTTTTTTTTTTAGTTATGATACTACATACTCTTGGGTACGGGTAGATATGCAAGTACAAATGTGTCTCATTACAAGCATGATTATATGGTTAGATGTTAGTGAGCGTATTTCTGCGTGTATTTGCCAAGTGGATGTGTGTTCGTCAAATAGTCTGCAAGAGGTGGGTTCAAGTCGAGTCATACCAAAGACTCTAAAATGATTTATCTATGATTTTAATTGGTTCACAATGTATTTTAAAAAATCCGCGGGGAAAAAATTTCTTCCATTATTTTAGGGTTTGATCCTTTAAATTTTGCGTGGCAAGTCAAATACTGTCGTCTGTGAAATCACCAAGAAATCTTAAGAAAGAACGCGTAAGCACCGATTGGTCAATAGATGCAAAAATACAGTTACAAAATTACATCTTTTCGAACCAAATTTTTGAGCAAAAATTAAATTTTTTTTTAAATAAAGAAATCAGCTGATTTTCCATATATATATATATATATATATGTGTGTGTGTATAATTCTCAAGCGAATAGTTTGTAGGTAACTATATTCTTAGATGCGTTTGTGGTCATTTGTTTGCATAATTAAATGGTTTCAAGTATTGCTATTTAACATTAGTAATTCCATTTATCATGTATTCCTGATATAAACAATTTGTACATAGTTGTATGATTTTAAATAACTACTACTAATAATAATGATAATCCTTAGTAAATGATTGAACAGTTCTATTTGAACTATAGATGGGACCCGAACAGTTACTACCAATCCAAGATAGAGTAATAGTAATGAAGAAGTACTCCACAGAAAAATTGTTAAATAAGTGATGTGAATTAATAGCTAGATGTAGACATAGGAATAAATTTAAACTATAGAAAAATCATCATAGATAATGTTTTAATAAAAAAGCATAGGATTGAATTGATATTTAAGGTAAATGAATAAAAATAAAATAAAATAAAATAAATGAGAAAAAACTATATGACGTGTACGAACTCTTCAATGAATTGGCACGAAAATAAAATTTGAAATTAAAAATTTTAATTTTAAATTTTGAATTTGATTTAATATAAGTATTACTGTATCCTTACGTAAAGTTATTAAAGAAAGTTATTTTATCTAAATTAGTATTAAATCTGGAGTTTTAAGTCGAATAGTAATTAGGATTTAAAAAATTTGAAAAAAAAAATTAATTTACTATAATTCCAACCGGCAATAAAATAAAAAACCGGAAGTGGGCTAAATGAGGAGAAACCCTTCACCCCTCTTCTATCCCCTCCCACCCTTCTTTCCTGTGTCTATTCTGAATTATTTTATCCATAAGATCTGAAGAAGTCCTGTTAATTTGGGGGGGGGTATTTATATCAAAAACCCATGACAGGATGGAAATAAATTTATATTCCTTATGTGACCGGTTTTTGTTTTTTCTTAAAGAAATATATATATATATATATATATATATATGATAGAAATATGTGAAAAGTTGGATGAATCAAACACTTAACTCAAATTTAGATGTGTGATATTTCGTTCGGCTTTATTTCATCTTCACGAACTTCTTCAGACAGAGACTGTTTTCTTACATCTATGTGAAGATAAAATAAATATTTCTATCATACTGTCTGATTCACTACAAATCTACCTTTTCAACATAACGTCGGAATGGAAAATTGCTCTTTTTACAAAAAAAAATTGCGCAAAGGCAAAAGACACATTATCGCAGCTCACTCCCACAAGAACAGGAGTGTCTTTCAAAAAATGCATCGAGAGAAAACAGTCTCTGTTTGAAGAAGTTCGTGAAGATGAAATAAAGCCGAACGAAATATCACACATCTAAATTTGAGTTAAGTGTTTGATTTATCTAGCTTTCCACATATTTCTATCATACTGTCAGATTCACTTCAACTCAATCTTTTCAACATATATACAAGGCTCATTAAATAAGTTTCCAGACTTTTATTGATAGTACACACATGAAACTCTAGTCCCCTTAGAAGTAATCTCCTCCGGCTGCAATGCACTTGTTGTACTGTTCCAACAACTTCTGGAAGGCCCGATGGAAGTCCTCCTGTTTGAGCGTGTCAATTACCTTCGTCACAGCCTCTTTCATCTCCTCAATTGTCTCATAACGACAGCCTCTAAGTTTTTCCTTGAGCTTAGGGAATAAGCAAAAGTCACAGGAAGCAAGCTCGGGACTATTGGGAGGCTGAGGAGCTGTCTTGATGCCCATCGTGGAATCCCCGACGTGGGATTGAACTCAGGTCTCTTGGACCATTGGCGAACACTCTACCCACTAGTACAATGAGCCAGTTAGTAGAACAATGTATAATCAAAATAGATATCATTAGCTATTATTATTAAATTCTGTACCGCTTAAACATTGTAACCGAAAACATAAATATGTAGTTTCCAAAAAATAAGTGCACCCACTCGAAAGACGTTATTTCAAATCAATATTTGTAATGTTAACCTTTTTTTACCATTGCATGTAGTCTTAATGATATTGACCTTGCTACGAGGATAGTATGAATTCGGCAAGTTAGCGTAACAAGTTCGTAACAAAATGAAGCTTAACAAGTCGCTGAGGAGTCTTCGGAGCACTGTGATAAAAGGTTAATGCTGGAAGGAATTATAAAACAAGCAAACAGAAAACAAATAACAGGAGGTTGAGTTTAAAGAGAGGTTGTTTTTTTATGTATTATTTTTGGTATTAAGTAATAATTTACAAAATATGTTTTTGTGGGGGCATTAATTTTTATATGTGTACAGTGTACATAAATGTTTTTAGTAATTTTTTAATGGCTTACTTGTGTGTCAGTCTTGAATCTCTTTGAGGATAATACTCGGTTATCGCCGTGAAACTTGGGACAGACATTTTTCGTTCAGTCTAGAGTATCTAACTTTTGTCCTCTTTGATACTGGACTGAAACTGACTAGAGTAATAGCTAATATTCAGACCCACTAGATTTTGGCGGTAAAACAGAGAAAAGTTGTGTTTTTTTTTTAAATTATGACAGACGCAGGTCTTTTTTGATTTTTAGAGTTGATGAAATTCTTAGGTTAGGGACCGTTACAATTTTATTATATTTGCACAGTTGGAAAGGGTTTTTTTTCCATTGCGACAGTATGAAGTCTTTCAATTCTGTCTTGTTGGATGGCGTCTTGAAAGTAACTTTTTATAAAAAGTTCGTCGGAGAGTACTTACTAATGGGCTGTAGTGTATTCAGACGAAAAACTGAATATATGTTTCCGTTTATTCAAGAGTGAATGTGGATGTCTTGAGTAGTATGGCAGACAGCTGTTTGTGAGTTTAATGACAACTAGGGTGCCTCGAGTAGATTATGTTTTGCGAGTTAATCTATCGGACTGTTGTTAGTGAGTTTGATTCTCACAAGGCGCCCCATAATTCTGGCCTTGAGTCAAACTAAGCAGAGCTTAGTAAATGACATTTAGATTGCCTCGAGTATTATAAGGATTATTAAGCTTGGCAATCAGAACAGTTATTGTCTAAGATGTTCAGGTGTTGTTTACGAGGGGGTACCGAAGAGTTTTGTTCCGACCTTAAAGGAAATGACCGACGGCCGTGAAACGGATGTGGGATTAAAGATTTTCCTTGGCTGTGTTTTTATCTTCTGACAGGAGAAAACAAAATAAATAAACAAATAAATAAGAAAGTCTGGACCTCCTGATTCGCAGGGGTGGTGCTATTTTAAGCCTTTCTCATGTGTCCCAGCTTAGATCCATTGGTTAACCTGACCCAATATATCGCTAATGGCGAGCGAGACCAATCACTTCTGAGTAGCGAACTAGTTTCTAACTGAGTGCTCCATTCTTCTGTCTTTTTTGCAACACTAAATTTGGCTTCGTAAATCCCTACACAAGATTAAACGCATTGGGTTAGGGTTTTATCGGGGTTAATGGTTGGTGCTTGATTATTTCTGTGTTGTTTTCTTTCGCTGGTTGCATTAGCTGAAATGGAATGAATGAAGGAAAGAGAAGCAAAGAGCTGAGCGAAACTCGTAAGACTCAACTTTATTACTATGGACGTTCACAACTAAGTCTTGAAGGGTGAAGACTTTCCCGTTCAATAAAGTAACTGCCTTTCTAGCCGAGTTTTGATTTTTTTTTCTCCTCTGGTTTTTTCTTTTCTTTTTTTTTTTTTTTCTTTTTTTTTTTTGTGCCAGTATGCCGCTTTTATCTGAGTTTGCTTAGCTTGTTTTTCCTGTTAGAGGCCTCCTGGGAGATTGTTATTTCTTTTGTATCTATTTCATTTTTTGTTTTTTCCTAGATATATTTTATTACTATTATAATGTTATCACTTTTATTTATCATTCAATTCCTGCAAACATACAAGCAATATACTTTTATTACAGTAAATGATTGCATTTACAGATCAATATGTGCATAGGTTCCAAAATAATAGGTGTATCAATATTAACTAGACTCCATATTAATACAATGTATATCCTCCTTGGGTGTTTATACATACCTACACTCTCAAATGCATACACAGATCATTATGTGTTCCCAAATAAGAGGTATATTAACAGTGCCAAGATTCCATATTAATACAATCTATATCCTCCTCGTTTATATAGACCAACACTCTCAAATGCATACACAGATCAATAAATGCACAGGTTCCAAAATAAGGGGTGTATCAGCAGTATTCAGACTCAATGCATATACTACACCCAGGTCAAAATTGGCTGAGTACTTCGGAGTAGTGTCATTTAATTTCCTGAGATGTGTCTTTGGATAATGTGCTTAAAATGTTATTATATCAATCTCCACAGCCTACAGTCATCATAGACAAACTGCAGCCTGCACAATTTTCTGAATGGCCCGCCTAAAACTTCAATGTTTTCATAAAAATATCTTTTTACAGATAAGAAAAAACACCAACTTTTCTCTATTTCTGAGGCAAATGCTTAAGCGTCATGTCTTCCGTAGTGAAAATGGTTTTGGCAACTTCAACGTAAAATTAATTTGAATTTTCTTTGTAGAACGACCCGCCAAATGATCAGCCGAGTCTCATGTCGTTCACTTCTCGAAAAAGGCTGCCCATGCCTGGCGGAAAGTGACTTTAAAAATAATTGATTTTGAATAGAAAAAAATGTCTATACAAACTGCCCGCTCCACCCTACATTAAGGCTCCGCCATTTTTGGCTGTTTAATTAATTAAGATTATTTACTATATTCAGTAAGTTTAGCTTACTACAACACAAGGAGGATACAGGGAATAGGTTTAGGAAGACACCGTTGTACCAACCGAACAAACAAGGAGTTTACCTTAGCTCGGACACCAACGGCTGGCGCCAGTGTCAGATATACAACTATTTAACATACCAATTACGACTTAGAGGTATTTATTAAACCTAGTATGATTTAGAACCACAAAAGCAGAGCATCTGGCGGACGACTTTGTGAATCTAATTTGCTAACCATCACTCTTGCTTATTTACTACGTGTGGTTTAGTTTGGCACAAGGCCAGAATAGTGAGACACCTTGTTACAACTGAACTAACGAATTGATCATATTTACCAACCCCTCCGATCGGGCAGGATGTGACACAAGGTCAAGTGTTAAGCGAAGTTTAACAGGTTTCAATTCAGAGTTTTCCTTCTCCTAGACTAGTTGCCTTACCAAGGCTGAAGAATCTAGTCTGCCCTACTATTTACGCATAGCTGGGTGGAGAATAATTGGATTCATACTTTTCCTAAGGGTATTAGTGCAAAGTGAAATGCAATTAATCTCGGCCAGGATTTGAACTCGTGTCACCGTGTCCATTTCCTACGACGGTAACCATTACACCACGGGCATCTCCTAAACAAATTGATATGCATGAACAAAAAGAGAGATTCTTTTTTTTTCGATGGAAACTTAAACAGCCTATATTTAAAACTTAAATTCAAAACGTAAAAATGTCGTTCTTACGCTTAATTTTTTTAGGGGTGGCGGATGGTTGGGAAGTTCTTGAAAGAAACAATTCCGGTTTCTGTCTGATAAAATAGAAAAATCCACTTTAACCAATTATAACTAAAAAAAACTAGTCTGTTTATTGGTTAGCCGAGTCAGCTGGGACTGTAGAATACACCGACTGCATCACTGCAGAAGGGTAAGACCTCGCGCGAACGAGTGCTCGGATATGACATTAAACCTATTGATGGTGAGGCTCCAGTCCTGGAGCTTTGGGGAATGTGGAGTATCCTTTCATTGCCATTGCTTCCAGCTCCACTCTGACTTGGAGTGATAGCACCTGACTGGGTCCTATTTATAGGTCAAATAGAACAAACTGTGTGCAAACAAATGACTGATGTTAAATTGTGACTGTTATATAGCAATGCCAATTACTGGACATTGGCATAATGGTTAGAGTGTTCGCCAATGCCTCGGGAGACCGGGGTTCAATTCCAGGACGAGTCATACCAAAGACTCAAAAATGGTACTTGATGCTACCTTGCTCAACACTCAGCATTATAAGATAAGGATCAATGGTAAAGTGCAGCAGGGAAAGGAGTAGCGCCCTCCTCTACACCTTGGTGTAGTAGCTATCGAAAAGGGAGCCTTCGGATCACCTTCGACAAAGGTCGCCAACTTTACTTATATAGCAATAGTTGAAACCATTTAACAGTGTGCAAAAAAGAGCAATGATTCGTTTTAGAAAGTTATCTGCAAAATGTGTTTACTAATCATATATATATATATATACATATAAACAGGATTTGGCATTAAATAACTTACAACGGTTGATATGCCACAAAACCAAACCAAACCATGTTTATTGGTCAGTTTCCCTACTTTATTGACAGTGCTTCAGCAATTCGCTCTCTGAAACATAATTTTGTTTCTTTTTCTACACACACACACACACACACACACACACTTCTTTCTTCTTTTTATATTTCTTTCCTGCTTAGTGACCCCGTTAATGAAAATTTATTCAGTTAAAAAAGAATTGTTTTGAAATCCCTTCCTGAAGAAAACCTTCTCTTCTTATTAACCATTCTTTACAATTATAGTTTCTCTACAATGTGATTTCGAGTGTAATTTGACATAGCAGTAATACCCTTGGGAAAGGTATGAATCCGATAATTCTCCTTCCAGCTGTGGGTAAATAGAAGGGCAGACTGGATTCTTTAGCCTTGGTATGGGAACCAGTCTAGGAAAAGGAAAATTCTGCATTCAAAACTGATAAACCCCACTTAAAAATGACCTTGTGTCACAACCTGTCTGTGCGGACTTGTTGGTAAGTACATTCAGTGTGATTTAATATCTTACTCGTTAGCTATGTTTCATCTTGTCAAATTTTATAAAAATCTAGTTTCTAATTAATTTTTTTATTCTAAGTAGGATTATTTTGTATAGAATTGTTGACCATTCAATTTATTTTGTTCTAAAT
>OY757925.1:58280146-58300146 GCA_963585895.1 Sepioteuthis lessoniana | reverse complement strand
GGGTCCTATCTATGGGTCAAATAGAGCAGTTTGACAATTAAACTGTGTACTGAGTTGTTTGGGATAGAATTGTTTTTACGTTCAATTGTGAGTAAACAAAAAAGTGTATTTAAGCTAAACTGAATTGTTTAAAATGGAACTGTTTTACATTTAGCTATGTGTAAACAAATGACTGATTTTTAATTGAATCGTTTGTGATACATAGCAATACTTGGAATCATTTAACTTTGTTGACATGTTAAACTGAATTGTCTGAAATAGAACTGTTTTAACAATTAACTGTGTGTAAACAAAAAACGTGTACTTATGCTAAACTGAATTGCTTAAAATTAAGTGAAAGCATTTAACTGTGCACAAAAAATGAACTCAGGCTTGTTTTAAAATGTTATCTACAAAATGAGTTTAGAAATCATATATTTAATATATGTATAAAAAAGGATTTGGCATTAAATAACCAACAATGGTTGATATGGCATAAAACCAAAGCAAATCAAACCAAAGCAACCAACAAAATACCCACAACACATGAACTTACACTTGAACGAAGTTAAGAGATCGTTACTTTAAAAAAAGAAGCCTATTCACGCAGAGAATTCTTTTTTAATTCCCAGAACTCCACTGGAATTATACTGTTAGGAAACATCAGAAAACAGGACCAAACATGACCAAAAGTAGGGCTAGTGGACCAAAAGCCACAACAAGAGCAGAGGACAATTTGATTAGAGTCACCAGCTGGCGTGACAGAAGTTTGATTGCTCCAAACATCAATGCATAACTGAACCAATTTCATGAAAAAAAAAACGTCTGAACATCCACTGTGAGAAGACTCTTTGAAACTGGCCTATATGGCAATAATTGCTGTCAAGAAACCACTGGTGAGGAAGAAAAACAATGTCAAAAGACTCCATTGGGTCAAGGCGCACAAAAACTGGACAATAGAGAAGTGGAATTAAGTCGTTTGAACTGATTGATCAAACTTCGAAATTTTTTGGTCAAATAGAAAGGTCTATGTACGGTGAAAAGTTGGTGAAAGAGCTGCAACCTCCTGTTTTAAACTAATCGTAAAGCATGGAAGAGGCTCTGTTATGGTGTGGTGGGTTTTTACCAATTGCAAAATCCGGGATTTGTACCAGTTGAAGAGCAAATTGAAGCAGATCGGCTATTAGAGCATACTGCAGCATCATGTGATCACATCTGGAACTCGGCTCATGACTCAAGGATTTGTACTCATGCAAAATAATGAGCAAAAGGATACAAGTAAACTCTGCCAAAGGTACATTAAAAGCAAAGAGGGGCAGCACATCCTTAAATTGATGCCTTGGCCGGCGAAATCAACGGACTTAAATCCCATTGAACTGGTGTGGGATGAACTTAACCGAAAAGTCAGAACTAAACAACCCACAAGTGCGGCTTACCTCTGGCAACTCTTACAGGAAAGCTAGGAAAAACTACCTTCAGTCTATCTCCAGTCTTTGGAGGAAAGAATGCCGAGAATTTGTGAAACAGTGACAGCGGCGAAAGGGGATCATTTTGATGAATCAAAAGTTTAAGTTTGTGTTTTTTGGTTTAATTTGTATTTAATGTGGATCAGGAAAAATCATATTTAGTATGGTGCCTACCGTTATCATTATAAAATAACACTTTTAGGATAAAAATTAAAATTTTTGAAAGTGGCCAAATACTTTTGACTGAGAGTGTATATAAACAAAAGTTGGCATTTAATAACCCATAAGGGTTGATATGCCAATAAAAAATTGGCGGAAATAAAATTGTAGAAATTTCAACATCTTGAATATTTTTCAACTTACTCAAGTTTTAATGTACAGATTATGTACCAAGGATTCTTCATATAGAAAGCACACATGGATCACAAACATGGATCACACACATGGATCAATATATGAAAAAGTTAGGTTATCAACTGTAGCCAAACCCCATGTTTATAATTTACTTAGGTAAAAAAAAAATTCTGAACTTTTCATAATGCACATGGCAAATTTATTCGAAGATATAATTGGTAAATATATTGTTCAATAAATTTCGGTTCTTCAGTGATCAAAATCTGATTACATTTTCTTTCTCTATGAGTTTCATTAGCGTCCATACGGTGCATCCACACAGCAGAACTGACACTATCACAGCTTGGAAGAAATCCAGTTTTACTTTGTCAAAGATATCAGATTTCCTGGATGGGATCTACACGAGAATCCCACGGGCTGTTTGGATAAAATTCTGGAAGCAACAACTCACAAAACAGCAGCTGTACTGCCTCTTACCACCAATCTCAAAAAAAAAAATTCAAGAAAGACGAACAAGACATATGAGTCACTGTTGGAGAAGCAAGGACGAGTTCAAAAGCAACGTTCTCCCATGGACTTCTACAAATGGAAGCACCAGGTTTGCCGACCAGCAAAGACTTATAATCAAGTATGTGTGAACATTTGAAGTAGTTATGAGGACCTGTCAAGAGCGGTGGATGATAAGGACGGATGGTGAGAAAGAAAGAGAGAGAGAGAGTCAGGGAGTCTGCGCTATCAGAATGACGGGATGATGATGATATTTTCTTTCATGTACGACCCTCTAATAATATTCATAATCCTTTTGAATGTAGTATTGCCAGAGTATCACGGAAGCATGAACCTGCTACAACATCTTGCTTTAATTTTTGATATAATTTATATATATATATAACAAAATACTTAAAGAATACGGTAAGTAAGTTAGCCGACCATAGTCAAGGGCGAATCGAAGACTCCTTTTTCAATAGCTACTACACCAATGTGTAGGGGAGGGCGCTACTCCTTTCCATGGATTGTTCCACTTACTCTTGATCCGTGCTTTATTATGCTGAGTTTTAAGCAAATAAGCATCAAGCACCATTTTTTGAGTCTTTGGTATGACTCGACCTGGGACTGAACCCTGGGCTCCCGGACCATTTGTGAACACTCTTCTCCCAACAATTAGTTGAGAGGAACAACCTGTTACAAAAAGGGCCACTACATACTAAAAACGGCAGATCTGGTTAAAAATAAGCAATGTAATAAAAATAAAATGACCCCAAGCTACATTCCGTTGCGTCAGTCTCGTGCTATGCACTCGTCAGGCGGGTAGATGATATCAGTAGCTACTATAAAGTTGGGAGTCAAATATATATATATATATATATATATATATATATATGTATGTATGTATGTATGTATATATATAACCTAAAAGAAATTAAGATCTCTGATATTTTCATGTTGGTTTCATATCTAAAAGTTCCTTGTATCAACTACGATTTAACCATCACCTGAAACTCAAAAGACTCGAATTTCATCTGATGATTATATCTTAGTTGATACATGAAACTTTTAGTTAAGAGGCCAACTTGAAAATAACTGGGATCTTATTTTCTTTTAGTTTTTATCCTACTCTGATGGCCAGTATTTGGGAACTTTTTTTCATTTGCAAAAGTATTTTAAACGATTTGTTTGTTCGCCTGTTATATATATATATATATATATATATATATATATATATATATCCGCATGGAAAAACTCTGTCAACGCCGCAGTAGGAGGGGTAGGATTGCTTATAGGACCTAGAGCACTAAAAACGCTTAATAGCATAGAGAAAATACGACCTAGGATGATGGTAGCTACATTTAACGGAAACCCCAGAGCAACAATCGTCTCATGCTACAGCCCCACCAATGTTAGTGAAGAAAATGAAATAGTCACCTTCTACGATGAGTTATCCTCATTAGTGCGTAGCATCCCGAAACACAACATGTTAGTCATTGGCGGAGACATGAATGCACAAATCGGGAAAAACGGAAACAACAAATACAGCCTCCACAACACGTCAAATAGAAATGGGCAACATCTAACAGATTTCATGATAGAAAATAGATTAGCATGCCTCAATACAAACTACCAAAAAAGAGAGGGCAAACTATGGACATACACGTACGCAAACAATACTAAAGCTCAGATAGACTACGTCCTTATAAACAAGAAATGGAAGAATAGTGCATTGAATTGCGAGGCATACTCCTCTTTTGAGGGTGTGTCCACCGATCACCGAATAGTCACAGCGAAAATACGGTTAAGCCTACGAAAAAACGCCAAACGAACAGCGACCACCAAACACTATGACTGGGCCCTATTAAACAACAAAGATGTCAGAGATAAATACGTATTAGAATTGAGAAACAGATTCGAAACACTACAAGAAAAGACGGAAAAAAGTACACCAAACGACGAATACGAAAATTTCGTCAATGCACACCTTGAGGCAGCAGCAAAATACATTCCAACAAAAATTAAAACTAAATATAGAGTCCCATGGGAAACCTTAGCGGTGAGAGAAAAACGTGCACTAGTGAAAACAGCCTCCAAAAACTATCGAAAAAACCCAACAAACACAAATGCCTTAAAACTAAAAACGGCACAAAATCAATTAGCAGGCATATATATAAAGGAACAGACAGAATACATTCAAAATCAGATAGATAAGATCAGAGACTCGGTAGAAGATAGACAATCTAGAATTGCCTGGCAAACAATAAACGAAGTGAGCAGAAGAAAGAGCACAGCCAAAGCAAAACTTAAAGCAGCAAACCAACAAGAAAGAATAAAACTGTGGAAACAGCACTTCGAAAACTTACTTGGAAACCCACCAAAAATAACGCATGAACCAATCACCAGAATAATTAGCAAACAATTAGACATTAAACTTGGACCGTTCACACAAGGAGAACTCGACTCGGTTCTCAGAAAAATTAAAAATAGGAAAGCTGCAGGACTGGACGAAATTCCCCCGGAAGTATGGAAGACCAGACAATTCGACGACATACTGCTCCGACACTGCAACGCAGTATACAATCAAAATCCGATAGATAGATGGACGAAGGGATGCATACTCCCCTTCCCTAAAAAGGGGGACCTCGGATTAGCCAAAAACTACCGAGGCATAACACTTACATCCATAGCTGCCAAAATCTACAATGCCCTACTACGAAACCGCATAGAACCCAAAATCGACAACATACTTAGAAAAAACCAAAATGGCTTCCGAAGAAATAGATCTACGACCTCACAAATACTAACCATCCGCAGAATCCTTGAAGGTGTACGGGCAAAGAACCTACAAGCGACATTAATATTTGTCGACTTTACCAAGGCTTTCGACTCCATTCACAGAGGAAAGATGGAACAAATCCTACTAGCGTACGGCATACCTAAAGAAACCGTAGCGGCAATAACGATTCTCTATAGAAACACTAAAGTAAAAGTACGATCACCAGATGGAGACACAGAATACTTCGACATTGTAGCAGGAGTACTACAAGGGGACACGCTGGCTCCGTATCTCTTTATCATTTGTCTAGACTACGTACTTAGAACATCGATTGACAAAATCAAAGAGAATGGCTTCGAACTGACGAAGAAAAGAAGCAGAAGATATCCCGCAACAACAATTACCGACGCCGACTACGCCGATGACATAGCGATACTGGCAAATACACCTGACCAAGCCGAAACACTTCTGCATAGCCTGGAACGAGCAGCAGCAAGCATAGGCCTCCATGTTAATGCACACAAAACGGAATATATGTGCTATAACCAAACGGGGGACATCTCCACTCTAGAAGGAACCCCTCTTAAACTAGTAGACAAATTCACGTACCTAGGAAGCAGCGTCGAATCAACCGAAAAGGACATCGAAACGAGGTTAACGAAAGCATGGACAGCTATCAATAGGCTATCGACTATATGGAAGTCGGACCTGACCGATAAAATGAAACGCAGTTTCTTCCAGGCAGCGGTCACATCGATACTGCTATATGGATGCACTACATGGACGCTAACAAGACGGCTCGAGAAGAAACTAGATGGCAATTACACAAGAATGCTGCGTGCAATCCTCAACAAGTCCTGGCAGCGGCACCCCACAAGACACCAACTGTACGGCCACCTGCCCCCTATCACGAAATCTATTCAAGTTAGGCGAACCAGACATGCAGGACATTGCTGGAGAAGCAGAGATGAACTCATAAGAGATGTACTCTTATGGATCCCCACACACGGCCGCGCAAAAGCAGGACGACCAGCACGAACGTACATTCAGCAGCTGTGTGAGGATACAGGATGTTGTCCTGAAGACCTGCCTAGGGCGATGAACGATAGGGAGGAGTGGCGAGAGAGGGTCAGGGATATCCGTGCTGCCAGCACGATATGATGATGATGATATATATATATACTTTAAAATAAAAAGGTCTACAAAGGGTTTATTTTTTAAGTTATATATATGTCTATTCACCTTAAAGTATATACTTTTTTCTCTTATTGGACAAAAAAATATATATATAGGAATATTTCTCTTTCTTTTTTGATTGTTCTCAACTCGTTTCAACATTAAGTCAACATCAGTAATATTCATCAGAAAGTTTTTGAAATTGTTTTCCAAAGAATCGATATAAAAGGAGCGATAAAAATGAAAAAAAAAATTATAGAATGTAAATATCATTATTTTAAAAGAAAATTATAAAAAATTGGTCGAGTATACTAATTTATGAGCAATTATATATATATATATATATATATATATATATATATATATATATATAACACTCCTTATATATATAAATAGATAGATAAATGTAATTAATAATATTTCGTTATTTGGTGACGTAATTGTAATATCAAGGGGATTCCCGTGATGTTGTGGCTAACGTGCTGGATTGTGACATCACAGTGAGCGATTTTAAATTACTATTACGTTCACTTTCGTACTAATACCCTTGGGAAAGGTATGAAACCCTTTATCTCTCCAGTATCACAAAATAGCACCACTACTGTTCTTCAAGAATTATTTTGGCACTTAGATAACCTACAAAGTTTGATATGCCATTAAATAAAGAAACTAAATCGATCGTAATATTAGCAGTGTAGTTAACTGTAGTAATTTACTAAGCTCTAGGCACAAGGCCGAATGAATGGGGCACCCAATGAGACTCGAACTCATTCTTGCAGGCTTGCTCATCAAGCTTGCTAACCATTACGCTACCCGAGGTGCCTCAGGGTAGTTAACTATATATGCACCACCGAAGCTAGTGTACTTAACAGTAGAAGCATTTGCTGTATCAATGAAAGTGAAAATAATAGAATGACGTCATCATAAATTCAAAGAAAGAAGAGTGTTTTTCTATCGTCTCTTTTCATCAGCTGCTATTTAAGTGGTGATGAATTATTACCGTTTAAGGATAATTCTGATTGTTGATTAATAGTCATATTGCTATTTAATTACTACTTGTTTCTAATTTTTCTTATTTAATTATGACTCGTCAACGACTTCTGCTCTCTTTCTCTCTCTCTCTCTCTTTCTCTCTCTCTCTTTCTCTCTCTCTCTCTGAATTTGTTATTATATTTGGCTTTTCGACCTTTATGTGTTGTATTTCTTTCTTCTTTCTTTTCTTTCTTTTTTTCCTTCACGTTGTTTCCCCACCCCTCTTTTTTAACCCCTTCCTCACACTGACCTTTTCTTCTTATACTTTCTTACACTCTTTCTCCTTCATGTTCATGTAACCATCTTTCTTTCTTTTTTTCTTTCTTTTTCTTTATATTCCTCTCCTTCATTTTCTTTCATTCTTTCTTTCTTTCTTTCTTTCTTTCTTTCTTCGTACTGTTTTTCTTTCTTCTTTTCAATACCATTCTCGTATTGTCTTTTTCTCTATATGTCTTCTCGTTCTCTTTCTTCTTTATGTTCAAGCAATACTCCTTTTCTTTTTCTTTTGTTTTCCATTTCTCTCTCTCTCTCTCTCTCTATATATATATATATATATATATATATATATATAATTGTATTTTTCTCTTTGTAGCTTCTCAATCTTCTGCTTTATCTTCATGTAACCGTTATTTATTTATTAATTTATTTATGCTTTTTGTCCCTGTCTCTTCTTGGTCCAGTTGGCTGGGGTTACAGAATACATCTGCTGAGAAGTAATACTACCCCAACGAGTCTCCAGGATAAAAAAAAAACTAAACAATCTGATAGTGAAGCTTCAGTAATGCTGGAGCTTTGGAGAATACAGATTACTCTTTCATTGCCATTGCTCCCAGGTCCTAGAATGGTAGCGCCTGGTAGGATCCTATCTATGGGTCAAATAGAACTAAACTATGTACTTATGTTAAACTGAATTGTTTGAATAGAGCTGTTTATATGAACTAGAGATATTTATATGCATGAAACCGGCTCATTGGTGTAGTGGGTAGAGTGTTCGCTAACGGTCCGGGAGACCTGGGTTCAATTCCAGGTCGCGTCATATCAAAGACTTAAAAATGGTACTTGATACATCCTTGCAATATAAGGTACGTATCAAGGGTAAAGTGGGATAATCCTGGGAAAGGAGTAGTGCCCTCCCCTTCACCTCGGTGTAGTAGCTATAGAAAAGGGAGCCTTCTGGTTGCCCTTGACTACGGTTGCCAACTTTACTTTACTTACTTATATGTATGTAATGTATTTGGCATTAAATAACCTACAATGGTTGATATGCCATAAAACCAAACCAAACCAAACCTGTCTCCTCTATTTATCACTTCACACCAAACAAATTGTTTCTCATTATAGCTTCTCATTCTCCCTCTTAATTTTTCATGTCTTTCTTTCTTTCTTTCTTTTATACAATTTTTCCTCATCCCCCTCTCTCTCTCTCTCTCTCTCTCTCTCTCTCTCTCTCTCTCTCTCTCTCCATCAACATCGCATTTTCTTACTTTTTTTAACATCGTCTTTTTGTTGTTTTTTTTTCTCTCTTGGATTCTGTTACGTTCATTATATTTATTTTCACTTTCACTTTCCCTTTCTTCACTCTCCTCCTTTGAACCTCACGTATTTATTTTCCTCTCTCTCTCTCTCTCTCTCTCTCTCCCTCTCTCTCTCTCTCTCTCTCTCTCCCTCTCTCTCTCTCTCTCTCTCTCTCTCTCTCTCTCTCTCTCTCACACACACACAATATTCATCTTTTACAATCTCCTTTCTATCAATGTCTCTTCTTATTTCTATTTTATTTCTCAATTCTCTTTCTTTTTCGCGCCCTGTCAGCGAAGTTTTAGAAAACGCTAACTGTATCCTCAGTATAAGAATGAGACACTCCCTCTCCTCGCCAAAAAAGGGTTTCCAGTGTATGACACTAAACTGAATCCAGTGTTGATGCTCCAGTTCTGAAGCTCTAGAAAATGCTGAGTCACCCCTTCGTGGCCATTACTACCAGGTTCACTCTGACCCAAAATGGTTGTACTTGCTTGGATCCCATCAAATAGATTTGTTTGAAAAGTATTTATGTTAGATATTTAAATATAAATATACATAAATGTGTCCAAACAAATTCTTTCTTTATTTTTTATGTCTTTTTCACACCAGTTTTAACTGAGTTTTTTTTTTCTTTTACTGAAATCCGTTTCCTCAGGTCTCCATGACACTTACTAAGTATTTTAGTTTATCTTAACAGTGCTGTTGTTCGGATGATCTCGATATTTGTCGTGCCTCCCACCTGGCGGGACTTGCGTTACGCGTGTGTGCTCGTTGGGACGACGAAAACGCTTACGAAACGAGAATTTAAAAAATTGTGCGATTCCGTATTTAAGTAAAAAAAAATAGCAAGGAAAGGGGCCTCCTTCTCAAGACGCCAGTAAAAACAAGGAAAGACATCCAATAAGCACACTTGCGAAAATACAAAACACAAGTTAAATGTTTTAAGTATAACAAGGTTTATTTACATAAAAACAGGAAGAAAAATCGAGAACAAAAGAACAGAACTTAATGAGGGAAAAAAATACTAATCTATATGTATATCTAATCAACGAGTGAAGAATACATTTATACAGACGATATCAGTTTATGAGAAAACGGGGTTAACTTACAAGGATGAATTTGAAATGTAACCCAAAGTTGGTCGGACAGAGTTCAAAATATAAAAAAAAAGTTATTTTTATAAATGAACACCGACGAAATGGATTCATATCATTTGCAGACTCGAACAATTTTCAGATGCGTACACGATGAAATTCGGGATGGACGCTACATGATCTTCCTTCCGGATCAATGGGACTTGGATATCCTTTTGACTTTTGCTCGAGCACTGTCATCAGGTGATGATTTTTGATAGGGTGCGATAACGATTGATGAACTCAGCGTAATAGCAGAATTTTATGTTTTTTTTTTTTTTTGTATGTCAGTTATTCGACAAGTTGACAAGATTCTTTTATCCATTGTTTCTTTCTTCTTCTTTCTTTCTTCTAACACGACAAAGGCATTCTTCTTTTTCTCTTCCTTCTTCTTGGAGACAATATTGACACTTCTTATCCAGCTGCCCGTTGCTGATTTTCTGTGCCGTGGACTTAAAATTCGCGGGAATATCTTGTTTGTCACGTGTTTGATTTACGTGGATATAAGCTACTGATGTCACGGGGTGCATGTACTCTGTGTCAGATTGCGATCTCTATCGACCTTCAGTAAAGCGACCGGAAAAGATCCAGACACCATTGGCAACACAACTTACTTTTGGTGGTAATTTGAAATCAGGGAGAACAGAGAAAATACATTTCAGCTCGCTGATAGATATTAACTAAAGACTTTTTTTTCATAAAGTGGAAGACAAGGGGGGGAAAAAGAGAAAAAAATGCATTTTCGCCCGCTGGTATTTTTTTCTTTCTACATGCTCGTAAAATCTGAAGCTAGGAGTCTAATATTGATATTACATCACACTTTACACAAGGAAATTTTTATAGTGGGGGTTGGAGGAGGTGGAGGTAGCCGAGGCTCGTGAGCTGCCGGACGATGCTAGTCATAACGTCACAAGGTGCAATGTGAACTATGGTAGCCTTTGCCAAGTCTCCCAGCACGTATGCCAGGTGACCTAGTTGGTCATAGATTCACTAGACCCGAAGGTCCAGTACAATTCCTGTCATTGATCATTCTTCCACCTGGAGGTGGCCCAGCCGAAACTGGAAGCCATTCAGCCTCGAAGCGATGGTTTGGATGGTCTCGATTCTTCCTCTGATCTCCAGATTCCTCCACTCACCTTTTCAATCCGTTGTGGACTGTTTCGTACACCAAATACATTTACGATTACTGTCACCTTCATGTTCGAGAGTTTTTCGGGTCTTTAGCAAGATACAACTATTTAGCTACCGTTTTCTTTTATTTTCATTCTATAATCTGCTATAACAGCAAAATACAATGAATGACAAATTCTTTTTTCTTGTTAATTACAGCTAAGTTTGGTCTTCTGGCTAGAACTGGGTGATCCGTTTGTATCTTAAAGCACCAGAGAATTTTATGGGTTTCATTTTTTTCAGACAGATTCTGGTTTATATACATGCCATCTATCAGTATGGTTAAGTTTTAATGCCTTGTTTAATTCCCAGTGGATTATCTTTCCCACCCAGGCGTACCTAGTCTTATATTCCTTTTGGGGTAATTTTCTGCATGCGTTCATTGTGAAATTTACAATTTTATCTCGATTATTATTATTAATTTTTGAGTTTTACTTTCGGTTACTTACAAACCTTCATCGGGTCTTTACCAAAGACCTAGCGTGAGGGAAGGTTGTGATTACATGCACTCTGTGTTCTATCAGTACTTTTGAGTGTGACTTACATTGATAGCACTCTCATAAAGAGACGAGCAGTTTTGCATAGTGCAATTTTTTTGTATTTCATATAGGCTGCAACAGCCAGGTATCTTGTTAATATATTTATTTGTCCCTTTCTTGATCATGCCCAGTGTTTCCACTATTACTAATACAATGGCAATTTTAAAGTATCACATTTTTTCAATTCCTTTTCCCAGGTCTTTGTAATCACTTTTGTTTATAATACTCTTTGATATGTTATTATCTGTAGGCACTGACATTTCTATTAGAAGGTGCGTTTTTCTTTTATATTCCTTAACCACTATATCTTAACTATTGCTCTTTATTTTTCTATCAGTTTTGGTAGCATATTCTCAGATAATAGTAGCTTCTTTAACTTCTGTTATTAGTTCTGGTTGTTTTTTATACCATTAAAAATACTTACTTAACTGAAACCATACAATTGTGTATAAACTGTTAGTATCAGATAGGAATACTCGAAACGATATAACTGTACGAATTATTTGTATTTGATTGGAATACTTGAAACCCTATTAGTAAAAGTAAAGCTGGCGACCGTAGTGGAGGGCGATCAGAAGGCTCCCTTTTCAATAGTAGGGGAGGGCGCTACTCCTTTCCCTGGATTGCTCCACTTTACCCGTGATACGTACCATATTGCTGAGTGTTAAGCAAGGAGGTATCAAGTACTATTTTTAAAGTCTTTGGTATGACACGACCTGAGATTGAACCCCGGTCTCCCGGACCATTGGCGAACACTCTACTCACTAGAACAATGAGCCGGTACCTATAACCGTGTGCAAACAAATGACTATTTTCATTAAATAGGAATAGTTATTTGAAACCATATAACTATTAGAGGAGTCCTCGTAGCTAAGTGGGTAAAATGCTGGACAGTGTCATTGTTGTAAGACAGAACTCTAGTCGTGCTATTACCTTCATTGGTAGCCTAATACCATAGGAAAAAGAATTAACTCCCTTATCCCTCAACTATAGATTAAATAGTACCATGACTGTTTGCGTTTAACATAGCACTAATACCCTTGGGAAAGGTATGAATCCAATTATTCTCCCTCCAGCTATGGGTAAATAGTAGGACAGACTAGGTTCTTCAGCCTTGGGCAGGCAACTAGTCTAGGAGAAGGAAAACTCTGAATTCAAACCTGTTAAACTCCGCTTAAAAATTGACCTTGTGTCATATCCTGCCCGAGCGGAGGGGTTGGGTAAATAGTACCATGACTGTTCTTCTACAAGGATGGCTTTGACATTAAATAACGCACAGAGGTTGATAAAGAGGATCATTAAATAAGTTTCCAGACTTTTTTCGTATGGGCACTTTTATTGATAGTACACACATGAAACTCTAGTCCCCTTTGAAGTAATCTCCTCCGGCTGCAATGAACTTGTTGTGCAGTTCCAACAACTTCTGGAAGGCCCCATAGAAGTCTTCTTGTGTGAGCGTGTCAATGACCTTCGTCACAGCCTTTTTCATCTCCTCAATTCTCTCATAACGACAGTCTCTCTACTTAGGGAATAAGCAAAAGTCACAGGGAGCAATGTCAGGACTATAGGGGGGTGAGGAACAGTCTTGATGCCCATCTTGGTCAAATAGTCTGTAACAAGGATGGAGTTGTGGACAGGTGCATTGTCCTGGTGGAAATGCCACGGACCCGATTTGAAGAGTGCTGGCCTCTTCCGACGGAATCTCTTGCTGAACTCCCTTAAAACCTCAACATAGTAACCCTAACCCTTTGGCCAATCAACTCTGGTATATTGACTTCCTTACTCCTCCCACACCTCTCATCATCCCTCACAGACTCCCTACCTTCCTTGAATCTCTTATGCCACTCAAAAACTGATGCTCCATTCATGCAAGATACTCCAAAAGCAGTCGGAAACATTCCATTCTGTGGCCGTTTTTCCAAGTTTAAAACAGAATTTTATTGCATACCGTTCTTCTAAAGTGTCCTCCCGTCCAGATTGGAATTTTGAAATTCACCAGCTGTGTCAATCAAGCTTTAGTAGGGTTTATTCCAATTGCTGCTGTAACTGTTCCTTTGAACCTGAAATCATAAAAACTGGTCAGTCATCTCATAAGATGTATAGCAATAATATACTGAATGTTCAAGCGTCTACGATTTTACAATTTTAAATGCCACGTATGTAATTAAACAAAGAAACCAAATTAAACCATATAACTGTATACAAAATGTGTATTAAGTATAGTTACTTGAAGCTATAATTGTATATTGGTTTATTATGATTAGTTACTGGAAACAATATCAGTGCTTATTAAAAATACTGACTTTGACATTAAATAAGTCAACAAGGATCGATATACTGTAAAACCAACCAACTAACCAACTTTTATTTTTCTATTTGTATCCCTTCCCTATTCTTTCTTTCTAGCTTAGGCATCTTCACTTCTTTTCCTTTTGTCGTTTACTAAGCTTTGTTTAGTCTGGCACACGGCCTCTAGGTGCTTACAGTATCTGCTGTTACTAAGATGTTTGCCACCTAAGTACTGTGCAAGCTCATTGATGCTTGATTTCTCTTCCTCTTTCCTGACTTTCAAACTAATTCTTTTCGACACTTTCCCCATAGCCTCCTCTCCCCATCCCACACATATTTCTTTTACTGTTTGATGCCTGATTCCTTTTTTTATTTTATTTGTCTCAAACAATTAGAACAATGACGATGCCGACGATAGCAGACGAAAAAAAAAAGGACATAACATAAAGAAAAAAAAAGAAATAAAGTAAAATTGAACTTGAAAAACGAAACGAAATGAGTATAAAAAGAAGCGAACCAGAAAAACGAAACGAAAACAAAGTTGCTAACAAATGAATAAAAGCGTTTTCCGAATGAATCAAGTGGCGATCACTTGAGTCTCTCTCTCTCTCTCTCTCTCTCTCTCTCTCTCTCTCTCTCTCTCTCTCTATCAAAAACACACACACTCACACACTCTCTCCCTCTTACATGCGTGCACACACTCATTCTCCCTTTCTCCCTCACTCACACTCTTTCTCTCGAACACATGCACACACACACACACACACACACACACACACACACACACTCTCTCTCTCTCTCTCTCTCTCTCTCTCTCTCTCTCTCTTTCTCTCTCTTTCTCTCTCATACACACACACCCTCTCTGAATTTTTCTCTCTCTCTCACACACACCTTCTTTTTTTCTTTCTCTATCTCTCTTACAGAATACACCCACTACATCTCTGCAGAGGGGCAAGACTTCCCCAATTAGTGTCTTGGATATGACACTAAACAATCTGATGCTGATGCCGGAGCTTTGGGGAATGCGGAGTACCTCTTCATTGCCATCGCCCCCAGGTCCACTCGGGTCCGAAGTGATAGCACCTAAAAGAGTCCTATCTATGGGTTAAATAGAACAATTAGACATTTAAACCCTGTGCAAACAAATGATTTATGCTAAATTGAGTTGTTTAAAATAAAACTGTTTGATCATTTAACTGTGTGTAAACAAATGTTTGATGTTTAATTGAATTGTTAGTGATACATAGCAATACTTGCACCTATTAACTTTTATTGCTTTATGCTTTCAAATCCTATATCTACTATGTATGAATAAACCGGATTTGGCATTAAATAACCTACAATGGTTGATATGCCATCAAACCAAACCAAACCAAACTATATATATATATAATGAAACTTTAAAAAATGTTTGAGGAATTTTTTAATGAAAAAATACGCTGACATCCTTTTTCCATTGTAGTCTTCTTTCATATATATATATATGCATATATATAGGTCTGCATGTTTTCACAGACTTTACTAATCTAGAATATTTTATGAGAAAAGAAGCTATATCTAGATTGGTACAATCTTGACGGCATCTAGCAATTTTTGCAGTTAATTCACAAGCAGTCTGTTCCGTTGATTGTTTCTATAGCAACGCTGCTGTGGTATATGCGTCATATTCCATCTGGCTCATGTGACCTTGGTGCAGTCATCAAGTCATTCGTCGAAATAGAAAAAAGCGTAAACCTCTTATTTCAATGAACGCAGATTAATTCTATTTAACACCGTTGTCGTTTTTAGATATATCATCGCATTCCCCCCCCTCTCTCTCTCTCTCTCTCTCTCTCTCTCTCTCTCTCTCTCTCGTTTCTTGATTCGTCATCGTCTTTGTTGTTTTTCTTTCTCACTTCTGTTCTTTTCGTTTTGTCTTTTAATTTCTCTGTGAATAATCATCATTGATGTTGTCATATTCTATGTCCTCATCACATTCTTAAATTTTGTACCCTTATCTTTGTTATGTGTAACAATTATGATTAACGTTTTTTTAACGTTATTGTCATATTAATCAATTCACTATATAAACAGTAGCTTTTGCGTTGTAAATATATTTATATCTTATATAATTTTTGGCTTGGTTTATTTTTTTGTTTTTTGTTTGTTTTGTTTTTGGTATTGTGTTCTTTTTTTTCTTTCTTTTTTTTGTTTAATGGTATATCAACATCCGTGGGTTATTTAATGTAAAATATTGTAGAAGAACAGTAGTGCTACTATATAACTCATAGCTGGGGGTTCATACCTTTCCCAAGAGTATTTAGCTTGAAATAGAAATGTTTTTGACAATTAAACTGTGTACTCATGCTAAACTGAATTATTTGAAATAAAACTATCGCTATAAATATTGATTTAGCGTTAAATAACCTACAAAGGTTGATATGCCATAAAACCCAACCAACCTAAGGGTATTATTCAGAAAGTGAACGTAATAGGGCAACTGGAGTTCGAACTCGGTTACTACGATGTCGCAGTCCAACTCGTTTGCCACCATGCCACGGAGACTACTCCCCTCTCTATAATTATTGGTATGAAAGTAAATAATGGAGTGTAATCCGACAATATATAAAGAAAAATTGATACATAGCACTAATACCCTTGGAAAGGTATGAATCCAATTATTCTCCCTCCAGCTATGGGTAAATAGTAGAGCAGACTAGGTTCTTCAGCCTTGGTGAGACAACTAGTCTAAGAGAAGGAAAACTCTGAATTCAAAGCTGTTAAACTCCGCTTAAAAATTGACCTGGTGTCATATCCTACCCGAGCGAAGGGGTTGGTAAATATATATATATAAAGAAAAACTGATAACAAGGTAATAATCCTTATCAATAAATTTCTCCTTCTACTTTAATTATTGGTAAATGTTAAAAATGGGTTGGAGCTATTTTACTCTTTCGTTTTCTTTTCGATGTGTTCGAATCAGAAATGAAAAGTAATTTTCAAATTTGATAAAATCTAATCAAATGAAATTTAATCTCTCTCTCTCCTCTCTCTCTCTCTCTCTCACTCTCTCTCTCTCTCTCTCTCTCTGTATATATAAGAAAAAAATAGAAATAAATCCGACGTTACGTAAATATAAAGAATATGATAAAAACAAAATATTCAGAAAATGTTTCTTTTATAAATGATACATCCTCTGAATATTTTGTTTTTTAACATTTTTACACACACACACACACACACACACACACACACACACACACACACACACACACACACACATATATATATATATATAATATATATATATATATATATATATATATATGTTAGGATAGCATAGAAACAAACCGAATGGTGCTTGGTGACGATCAGTTTCTCACGAATGTTTGATGATTGCATAAGCACCAAGTCACTAAGCGCCGTTGACTTTGTGTTTACGATATCCTGACTTACATATATAAGGGTAATTCAATAAATAAGCTCAATTTCGTTTTAGGAGATACCAATTGGAATCACTGTTTGCTTGTTGCACCTTTTTGAAGGAAATCAATCAGCCAGCATAAAAATGTGATGCCTGACCTCTGTTCCAGATTAGGGTACTGTTTGAGTTGCCGCCATTTTGAATAGCCTCAAAACAAATATTTTGTAAGAATAAAATATTTTTTTGCTATAAACCAATTCCAAACAATGGAGAGTTTACATTTATGGAAAAAAAAAATCCTGAAAAAATTTTTTTTTTTTTTCTAAAGATTTCTCATGTTTATTGAATGAGCCTCGTATATGCTTTATCACCGTTACTGAACACTTTTTATTTATAAATATAGCAAATCACATTAGGATGTTCGTCAATATTCGGGGAAACCAGGGTTCAATCCTAGTTCGAGTCATACCAAAAACTTAAAAAATTATGCCTCCTTGCATCACACTTAGCGTTATAAGGTACAAATCAAGGGTAAGTGGAACAATACAGGGAAAAGAGTAGCGCCCTCCCCTACACCTTGGTGTAGTAGCTATGGAAAAGGGAACCTTCGGATCACCCTGGATTATGCTCGGCCATAAATATATATGTATATACTAAAATTCTTGTTATGTTTGTATTCTTGTAGCTGCAACCCAACAAAAACACTTCATCATAACAGGGTGTTTAAGTCAACAATACACTTAAAATGCTCTTACTTAGTGAATAAATCAATTTTCAGTACAATTTGAAACTAATAGTTCATTTTGTGGAGGTTCTACATTTTTGCTGAAGGTCATTTTTTAATCATCCAAATTTTCGAAATGAATATGAAATGCAAAGTAGAATAATTCACTCCTTCCTAAATAGAAGCATCAACATCATTATGGACTGCAGTTAGAGTGGATCTGGAAGTAATGGCAATGAAGAAGTAGTCTACAATCTACAGATTCCAGACATAATCAACGTATTCTGAGCCACATTGACAGAGCAGAAGACACAGAGGAAGGTTTCTATGTCTTGCTTAATTAATTTTCAGTGTTTAATATGGTTCTGAGAAACTAAATAATAATCTGCGAGATTGAATAAATAGCTTTTTCAGGTTTACTCATAGACAAGTTTATTCGTTTATAATGCAACCCAAATAAAAAGATTTATTTCATCGCTTTTCTGAAGACGTTAATTTATTCGACCCCGGAACGCTCAACTGCTCACAGGAAACGGTGCATGACAAAGTGCATTGTGACTGTCAGTGGCACTTGCTCAACACAAAATAGGATGAATATTATTTTTTTAAAAAATGGATGGAAAGAAGTGGTGGATAAGAAGGTGAAGGTTGTATGGGTGATGGCAGTGATTAGTTTGATGGGTAGATTTATTGGTTAAAATCTGCGTAAAATTTTTTTAAAAAAACGCGAAGCTTTTTTAGCTCAAAGATAAAAAGAGAAAAAAAGAAAAAGAAAAAGAAGAAAAGAAGAAAAAGGAAATGAATAAGAGGAAATGAAAAAAGGAAAATAATAAAAAGGAAAAGAATATGAAATATGGAAAAAAAAAGGAAAAACGAAAAAGAATAAAAAGGAAAAGAATAAAAAGGAAAAGAATAAAAAGGAAAAGAATATGAAATATGAAAAAAAGGGAAAAAAGAAAAAGAATAAAAGAATAAAAGGAAAAGAATAAAAAGGAAAAGAAAACGAAATATGATAAAAAAAAAAAGGAAAAACGAAAAAGAATAAAAGAATAAAAAGGAAAAGGAAAAGGCAAATAAAAAAGAAAGAAATGAAAAGAATAAAAAGAAAAAGAATAAAAAAGGAAAAAATAAAAGAGGGAAATAGACATGCAATTTATGGCAAAAATGAAATGGAAGGAATTGATTGGTTTCTTTGTTTAAAAAGCATATCAACCTTGATGGGTTATTTAATGCCAAAGCCATTTATGTAGAAGAATAGTATTGACACGATTTAACGAATTGCTGGAGGAATTGGTGGGTTCATACACTACCCTAGGATATTAGTCAGAAAGTGAAAGCACAACAGGAGTTCGCACTCGCTTACTTCGGGGCCCCAGTTCAGCACTTTAGCCCTTACACCACAGCAACAACCTGGGAAGAATTGAAAGAAAAGGAGTAAAAAATTTAAAAATTGCAAAGAAAAAAAAAGGACCGAATTGTAAAGGTACTAATGAAAAAATCACCGAAAGAAAGAAAGAAAGAAAGAAAGAATTGAGGGATTAAAGAAAGAAAACAAAACAAAAGAAAGAGAAACTAAAGAGACGGAAGGAAAAGAAGAGCAAGAATGAAAAAAAAGAAAGAAAGAAAAAATAAAGAAAGATGACAAACGTAGAATGGTTGCAGTAACAAGAAAGAATTGTTATTAATGAAAAGAGAGGTACAAATAAAACGAGAAAGAAAGATTACTAGAAGAAAGAAAGAAAGAAAGAAAGAAAGAAAGAATTTAAAAGAGAGAAATAAGCAAAAGAGATAGAAAGAGGAAGAAGAGTTAAAATGTTTAAGAAATAAAAGAGGTGCTGAAAAAGTGATGACATTTCTCTCTATTGGCTTAAACTCTCTTTATTCATCACTAAATCAAGAAAGAAAGAAAGAAAGAAAGAGTTAAATGTATTAGAGAGAAAAGATTGACTGAC
>OY757925.1:58274625-58279946 GCA_963585895.1 Sepioteuthis lessoniana | reverse complement strand
GATTGCTCCACTATACCCTTGATCCGTACTTTATAATGCCATTGGCCTCATGAGTAGAGTGTTCGCCAATAGTCTGGGAGACCCGGGTTCAATTCCAGGTCGAGTCATACCAAAGACTCAGAAAATGGTAATTGATGCAGCCTTGCTTAACACTCAGCATTACAAAGTGCGGATCAAGGATAAAGTGGAACAATCCAGGAAATGGAGTAGCGCCCTCCCCCAACGCCTCGGTGTAGTAGCTATCGAAAAGGGTCACCCTCGACTACGGTCGCCAACTTTACTTGAATTGAATAATTAGTGTTAAATATTGATACTACGTAGTAGCCTCTTCACTGTCTGCAAATGTAAAATACAGCTTGGCTCACAATATGACACAAGGTAAAAAAAAAAAAAAGATTCTCACTGTGCCGTAAAAAAAGTGATGCACCGGAAGAGAATGACCTATGAACTGCATGATAGTTATTTCCGCTCGATGACGATCACAACTGCAATTCCGAAGATAGCGGAAGTGACACATCCCAATGGCTAATAATCGAAAGAAATCGCGCAGGTGTGCTCGGCTGATAATATGGGACAAGGTGAAGGTCCCACTTCAGAGTGATGCACCGGAAGAGAGTGACCTGTGAACTGCATTACAGTTATTTCTGCTCGATGACGATCACACAGGCCATTCCAAAGATAGCGGGAGTGACACATCCCGATCGCCAGATATCGGAAGAAATTGCAGAGGCGTGGAGGCGTGTCCATATCTCCGCGTGTGAGTTTGAAGGTAATATAAGGCCGACAAATTGAACAGAAGAGTGAAAAGGATCCCGCTGTTCACGAAGCTGACCTCGTCCTCACTCTGTGTGCGTAGTCTCGGCCATCGTCTACTTACATCGAAGAGTTCAAGCCTCATAGACGAACAATTCTAATTCCTCTCCTGACTGCTCCTACTTCACACAAGCGTCCGTCGAGAAAATAAATATATATTGTTATATATAAATTCCGTGTTGTCGTTTGTTTGACCAGAGAGCGGAACGTAACACAAACAAATGATTAATATTGAATAGAATTATAAGTGTTTGGAAGCAATAATTGAAAACATTAATCTGTGTAGAAACAATAGCAATACTAGAATGAAAACAAATGAGTTAAACTCATTTAAAAATGAAATTATCTACAAAATATTCGCTTACAAATGATATGAATATCTATTTAAATCAGTGCAAGCAAATGACTGGTGTGACATTGTTACTGTTACATAGCAATACTTGAAACCATTTAACTGTGTGCAAACAAATGATTGATAGTAAATAGAAATATTGTTGTTAGATAGAAATACTTAAAAACATTTAACCGTTTACAAACGAGTGAGCTCGGGCTCGTTTAAGAAGTGTCTACAAAATGAGTTTACAAATGATACAAATTTGATGTATATGTAAAAATAGGATTTTCCATTAAATAAATAACAATGGTTGATAAGCCATAAAACCCAAACAAATTAAACCAAATCAAAATCCCAAAGAATCTTTATTATTATTATTATTTTAGAGTTTTTCACATCAGTGTTAGCTGATGGTTTTTCACTGGAGTTTGAGCGACAGCAAGTCTCCAGGACTCGTCTCAAAAAGCACCAATCACAATTAGTACAATCGTCACTTTCATGTTCCACAGCTTTTTCAATTCTCTAGCAAGGTCGAGGTACTTATCCTTCTTTTCACAATCCTTCAGATTTATTCTGTGGTCAGCCGGGACAGTAAAGTGAACAATTTTGTAGATTCTCTTTTTCTGTTGATTATTATGAGGTCTGGTCTTCTGGCCGGGATTAAGTGATCCGTTTGTATGTGCTAATTTCCTACATTCGCTTATTATGTGATTATTATTATTATTATTATTATTATTATTATTATTATTATTTACTCCTTAGAGTTTTTCACATCGGCGTTAGCTGATGGTCTTTCACTGGAGATTGAGTGACAGCAAGTCCCCACAAGTCTCCAGGACTCTTCTCAGTATTCTGGCCGTTTTCAATAATGCTGTTGTTTGGATTGTCTCCACACGGCCGCCAACTTCCAAATCCTCCAGACCCTTTAATAATCCTTTTGGTACCGTGCTAAAAGCACTAATCACAATTGGTATAATTGTCATCTTCATATTCCATAGCTTTTTTCAATTCTCTTGCAAGGTCGATGTACTTATCTCTCTTTTCACATTCTTTCGGTTTTATTCTATGGTCAGCCGGGACAGCAAAGTCGACAATTTTGCAGATTTTGTTTTTTTGTTGTTGTTGTTGATTATTATAAGGTCTGGTCTTCTAGCCGAGATTTGATGATCCGTTTGTATGTCAAAGTCCCATAGGAGTTTGTGTGTGTCATTTTCTAGGACAGATGCTGGGTTGTGCATATACCATTTGTTGGCATGGTCAAAGTTATTTTCTTGCACATTTCCCAGTGGATCACCTTGCCCACCCAGTCGTATCTAGCCTTGTACTCCTTCTGTGCCAATTTGCTGCATTCGCTTACTATGTTATTGATGGTTTCATCTCTGTCACCGCATAGCCTACATTTGCTTTTTTTGTTGCGTCTTATCTATCCTCCCCTTGATATGATTGGTTCTGATGGCGCTGTTTTGTGCTGTCATTACGAGAGATTCTGTTTATCTCTTAAAGTTTCCTTTTCTTAGCCATGTCCATGTTTTCTCGTGTGAGATGTTGTTTATTAGTCGTTTAAAACGTCCATAGAGTTGTTTTCCTTCCCATTTTTGTTTCCTAGTTATTGTCATTCTGTTATCTATCGTGTTGACAGTATTGTTTCTGATGGCCGTAATCAGTCCTCGTTCGTGTTTTCCTATGTAGTCTTCGAGTCGTTGTATCGATGCGTCAACGCTGTTTTCAATGCTGGCAAGTCCTTTTCCTCCCTCTTTTCTTGATACATATAGTCTGTCAACGTCATCTCTGGGATGTAAAGTCTTATCCATAGTCATTAGTCTCCTTCTCCTTTGATCCATTTGTTTAAGTTCATCTCTGGTCCACTTGAGAAAGGGTCCTGAGTATCTAACGAGGGGTACAGCCCAAGTATTTATTCCTTTGATAAGGTTTCTGCTAGAAAGCTTTGTCTCGAGTATTTTTCTAGTTCTCCTGAGATATTCTTTTTGAATTTTGTCTTTCATTTCCTCCTTTTTGATGGTGTCAACCTCCAAGATTCCTAAGTATTTGTACATCTCGTTTGTTGCGAGCGTTCTGATCTTGTCTTGATTTGGTAGTTCTATTCCATCAGTCCTATGTCGTTTGCCACTTTTCATGGCAAGCAGAACGCATTTTTCAATGCCAAATTCCATTCCTATGTCTTGACTGTATATTCTAACTGTGTGTATTAGGGTTTCCAGTAGTTTCTTCATTTTTTGCAAATAGTTTTGTCATCCATGTACATTAAGTGGTTGATCTTTTCTTGCAATCTACTAAGTTTGTATCCGGCCGTGCATTTTCTGAGTATGTGGTTTAGTGACATCATGGCAATTATGAATAGTAGGAGTGACAGTGCATCTTCTTGAAAAATACATCTTTGGATCTTTCTTTCAGCCAAGCTTTTTCCTTCTGCTGTTAATTCAACTCTCCAGTTTTTCATGTATTTTTTTTCGATGAAGTTTATGACTACGTGTGATATTTTGTACATTTTGAGACAGTTTATTATCCAGCTTTGTGGAACCATATCATATGCCTTTTTGTTGTCTATCCAGGCCATAGCTAGAGTTTTTCATCTGTTCTTGCTTTCATTTAGGATGTGTTGATCTATGTAGGGTAACTCTGCTGTACCTCTGGATCCTTTGCGGCATCCTTTCTGTTTGTCAGGGAACAATCCGCGGCTTGTTAGCGAGTAGTAGATCTCTTCCCTTATTTGTGCTGTTAATATTTTACACATCATCGGTAAGCAAGTTATGACTCTATAATTGTTTGGAGTAGTTCCTTTACTTGGGTCCTTTTGGATCAATGTGGTCTTTCCTTTGGTCATCCAGTCAGGTACTTGTGCATCTTCTAGGCATCTGTTCATTTCTAGTGTTAGTCTGTCGTGAATGGAGGTGAGTTTCTTGAACCAGAATCCATGTATTCCGTCATGTCCTGGCGTTTTCCAGTTTGATATCTTTTTAGTGACTTTTTGAGTAGTTCGATGTGTATTTCCGCTTCGGGGCCTTCCTCGAGTCCTTCTAGTTCTCTCGTCATATCGTTTATTCATTCAGCTTTTTCGTTATGCTTTTTCGGTTGCCATATTTTCGTCCAAAATTGTTCGATTTCTTTGGTGTCTGGTTTTTGTAAGTTTTTGTGTCATTCCCTCCCAGTTGTTGATAGAATCTTCTTTCGTTATTTTGGAATGTCCTATTATGTTTGTATTGTTTTACCCTTTTAATCTCCCTTCTTTCGCCAGAACTTTCTGGTTTATTTCCTTAAATTGTAGTGTTATTTTTTCTCGTGTTGTCTTTTGCATTCTGTTCCCACAGATTCCAGGATCTTCCTGTTTTACCATTTTGGTCTGCTTTCGTAGATTTTTTTATCTGGGTTTCCTGTCGAATTTCCCATCCTGGTTTTGACAGTTTCTTCGTGCTTTTTGAGGGGACCCCAATTTTCTCACACACTAATTTCGCCCCTGCATAGATTAGTTCATTTAACTGTTACATTATTCGTTGATATGTAAGGTAGTATTTGATTTATTTTGCTTGTTTCTGTTTTAAGTGTTCTCCATTCTATGTTTCTTAATGATGGAAGGGTAGTCTTCTCACTATTCATAATTCTTTTTAGGTTTTCTAGATTTTTCTGTTGTTCTTGTGATAGTGTTTCAGTAGGGTTACTTGGTACTGTGGCGTATTCATTTTCAAGAGTTGGCAGTTCATCTCTGATATGTTATTTTTGGTTGGCGCCACTTGATGTGTTTGGAATTGTATTGTCTTGCGTCTGTGTTTTCTGGTGTATTTCTAGTATTTCAAGGTCAGAAAACTATCCTTTTTTTTATTAGTGTTCTAACTTGATCGGCAAGCCTTTGGCTTGTAGTCTGAAAACTAGTACATTCTTGCCAGATCTCTCTCATTCTTTTCCTATTCCCTCTTTTTGAAGGGTTGCTCCTAAAATAGCAGTGTAGTGCAAGTTGATTGTCTTCCCTGATCCATGTTTTGCGTTTTGGTCTCTGATCGTTGTGGTTGCTAATGTCGTCATTCATATGCCTGAAAATAGAACAGCCAACATTAGTAGGATGATGATCGGATCTCTCATGTTGGCTATGAGGAGAGCACCAGCCGATCATGACACCCAAGCCTGTTGCCTGGGTCCCACGTTTTGTAATATTGAGATTGGA
>OY757925.1:58214625-58269625 GCA_963585895.1 Sepioteuthis lessoniana | reverse complement strand
GCGTCATACATTCTTGTTTTTAGACCTTCATCCGGGTGTGCAAGTTACAAAATGAAACGAAAGAGATGCGAAAGTTTTAAAAACTTCACTTCCGCTGGTCGCCCACTGTTCTGAAGAATTTGTGTGATGCAACTAGCGTTCCAGAATTTTTTTATAAAAAATATACGTATCTATCTATCTATCTATCTATCTATCATCATCATTATTATTATTATTATTATTATTTGTTGGGACTTATGACATATCAACCCGGGTAGGTTATTTAATGCCAAATCCTGTTTATACATATATTAAATTTATATGATTAGTTTGGGTGTTTGGGTTTTGTGGCATATCAACCTTTGGAGGTTATTCAATGCCAAATCCATTTCTATACAAATAAATAGTTCTATTTCAAACAATTCAGTTTAGCATAAGCACACAATCTAATTGACAAAAACATTTCTATTTAAAGCAATTCAGTTTAGTCAAACAGTTCTAATTCAGCTAATTCAGTTTAGTATAAGAATAAATTTTCTTTACACACAGTTAAATGTCAAAGCAGTTCTATATTAAACAATTCAGTTTAGCGTAAGTACAATTTCAATGTAAAAACACTTCTATTTCAAATAATTCACTTTAGCATAGAAAAACAGTTCCATTTCAAACGATTTAGTAGCATAAGCACACAGTTTATTTGATCCTTAGGATCCTGTCAGGTGCTTCCACTCCGAGCCAGAGTGGACCTGGAATAAAAAGGTACTCTGCATTCCCCAATGCTTCCGCATTAATGGAACCTCACCATCAGATTGTTTTGTGTCATATTCACGACACTCCTTGTGTGTGTGGGGGGGTCTTACCCCTCTGCAGAGAAGCAGACGATGTATTCTACAGCTCCAGCCGATTGGGCAATGATCTATGTTAATGTTTATATTATTTACTTCAATTTACTTATTAACATTCCGTCATAATTATATCCGTCTTTATCATTGTTGGTCTTCTTTCAAATCTCTATCAGTTTAATTCGGCTCTTTGTTTATCTATCTTAATATATATATATATATATATACATAAACAGCGAAACTGAATGATTTTAGATAAGTGATTTTGTAACTTTTCAACACCAATCTGACCAAATAATGAGACACATTGAATATATATATATATATATATATATATATATATATATATATATATATATAAACAGCGAAGCTAAATGATTTTAGATAAGTGATTTTGTAACTTTTCAACACCAATCTGACCAAATAATGAGACACATTGAATATATATATATATATATATATATATATATATATATATATAAACAGCGAAACTAAATGATTTTAGATAAGTGATTTTGTAACTTTTCAACACCAATCTGACCAAATAATGAGACACATTGAATATATATATATATATATATATATATATATATAATATATATATATATATATATAAACAGCGAAACTAAATGATTTTAGATAAGTGATTTTGTAACTTTTCAACACCAATCTGACCAAATCATGAGACATATTGGAAAAAAAACCCGATTTCTGTTTGTTAGTATAGTGGTTTGGAATGATACTAGACTCGACAATTTTCCGAGTGATAGCAAGTCTCCTCAGAACTCCAGAACTCCTCTCAGTATTCTTGCTGATCTCAACAATATTGTAATCTGGATGGCCTTCCTCTGATGTCCAATTCTTCTAGTCCCCTTTACACGTCTACAATTGGTATTGCTATCACCCTCATGTTCCACAACTTACTTATTTCTCTGGCAAGGATCTGTAATGTAATGGCCGAGGGATTTCGGTTCATGCCTTTGAGTTTAGTTAGGCTGAGAATCTTTCGGCTCAGCACATGGGTTAGTTAGGTGCAAACATTGATGCAGGTGTTAACGCGGGCGAGCGTGGGCGGACGAAGGTGTCACTCGGAGATGTCACAATAGTCCGAGACGAAACGGGTGACGGAGTGCGAGTGACGTCACACACCGGAAGCGGGCAGAGGTTTGTGGAGATTTGAAGAAAGTAGGAGAGTTGGAAACTAGACGCCAAACGAAGAGGTTCGACTTTTGGGGCTCGCTGAGGCGAGATGAATTTGCGCGCCGTGGGTGCCACACGAGATAGGGGCCAAATGAATAAGACGGCATAGCGAGATTGTGTCTCTCCTCCTTGTGTCGAAACCTTTAACTCAAAGTTAATAAAAAGGTTTCGTACCTGAACAAGAAGTCGTTACATGTTTTCGAATTTATATGTTCTATCGTTATGAACATTATATGTCTATTCCGCACATGGCGTTAATTGTGGCTATAGTACAGATCGCTTTCTTATATTTCTTCTCTGGAGTCTACCGGATTGTCAAATTCCTCTTTCTTGTTAATAAACACTCGGTCTGGTTTTCCTGTTGGGATAAGGAGATCTGTTTGCATCCCAAAACCTCAGAAAATTTTATGCGTCTCATTCTCTAAAATGTATTCTAATTGATGCATATACCATTAGGTTATATAGTCAAATTTTAACTTCTTTCACAATTCTCGGTGGATCACCTTTCCCACACAGTCATGGCTAGTCTTGTACTCTTTTTACGCTTCTTCGCTTCATTCGTCTATTAAGTGATTAACTACTTTATCTGTGTCACCACAAAACCTATAGTTGCTTTTCTATTGCATATTATCGATTTTCGCTTTAATATAATTGGTCCTTATTGATTGCATTATTTTATGTTACTCTTAGAAGAGATTCAGTTTCTCACGACACTTCTCTTTCGTGGCCATGTCTATATCTTCTTGTGTGCAATTTTGCCAGTTTGTCGCTTGAAATATCCACATGGTTGTTTTTCTTCCCAGCTCTGTTTTCTAGTTTTTGTTGTTTTCTGCTTGTACTCATGTTGTCAATGCTGTTATTAACCGCTGTAATTAATCTTTCTTTGCTCTTGTAGTTACGGATATAGGCGTTTAGTTAAACAACTTCTAAGAGAAATTATCCAGAGGATGCAGGTTCAATCCTGACTACAGATAAAAAAAAGTAACAAGGAATACTTACTATAACTAAGCACTTCTGCCCGATTATGATTAATGAATTATAACAATCTACCCCCTGGGCTAAATAAAGAGTTCGGTGCAAAGTTCTGTTTAGGCTCCCGAGTTTAACAAGAAACATCTGAAGAAGGCCGAAGGACGCATCGGCCAAAACGTTGTGAATATAACAATAATGAAGAAAATCGTCCAAATAATCTAAATGATGAAAATTATCAAGCTTTATCTCATAAATTTTGACAAATCATATAATTGCTTAAAAGAAAGACTGACTTCAACGTTAAAAAGCCCAAAAGAGTTGACATGCCGTAAAACCAACAAATCAACCAATCTTTTCTTTAATAACCTGTTTTTTTTTTTTTTTCCTTTTTTTTTCTTTTCATCGGTGACTTAATTATAGCTGGTTGCAATAGTGATGCTGTCATCTTTGATCTTCTGGCAAATCGGCTACATAAATTGAATAATCTACTTTATTTAATCTTTCACAAAAATAAGATTGATATATCTTTCAATAAAAGTAAGTTACCTACTTCACAAAACCGAATCTTTAATTTTACCATTCAAGTTTTATAATCATTATTATGATTATTTTACTCCTTTAAGAGTTTTTCACATCAGCGTTAGCTGATTGTTTTCTACTGGATTTGAGTGACAGTAAGTCTCCTCAAATCTCTAGGACTCTACTTAGTATTCTGGTCGATCTTGATTATATTGTAGTCTGGATGGGCCCCTCTTGTCCACTTATTTCAAAGTTTTCCAGCCTCTTTAGTCCCTTTACCAATCCTTTGAGGATTGTACCAAGTGCACCAATTACAATTGGTATCACCGTCACCTTAAAGTTCCACAGTTATTTTAGTTCTCTAGCAAGATCTAGGTATCTATCTCTCTTTTCGTTTTCTCTTAATTTTACTGAGGTCTGCTGGGACGGTGAAGTCCACTATTCGGCAGGTTCTCTTTTTATTGTTGTTGTTATTGTTGTTGTTGACGATCACTTGGTCTGGTCATCTGGCAGAGATATTACGCAGAAAAGAGATGTCATTGAGCATTAAAATTGCAGATACACATTAATGTGTTTATAATAAGGAAAGGTTCAAAATTTAGTTTTGATTTTTATTAATTAAATAATATAATTCTGTAATAAAAAATCAATGGATTTGTGGCTCATTACATTTTTCATTGGTAAGTACAAAAAGCACGTGCAAACTCTTCTGTTCTTCTTAAACTCAGCATAAGGTTTCCATTGGAAAAATTTGAATTTAATGCTTTTTCGAAAATTATCGTTTATATTCTAGAACTAATTGTAAAAAAAAAAAATCTTAATTCTTTAAAGTACTAAAAAAGACCAGAAATTATTTCAAACCAAGGAACATCTTTTTAAATAATATTTTAAATATGTGTGTGTGTGTGTGTGTGTGTGTGTGTGTGTGTGTGTGTGTGTGTGTGTGTGTGTGTGTGTGTGTGTGTGTCTGTAAACGTAATCTAACAAAAATTACACTTTATAACGAGATTTTTTAAAAGAACAATACATTTAAAATTCTCGGAGAATAAAGCACTTTCCTGTTCAATTTTCAATGGAAAAGTATTTTTTGTTCGCACAGAACGTCATTTTTTTAATTAGACACGCACATATTACTAAAAGATTTTCTGCATACACACACACATATATATATGAGTAATGAGTTCGGGGTAATTTCTCTTACCCCGAACTCATTACTGACGTTCCCTTTGTAGAGTAGGATACATAAACACACCAGTATAAACTAACCACTACGAACTTACATTCATTAGCTCAGTGTTGACACTGTATGCCGTCTAGAGGACTCACCAACCGTGATGGCCGATATGGACAGAGAGTCAAGTAAATTCGAGCTACGGGATGTTGTCCTGAAGACCTACCTAGGGCGATGAACGATAGGGAGGAGTGGCGAGAGAGGGTCAGGGATTTCCGTGCTACCAGCGCGATATGATGATGATATGTGTGTGTGTGTGTGTGTGTGTGTGTGTGTGTGTGTGTGTGTGTGTGTGTGTGTGTGTGTGTGTGTGTGTGTGTGAGCAGAGCATTTAAAACATTCTAACTTGAATAATAAACCAATTCCTAGTTAATTTTGCGATTGAAAGATACTTTTATGAGGTCTGCATTTGTGCTTAAGCTGATATCTTGATCAAACAAATTTTCGATATAAACAGAGATAACGATGAACGCTAATTTAATTCTCAGTTCCTTCCATCATAAAAGCATTTGTTAAGTTTATCTTTAAGAAAGGTTATAAACAATTATTATATTTATTACATTTACTTTCTTTCACAAATGCCATACAACCTTCCTTTTCAATAAATTAATAAACGCTTTCTATAAGTTTAGACTATTCCCTAAAGATTTCAAATCTTTTTTGCTTCCGGCGTTTTCGCGAGCTGAATAGCAATTTGTCACTGGCGCCGGGACTTAGAAGGGAGTGTCAAGGTATTTAATCTGCACTTTAAAAAATTCACGGGATGTAATTGAACCTTAAGTTAAATTTGACCCCAGGTAGGACAAAGAGTCATTGTCCAAATTTTCTTTTCCTCATTTGACGCGTTTTTTGTCGTCCTTAACAGGAAAAAAGTGACTAACACACTCTCTCTCTCTCTCTCTCTCACACACACACACATACACACACACACACACACACACACACACATACATATATATATATATAATATATATATATATATATATATATATATATATATATAAAGGAGTCACATCTGCTTTGCTATGTACGTTTTGACTTATAATTCAGAAAAAAAGATTTCATTAAGCATTAAAATCACGTGTACACTTTTATATGTTTATAAAGAAAAGTATAGAATTAAGTTTTTGATTTTTTATTGATTAAATGATATAATTCAATGATTAAAAATCGATCGATTTGTTGGAACTTTTCACAGTTCTTCATGATTAAGTACAAAAAAGGGGAACTCTGCAGTTTTTTTAGCCCACACCATGTTTGAATTTCATACGGGTCCTATAGGCTAAATTTGAATTCAATACTTTTTCGAAAATTATTGTTTTGCAATTTAGTACAAATAGCCAAAAAAATTATTTGTATTTTGGGAGAACTAAAAGCCAAATATAAAAATGTTTCAAAGAAAAGTGGTGCCTTTTTTTAAGTACTATTTTATAAGTAAATCAAAAAAGAAATCGTAATACGAAAATTTGACACTTTTAATTCTTAGCCTCTTTTATTTTAAGGACACTTTTTTTTTCTTAGCTTCTTTTTATTGTACTACCTATGATGTTACATTTTAAGAGGGTAAAAAATAAAATATGAAAATCAAACGAAAGGATTGTTTATCGATAACTCGAAAACTGATTTTTTTTTTAAATGAATACTTTTTATATTCCTTTAAACAAAATATATTAATTGTTAATCAGTATAACTTAGAAACAATTTTTAAAGAAAAGGAATAAACTATTTATAGAATGAACAAATACTTTTCATTTGAATTAATATATGAATTTTTCATAAAAATGGATACATTTTTAGTTCTAAGCTTTTTTTATTGTTTAGGCAAAAAAATTAAATGAATACATTTTTTATCACAGTAAGTCATCAAGCAATCAAGAACTGGATCTAAATGTTTGTCATATCTTTTTAAAAATTCTTTAGAAAATATAATTATGATAATTTTTCAAACCACCGAAGAGTTTTGAGTTACATTTTAAAAATGATACTTTAATTATGACGAAAAAAATTGCTGAATAAAACAATATTATAAGATGTGAATTCTAATATTCTTTTTATCATTAGTTTTTTAGAGAGAGACTATAAATGTGAATTAAAACTATTCTGCTATTCCGAAAATTGTTAACTAAAAACTTATACTGTAACTGAGCACTCATTGTAAAAAGTAAAAATGAAAAAAAAAAAATGATAAAAATGTAAATCTTTCACTAGTTTAGGATTACATATTTTTTATAATATATTAAATCTAAACTAAAAAAAGAATTTAGAAAATGAAACAAAAAAACAATTCATAAAATAAGAATACCTATCATCTAATTAGTTAACTAACTCTTATAGGTTAAATGGCGATTTTAATGCTCAATGAAATCTTTTTTCTGTGTTATAAGTCGACACGTACATACCAAAACAGATACGACTCTTTATATATATATATATATATATATATATATGTGTGTGTGTGTGTCGTGTGTGTGTGTGTGTGTGTGTGTGTGTGTGTGTGTGTGTGTGTGTGTTGTGTGTGTGTTAGTCAGTTTTTAGTAACTATTCATATTTGATAATAATGATAATAATAATAATAGTGTACTCGAAACAACCCCCAAAGGATGATAAAGGAACTAGAAAACTTGGAAATAAGAGGACAAGTGAAGACCTTCCAGATTACAGCATTATTAAAATCAGCCAGAATTCTGAGAAGTGTCCTGGAGACTTGAGAAGACTTCGTCACTCAAACTCCAATGGAAAACTATCAGCAAACGCTGGTCTGAAAAACTCTCAATGTACGTCGACCTTGTTAGGGATTGAAAAAAAACTATGGAACATGAAGGTGACAATTATACCAATCGTGATTGGTACTTTTGGTACAGTCACCAAAGGATTATTAAAGGGACCAGAGGACTTGGAAGTTGGACTACAAGTGGAGATCATCCAAACTACTACATTATTGAGAACGGTCAGAATTGTGAGAAGAGTCCTGGAGACTTGAGGAGACTTGCTGTCACTCAATCTCCAGTGAAAGACCATCAGCTAACGTTGATGTAAAAAACTCTAATGAGTAAGTAATAATAATAATAACAAAAAAGAGAGAACTTGTAGAATTGTGGACTTTGCTGTTCCAACGGACCACAGAGTAAAATTGAAAGAATGCGAAAAGAGGGATAAGTACAACGACCTTGCTAGAGAATTGAAAAAATTGTGGAACATGAAAGTGACGATTATACCAATTGTAATTGGTGCTCTTGGTACAGTCACCAAAGGATTGGTTCAAGTACTGGAGGACTTGGAAATAACGGAACGGGTAGAGACTGTCCCAACTACAGCATTGTTGATATCAGCTAGAATACTGAGAAGAGTCCTGGAGACTTGAGGAGATTTGCTTTCACTCAAACTCCAGTGAAAAACCATCAGCTAACACTGATGCGAAAAACTCTCAAGGAGTAAAATAATAATAATACCGCTCAGACTGGAAATTAAAGAAGAAACCTATTTATTACTCGCTTGAAAGCGGGAACTATTTCCAGCAGAACAGAAAGGGTACTGCAAGAAAATCAGAGAAACAAGTGACCTACTGTATTTGCCTTTAATACACCCACAAGGAAGAAAAAACGCAAAAATATAGTCATGCCATGGATTGACTATAGATCCGCAAATTTGGATAATAGAATGTCTGAAAAGGAACAAAACGCCCGACAAAGTCTAAAACTTCATCACAGAAGCCATGGAAGACTGGAAAGTGGATTTGATTGCAGGAGAACAAATTCTTGCAGAAGAGAAACTCCAAAGAGGCATCTCAAAGGAAAACTCTCTCTCGTCACTGCAATTTGTGGTAGCAATGACGATACTCACTTACTTAGGAAGTGCACTGAGGGCTACAAATTTACAAAATCACAAAAACGATTAATGACCTTATGTACATGAATGACATTAAACTACTTGTCAAAAAATGAAAAAAAAAGAAATTAACTTGACACCTTGATACAAACAATAAAAATATACAGCCAGAATAGAGCAATGGAATTTGGCATTGAAAAATGTGCCACTCTGATTATGAAAACTAGGACAAGAGAGACAACGGAAGGTATAGAACTACTAAGACAGGAAAGCATCAGGACGCTCAGAGAGAAGGAAAATTACAAGTACTTGGGAATATTGGAAGCGGACACCATGAAATAAGCAGAGATGAAAAGCAAAAATAAGAAAAGAATATCCCAGAAGAACAAGAAAACTTCTCGAAACCGAGCTCAGCAGCAGAAGTCTCATCAAAAAGATAAACAGCTGAGCAGTCCCCATTTATTCATAATATGAATCAGGAAGGACCAAAGGGGACAAAAAACTGATAAATATGCATAAGGCCTTACATCCATCTATATGCGTCAAGAGAGAAAGAGGAAAAGGATAAACCATTATTGAGGACAGTGTACATGCATCAATACAATGATTCGGTAACTACATTAAAAAGAGTAATGAGTGTGTGTATGTGGAAAGGTTTTGTAGATGAATTTCACACACACACAATTGTGTGTTTAACGCTTTTCTACGTCACTAGAAATGCCTTATGTTCAAACTCTTGAACCGATGCAACACTCTGATCCTTGGCATAGAGATGAGGAATGAAACTTTGAACCTAGACAGAGTACTCAGATACAATAAGAAAATTACGAGTTATCCTCTAGACGGCTGCGTACCCGGATGTAGAGAGGTCGAGAGCAGAGGTAGAAGGCAAGACGGAAGGAACTTAAGCACGTGACTTGGGCCAGATGAGAGAGAAGCGACTAGGGTCTTCACGTGGCGAGACGTGGCTAAAGACAGCCTGGTAATTGAGGGTGTTAGCAGACCACTCAATTCTAAAAACAGAACCCTGAAAACAATTTGAGCCAAACGTCCACAGCCCTCTTAAAACAGTCATAAAAACAAACAGAAAATATACAGAAAGACAACAGGACATTCACCAACCACAGACAATTGTATTATAATTTTAACTTTGTTCTCTTAAAGACTATTGACCGCTAAAGGAATATGCTTTAGCAAAATATGGGAAATTTAACAACACCCCCCCTATGGGTCGTAAGAAAGAATAGGCAACGCGGTAAGATGGCTAAATACGTTTATATAAGTGCAAAAGAGTTGCTAAAGCATATTCCTTTAGCGGTAAATAGTCTTTAAGAGGACAAAGTTAAAATTATAATACACTTATCTGTGGTTGGCAAATTTTCTGTTGTCTTTCTGTATATTTTCTGGTTGTGTTTAAGTGTGTTTTAAGAGGGTTGTGGACGTTTGGTTTCGTTGGGTTCAAATTGTTTTCTGGGTTCTGCTTGTAGAGTTGGGTGGTCTGCTAACACCCTTCGTTACCAGGCTGTCTTTTTTCAAGTCTCGCCTCGTGGAGACTCTAATCGCTTCTCCCACATCTGACCCAAGTCACCAGCTCAAGTCCCTTCTGTCCGACCTTCTCCCTCTGCCCTCAGCCTCACTACATCCGGGTACACAGCCGTCTCGAAGATAACTCGTAATTTTCTTATAATACTCTGATCTTCGACAGAATTTCCGATCAATACATGAATAATCTTGTCATCATTGTTGGGCACTGTGCTTGTATATATACATAATTAAATGTTTGGTTAATTATGAAATGTGTTAGCATTTAGTGGCAGTCATTTAAAGGTACAATGCCATTCAGTTGAAAGGAGAACTCAACTTATAAAAAAATTATTCCGACTCCTTGAATGTATATCATCTTGTGTCGGAGTTTTAAGAGCGATTCACTGTCATAAAAAATGTAATCGGACGGGACAATTGTTTGCCTTTAGCAAATTTTCATTTAACTCGTATGTGAAATACACTTGTGGAAGAAGAAGAAGAAGAAGAAGAAGAAGAAGAAGAAGAAGAAGAAGAAGAAGAAGAAGAAGAAGAAGAAGAAGAAGAAGAAGAAGAAGAAGAATTACTACCCGTTTCGAGATATGTGAAATAGCACTTGTGTTGAAAGAGTTCTTCTTCTTCTTCTTCTTCTTCTTCTTCTTCTTCTTCTTCTCGTAGATATCTTTATTTTTTACGGTTTTTTTCGTTTTCTTACTGTTTAATTCATAACAAGAAAACTGTAACAAAACACAAATAATGAAAGACTTAAACAAAATGTATTGGTTAAGTAGAAACAAAAGATTTTTAAATGTTTTGTTTGATGTGTATATTGTCAGCACCAGTTAGCTATGCAGTCACATTCTTCATTCTTTTTTTATGTTAACCACGCACACACGACAGTGGCGTAACGATTATCAACACAGGAAATAGACCTAGCGACCCGTGTTCAAATCCTGTACGAGGTTGTTTGCGTATCACTTTATGCTAATATTTAGGTCACATCTATGGGTCAAATAGTACAGTTTGAGATCATGTCAATAACTAATTGGAAACCATAACTGTAAAACTGACTGCAACATGAAATAACTCCATACGGGTTGACATGCCTTAAAACCAACCAGCAGAAAATAAAACCACATATTGCAATGATATTTTCCGTTTATTTATTCAATTTTTTTCCGAAAAGAAAACTCAGAACATTTGTCTTTATAAACTGGATGATATGTCAGAGCATTTAAATCATTCACCCAGAAAATCTCTTAGAAAATTATCATTGTAGACTGGGTTGTCAACGACAAGGGTTTTAAGCGGCGTTCATGGTGTAATGAATATGGTCGTAGGGAATGGATACCGTGACGCGAGTTCAAAACCTGGACGACACTGTTTGCATTTCACATAGCGCTAATACTTTTAGGAAAAGTATGAATTCAATTATTCTCCCTCCAGCTATATCGAAAGTAACCCTAGGGAAATATATCAGAAACTTACCAGATAAAAATAAAAACGATAAGCTGCTAGTTGGTTTCTTTATCAAAGTAAATGCGTCTATGACTAGATTGAAAAGCGTTAACGGTGCTTGTTGACTGTCTTAGACTAATGATCACATAGGCGAGAAACTGACCATTAACTTGATGTCCACAGTACTTGGTGACTGCAAGTTTCTGTCAAGCCAATTTATACCAGGTGACTGCAAGTTTCTGTCAAGCCAATTTATACCAGGTGACAGCAAGTTTCTGTCAAGCCAATTTATACCAGGTGACAGCAAGTTTCTGTCAAGCCAATTTATACCAGGTGACAGCAAGTTTCTGTCAAGCCAATTTATACCAGGTGACTGCAAGTTTCTGTCAAGTCAATTTATACCAGGTGACAGCGAGTTTCTGTCAAGCCAATCTATACCAGATGACTGCAAGTTTCTGTCAAGCCACTTTATACCAGGTGACAGCAAGTTTCTGTAAACCCAATTCATGCTTGGTGACTGTCAGTTTCTGTCTAACCAGTTTATGCAATTCAAACTAAATTGCGTCTAGTAGTGAAGGTCCATTTCGGAAGCTTTGGAGAGTGTAGAATACCCTTTCATTGTCATTACTCCCAGGTCTTTGAAAATGAATCATATTTCAGAGGACTGAGTGAAAAAAAAACATTATCTTAAGAAATAACGATATAAAAATGTAAATATGAATGTACAAAAACGCAATTGCTTAACCTTTAGGAATAAAATAACCCAAGACCAGTTGACATGCCGTCAAAATCTATCAATCAAAACTTAGATGAACATATGCTCTATATTCGATATTGAGTACTCTTTCTTTATAAATACAGCAAACAACATAATTATATATGTATTTACACTCGTGCGTGCGTGCGTGCGTGCGTGTATTTAAATATATATGTATGCATGGACTGATAAAAAGGTTTGCGTGTGGGGAGGAAATCTCGTAACAATTTTTCCATTAAAAACGCCCTTTTTAAATATCTAAACGTATTTCTTGAAAAAGGTTTGTTGTTGTTGTTGTTGCTGATGTTTTTGTGTTTGATTTTTGGTTGTATGTGTGTCTGCTTATTTTTTAGGGGTGAGGTGTTTTTTATTGCCTCATGCTGCCATTGTATGAAGATATCGAGAAGATATTGGTTCCGTGAAAAAAAAAAATTATAAGAAACAAGAAAAAATAAAATTGGTAAAGAAAATGATACTCACTTCACACAAGCACAAAAAAAAATGATGAAACATTTATCTCCTCAAATATGTGCCATCTGTGAGTTTGAAATGCCTTACTGACCTACTAACTTAGAAAGCAAATACCGTAAAACTTTGGAATCGAACAATAGATCCAAGTTCCTTTAAAGACGAGAAACAGAGATGATTAAAAGAAATCGCTTCGATGCCCCTCCCAATCTCTCTCTCTCTCTCACACACACACACACACACACCTTTTTCCCTAAAATATCAATTTAACTTGATAAGGGATAACTGAATAATAAATTCAATAGAGGTAAAGTTGGCGACGTTTGTCGAGGGTAACCCGAAGGCTCCCTTTTCGATAGCTACTACACCAAGGTGTAGGGGAGGGCGCTACTCCTTTCCCTGAATTGCTTCACTTTACCCTTGATCCTTACCTTATAATACTGAGTGTTAAACAAGGTAACATCGTACCATTTTTTAAGTCTTTGGTATGACTCGACCTGGGATTGAACCCAGGTGTCCCGGGCCATTGGCGAACACTCTAATCATTATGCCAATGTCCGGTAAAATCTACATATCTTTCCAAAGAATATATATATATATATATATATATATATATATATATATATATATATATATATATATATATATATATATATATATATATATATATATATATATATATATATATATATATATATATATATATATATATATATATATAGAATTATATATATATATATATATTATATATATATATATATATATTATATATTATTTAATCCAGTAAATCTGGAGTTGGTAACAATTCCAAGCAGGACCAATAATGTATTCAAAAATAGAATATTGAATTTAAGCAATCCCGGTTGAGAGCTCAATGTAAATAAAATCCACTATTGTAAATAATTTTACTCTTCAAAAAAACTAACAATAGGTCACATTAAGATAATAAATTTATTTCCATCCTATTAAAAGCATTCATATAAATCAATGCTCTAAAAATTAACAATAAAATTGATCAAAATAATTTTTTCACATTCACAACAAGACGAGAAAGAGAAAAAAGTGAAAAAAATACTAATTTCTCCCATATATGTGTAAGCCTTTAACTTCAAGTAACAATAAGTATCAACTTATTATGGCTTGTAAATAACATCCAGTTTCATACTTCAAATTAACAGAAGAAAAATTTTACTGCTACAATAATACATGTCTAAACATTTAACATATATATATATATATATATATATATATATTATATATATATATATATATATATAAATTTATTCAGACAATTTCTAATTTTAGTACAATCAATTTTTTATTAAAATGAACTAAAAAAAACCTAATGTTATTTAAGTAAAATCCACCAATTGCAATAATAGAGTAAAAATCACTGATATAAATTCAAATCTTAATTCATTTACCAATTTAATAAATCCTGATAATTCATTTTTTTGTATATTTATTTATTCACTTATTTTCGAAAATAATATATATATATATATATATATATATATATATATATATATATATATATATATATATATATATATATATAATGTACTGTTTGCTATGCTACTTACATTTAATATCGCTTTTCGTACAGCGTATTGACCCCTTTAGAAATTTTATTTTTCAAATCTTAAAATCTTTCTAAAAAAAATGTTTCCTTTTTTTCACAATTTTTTTTCTACAGACGATGATCTAAAGTTGAAACTATCCTAGTGGGATGGGTCTGTAGAATATACCAACTGCATCTCTGCAGAGGGGTAAGACTATCCCCAAAGAGTTGGTTGCGTTTTGTGGCGTATCAACTATTGTAGGTTATTTAATCTATTTTTATTCATATAACCAGTTCTATTTCGATCAATTCAGTTTAGTATAAGCACACAGATTAGTTCTATTTGACCCATAGATAGGACCCTATCAGGTGCTACCACTCCGGGCAAGAGTGGACCCTGGAGCGATGGCAATAAAGGGATACTCCGCATTCACCAAAGCTCCAGCATTACTGGGACTTCACCATCAGATTGATTTGTGTCATATCCAGGACACTTGTTGTAGAGGTATCTTACCCTTCTGCTGGGGTGCAGTTGGTATGTTCTGCAGCCCCAGCCGACTGGGCCATCTCCCAACGAGTGTACAGGATATAAACTATCTGATGGGGAAGCTCCAATCTCAGAGCTTTGGGAATGTGGAGTACTCCTTCATTGCCATCGCTCCCATGTCCGCTCAGATCCGGATTGGTAGCACCTGATGGGGTCCTATCTATGGGTAAAAAAAATTTTGACATTTAAACTATGAGTAAACAAGTGACTTATGTTAAATTGAATTGTCAGAATTAGAACTAAAGTCGAAACTAGATGAAAACAATATAAAAACAAACAACATAAAAGTAATATTCCGATCCATCACATCCATTTTGTTCATCTTCTTTATATATATATATATATATATATATATATATATACATATCCCAAGGGGGGTTGAACACTCTGGCGAAGGAATTTACGGCTGTCACTCGCATAATGCAAAGCTCTTCGAATGAATTGAGCTCTCTGGTATCCGGTAAGGCAAAAATGTAAACAAACTAAAGCGACTACAGAATTCCTTATAATTGTCCAGCTGACGGGATTCGCTTGTTGGCTGAGCGGTATGATACTAAGTCTAACGTAAAGTTGGAAGAGTTTCGATCCCATCTTCAAGCGTTGTACGTGTCTAGCTACACTGAAGGGTTGCGATACAACGAAATAGTCTGTCTGTTGATGACTATATATATATATATATAACGAACACGCGGAAAAAAATGAAAAACTAGTAAAATTCATTACTCCGTGGTGTAATGGTTAAAGCGCTAGAATGTGGAATTGTAGTGCGCGAGTTCGAACTCCAGTCCCGCTATTATGTTCACTTTCGGACAAATACCCTTGGGAAAGGTATGAACCGCCTTATCCTCCCATCTATGGATTAGATAATACCACTACTGTCCTTCTAAAGGATGGATTTGGAATTAAATTATCCGAGAAGATTGATATGCCATTAAATATCAAAGAAATCAACAACAATCAACAGAACCAACTACACACATTCAGAGAACTTCCATACACACACAGTGATCCAGAGTGAAACAGTTAATAAACTTTACGGTATATCGAAAAAAACGCAGAACACACTCTTGGAAAAGAAAAAAGAGAAAGAGAGAAGTAGAAAGTCTATCACAAAAAACCCACATCAGGACAGTCACCAATATATAAACCAAAAACCAACCAAAATTATCAAATATTCTCTGAAGATACCAAGAAGGTAAAAACACGTGTAAGAAAGAACAAACTAAATAATTTAAAAATATAAATCTCCTTGTAGACCTATTCATTTTGAAATATTTACTTTTTTCTCTCTGTTTGGACCAACGAAAACGAAAAAAAATTATATATATATATACATAAATTCCAAAAAACAACAACAATCGGTCACATAAAAATGATAAATTTATTTCCATCCTGTTAAAAAGCATTGATATAAACTAATGGTCTAAAAAATTAACAGGACTTCTTTAGATCAAACAGGGAAAATGTTTATTTGAAGAAATCTAGTTAATTTTATATATATATATATATATATATATAGTCTTCCACAGAGAGACTGTTTCATTGTATCACAACTCTTCAGTGTGGCTAGGCACGCAGGATGCTCTAAGTTGGGATCGAAACCCGCCGAATTTTAAGCTAGACTTGATATCATATGTTGTATACGCAGCAAGTTATCATTTATACACGTTTGGTTAAAGAAACGAAAGTTGGCTTTTTTATGATTTTATTGTATTGCTTTCCTGCTTGTTTGATACGCTAAAGATTTTTAACAACGAACATGTCAACTAAAGTACCCGAACGAATAATAAACCCTTTCAACAAAATAAATATAGCACCCAAACAATAAAAAATAAACAAACAATACCCACAAAAAGTTCCCATGAAGTCGATTAATAGATGTGATTGAACACGCTTGGGAGTGGAACTTAAAGTAACTTCTCTATTGATTGAACGCTGATACAAAGAAACTTGCAATAAAATTAGCGAAAAAACATACGATCATTATAAAGGAAAGTTCCGTGGTCTTTAAGTAAACTCATTGGCATAATGGTTCACCAATGATCCGGGAGACCTGGGTTCAATCCCAGATCGTCATACCAAAGAATCAGACAATGGTACTAGAAGCCTTCAACTTAACACTCGGCATTATACGGTACGGATCGAGGGTAAGTGGAGCAATGCAGGGAAAGGAGTAGTGCCCTCCCCTACACTTCGTTGTTGTAGCTATTGAAAAGGGTGCCTTTGGGTCGTCCTCGAATCCTGTTGACCAATTTATATATATATATGTATATAATAAAGGAAAGTGTCTTTTTATGTCTTTTCAGGGCGTAGTGACTAAAGCGCTGGACGGTGGCCTCGAAGTAAGCGAGTTCGAAATCCAGTCGTGCTATAACGTTCATTTTCGGACTAATACTCTTGAGAAAGGCATGAACCCTCTTATCCCCACCCCCAGCAAGTGCTTAAATTGTACCAGTACCGTTCTTCGACAAGGATGTTTTTGGCTTTTAATAACTCACGAAGGTTGATATGCCATTAAGTAAAAGATACCAGACTAAACTTATATTTTTTCAGACGTATCTGTAGAAGCTCACCTGAAGATTGGGGGACTTGAAACTCAGAGTAGTGAGTTTTTACCCTGTTTAATTTTATTTTATTGCTGAAATATTGTGATAGTGTTCTGCATTCTTGTTGATAGAGCACTGTATTTTTCTAATTTAGAATGGTAGATTTTGAGTTATGAAGTAAAGGATAGATAGATAGATAGATAGATAGATAGATTACTTATAATACTATCATTGTGAATTTAACTTTCCTGTATCAAAAATACTTTTTGCCAGTGATAGAGCTTTAAGTAATTCGGTTTTTTTATACCACTCTGTTCACGGGCATTTGAGCACTCGAACTACCTTATCAATTCTGGCTTTTCCATTTCTTCTTCTTCTTCTATATATAAATATTTATATATCTATATATATAACCCAGCCCTCCGCACCAGCTGGATGCAATACTTGGTCAATTTTTAAGTGGAGTTTAACAGTTTTGAATTTAGAGTTTTTCTTCTCTTAGACCAGTCATCATGCCAAGGTTTAAGAGCCCAAGCTGCACTAGTATTTACCCTCAGTTAGTGGTAGAATAGTTGGATTCATATCCTTCTTCTTCTTCTTCTTCTTCTTCTTCTTCTTCTTCAACCGAACCAACGGAGTTTCGAAGATCATTGGCATCTTTTTTCAAATATGAGATAATATTTTGAACTTAGTGCCAGAATTGGTTTAAACGTTTTTAAAGGTGAAGACTTGACTTTAAAATTGGACAAGGATCAATGGGCTTCACAGCGTAAGAGATAATACAAGCACCTGCACTTGAAACATTTCCATCATCTAGTAATCAGCATCGCCTTTTGGGTAATGCTTGACCAGCTAGGCCATTGTTAGTGACTTTAATTCTCACAGGGTTCCCTATTTTTCTTTCTCCTCTGTTTTAATCTCATTCTGTTGTATATTGACTCTCGACCGAGCCGTCAATCAAGAGATGCACCTGTGTAAATAAGCGGAAGAACAGCGGAAACAGGTGGACGTTATAAAATAATATAACCAGGTGCCAGGCGGTTCGAGTCAGTTGGAGACAGGATGCCGAAGTAAGAACCAGCTGCAGATAGAGGGCTTTGGGCCCTTAGTGACCCCTGGTTGAGCAACCCAAGCCAAGATGCGAAAGAAGTGCTGCTATAGTCGAGAGAAGAACTTGGGTCAAAATAGCAGTCCGTCCTTGTCTCCATTCATTTCTCACACACAACAAACATCACCCTTTCGAAAATTAAAGTGTGAGAGATTTATATTTTTATAAAGAAGTGTATTCGTTCGTTATTGAAGTCGTCATTATCAGTTGATTATGTTCCCGTATATATATGTATACGTGCATTTGCATGTGGTTATACAACAATTCTCTTTATGCTCTTTTTTCTTCATCTCTCATTCTCTTTGTAATTCTTTCTTTCTTTCTTTCTTTCTTTCTTTCTATCTTCTTTTCTTTTTTGCTCCTTTCCCCCCCCCCTTTTTCCTCTTAGATCACCACTCTTTCTGGTTTCATTCTGCTTATCCTCCTTTCTTCCTTTGGTTCTTTCTTTCTCTGTCTTTTTCTTTTTTTTTTAATGTTTCTTCCCTTATTCCTTCTACAATTTTTTTTTCTTTTGGGTGAGTCCCCGTGGCGCAGTAGCTAACGTTGTAAGCGAGTTAGAACTCCAGTCGCATAATTACTTTCACTTTTGGACTAATACACTTGTGAAAGGCATGAACCTCCTTGTCCTCTTTTGCTATCCGTTAAATAGTACCACAACTGTTTTTCTACAAGAATGGTTTTGGCAATAAACCCGCGAAACTTGATAAGCTATTAAACTAAGAAACCAAACAAACCATTCTTTCTCTTTTTCATTCTTTTTTTCAACATACTTTTTTTTTTTTTGTATTTCTTACTTTCTTTTTTATCTGTTTCAACCTGGTTCTTTCTTTTTTACCCACTTTTTTATGTGTCTACTCTTTCTATATATTTTCTTTCTTTCTTTCTTTCTTCCTCCTTCTTTTTCCTTTCCTTTCTTTTAAAAGTTTACTCTTTCTGGTTCCATTGTGCTTTTTTTTTCTTTCTTTCTTTCTTTCTTTCTTTTCCTTTCTTTTCTTTTTTATCTTTCTTTTTCTTTTACTTTCTTTTAGATGTCTACTATTTCTGCTTCCATTCTGCTAGTTTTTCTTTCTTTCTTTCTTTCTTTCTTAATCTTTTCTTCTTTCTCCCTCTTTTTCCCTTCATTTCTTTTAAAAGTTTACTCTTTCTGGTTCCATTGTGCTTTTCTTTCTTCCTTTCTTTCTTTCTTTCTTTCTTTTTCTTTTTCTTTCTTTTAGATGTCTACTATTTCTGCTTCCATTCTGCTGGTTTTTCTTTCTTTCTTTCTTTCTTTTTCCCATCCTTTCTTTTAAAAGTTTGCTCTTTCTGGTTCCATTCTGCTTTTCTTTCTTTCTTTCTTTCTTTCTTTTTTTCTTTCTTTCTTTTGTGCTTTTCTTTTTTATCTTTCTTTTTTTTTTACTTTCTTTTAGATGTCTACAATTTCTGCTTCCATTCTGCTTAGTTTTTCTTTCTTTCTTTCTTTCATCCATTTCTACCAAGTTTTTTTCCTTCTTTCTCACCCTTTTCCAACCCTCTTGCATGTCCTCTATTCTACTTCTTCATTCATTTTTTCTCTTTTAGCGTTTCTTTCCTTTTTATATCGATTCCTTCAACATCGACCTCTGTTTTCAAATTTCTTTCTCTTTTTAATTTCGTATTTCTGTTTCTTTTTCTCTTCCGCCATTTTCTTTTCTTTTTTTTTTTCTTTCTTTCTTTCTTTCTTTTACTCTCTAGGTGTTTTTTTTTTTATCTGTTTTAATTTATTGTTATCACAAAGGTCTTTGTGGCAATGACGCAAATTCTCTAATTTATAAGGTCAGGAGATGCAGCTCCTCTCGTGAAGATATCAGTTCCTGTAAAATAATCGTTTGGGGTAGGGGGAAATTTATTGGTTCGTGTTTGATTTTACTAGACAGGCAAATCTTGTTTATAACCCAATCGTCTACCATGTTTCATTTCTTAAATCAAACATGTTTACGGCCAAACCATCAAGCAGATTGAAAGGCTCGCTCATAATCTAAGATTACGTAGGTGACAGTATACTTCTTTGACGTAGTACTTCATCACAATTCGCATATATATATATATATATATATATATATATATATATATATATATATATTCCTATCTTTCAGCACGAGTAAGATGCGACACAAGGTCAATTTTATGCGAAGTTCAACATATTCTTTACCGGCAAGTCAATGTGTTTCTACTCCATGGTCTTTCTTTTCGACTTAGGTTCATTGTGGCAAACCCATGTTTAGCCCATTTTTCAACATTGTTTGATTAAAACATGCGTATCCTTACACATCACACATTCTTATGTAAATTTTACATGGTTAGTACTTCTCAGCCGCCAAAAAATTTGATAACCGACCTCTGTTCAAGGCTGGAACACTCTGTTTGATTTGCTACTATTTTGAATCGTCGCAAAACAAGATTAAAATAATTTTTGCCATAATCCAATTCAAAACAATGTAAAGTTTATATTTCCGAAAAAATTTTTTTTTTAAATAATTCGTTTTTTTTTTTTTTTTAATATATACTCACCTACCTCCGTAGGATTGAGTTCTCTAAGCGAATGAAATAATCGCGTTGCCATTAGCGTTTGTTGCAAGGCTCTTCATATATGAATTGAGCTCTCGGTAGCCGTTAAGCGGATGTATGTAAACAATAGTAATTGTGATTCATAACCGTTTAAAAAATTATTTCGTTGCTAATGTTTCCTCGTGGCTAAGGGATAGAAGCTTGGATTGGCGGTTGAGTCAACCGGGTTTCGATCCCTGCTACGGGGAGCTAGTATGTCTAGCTGCACTGACGAGTTCTGATAGAACGAAACAGATCTGTCTGTGGATGACTTTATATATATTGGTTAGGTTGTGTTTTATGGCATCCCGACACTTTAATGGCAAATTTTGTGTATGATTTGTAAGCGAATATTTTGTGGGTAACATTTTAAAATGAGCTTATTTTTTTGCTCACATTTAAATAATTGCAAGTATTGCTATTTATTGTCTGCACACAGTTAAATGTTTTCAAATATAGTAAATGATTAAATAGTTCTATTTGACCCATACACATGACCCCAACACGTACTGCATCTGTGGGTTAGCGTGGACCTGGGAGTAATGTCACTGAAAGGGGTACTCCATAGTCCCTAGAGCTCCGGAACTGGATCCTCACCCTCAGATGCAGTTTAGTGTCGTATCCAGGACACTCGTTTATCGCGTCTTACCTCTTTGCTGAGATGCAGACGGCGTATTCTACAGCCCCAACCAACTGATTATATATATATATTACCGGACATTGGCCTAGTGGTTAGAGTGTTCGCCAATGGCCCGGGAGACCTGGGTTCAATCCCAGGTCGAGTCATACCAAAGACTCAAAAAATGGTACTTGATACCTCCTTGCTTAACACTCAGCATTATAAGGTGCGGATCAAGGGTAAAGTAGAGCCATCCAGGGAAGGAGTAGCGCCCTCCCCTACATCTTGGTGTAGTAGCTATCGAAAAGGGAGCCTTCGGGTTACCCTCGACTATGGTCGCCAACTTACTTACTATATATTCGGTGGTTAAAAAAGGAATCAATTCTATGCGAGTGCCTTGGTGATATTTGACAGAGTCTCCACCAATTGGAATCTTCCACAGGTGAATAAAAAATGTTAACATTTCTATGGGAGTGCTCACTTTCTGTGAAAATAAATAAGAGGCATTACATTCGGAGCAATAGGGCTCTTGTTCTTAAAATTCGTCGCCAATTGTGTTGATCATGTCGAAAATAGTGTTTTCTTGCTGAAAATTTGCTCTCTCCGACGATGTTATTGCACAACCTATATTTGTGGTAGTTTTTGTCGAAATAAATAAAGGGCATTACTTTTGGAGTAATAGGGCTCTTGTTCTTAAAATGCATTGCCAATTATGTTGACAATGTTGTAATGAATAACCCGAGGCGAATAAACTTAGGAAAGCTTTATTCAACTTAATACCACTAACCGTAAAAAAAAAAAGAATTAAGCTAGCTTATTTTATAAGCATTTCTGGAGTCTGTCCATTACACCAAACAGGGGGAGCAGGTTGTGGGGAATTACTTACAACAAACGTGGAAAAAAATTTTTTACAGAAAATTTGCTCTATCCAACGGTGTTATTGTATAAACCTATATTTGTTTCTATTGAAATGAATAAGAGGCATTACTTTCGGAACGACTCTCAAGCAATCGCAGCTTGAAACCTCTAATTCATTGTTGACGAAAATGCGTAGACAATGGTGTTGATCAGATTATTTTAAGTTCGAACTTTTTAAGTGTAATGATCTAATATAACTCTTTATAAGTAAAGTAAAGTTAGCGACCATAGTCGAGGGTGACCCGAAGGCTCGCTTTTCGATAGCTACTACACCAAGGTGTAGGGGAGGGCGCTACTCCATTCCCTGGATTGCTCCACTTTACCCTTGAACCGTACCTTATAATGCTGAGTGTTAAGCAAGGTGGTATCAAGTTCCATTTTTAAAGTCTTTGGTATGACTCGACCTGGGATTGAACCCAGGTCTCCCGGGCCATTGGCGAACACTCTAACCGCTGGGCCAATGTCCCGGTTACAAACAAAAATTAAAGTGCATGTTCTTCACTTCACTGGTTTCGTAATCTGGTTTGGTCGTTGGGGCGCTATTTATTTAGTATGTCTTGGGCAGAAATAGCCTGGCTGAGCTCAGCCCTCTCCCGGTTTACCACTGGTTTGAATTCGTCGAGGGAAGTAGACTCAGCTATCCGAATTCAAAATCCTGAACGAAGCTGTTTGTATTTTAAGAACGATGACAAGAAATCTCAAAACCTGGTTTGGTCGTGGGGTGCTCTTCAAATAGCAAGTCTTCGGCAGAGCCCATCTCTCTCCAGGTCTGGTTCAAATGCAGAGTTTTCCTTTTCCTTGACCGATTACCACACCAAAGTTAAAGAGCTCAATCTGCTGGAAGAAGAATAACTGAATTCATGCCTTTCCCCAAACGTATAAGCGCAATGGAAAATGTAAATGAGCATAACAATTATTATCGTTACAGGAGGTGACCGTGGTGTAATGGTTATCGTCGTAGGAAATGAACACGGCGACTCGAGTTCAAATCCTGGACGAGACTAATTGCATTTCACATAGCACTAATACCCTTGGGAAAGGTATGAATCCAATTATTCTCCCTCCAGCTATGGGTAAATAGTAGGACAGACTGTTTTCTTCAGCCTTGGTGAGAAGGAAAACTCTGAATTCAAACCTGTTCAACTCCGCTTAAAAATTGACCTTGTGTCATATCCTGCCCGAGCGGAAGGGTTGGTAAATAGGATTATTATCGTTACAGGACTCAGCTACTCGAGTTCAAATCCTGAACGGAGCAGTTGGCATTTCACATAGTATTAATACCCTTGGGAAAGGTGCGAATCCAACTATTCTTCCTCGAGTTATGGCTAAATAGTAGGACAGACTGAGCTCTTTAACCTTTGTATAGCAACCAATCAAGAAGGAAAACTCTGCATTTTAACCAGACCTGGAGAGGGATGGGATCCGCTTAAGATAAGCTGTATGCGGAACACTCCACGAACAAACCAGGTTTCGAGATGTCTTGTTCTTGTTATTGAAATGCAAACAGCTTCGTTCTGGGTTTGAACTCGGATAGCAGTGTCCACTTCTCTCGACGATAACCGTTACGCCACGAATACCTAGATATGTAAGATACATGCAAATGTAATAAAGTTTTGTGCGTGTGTGTGTGTGTGTGTATGTGTGAGCACGCGCGCACCTACTCACACAGAAGTGCATTTTCGCTGACGCATCGAAACCAAATGACTCAATGCTAACAAAAGAATAAGCGTCAAATTCCTTGTCAAGTAAATCCATAAAAGGAAGATGACTATTACACAATCTTCCAGAAAGCCAAAAAAAAAAAAAAAGAATAAAAAAAGAATTAAAAAAAAACAAAAATAAAACAAGTTTCAGCTTTAAGTTACATGCTATTCAAATTATATACTGCGAGTCGGCACCTTTTTCTTTTTCATTTCCAGATTTACCTGTTTTCTTTCAGGTCGCTGTCACTCACTCTATGGTGCAATGTCGCTGTATTGTACGTTCAGTAAAGTCATTTGGGTCAGGTTGTTTACCGTCATTTATTTTAAGAACAATTCTAATCTCTTCACTGCAGCCTGAGGTGCATCATTGCAGATTTAAGGATAGTGTGCACATGTCTTGCATCCATACGGGTAGTTGGACACCTATCTCGCGACTCTCCTGTTGTTATCTTGTGAATGCCGAGATCAGAGGTACTCAAAGTAGCTCACATAGACCCCTGTCTAATTTGCAACGGAATCATGATTTTGCAAGGTCTGTCCTCTCACTGAACACCATTTTTTAAATCATCAAATTTCCCTAATAGACATCATCGTTCAAAACATTTGGTTGATTTAGTTTCTTTGTTTAATGGCAAATCAACTTAATTTGATGCCAAAGCCATCTTTGTAGAACAGTGGTATTATTTAACCCATGACTGGTGGGAAATATGAGAGTTCAAATCTTTCCTCAAGGGTATTAGTCCGAAAATGAACGCAGTAGAACGACTGGAGTTCGAACTTGCTTACTATGATGTCGCAGTTCAGGACGTGAGCCACTATGCCACGGAGATGCCCACTCAAAATATTTATCATTTAATATTTTATATTGAAACAGCAAATTAGTAGCATAAAGACTGGTAACTGAAAAGGAAAAGTAAGTCATTACCTTTTAAAAGATTATAAGGGGGAGTTGCTAGATATCATACACCTGATTGGGTGTGATGGTCACTAGTGATGAACGACCCGTTCAAAATATACTAGTCATTTAAATGAAGGAACAATGTTGAAGTGGAAAGTGTAAATTTAGACACATTTCTTTCGGAAGAATTTATTGATATGATTTTCGATCTTGAAGCAAAGTCTATGTATTCATGAAAAGGAATTGGATATGACTGGGTGAACGAAAAAACTGTAACAAAATATCGTCAGTTTTGTGTAACTGTTGAGCCCATTTTACTAATATTTTTAAAGTGGAATAAGGGTTTAATCATGTCCATTATTTGCTATGCAAACAAAGAAGCACTTTGAAGATAGAACGTGGTAATTTGCTGTTGAAACTCACAAACCCGTCATTTAATATCTGAGATCCCTTCAGTGCTCTCTAAACCCATCTTTCCCATCGATAAATCATTCAAGAATTAAAGGTGCATTTGCATTTGTTGTTTTACTGATTATTTTCTCATGTAAATTGTATTAAACATCGGTAGATTGCCGCTCTGTATCACCTGCAGGAGGTCAAGATCCCTCTTTAAAGGAATGTCCTAGACTGTATCTGATCGTGGAGCTCTGAGGAGTGTTGAGTATTTTTTCATCGCTCTCAGCTACATTCTAACCCAGAATGGCAGTGCCTGTTAGATTCCTGTCTATAGGTAAAAAAAAAATTGGTTTAAAAATTATTAGTGTTAGATGGAAATGCTTGATACCATATAACCGTAAATTATTTGTATTAAAAATAGTTACTTGGAGCTATTATTGTTCATCAAAGATTATTATTAGTTACATAAAACCATATAGCTGTGTACAAACAAATGATTATTATCAGATAGAAATAATTACTTGACACCATATATGATTTTGTAAAAATGAAAAGTATTAGATTGGATTGGTTTGGTTTTATGTCATATCATCCATTGTAGGTCATTTAATCCCAAATCCTTTTTATACATATATATTAGATATATGATTTCTAAACACATTTTCTTGGTAAGATTTTAAACGATCCTGAACTCATTTTTTTTTTGCACACAGTTAAATAATCTCACTTATTTCTACCTAATACAAATACACAGTTAAATGCAAAAACAGTTCTATTTCAAACAATTCAGTTTCTTGTTTACACACAGCAAGGCATTTGCTTAAATACAGTTTTTGGTTTACACATAGGTAAATTTAAAAGCTGTTCTATTTCAGACAGTTCAGTTTAGCATGTCAACAAAGTTAAATGGTTCCAGGTATTGCTATGTATCATTAACAATTCAATTAAACATCAATTAAATGTAAAAAAAACAGTTCTATCCCAAACAACTCAGTTTAACAAAAGTACTCAGTCTAAATATCAAACAGTTCTATTTGACCCATCGATAGAACCCTATCAGGTGCTACCACTCTGGGCCAGAGTGGACTAGGGAGCGATGGCAATGAAGGGGTACTCCGTGTTTCCCAAAGCCCCAGCATTATTGAAGCCTCACTATCAGATTGTTTAGTGTCATATCCAGGACACTGGTTGGGGGAGTCTTACCTCTCTGTAGAGTGGGCCATATTAGATTGAAATACTTGAAACCATACCACTGTTAGCTGTTATTTCTATTAGACGGGAATATTTTATATCAAACAAGAATGGGCTGAAAAGTTCTTATGATGATATATCTGTTGTTGATAACTTTTTTTGACTAATAGGATACAAGCATTGCAACACCAATAAAAGAAATATATGGACTGCAATGGGGACGTTAAAAAATAAACCTCATTCTATGAGAGTATCTTGGTCAGCTTTGGGACTTTTCAGCCGACTCTCATTTAACTATGTGCAAAAATTTTTTAAAGAAACTACACAAAAATGTAAATGTAAACGTACAATGAACACAATTCCCGAAACTCTAGGCATCAAACAACCCTACACTGGTTGAAATGCCGTTAAAATCAATCAATCCTCAAGTAGATTAGTTATGCTTTGTAATGTTATAATCAATTAATCTATTTGCGCTGGATGGAAATTAAATCTAGTTACAAAGAGCACATCAAGTAAAAAGTTTGAGAAGCTCTGGTTTAGACTAAGGGAATAAATCCTGACAAAAATCTAGTGTTGAGCTACTTAGATTGATTGGTTGTAAACTCCATGGTCATTTTAATAACTCTTTTATTCCAGCCATTGTCAAGACGTTATGCACCTGAAGGCTCTTTATTATAATGGCCGATCGGATCCGAGGGAGGGGACGTGGTACACGGGCAACCCATTTTTGTTCTGGATCTAGGAATACCTTTCTTCTGCTGTCACATGCTCATGGAGTGACTGCATTTGTACGACCAAATTTGGGTGGTGTTCCCATTCCAGTTGACGTCTTCACTGTTTGGACTTCCTTGAAACGAACAAATTTGGATCAAAGCCATTGTTTTAACTTGCTCCTTATTTTTAAGAAACCGACAGTACCAAAACTGCCATTGTGTTAGGGAAACGGAAGTAGCAGTTCCGCCATTTTTGTCAATAAAAAGGCGGTAGGACACTCTCTCAGTCGGCTAGGGCTGTGGATTATGCTGTCAGCATCTCTGTAAAGGGCTAAGACACCACAAACCAGTGTCCAAAATACGGCATAAAAATGTATCTGGTCGTGAGGCTCCAGTCCTGCGGCTTTGGAGAATGTGGAGTACCCCTTTATTGCTATTACTCCCAGATCCACTCTGCTGCGGAGTTGTAGTACTTGTTTGGGTCCCATCTATGGGTCAAATAGAACTATCTAATCATTTATTATACTTGAAACAACTTAACTGTGCATGAACAAATGTATAAAGTTGAATAGAATTATTAGTGTTAAATAAAAATACTTGAAACCATTTAACTGAGTGCAAACAAATGAGCCCTGGTCCGTTTAAAAATGTTACCGACAAACTATTCGTTTACAAATCATATATTCAATATATTTATATAAACATGATTTGGCATTAAGTAACCTATAAGGGTTGGTATGCCATAAAAATAATCAACCAACCATCTCCCTCTGTAGCTAATATCTGATTGGAGTCTAGAGTTAAATCTATTTAAGTCACCTTCCCGAGCAATTGTAACAGCCTTCTTTTAATTATTATTATAATTATACTTCTTTGAGAGTTTTTCACACCAGTGTTAGGTGATGGTCTTCTATTGGAATTTGTGAGACAGCGAATCTCGTCAAGTCTTCAGGACTCTTCTCAATATTCTGGCCGATCTTAATAATACTGTAGTTTGGATGGTCTCCACTCGCCTTCTTATTTCCAAGTCCTATTATTATTATTATTACTTGTTTGTTTGTTATGCCTCCTTTTTTTTACTATCTTCTCACATCAAAAGAAATCCGTCGAACACTTGCGCGCGATATATGGAAACAGCTGTTTCGAAATTATCCACATCTCACACAAGTGATGCCAAATCAACTAGGCATGGTAATTGCGCAGCCAATCAACCTGAATATGTCTTGCAAGTTACTCTTTACAGAGGATACGGTTACCTCCAGGGCCACGTCTTCCTTTGTGTGCGATGTGGGTTGGTGCTCAGTGGTAGAGTTTCGGCTCTGCATTCTGTGGTCGCTGGTTCGATCTCCAGTATACACTGCTGATGAGACCTAATAAGGTCGAATCAGCTGTCCAATGTTCCGTAAGTCGCGCGCAAGTGTTCGCCAGATTTTCTGGTCATGGTAATTCAATTCACAATATAATTCCTCTACTTAAAAAAGAAAATGTACATCTTCTCACATAAACCTTTAAAAAAAAGAAAGAGAGCCTTTCTGCAGAACATATAAAATATAAACATGATATCAATATACTGATCAAATTCTGGTAAGTAATTTATTCGATGGTTCCCAAAAATGTCCCCTTGAATTCCTTTTCTAATCATTACTTATTAAATCATTCAATTCAATCTTTTTTTTATTTTATTTCTGTTTTTGATCTGATCAAACAATTTGTCCCCAAAATGTATTACTCCAATAGCAAAAAAATCCAATTGGTTAAAAGACTTAGTTTTTGGAATCTACCTTGACAGTAATTCTTCAGAGATGGGCACCTCTGGTGGTGTAACGGTTAGCAAGCTAGACTAGCAAACCTACACGAGTGAGTTCGAGTCTCATTGGGTGCCCCAATCATTCGGCCTTGTGCCACATCGAAGCAAAGAGCTTTGTAAAATTACTGAGGTGCCCGTGGTGTAATGGTTATCGTCGTAGGAAATGGACACGAGTTCAAACCCTGGACGAGACTGATTGCATTTCACATAGCACTAATACCTTTGGGAAAGGTATGAATCCAATTATTCTCCCTCCAGCTATGGGTAAATAGTAGGACAGACTAGGTTCTTCAGCCTTGGTGAGGAAACTAGTCTAGGAGAAGGAAAACTCTGAATTCAAACCTGTTAAACTCCGCTTAAAAATTGACCTTGTGTCATATCCTGCCCGAGCGGAGGGGTTGGTAAATATGGTAATTCTCCAGGGGCATTTTTGCCTCGGGAGAATTCTTTTAATAATTAAAGAAAGCAACCAATAAAGACCTGTTAATGTTACCAATAATTTGCTTGCACTAGAGCAGTTCTCCTTGAAAGATTCTGTTAGAGACGCCCGGAAAGTGATGTCTCTTATTTTCGCTACCGATGAATAAAAGCCTGCATGCAGCTCCCTGAAAATATCTGCACCATGAGAGGTGATACACTTTCTCACACAGGTGATGATACCATTGTTGTCGGGAAAAAGTTGCCCTCGTAACCGAAATTTCATTGACTCGATTTGTTAATGAAAACACTTTTCGTTTCGTGAGTTCATTTTTCGCCCAAAATGTGGTCTGTCGCTCATATCATTGTCGCCAGGACTGAAACACATTTCTCACCACTCAACTATAAACACATCCACTGCTTTGTCTCTGTAAATGTTCAGCATGCGTCGATGATTGCCAATAGGATCGATTTATTTTTCTACATTGAGCAATTCAATGGCACATTTCTTTTTATGATGGGAAGGTTCAACCTCTATTGCAATTCCAACAATATCCATCTCGGACGTTGTGGGATAATATGATAAAATAGGAGACGTTACTTTTAGAGCGACCAGCTTACAAGCACGGGATGGAAGGTTTTATTAATTCCTGGTGTACATGCTTTGCTAATGGTGGCTTGTCACTAGTGTTACTATCGCTATTGCTGAAACGCATTACCTACCACCTATTCTATTGACCACTGCTCGGTCTCCGTAAACGTTCAACAAGTATTGCTCAATGTTAATAGGTGTTTTTTTTTCGTTTGAAGGTATTTAATGACGCAACTCTGTTTTCATGCTAGACGCTATTTTGTCATACTGTCTCACAGCTGCTCTCAGTAAAAACACAAATACATTGTTTATTTCTGACAAAAAGGTTGAATCTCTTCTGCAGTGCCTGTAATGTGCGCCTCTGATCTTGTGAAGCATCACATGACGAACATAAAATACATCGTCAACGGTGATAAATATATAGAAAATAGAGTTTTGTTGCAGAAAATTTGACCTGTAGTATTATTACGCTTCCTGTATCTGGAAAGAAATAGGAGGCTTTACTTTCGGAGCGTCTTTCGTATATAAATAACAGGGAAGAAGTTAATCCAGATTACGAGAGAGAAATTCTAGCTCTTCAACAAAACGTGGCGAAACGTAATTATCACTGACTCAATTTCATGCTTTTTTTTATGATCTTCCCATAAACCAAACAAAATTTATTGAGTTCATTTGGTCGGTTCTTTTCTTTATCTTCTTTGGTTGATTCTGATTGTCTCGATGTTTTGTATATATTTCCTGTGACCTTTTAAAACCCATAAGTCGATATTTTATCCCTAATAGGTTTTGGTTTTTAGATCCACTGCTTCGCTGCCGATAGATTTACCGATTATAACACGGAGATGGTGGGTATTGAAACTTGATGAACCAAGAAATTACTTTCAGGTTATACAGATTTCTTAGACGAGATTGCTCTATTCGTTTCGACAATACTTAGGTCCTACAAAAGTAGGACCTAAGTAGGCCCTTTCTCTAAACAGCTCTGTCCGCTGGGGCTGTACAATAGGCTGTTGGGTATGACCCTCTCCCATTAGTATCGGAGTTATAGCATTAAATTGCATCTGATAGAGAGGCTTCAGTCCAGGAAATCTTGGAAAAGTGGAATACCTCTTCATTATCATTACTCTCGGGTCCACTCTGACCAGGGGTGGCTGTACCTGTTAGGGTCTCATCTATGAATCAAATAGAACTGTTCAACCATTTACTAAGGATTATGGTTCATAGCATTTTTTGAAGCGATGCACCTTTGTGAAAATTGTTCGTATTAGAAATAGTTGATAAATAGAATTACTAATGTTAAATAGTAATACTTGAAACTATTTAACTGAGTGCAAACAAACGATTCGATGGTTGGTAAGGTTTTATGGCATATCAACACTTACAGGCTATTTAATGCCAAATCCTGTTTATACGTAAAGATATAAATATATGATTTGTAAACGAGTAGTTCAGAAGTAACACTTTTAAACAAACCTGAGCTAATTTGTTTGCTCTCAGTTAAATGATTTCAAGTATTGCTATTATACATTAGCGATTCGATTTAACATCAATCATTTGTTCGCACACAGTTAAATGGCTAAACGGTTCTATTTGACTTATACATAAGAACTTAACACGTACTACCATTCCGGGGCAAATTGGACCTGGAAATAACGGGAATGAAGGAATACTTCACATTCCTCAAAGTTCCAGGACTGGTGCCTCACCATCAGACGCATTTTAGTGTCATATCAAGGACACTCATTCAAGGAGTCTTCCTCCTCTCCGAAGATGCAGTCGGCATATTCTACAGCCCCAACCAACTGTACTGTAACAAATTATGATTAAATAGAATTATTAATGTTACATAGCAATACTTGAAACCATTTAAATGTGTGCAGACAAATCAGCTCTTACAACTTATCTAAAAGTAAAGTTACCTACAAACAATTCCCTTACAAATCATATATATATATCTATTTTATTCATTTATTCTTATAATTTATTTCTTCAATATGATTTTTACAAGAAATAAAGAATAAGTATTTTAAAATAGGGAGTTACTTTCAATCACACTATATATATATATATAGTGTAATCGGATGGAAACTCAAACCTAGTTAAGTTGTCATAATAAATTTATTTCGGTGGAGAATATTACTAAACTCTCTATCTCGTCAGATGACTTTTTACATGCTATACTTGAAGTTCCACACCCACTGTCTTCGGACACTGACTGGATATATATATATATATATATATATATAATTAACTTAAATCGCGAAGTCACATACCGAGTCGGAATGAGACTTCCTGATGATCCGTTAAGGTGAAACTTTAGTAGATTTCCGACTCGCGATTTAAGTTAATTTTATAATTGGCTCCACTCGTGTTGAGCACTCTTGTAATTGTAGCATTGCAGCGTTTATGGTGGGTTTTAGTTTTCTTTTGACCAACTGACTGCATATCTCTTGATTTTTTTCAACTGGTGTGACGGGGTTGGCCTTTTCTTTCTTTTTGTCCTATGATATTTTTTCTTTTTCCCCGGGCGGTGATTCGAGATATTTTTTTCTCTTGTTCCTGGCGGGTTTTTTTTTCTTTTTTTCTGGTAACCATGAATGCTGGTAGATATTAGATTAGTATATATATATATATATTAAAAACAGGATTTAGCATAAAATAAAGCCCAAGCGATAAAACATTGACCATCTCAATATACATGAGACCCATGTGACTGCTAATAACTTTATTAATGATAATACTGTGGGGTTTTTTTTTCAGATTTGAAAGTAGTATATTATAAGTAAAGTAAAGTTGGTGACCTTAGTTGAGGGTAACCCATTGGCCCCCTTTTCAATAGCTACTACACCGAGGTGTAGGGGAGGACGCCATTGGCCAAATCAGTAGCGTGTTTGCCAATGGTCCGGAAGACCAGGTCGAGTTATACCAAAGACCCAAGAAATGGTACTTGATACCGCCTTGCTTAACACAGCATTATAAGGTAAGGATCAAGGGTAAAGTGGAGTAATCCAGGGAATGGAGTAGCACCCTCCTCTACACCTCGGTGTGGTAGCTATTTAAAATGGAGCCTTCGTGTCACCCTCGACTAAGGTCACCAACTTTAAACTTGCTCCGTGCAGAGGCTTTTAAGCGGACTGTCTGGCATTCGTGCCAGACGGTTAATTTCCTCGAGCCTCAGGGGGTCCTGCCCCAGGCTTTAACCCTCTCCGGAGGGATTAGGCTTATCGCCTGATGCCAGACGCGCCCCTGTTTAGGAAATGCTGATGGGACCCGAAGCATTTTTGGGACTGCTGGGCGCGTGTGGGCTTCAGTCCTTCACCCGGACCCACCTAAAAAAAAGGCTTTGTGCCACACTTATACACTTGGTCGGGCGTATGACAAATACCATCGCCTATAAATAAGGTCATGCGTAACAATTCTTTATGAAAATCTATTTGGTTTGGAAGACAATCTACTAGTTTTTACTTATTTCTAGTGGGACATGATACAATCAAAATGGATTTTTTTGGATATCATTTATTAACAAACTTTATAGAATTGAAACTCTGTAACCAAAAATATGGAGACCCTTAACTCCCTCTTACCATCCGTCCCTATTTTCCATTCGCTCCTAGTAGGTCTTCTAGACAGCATCCAGTGTCTGCGCAGGGCAGATATTTGGAAGTCTTGGTGCGTCTATTTGAAAGAGTAAAAAAAAATGTCGCTAATGGGTTTGTACATACTTCTCCAGCAGTGCCCCTCATGTCTTGTTCGTTATACTTGGATGGTTTGTGAGATGGAGGGCAAGTGGCCGTTCAGCTGCTGTTTTGTGAAGTGTTGCTACTAGGGTTTGTTTAAAACAGCACGTAGCTTTCTTATGTCGTTCTCATCTATCTTTTTCGCCATGCGTTTCGTTAGCGTCGAAGAGGTGCATCCATACAGTTGTACCGACACAACCGCAGCTTGAAAGAATTACCATTTTATTTTATCAGAGTAGTCAGATTGCCATACGATCGAAAACCATTCAATAGCAGTCCAAGCCTTCTCTATGCGCATGTTGATTTTCAGTAGATGAGATATTGCTGCTGAAATATGCGACCACATTTATATTGATACCATTTGGGGTAGGGGTGGGGGCACAGACTTTCAGCGTTGCAGAGTCTGGCCATAAATACTACTTAATGATATCTGTTCATATTGTATAATGTCCGACTAAAACTAATAAAATCTTGATATTTTTGGTTGAGGAGAAAAAATCTTATTATTAAAAATTATTTTGGGTATTTTATTCATGAACAATGCTCTCTCTCTCTCTCTCTCTCTCTCTCTATATATATATATATATATATATATATATATATATTGATTATGTACTTTGCAACATTTATAAATAATGAGTGGTCCATTCCATTAATAGAGCATATATATGAAAATTAGGCTGGCGGAGACACAAGGTTAACCCTGCTGGGTAAAAATCAATTTATGCATTCATTAGGTCTAACTTATATATATATATATATACATAGTACCCATAAAAATGAAGATTATTTATGCATCGGGAGCAGCTGATACTTCTTCTGACATTGAACTTAGGTCTCTGTGTCCATTTCTTACGACAATAACATTATACCACGAGTACTTCTATGATTACATATAACTATGAAAACAAATGATTATCATCGAATAGAAACAATTACTTGACTCCATATAACTGTGTATGAATAATTAGATAGGGACACTTGATAATATGCAACTGAGAATAAATAATTGATTATCATATTTACCAACCCCTCCACTCGGATAGGATATGACACAGGGTCAATTTTTAAACGGGGTTTAACAGGTTTGAATTCAGAGTTTTCCTTCTCCTAGACTAGTTGCCTCACCAAGGCTGAAGAACCCAGTCTGCCCTACTATTTACCCATAGCTGGAGGGAGAATAATTGGATTCATACCTTTCCCAAGGGTATTAGTGCTATGTGAAATCCAATCAGTCTCGTCCAGGATTTGAACTCGTGTCGCCGTGTCCATTTCCTACGACAATAACCATTACACCACGTAAGTCGAAAGAGTCTATCGGTAGGTATTTACTAAACTACTGGATTTTTAACCCAAGTCCGCTCATAGTAAAAGAAATAATGGTAGATTTCAATAGCAGTGACTTCGGTCCTGTATACTTCGCTAGTTTCTACGCAGAAAATTCTGTAGATATACTAAAATTTTACGTGCACGTTGGTAGTATTAGAGAAGTCATTTAGTATAAAGACTGGCTTAAAACGCACGCACAGTGAGGGACTTCAAATGGTAGACAGTGACTTTCCTCAACTATTAAGGATTTATTTCCAAGCGCTTGTACTTTATACTTGTTAAGAGATATAATCTAAAAATAACCTTTCTACAGGAGAGGATTTCCGCTTGAGAATATAATGATAAAAAAACAAAATGAATAAATCTTGAACGATGGTTTTGGTTTGGGTTTTTTTGTTAAATGGTATATCAAGATTCCCGGGTTAATTAAAGCCAAAGCCATTCTTGCAAAAGAACAATAGTGGTACTATTTAATCTGTAGCTGAGGGAGGAAAAGGAAGTTCATACCTTTCCCAAGGGTATTAGTCCGAAAGTGAACGTAATAGCTCGACTGAAGTTTGAACACACAATTTGGAACGTTAACCATAACGCTACGAGGACTCTTTCATACAGTTTAGGGTCATACTCAGATACCCCTGTTTTTTGGACGGGTCTTACCAATTTGCAGGGGATACAGTTAGTATCCCTGACAGATTGGAACTTCCAAGGAAAAAATGCCGAAAGTTTGGTTTAAATAGGGCTAAAAATGGCATAGCCTTGGCAGTAGTGACTGATGAACATTTGATGAATCATAATAAGATTATATATAATAGAATTTTATTTCTAACAATAGAACAAAACCGACCACGTGTGGCTCTTAATTTTAGCGCCTTCAGAAAGGAGAAGGGAAACGTGAGCCAATACCTGCCTCCCATCATTTGTAGGCAGCTACTACTAATCCTCAGTGCGAACTCGGAAGCCAGACTTTTAAGGCAGAAAAAAGATAGCAGGCGGATCGGTTTGTTTCTAAGACTATGTCGTCTGTATCATCTTTTTAAATCAGTATCCGGACTAAAAAACTGCGGAACCTACTGTTTAAAATTACCCACAAAAGCCTCCTAAAATATTTTCCCTTATATTGTAAATTTGACATCGTATTCCTTTATATTGCAAAATTGGCATTTTTATTATCATTTCCTTTATATTACAATTTTGATATTATATTTTCTTTTAATATGTATTTAATTTTTTAGACCCAAAGCTCATTTCGTAAACGCATCTAAAAACTTTTCATATTTTCTAGTTTATGACCAGTGCATCTATTTTAACTTTATTTTGTTCCTATATTCAATCTTAGCATAAGAATAGAATCAAATGCAACACAAAGTTGTATCCTGTCGGTAGAATTTTGGTAAATTAGATTAGATTAATTCCAAGAATGCCGTTTCCAAATTTCTCGAGGAGTTAATTGCATCATGGTACTGCTTTCTTCACTGACATTTCCCAACTGACTCTACTTTGCTGCACAGTAGACAAAACCCAGAAACAATGTTTATGCAGGAAATTAATAATTGATTAATCTTCCATACAATTAATGTCATACTCAGGATATCTAGGATTTTTAGAGGCTCTTACCCCTCTGCAAGAGGGTGCGGTCAGTGCATTCTAAGCTCTACCGACAGGCAGCAACTTTGTGTTGCATTTGACACTAAAAAAAACAATGCACGTGTTTTCCTAAAATGGATTCATGTCACTGAAAACGGAACAACAGCCTAATTTCACGGGGAATAGAAGTTAACCAGTTTTTTTCCTTTGGAGTTATCTCAAGGAAATAGTTTACGTAAACAAACCTCGCACACTCCAAAATTTGAAAAATAATATTCAATAAGAAATTAGAGAGTTGAAGCCAGAAACATTGCAAGTTCTCATGGAACACGCCCTCGAAAGAGCTCGACTATTGTTATATTGTCATCTACAGTATCATAACGACACAATAAATAAACAGACGCAGGAAGACTTCTTTAGAAAAATATTTGTACCTCTCACTTTATTGTAAGGGTTCGAAAAGGGTTACTCAAGGTTTGCGTGTGAGAGGGAGTTGGAGACCGAACATAACAGCAATATTTTGACCCCCACTCTTATGGCCGTCAGCGTTGTGTCTTTCTCGTTCTCCAGGGCTGCTCAACCGGAGGCCCACTCTGCTGAGTGCTGGCTTTCTTTACTGCATCTTATCAGCATCTTCTCCGGACCTCAACTCATCAGGGCCCCAAGGCCCCAAGGCCTGATGTGGCTTTCCCTACCACATCTCGTCTATAACTCTGTCTCCAACTCTAACTGCAACTCATCAGGGGCTCCAAGAGCCCCTTCGGCCTGATGTGGCTTTCCCTACTACATCTCGTCTATAACTCCGTCCGATCTCTAACTGCAACTCTGACTTCTGTCGAGACTGAGTTATATAATAGTTCAACGCCCACTCAATCGCCTACTCGATCTTTGGAATGGCATGATTGATCGTCATCCAGCGGAAATAACTGTCATGCAGTTCACAGGTCACTCTCTTCCGGTGCGTCAGTCTATGAGTGTACCATGGGAATTTTTTTACCTCGTCCCATTTCATCAGCCAATTTCCGCCCACGCGATTTCCTCTCATAACTGCCACTAGAATGTGTCACTTCCGTCCGGTGCATCACCTTGAATGGCATTTTTGGCCGGGTCGAAGGTCAAAATGCCACACTATTTGATGCTCAAAATTTTTAGGGATATCATATGCTACGATTTTATGTCCTACAATTAGTTCAAAATAATTTCCAAGAGTTAAAATAGATATAACCAAAAAGAAAAAAATACTTTACTTTTTTAAAAATTCAATAGTTGTCCAAATTTTAAAATTGTTAGTGGACGTTGTATCATTCTATACCATGTTTGTAGACTTATTTGTGATATTTCAAAAATCTTATATATTATTATGTTACGACTTCTCAAAGATATTAATGTCTCTATCATCAACTTTGAAATGACGTTTTCATAGAAATGTTGCAAATGATATTAGAATGTATCAAAAATATTTACAGACCTTTACTCCAAAACTTGTTTAATGTACACTTATAAACTTTATGATTCTATTGTATTACTAATACTTGCAGTTCTTGTCCATATAACTTATTGGTTGTAAAATAGCCATTATTAGAAATAAAGAACGTAGAGTTGATTTTATTGAAGTTTGGGTGTATTATTCGTATTATTTGTTTTTATCGTTTATTTACTACGACTTACAGTGTGGTGACCAAATAGAATAATCTCAGTGTGGTCCAATTTGGAACGCACCCAAAAACACTTAGAGGTCAAACCACGAAAAAAACGCGCCGACGTACTTTCCAGCGCGTCACGTGACGTTTCAATTCATTTTCCGACCAATCCTGTTCACGCCGGCCTTTTACACGGCCCCGCAGTGCCGGAGCCGGTCTATGGTGTCATTGTGGCGGATCCTTTCCTCGATTCATTAATTGTATAAATACAAGCAGCAGTAATTAAACCGTCACTCGAGATTCGTGCCAGGCGGTTGTTTGCCTACTATGACACCTTGGCCTCAGGACACCGCTCCCCTTTGCCTTCTTGCAGGTCTAAGTTTATTGCTCGGTGTCTGAGGCGCTCCATAAGAGGAATACCGATGGGGTCAAGTATTTTTGCACCTGCTGTGCATGAGTCTCGATTCGTGCACGGCCCCACCATAAAACGACTTGTGTCATATTCTGACTTGGTGGGATGTCAGATAAATCGTAGTCGAGATTCGGCATTCGACAGCCCAGGGCCGACAGTCTACGACACTTTCGGACTCAAACATCAGAGACATTTCCTTCTCAGCAGACCAGCATCTACGAATAACTACGTGATTTCCGTCAGCAAGAATGCAAGCACAATCAGTAGTCGTCAGTATACGAACAATTGAAAACGGCAGATTCACCGTCAGCAGTTGACGACAACTAAATGAGAATTGGTACTACTTACATTACGAACTCTCTCTCTCTCTCTCTCTCTCTCTCTCTCTCTCTCTCTCTCTCTCTCTCTCTCTCTCTCTCTCTCTCTCTCTGCGCGGATAAACCTTCTCTTCAGCCTTACGAACTCATCTACGCGGGTACGTATCACTGAAGCTGCGCACTTTTCAAACAGATTATGACTCGCTCAACTCTGGTGTATGACTCGCTCAACGTGGTGTAATGGTTAAAGCCATGGACTGCGGAATCGTAGTAAGCGAGTTCGTACTCCAGTCACGCTATTACGTTCACTTTCGGGCAAATACCCTTGGGAAATGTATGGATCCCCTTATCCTCCCAGCTATGGGTTAAATAGTACCACGACTGTTCTTCTAGGAGAATAGCTATGGCGTTAAATAACCTATAAAGGTTGATATGCCATTAAACAAAGAAACCAAACCAACCAATCAACTCTCTGAGCTCACTCTTGTACTTCGGTTGGTTCAAAACGAGTATTGTTAATTTTACATACTCTCCTGTCTTCTCGTTGAATGTTAAATGCTTGCGGGTGTTGACATAAAGTCATCCTTAGACAGCTTCTCCACAACTGTCTTGTTTTCACCGAACATAGTGTACAGAAGACGACTCCGAGTTCGATCAGGGATCTCAGATACTCCAGAATACCCATAAGAATTGATTAATATTTAGAATATTTGATTTTATCATTTCCAAGACTTGGAGGAGCATTATTAACCAAATCTAAGATAAATGTGTTACTGTGCCATTTATTTTAGGCTATCCAACTGTTGAGATAAAATGGATTCCTTCCAGCACGACGCCTGACTGCAACAGAAATGATTTACGTGTGTATGGAGTTAGGAAAAGAGAACCATTTGTCTCTCGTAACGTGGAGGGATGACAGTAAGACACAGAGGATGAGAGACAGATTCCAATTAAAATATTGTATAAACCAGATCTTGTAGAATTAAAAAAATTCTGGGTATGATTCCAACAATTTTTGAAAGCTTGGTTTAAATCGGGCCGAAAATGCCGTAGTCTTAGCGCTATTGACAGACATACAGACATTTGGTAAATTGTGAATCACACGCGCACGCGCACACAGAGGGTGCGATGGGCAAATTGTTATCATCTTAAATTAATTATTAATTAAGGATTAAACGAGAAACCAATAAAACTCTGTGTAACAACAAGAATGAGCTGAAGTCAAGAATAATAGCAGCATTTACTAGTTTAAACAAAGAGACTTTCAGAAAGGCTTGCAGGAGATTCCAAAGTTGTCCGGAAACCATTGTTGAAGCCACTGGCAATTTTTTTTTAAATAAATCGGAAATAAGTAAGGCTAGCGACCGTATTCGAGGTTGATCCAAAAGCTCCCTTTACAAAAGCTGCTACACCGTGGTGTAGGGAAAGGCGCTACTCCTTTCCTTGGATGGCTCCACTTTATCCTTGATAGTACCTTATATGCTGAGTGTTAAGCAAGGAGGTATCAAGTACCATCTGATGGGGAGGGGGTATGATTCGACTTGAGATTGAACCCCGGTCTCCCAGACCATCAGTGCTATTATCATTTTTGCGTAATTTAAACAGCTTATGAATCGTACCCCGTATATCTATAAATAAATTGGTGCACTCGTATGGTAATTGTTATCGACGTAATATTGAGATACGACGACCCGAGTTCAAACCCTGGACGGGGCTGTTTGTATTTCTAATAGCTCTATACCCTTGAGAAAAGTATACATCCAACTATTCTCCCTCCAGCTCCTGATAAACAGTTGGACAGACTAGGCTCCTTAAGTTTGGAATGGCGACCAGTCTATGAGAAGGTAAACTTGGAATACAAATCAGTTAAATTCTGCTTGAAAAATTGATCTTGTGTCCCATCCTGCTCGTTTGGATGGGTTGGTAAACCGACACACACACACACAGAGATATAGATTTTTTTGTTAGTCTAATAAGAGAAAAACAACTATTTTAAAATAGATAGGTCCGCAAATTAACGTCAATGTGGTATTTTAGGGTTTTATTATCTCGACACGTGTTTCGGACCTCGTGATCCATTAGTCTCTTGAAAATGACGTCTGAAACACGTTTCGAGATAATAAAGCCCTAAGATATCACTTTGAAATTCATTTGCGGACCTATATATATATATATATATATATGGGGGTTGAGCTCTCTGGCGAAGGAATTGTCGGCCGCCGCTAGCGTAATGCAAAGCTCTTCGAAAGAATTGAGCACTCTGGTAGCCGATTGGGTATAATAAAAAAAATGTAAACAAAGGCTACTGCTGCTGTTTCTAAAAATAAAAATACCTTAAAATTCCCTTAGCCAACGCGGTCTGCTTGGTGGCCGAGTGGTCTGAAACTTAGTCTAACGTAAAGTTGGACGGGTTTCGATCCCGGCTTCGAACGTCCTGCGTGTCTAGCCAAACTGAAGAGTTCTGAGAGAACGAAACAGTCTGTCTGTGGATGACAGACTATATATATATATATATATTGTTTCTGACGGTAAGTTAAATGCCTTTTGGCAATTAAAACTCTGAAGCTAAGTTAGGTTCATCATCAGGTTTATTAACCACCAGGAAAGAGTCGAAGTGAAAAGGGGTAAAATAAAGTTTGACAAACACGGGTATGAAATAATGTACAGAAACGTTGGAGGGGACTGGAAGCCTGTGTATTTAATGGATACAAAGCAGCTGATAGTTCTTCGATAAAAAGGAGGTTATTCAAAAGTAATAACGCTTGGAAATGAAGTGTAGAAATGATATTTAAGTAAGAGCCTATTCAACAAAAGAAGCAAAATTAAAGCTAATACGTGGTAAAAAATGATACGAGTAAATAAAATATGCAAGAGGGAAATACTACAAAATGTCAAATAACTACAGTACAGGGTGCAGAAGCAAAATTAGGAATATTCTTGTATAATAATAAACGACTCTATTATAAAACAAGATTAATTTTAATTTTGAAAAATAAACAACAAAATAAGAAGATAGACACAAAATATTGAATTTACTCAATAGAGTCACCATTTTTTCTACAATTGTATCAACACGCCTTCAAAACGATTTGTATGTCTTCAGACATTTTATTCTATTCCTCCTCAATAGCAGTATTAAGCGAACCAATATTTGGATGGGAAGTTACATTTGTTTTCTTTTCTAAAACGCCCCATATAACGTAATCAAGGGGGTTATGGTCTGGGCTTAAACCTTCTTTACTTGCAGTCCTCACAGTTTTCTCATGGACTTTCAATTCATTAACATGCTTTCTTATTGACGTTATGGGGTCCTTCTTAATCGCCGTTGCAAGATTATTTGAAAAGCCTACTTTTCGTTTTTGTCCAATCCACCATCATCCCTTTTCCTAAAAAAGCACTTTTTCTGTACTTTTTTTTTATTTGCTTTGTATACAGTAGACAAAGAAACTTTGGTTTGGTTTCGACGTTAAGCAAATCATAGATTCTTTGTCGTTTCTTTACTTGCTCATTCATATTGGATTTTAATATAAAAAAGTGTATGAATAATAGAGCTTATCATGAAAATTTAGATTTATCATGTTTTTTTTTTCAAAAACTGGACTAATCAGACTAAAAAAAACTTTTAAAAAGTATTCCATATTTTGCTTCCGCACCCTGTAGTTCTATGCTTAGTAGGGAGAAATGCAACATTTCTCATCTAGGATGCTCGAAATATTGGGCTGATAAGGAAGGATAACGGCTTCATGCTGGAGAAACTATGTCTCTTTTCTCGAAAAAATTGGTTTTAATTCTTAGACCAAAGAATCTCATACGGTAAAAGATATAATTCCTTCAAAATGCGCTGCAGTGATCTACAGGAAACGCCCAACTCTCTAGAACGTCTTCGTGTAGATGTTCTCGATTCTTCTGCAAGATTGTCGCGCACACATTTAATAGTTTTCTCAATTCTCGTTGCTCTCTCGTTCATCCTGTCGCAAGTTGGAAACAGAACTTTGCTCTTGAAAATATTCAATGACACTTTGGACGGTTGTTCTTGAAGGACTATTTTTGAGACTAAAATGGCTCTTAGTTTAAGCAAAATGGAATGCTTATTTCAAAATAAAATTGAACATTTTTTGTCCTTTGCGCTCAGTCGTATATTTCTCCATGATAAATCTTCCAAAAAATTCATAAGATATCACTGAAAGGAATAAAAATAGATTATAAAAATGTTATTTATTTTTAAAATGGTAAGGTATTTTGGGGCCACCCTGTATTACATAATTTGTCAAATTGATGAGAAACTCTACACAAATGTTTATTCTTATCAAACCCATTCATTTTTTTCTAATTCATTGTGATCCATTAATTGTTTTTATTTCCCAGAAGTTTCCGTGGCAAAATGACAAACGTGCTGGACTGCGAAAACGTAGTTTTCTTCCGATTTGTTTTAAGATTAAAGTTAAAAATAAAATAAAATAAATAAATAAACACCTACCGAATTAAAAACAATGTAAAAAAACAACAACTTTAAATTTGCATAATTCCTAAATTATGCAAATTGCGGGGGACTCAAAGATTGTCAAAGAAAAGTTGAGGAAAGGAAGAATTTGCCACTTAACCTCAGTGACAAAAGACAAACTCGTTGTTACAGAAACCCACTCAAGTTTATTTTCGATGTTACAAGTCTTTTTTGTTTTTTCAATCGGTCTCAAAAATAGGAAGATATCAGGTTGTTTTTGTTTTGTCGATGGAGGATAAATTCCTTTTTTATTAATCGTTGCCCATAAAAAGGTGGGTGGTCTCGCTTAAACTCCAAAATATACATCTTTTTCCCTTGGCATCTAAAATGCAATCTGAATTTCTTTTAATTTGCACATGATTGTCCATAGTCAACCACAAGAATTCACCCACCCCCCACGTTGTTGTTTGTCATAGATTCTCATGGACAAAGATTGAACCTTGATCTGCCAGATATCGATAACACCTACGCGAATGTCTGCCATCTTCGTTAAATTGCCGAGGGTGTTGTTGGGGAGGGCATTACCTAACACATAGTCCTGTTAGTGAGGCATAGAATAATCTGATTATATCCCCTGCACAGAATTAATTACAACCGCCTCCTAAAAAATGTAAAGAAACCTGGGTATGACACTAAATTGTCTGGTGGTGAGACTCCAGTTCTGGTGCTCTGGAGAGTGTGGAGTACCTCTTCATTGCCATTACTTTCAGGTCCACTCTGACCCGGAGTGGTAATACCTGTTCGAGTCCTATCAATAGGTCAAAGAGATCGGGTTGCAAATTATTTGTATTAGGTTTGGTTGTTTGGGATTCATGGCATATCAGCCTTTGTAGGTTATTTAACGCCAAATCCATTTTTATGCAAATAGTCAGTTCTATTTCAAACAATTCAGTTTAGCATGAGTACACAGTTTAATTTTCCAAAATATTTTTTATTTCAAGCTATTCAATTCATTCAAACAGTTCTAATTCAGCTAATTAAGTTTAGTACAAGTACAGATTTTGTTTACACACAGTTAAATGTCAAAACAGTTCTATATTAAACAATTCAGTTTAGTACTTGTATTAGATAGGAATACTTAATACCATTTAACCATGTGCAAAAACCTCTTAAGAAACTATTAAAAAAATGTCAATATGAATGTACAATGTACGCTATTCTCTCATTTCTAGGTATAAAATAACATCATATTCGTTAACATGCCGTTAAAATCAATCACAGAGCAGTTTATTAATTTGCCTTTCAGTTGGTTTTGCAATTTCCTTCCTTAAAACAAAAGTAATATTACCGTAAATGAAATATTTATCACAACAACTCAAACATCAGAGAAACCTAAGATTATGATTATGATATTTCCAACCAGAATAAATTGACACACTTCTTGTTATGCATATTTAATGTACAATAAGAAGAAGATCTATATTTAATGAACGATGCAAAGGGTTTTTGAAAGTTTCTGGAATTCGGATGAATTTTTGGTTTTAATGTCTTTCATTGACAAGAGTTGGTTTTTCTTATAATAGTTGGAAGAAAAAAAAAACGTTGACGTACAGAACAAAGTAAAAAAAAAAGGTGCACGATATCAGTTGCTAGAACTACTTTATAAATAAAGAGATGTCTTAAAAATAGAAACTGTTACTGAATTGTTCTTGTTCACATCATCATCATCATTATTATATATATATATATATATATATATATATATATATATATATATATATAAGAAGGTGTACGGGCAAAGAACCTACAAGCGACATTAATATTTGTCGACTTTACCAAGGCTTTCGACTCCATTCACAGAGGAAAAATGGAACAAATACTACTAGCGTACGGCATACCTAAAGAAACCGTAGCGGCAATAACGATTCTCTATAGAAACACTAAAGTAAAAGTACGATCACCAGATGGAGACACAGAATACTTCGACATTGTAGCAGGAGTACTACAAGGGGACACGCTGGCTCTGTACCTCTTTATCATTTGTCTAGACTACGTACTTAGAACATCGATTGACAAAATCAAAGAGAATGGCTTCGAACTGACGAAGAAAAGAAGCAGAAGATACCCCGCAACAACAATTACCGACGCCGACTACGCCGATGACATAGCGATACTGGCAAATACACCTGACCAAGCCGAAACACTTCTGCATAGTTTGGAACGAGCAGCAGCAAGCATAGGCCTCCATGTTAATGCACACAAAACGGAATATATGTGCTATAACCAAACGGGGGACATCTCCACTCTAGAAGGAACCCCTCTTAAACTAGTAGACAAATTCACGTACCTAGGAAGCAGCGTCGAATCAACCGAAAAGGACATCGAAACGAGGTTAACGAAAGCATGGACAGCTATCAATAGGCTATCGACTATATGGAAATCAGACCTAACCGATAAAATGAAACGCAGTTTCTTCCAGGCAGCGGTCACATCGATACTGCTATATGGATGCACTACATGGACGCTAACAAAACGGCTGGAGAAGAAACTAGATGGCAATTACACAAGAATGCTGCGTGCAATCCTGAACAAGTCCTGGCAGCAACACCCCACAAGACACCAACTGTACGGCCACCTGCCCCCTATCACGAAAACTATTCAAATTAGACGAACCAGACATGCAGGACATTGCTGGAGAAGCAGAGATGAACTCATAAGAGATGTAGTCTTATGGATCCCCACACATGGCCGTGCAAAAGCAGGACGACCAGCACGAACGTACATTCAGCAGCTATGTGAGGATACAGGTTGTTGTCCTGAAGACCTACCAAGGGCGATGAACGATAGGGAGGAGTGGCGAAAGAGGGTCAGGGATATCCGTGCTGCCAGCACGATATGATGATGATGATGATATATATATATATATATATATATATATGATAAATTGTCACTAAAGGTTTCACGGCTCTATTTTGATCGTTTGATGATCACCATAGAGATGTGGAGCTTTTAGTAATGATTTGTGTATATTTTTACTATACTCGTTTTTAATATATATATATATATATATATACTGATAATCCAGTATCCAAATTAGAAAATTTATACAAAAGCAGAACACAGGCAGCAGAAAAAATCCTTTGATCTGATTTTTTTTTTTTTTTTTAATTTTTTAACTTCTGAACTATTTCCGACTGCAGTGAGAGAGGTTTCCGCATAGTTTGATAAAGCGAAAGAAAAAAATAGTTCAACATACTCGAAACATGACTACGGACCAAGCGTTCGACTATACGACAGGAAAAAAATCGCTGCGTATCCTATTTTTGATTTCTACTAGTTAAAGGTACTTGATATTTAGATGGCTTTTTTCTCCTTTTTTTCTTTTTTGCTTGTTTTTTAAAGTGTGAAAAACTTACGTGATGCAGCAAATTAGCGCAAAAAGAGTATAAGATTAGACATGACTGGGAGGGAAAGGTGATCCAATGAAAATTGTGCAAGAATTAAAATTTGATCATACGAACAAATGGTATATGCACAATCCAAAATTCGTGCTGGAGAACGAGAGACACAAAATTCTATGGAATTTTGAGATACAAACAGATCACCTAATCTCGGCCAGACGACCAGACCTAGTAATAGACTACAAAAAAAAAAAAAGAGAGAACTTGCCGAATAGCGGACTTTGTTGTCCCAGCTGACCAGAGAGTGAAATTAAAAGAAAGCAAAAAGAGAGACAAGTACTTAGACCTTGCCAGAGAACAAAAAAATATGGAAGGTGACGGTGATACCAACTGTAATTGGTGCTCTTGTGACAATCTCCAAAGAATTGGTAAATGGACTGGAAGACTTAGAAATCAGAAGACAAGTGGAGACCATCCAGACTGCTGCAATATTAAGATCGGACAGAAAACTGAGAAGAGTCCTGGAGACTTGATGAGACATTGTCTCTCAAATTCCAGGGAAAGTCCATCAGCTAACACTGGTGTTAAAAACTCTCAAGTAGTAACTTAATAATAATAATAATAATAATCCTTAGTAAACAATTATAACTTCAAATATAAGGAGTTTTAGATGGGGTTTTTACCCCTCTGCAGATGATATAGTCGGCGTATTCTGAGTAATGGCATTGAAGAGGTATATTGATACAAATAATGTGAATTGTTTGAAATGGAACTGTTTTTGACATTGAAACTGTACTTACACTAAACTGAATTGTTTAATATAGAACTGTTTTGACATTCAACTGTGTAAACAAAATCTATACTTATATTAAACTGAATTGGCTGAATTAGAACTGTTTGAATAAACTGAATAGCTTGAAATAGAAATGTTTTTGACAAACTGTGTACTCATGCTAAACTGAATTGTTTGAAATAGAACTGATTATTTGTATAAAATGGATTTGGCGTTAAATAACCTACAAAGACTGATATGCCATTAAATCCAAACAATCCAACCAAACCAAAACAAATAATGTGTACACAGATATATGGTGTCAAAGTATTCCTCTCTTGCACAAATAATTTCAGAAAGATCTATTTGACCAATTTGAATAGGACCTTAACAAGTAATACCATTCCAGATCAGAATTGATTTGGGAGTAATGGTATTGAAGAGGTACTTCACATTCTGGAGCCTCAACACCAGATGCAGCTTTGGCTCATTTTGGGACGGAGTGGTCTTCGCCCTCTGCAGTTGATACAGTCGGTGTATTCTAAGCCATTACGGTTGGATTTCCGATTCCTGTGTTCCTATCTGTAATTGATGAAAATCTCAGATTGTTTTATTGCAGAAAACACAACTCAAATAAAACCATTTTGCTTACTCAAAAGTGGACATAATTTTATCCAAATTAATTTTTTAAAATAAACTTTAAAAGTCAAACTAGACAAAATGGACGTCAAGAGATGAGTTTTATTCATCAATTAAGATTAGATTAATTGTAGCCTATGATCAGAAGTATGAGGCAACCTGTGAGAATCAAACTCACTAAAAATCCCCTACTAGACAATCTAATCATGACACCACTAGAGACGCCAAAAATTTATTAAGCTTTGTTTAGTTTGGCGCACAAGCCTCAATTTGCTCATGGTACCAACTGTTTCAAAATGGTCTTCCATCTAAGTATTGAGAAGGCTCATAACTACTTAACTTTCGAGAGCCGGTGCTTTTCGTTTGGCTTGACTATAGTTATTTACAAAGTTCTGCTTAGATATGGCACACAGGCCACACTTTGTTACAGTATCCACTATTAGTCTTCTATCATCGTTGCTTAACTTCGGTGATCTAGCGGGAACCGATGCTTTCAGTGTGACTTGACCGCAAATCTTTAATGGTTTGAGTTTTAAAAGAAAACAAATATATCTTTGAAGAAAGAAGGCCCAGTAAACCTCCTGGCGATAACCGACTATATTGGTAGGTTGTTGGAAATCTTCAAAACCTAGACAATTGTTTCATAGTTGTACAAAACAGGTTGTTCGCGTTAAGTTTTCTAATTTGGATGCCAAATGAATCTGTTATTAATTGACGTGGTTTTCTCGAATATATATGTGCGTGTGGGTTAATGTTTATTGAGATTTTCGTTTATAAGTTGTAAAAAGCAGTTTTAAAAATATTATAATGAATAGAAACATATGTTTAGTTATTCCTTGAAAGCTTAATGTGTCCAATACAAAGAGAGAAAAGAATATAGTAATAGAGAAGAGAACAGAGACTACAAAAAAAAACAATTGGAAAAGGAATGAGGATGGTAACAGTGAAAGAAAGAAAGAAAGAAAGAAAGAAAGAAAGACCAAAGGTTACAAACGAGTGTGAAAGACATTTCCACACATAAATTGAGAGATAGGAATAGTGGGAAAAAATGAAAGGGACGATCAGGTTTAGTGGTGAAGACAGAATAGAAAGAAAAAAGGAAATAGTAGCAATCATTATCATGTATTACTAGTTGGAAGGTGGCATGCTTAGCTTAACGGTTATTTTCGTAGGAAAAAGAATCGGTGACCCGATTTCAAATACTCGACGAAACTGTTTGGTTTGGTTTGGTTTGGTTTGATTTTATGGCATATCAACTATTGTAGGTTATTTAATGCCAAACCATCTTTATACATATATACTAAATATATATGATTTGGTTTGGTTAGATTTTATGGCATATCAACCATTGTAATTTAATGACAAAACCTCTTTATATATATATATATATATATATATATATATATATATATATATATATGATTTGGAAACACATTTTTCGATAACATATATACATATATTTATGTATATTATTTCATACATATATATTGAATATATGAGATTTGGTTTTGTTGGGGTTTATGGCATTGTCGGTTATTTAATGCCAAATCATCTTTATAAATATATATTAAGAATATGAGATTTGGTTGGGTTAGGTTTTATGGCATATCAACTATTGCAGGTTATTTAATGTCAAGTCCTGTTTATACATATATATCAAATATATAAAATTTGGTTTGGTGTGGTTTGGTTTGGTTTGGTTTGATAGCATATCAACCATTGTAGGTTATTTAATGCCAAATCCTGTTTATACATAAAAATCAAATATATATATGATTTGAAAACACATTTTTTCGATAACATTTTTCAACGAGCCTGAGCACATTTCTTTTTGCACACAGTTAAATGTTTTCAAGTATTTCAATCTAACACAAATAATTCTATTTACTATTAATCATTTGTTTGCCCACAGTAAAATGGTTTCACGTATTGCTATGTAACAGTTAGATCTAAACATTAGTCATTTATTTACACGCGTTTTTATAGATATACATGATACGTCAGATATTAGTTTGAAGGTAATTTCATTTTCTTTATTGAGTTAGAACTCATTTGTACACTAGTATTTCTGTTGTATCTACACCGTTAAATGGCTTCAATTATTGCGATCTTACACTAATGATTCTATTCAATATCAATCGTTTTTTGCACTCAGCAAAGTGGTTACAAGTATTGCTATTAACACTTGTTATTTTATTCAACATTATTCATTCATTTGCACACAGTCAAATGGTTCCAAGTATTGCTATGTTATACCAATCCTTCAATTTAAGCCCACAGTTAAAAAATATTGTTATTTAACACTAATTATTCTATTTAACATTATTCATTCATTTTCACACATTTGAATGGTTCAACTATGTATCACAAACAATTCATTTAAACACCAATCATTTGTTTATATACTTAAATGATCAAACAGTTCTATTTTGAACAATTCAATTTGGCATAAGTCATTTGTTTGCGCACACTTTAAATATCAAACAGTTCTGTTCGACCCATAGATCGGACCCTATCAGGTACAACTACTCCGGGTCAGAGTGAACTTTAAAGCAAAGACAATGAAGAAATACTCCGCGATACCCAAAGCTCCAAGACTGAAGCCTCGTCATCAGATAGTTTGATGTCATTGGGGAAAATAGTTTGAACAGTTGATTAGACGAGACCAGTTGAAGAGATAAAACGTAATTTTCCATCAGTAGTCCGCTGCTCCTGACCTGGTCAATAATCTAAATAAATAAAATAAATATACACACGGAAGCAGCTGGTTATTTATTCTTCCTAGCTAGAGATGTCTATTTCTCACAATGAAACAACGAGGCCTTCAGTGAAAGAGAGGATTTGGACCACCATCATCAAACACTGTGTGGGAGGTACAGAAAATCATCAGCCATCGAACAGTAGCAAAGTACTATCTATTAGTAGGGTAGACTGGGTTATTTAACCTCAGTAAGGACACTAATCTAGGAGAAGGAAAATTAAAATCAGTGGTCATCGTCGCACTGACAAAACGAGTTTCCCTAACTCTCTCTCTCTCTCTCTCTCTCTCTCTCTCTCTCGATCATCCATGTTTGTATGTTTGCTTTTTAGCTATAGTTAGCATTTACAGAATCAGAAAAATAAAGCAAAAGTTACAGTACTACAGAAATAGTGTTATATTTTGACCTTCGACCCGGCCCAGAAATACTATTCCAAGGTGATACACCGGAAGGAAGTGACACATTCCAATGGCCAGTAATCGAAAGAGATCGCGTGGGCGGATTAAGGCTTATGATATGGGACAAGGTGAAGGTCCCATTGTGCCACTACAGAGATGCACCGGAAGAGAGTAACCTCTGAACTGCATGACAGTTATTTCCGCTTGATGACGATTAAACATTCGATTTCAAAGATCCAGTGGGCGATCGTGTGGGCGTTGAATTATTATATAATTGAGTTGAGTTGGGTGCCAAAGAGTTACCAGTAGAATTCCAGACAGCTAGAGACCAGATGTGGTAGGGAAGGCCACACCCGACCGAGGGGGCCCTCAGAAAAACCCCGATGGAGTGGACCCCAACATCAAGAGAACAAGAAAGACTCAACCTGACGGTCATAACAGTGGGGTCAAAATATGAAGTTTATGTTCGGTCTCACAGCACCCTCTCACATGCAAACCTTGAACAACCCTTTCGAACCCTTGCAATAAAGTGAGAGGTAAATATGATTGTAAAGAAGTCTTCTTGCGTCGTTTCTTCCTGCGTCCTTCATCATTGCATCTGTTATCATTGCGTCGGTATGTACCCAGCATATATATGTATATTTCTGCATGAATCAGAAGATGACTATATAACAATAGTTCGAAGAAAACAAGAGAGTGTACTAGAGAGCAGTTAGCTGGGATAGGTGCCGTTAAGAGGAAAGCTAATGCATTAAAAATCAATTGTGTAACCCTTACAAACTATGTAATATGAGCGTCTTACCAGGATGTAAACAGGGAATAAAATCCACTTGCATAGTAAAAATTAACTTAAAAACACAGAATTTGTAAGAGCACACAGGCACTACACTGATCCTTGAAAGAGGGTTAGAGAGCTTCGATCTTAAACAAAAGAGCCTAGCCATATCCTGTACATTTTTATGGGCGCTATGCTAGCTGTATAATAATTTTTCATAGTTTAAGTCGCTTTTCGATTCATTGATTGATTTTAACGGCATGTCAAACAGTCTAGAGTTATTTTTTGTCTAGAGGTTTGGGAATTGTGTTGATTAGGCATTAATATTTACTTTTTTTTATTAAGTGTTTTTTTTTCCAAACAGTCATATGATATCAAGTATTCCTATCTTATACAAACAGGTGCACACAGGTGCAGGGTTTCAAGTATTCCTATCAAATAGTTATAATTATATGGTTTCAAGTAGTAATTTCTGTTTAATTATAATCATTTGTTTGCACAAGATTATATATTTTCAAGTTACTAATAATAATAATCCTTAGTAAACGATTACTGCTTCAAGTAACAATTCGTATTACAAATAATCTACAGTTATATGGCTTCAAGTATTCTTGTGGAATACGAATAATTTTTAAACTGATCTATTTGACCCATAGAAATGATGCTAACAGGTACGACCACACCGGGTAAGAGTGGACCTGGGAGTAATGAAGGATCATTCCACAGTCACCGAAGATCTAGAACTAGAGCCTCACCATCAGCTTAGTGTCCTACCCAGGACATAATTTTGGTGGGGAGGGGGTTTTACTCCTGATAGGAGATACAGTCAGTGTAGTCTAAACCCAGTTGACAGAGTGCGTTGCACTTCGAGATGTTTTGGGCATTTATTTTATTCTTCAATTCTCCAGTGACATGCCATTTACCATGACGGTAGAATCAAACAATAACCTCGTCTGAAGAATTGGGTCACTTTTTTTCCCTGTAATACCAAGAAAAAATGTAAATGAACCCTAAACAAAATGCAACCAATTCCATGTTCTGCATTTGGTTTTAATATTGTAACTCATTATTATTTCTGTTTATGAACAATTACTTTGAAAAATATTCCGTCGCAAGAAAGAGAATTGTTTGGCCTTGCAAATTGTCGACCAGATTCTAACTGCTTCCAGGAACTTCATCTGGTAACAATCTGAACAATACGAGATGACCTGCTTTCTTAAATATGGTAAAGGGACAGGGGACTCGATTTAGCAATGAATATCTTATTGTCAACATGTTTTGTCATGTTCGTAAAATGGCAAGAATCTATTTACTTATACTGCGTTAGATTTTATCAGAACGTGGTCCTGTATAACAATGTCGAAATATGGCCAAGTTAAATTAATGAATTAAAATTCTAATTAAAAAATTATAGATTTAGAATATAATTAATTTCTAATGAAGAAAGACAGGAAAGATTAACTAAAAACTAATAATTCATAGACTATTGCACCTTATAGTAATATAGTACATGAAAAAGCAAAAAAATAGCTTCGTAATAATAGAAGTAAGGAATAAATAAATAAATATATATATATATATATATATATATATATATATATATATATATATATATATATATATATATATATATAGAGAGAGAGAGAGAGAGAGAGAGGTAAATCTAAGTTAGGGTAGCCAGAGTCAACGATACTTGGTGACAGTCGGTTTCTCGGTTATGCGATTATCAGACCAAGGAGAAATTGATAGTCACCAAGCACCTATGACTCTGTCAACATTACACAAACTTAGATCTACATATTGCTCTCTCGCCGATATTGGGAACTCTTTATCTTCAGATATAACAAACTACATTATTAATTATATATATATATATATATATATGTGTGTGTGTGTGTGTGTGTGTGTGTGTGTGTGTGTGTGTGTGTGTGTGTGTGTGTGTGTGTGTGTGTGTTTTAGACGAACTGTGAAGCCGTTGGGTTTTCGTTTGGAACATCGGTTAGTGATGATATTTATGCTTTTTCATTGCCTGAGATTACAGGAACAATCAAGGATTTTGAATTGGAGGAGTATTCAAATTAAGTTAGTTCGCCAACTCTTGTAAATACCAATGTAAGTTCGCCTTTTCAATTTTAGGATAGAGAAACTACTTTTTTTATTTAACAGTTTAAGTCTTGAAAAAAATTCCAGAAACTTAGTTCTCAGAACCACAAAAATGGACTAACTACCTTGCTATGTTGATTACAATGGAATTCAATTTTTCTTGCGTAATGTTCCAGCTTAAAATTCTCAAAGCCCAAATCCAAATCGACATTATGTTCAAAAACAAGGAACAATATTATATATATATATATATATATATATATATGTATGTATATATAAGTAAAAAGTAAAGTTGGTGACCAGAGTCAAGGGTGACCCAAAGGCTCTAGTTACTACACCG
>OY757925.1:58029625-58209625 GCA_963585895.1 Sepioteuthis lessoniana | reverse complement strand
GAAGCAGGGACGAGCTCATAAGTGATGTACTCCTATGGATCCCCACATATGGCCGAGCTAAAGCAGGACGACCAGCTGGAACATACATACAGCAGCTATGTGAGGTTACAGGATGTAGCCCTGAAGACCTGCCAGAGGCGATGAACGATAGGGTGAAGTGGCAAGAGAGGGTCAGGGATATCCGTGCTAGCGGCACGACATAATATATATATATATATATATATATATATATATATATATATATATATATATGAGGTTCATTCAAAACGTTCTAAGCCACATCCAGAAAGAAATGGTGTAGTCGAACATTTTTGCCGAGGCAACACACAACTTCTTATAAAATTAGGGGAAAAAATATTTCAGATTCCCGTTTTAATTTCTGTGCTAGTAAGGCTCATACAAAATGAGAGATGTACAACAAATCTACAATTTCAGATCAGGATTAGAACTTTTTGAACAGCCTTCGTGTGGGTATATATATATATATATATATATATATATATATCAGCATCATCATCATCACCAAGTCATGCTGATAGCACGAAGTTCCCTGACACACTATCTATCTATCTATCTATCTATCTATCTATCCGCCCCAATTGTCCATTGTTCTTGGCAAGTTTTCTTGACTGCATCCAGTGTCTTCACAGACCTAATGTATGTAAGGTCATGTGGGCTGATCAAAACTAACGCGTCCATGTGTATGAGTTCATAAGAGAACGTCGCTAATGACTTCGTCCTTACTTTACCAGCAATGCACTGGTCTTGTTCGTCTTACTTTGTGAGATGAGAGATTGTTGGCCGTACAACTGCTGTTTTGTGGAGCGCTACTTTTAATATGTATAATTTCTTTTTTCACTCTTAAACGGGGGTATAGTGGTTAACGTGCTGGATTGCGACATCGAAATTAGTGAGTTCGAAATCCACTCATGTTATTACATTCACTTTCGAAAAGCACGACCCTCTTTATCACGATAGAAGGTCATTTAATGTCAAATCCGCTTTATATATATATATATTAGATATATATGATTAAACGAGCCTGAGCTCATTCTTTTGCACACAGTTAAAGGATTCCAATCATTGCTATTTATCACTAACAAGTCAATCAAACTTCAGTTATTTATTTACCCACTGTTAATTGATAAACAGTTCTATTCCTAACAATTCAATTTAGCATATCATTTGTTTGCACAGTTTAAATGTCAAATAGTTCTATTCGACCCATAGATGGGACTCAGTTTGGTACTACCACTCCAGGCCAAAGTGGACCTGGGAGCAATGGCAACAAAGGGATACTCCACATTCTCCAAAGCTCCAGGGCTCTTGCCTCACCAGCAGATTGCTTAGTGTCATGTCCAGGACACTCGTTGAGGTAGGAGTTTTACCCTTCTGCAGAGATGGATTCGATGTATTCTACAGCCTCAGTCGATACCGAAGATCAATCCCAGTTCGAGTCATACCAAAGACTCAAAAAATGGTACTTGATGTCTCCTTGCTTAACACTCGGCATTATAAGGTACGTATTAGGGACAAGTGGAGCAATCCAGGGAAAGGAGTTGCGTCCTCCCCTACACCTTGGTGTAGAAGCTATTGAAAAAGGAGCTTTCAGGTCACCCTCAACTACAGTCAGCCAAATATATATATATATACATATATATATATTACAAAAATATTAAGGGTTTATTGTAATATATTGTTATGGGGACATATCCTACCATACCCCAAAGATGAACTCGTCCAACCTAAACATATTCTCCGAGCTTAGCTCGCCCGGGGAGACAACTTCTCGACACGTACGTCTTCCCTCTGATCCTTTACCGATTGGCTGTACTTCCTCTGCCTAAGGCACGTCGGTTGGCACTGCAACAATCCCTCTCCAGATTGCTCTGGGGAGGTGCAAGGCCGATGGTCCGTAGGCAGGTCTGTATCCAACGTACACGCAACGGGGGTCTGGGTATGCCTGATCTGGAGAGCCACTGGCTTGCTGAAAGACTTGCATATCTGGGCCAGTCCTTGACGGGGGACGCAGTGTGGAGACGAAAGGCGAGTCGGACTTTTCCTCGCCTCCAGTCAGACCCAAAGGTTGAAGGTCGACGTAAGCCTTTGGGCGAAGCACTGTTTGTCCGCGAGTGCCGAAAGGCCCTTCGTAACCTTCTTGGGTCCAGTGACCTTTCAGCTATATCGGGAATTAGTGGTGGGTTCCGCTTCTGATCCTCTTAGCGAGCGGCGAGGCTGGACGGCGGAGGAGATCCGCTCTCACTGGAATTGGGCGCCAGGCTCGAGCTTCTTGAACAACTCCGAGTTCTCGCTCACCTGGCGACTTGCACGGAATGCGTTACCCCTTCTCGGCTTGAACTACAAAGCGGGCCTGGCAGACATGCCTGATTGCCCTCGCTGCAGCAGTGGCTTAGAAGAAACGGCTGAGCAGGCCTTCTACTTCTGCGAGCGAGTTCGCCCGTTTTGGGATCACGTCGGGGAGTGGACGGCTCGCATCGAACCCAAGCAGCTCGTGCTGCTCGACGTTGGTTACGTCGTGGACAACGTTCTTCCTCCGTTTCAGGGTGAGAAGCGTGTGGTGTTTCTCACGATCCTGGCTGTAGCTCGAATGGTGATTTGGACTACGCGAAAGAAGGGATTGTATGACGATGCAAACTTTTCTCATCGTGATCTGGTTCTGTACTTTAGGTATTCGCTTAGGGTCAAAATCAGATGCGATAGAAAACGCTTGGATCGCATAACATTCAACAGAAGGTGGGTGAATGCAGCGAGCCTGGTCGTAAGAAAGGGGGCAACGTTGGAGTCATCCTTCCCTCCTCTGCCCGCTCATGGCGTCTACGGTACGGGTCCTTCGGGACCCCACCCCCGGTAAGTAGGCAAAGGTTTTTTTCCCTTGTAACCTAGTTAGCAGTATGTTGTCAGTCATTGTCCCCGTCACCTAGTCATTAGTTCTCAAGATCTTCCCCATCCCCATTATTTTTGTACCTTAACCCGTATCCCAGCCCGCTTTTACTGAAGATCTTGAACATTCATATGTATAAAAAATCATATTACCTGTTTGAATCAATCCATACCGCGCCCGACCCCTTATTTCCTTTTACCCCTGTAGATTAGGATCCCTGCCCCACCTAGGGTAGGTCCGGCTTGTTTTCGGTTCTTTTCGCCCCGGAAAACAGTCGGCCTCCAATTTTATAGACGTGGGGATAGGAGGGCAACCAAACGGGGGATTTTTCCTTTGTTTCTGTATATATTTCGGGTTTTTTTCTCCCATCCCCATCATATGAATTCATTTGTAAAAATCTCAATTTGTAAATAAAATCATGCATCACTCTCGGGGTTTTAAGTAGGCCTTTCTTCATCGAGCAAATGTGGTATTTTGGTGGCAGCAGCGCGCATGGCGACGGATGAATGACTATATATTGTATTGTTGAATGGGTCGGCGAATGTGGCTAGCTAGATCCCACTAGTTAAAACATAGTTATTGCAAGACCGCACCCTTCCCCTTCCCCACAAAACTTAAGGCCTTGTGCCTTCCTGTAATTTGCAGGAAATAAAGGAGACAACTTCTCGTTCCTTACGAGACATTTGACAGACGGACTGCAAGCCGAGCACGGCTAGTACTTCCTTTGTATGACTTCCTTTATCTGCTAATACAATAACGTTTACCTATCACCTGTTGTTTCAGTTGTTCTTCCATCGGTCTTATCTGAAGACCACAACATATATATATATATATATGTGTGGCAGCAACCATTTTGAGTCTAATGCGGAACAAACGCTTTTCCGTGACAGTCTTGATTCTACTAACCTTTGCCTGCAAACTCGATTATCCTCTCTCTATCTTCTGCCAGTTTTTTCCCTAATATGATTGTTATTTCTTGGGCCCCATTCTTCTAACTTTTTGCATGATTTGTTATCTTACTTTCGTTGATAATTTATCTCTTATCTCTTACCTTGCTATCCTATGCTCTGTGACCCATGTTAATCTCTTTTTATCTCTTTAAGTTATTCCTTGCATTTCCCTTTCCAATGATCTCTGTATGTCTAGATTTTATTTTATTAGGGATTTTGTTAATCTCCATTTTTCTTTATTTCATGGCTAGTATTACACAATGATTGCATATTTTACACGTAAAACATTTGGACGAGGTGTTCGTCATTATCTCTCTATGTTTTAAAATTAATTTTCTTTATTTCTCTCTATTTAATATCTATTCTATGTAGTGCTCTTTAATATCTTACTGAGGTTCATTTTCTATTTTTCTTACAGTTCGTTCCCTAGAATAATGGTAATCATTCTCACTTTACACGTGAGAGATGAATATATTTTTCTTATTGTTTTCATAATCTTACAGTTGAACATTATTTCTTGATTTACTTATGTTCATTTTCAAACATTAAACATTTCCACATCTGTTTGTCTGTGTGTAAGTAAAACCGTATATTGTCAAATACAAACTGTACGTTACAAAAAGTTTCCCGCCTAACTGGTGACCTTTAGATGAGTTAGATGCTTTGTTTGTTTGTTTTTTATTCATTTATGAAAACTTTTTTAAAATTTCTTAAATTTAAGGGTTAAATTTTAAGTTTTAATTATTCTTTTTAGTTGTACTAGAATAGAAACCGTTTTTCATACATATCGTTATTTTCTTTTCAAGATCTAGACACATGAAAATAATTTCCTTTTTCCACCTATTTATTTCTTATGTCAGATTGAAAGCAGTCATGTTAGCAACCCCCAACAGATTTGAATGTCTTGAAATTTGACACCTGCAGTATAACATTTTGTGAGGTCGTTTTCCATCAAGGGCTTACTAAAATAGTGTTCTCGAATACCTGACGCAATTTTTCTTTTTTCTTTCTTTTTTTATTTTTTTATTTTTTTGCATTGGACACTCTTCTAGTTTGTTGGGATTGGTGAGAAAGCCTCCCAGAATGTCACTTTATGTCCTGTATTTATGGATGATGCTGGCCAAACAAACCAGATTGAGACAAGGAGATTAAAAACAATCAGGTTTAGTTAGTTGGTTGACCAGTTAAATAAGTACAACAACAACAACAACAAAGAATGAAAGAAATTCAATCTTATGCATATATTGTGACAGTTGCTGGTTTGGCCAATGGAAATAATTAGAATTTTATCTTTTTATATCAAAGTGAAAATACAAGTGCACTTTTCTTTTTTGTTTAATGAGTTTCTCTGATTTTATCATCTGCTGCTTTGTTATAGAAAGAAAAAAAAAAAGAAAAGAAGAAAAAATTCTGAGCAAACAGCAACGAAAACAAAATCTTTTAATCAGAGTTTGAAAATCGGAACGTGGCGTAATGACTATCGTTCTGATCTGCGACATTACTATAAGTAAAATCGAACTCCAGTCGGGTTAAGACATTCATATTCAGACAATTACCCTTGGAGAAAAGTATGAACCTCCTTATCCCTCGCCAAGCAATGGGTTAAATTGTACCACTTCTGCTCTTCTACAAGTTTGGGCATTTAACCCTTGAATTTAAGAAATTTTTAAAAAAGTTTTCATAAATAAAAAGAGCATTTTAAATCATCTGAAAATCACCAGCTAAGCGGGAAACTCTCAAAGGTTGATATGTTATTCAACAAAACCATCGCCCTAAATTTATTCATTGTTTTTTTTTTTTTTTTATTATCATTTTCTCAAACGGAAATCCTCACTTGTATAAAGGCTGTTTTTAGATTATATCCCTTTTCAAGTATAAAGTACAATCACTTTTAAATAAATCCTTATTAGTAGGGTAAAATCCCTGTTTACTATTTGAAGTCTATCTTTGTGAATCCGTTTTAAGACCGTCTATATACGTAGTCGTGTCATGGATATGACATTAAACTATCTGATAGTGAGGCTCAAATCCTAGAACTTTGGAATATCCATTCATTTTGACCAGGATTCCATCTAGGGCTTAAATAGAACTGTTTAACCATTTAACTGTATAAGCAAATGAGTGACGTTATTCTGAATTATTTGTGTTAGGCTTCTTAATCTGAGAATTAATTTTTTTTTATTTATTGCGGACTTTTTGTCCTCACCTTGGTAGTTTTTGTGTTGTTTCCTCTTCACTACGTTTCGGCCAAATTTCACCTCTAGCCTTCTTCAGGTGATTAACCGCGACCTCGGATAGGAATGCTGAGTCTTGTCTGAATGTCTGAAACTGTGCGAGCGCGTGAGAGTGAAAGCTGCCGAACTGGGAGCGAGAACGTAAGAGAAAGAAAGCTTTCGAAGTCGCAAACTATGTAAGTAACCATGACACGTGACCGGCAAACGCAAGATCTATTTTTGCGCGGGACAAAATCAAAATGCACCGACGTAGTTGAAAGCACATGGCATGTAACTATTCTGTCCAATCAGGTTCCCGAAACTATTCAATTTACTGACGTCTCACCACTTTTGTTTCGGGAAGAAGTGTGTCTTGGATCCTATTTTTAGAATTTTTTCTGCTCCACATGGTCATCGTCGGCCATTCAAAAAATATAGGAGTGTAAATCCTATCGGTTAATTAGTATCACTGCTGTTCTACAAGGATGGCTTTGGCATTAAATAACCCACAAAGATTGATATGCGATTAAAACAACGAAACCAAGCCAAACGACATCTAAAAAAGAAATGGTTATGAACCAATGAATCTTATTTTAAAAAAAATGCTAAAATAGATTCCATTGTAAATGGGATTATTTATATATTGTTAGGCATTTTTGTTTATCCGTTTGAGATCGGCTGCAATTCATGTTATCCTCAACTCTTCAGTAAGAATTTTTCTTTCTTCTCGTAAGCAGCATCCACCTGATATAGTTCAAGCCGTCACCAGACGTATATTCATGAGTAGATTCTCTTTGAGGTTAGTGTCTGAATGTGGTCCCCAGCCACATTCATATTTGAATTCAGAATTTTCTTTCTCCAAGACTAGTTGCTATACGAAGGCTAAAGAGCCGGGTCTGCCTAACTATCTGCAGAAGGGTGTATATTGATCCAAGCCTCCTCAAGCTTATTAAACAGTGAGACACAAACAGCATTGTCCAGGATTTGAACTCGCATCGCCATATCCATTTTAAACAACAATCACCGTTAGGCCACGCGCCTTTATCAATTCAGTAAGAATGGCTTAACAAAACCGGACACATATCCCAAAGTTAAAATAGTCAACCTTCTAACAGCTTTAACCAAACTGCAAATATTTTCAACTGTTTCAGCATCACTTTCAACTGGTTTTCTTCATTTCTTAAAGTGGTGATGCCAAAAACCTTGGCATGGACCATTGCATCATATCCATAATCTTTCAGCATCTCAAAGATTTCCAAATAAGGTTTGCCTAGTTTTTGATCAAATTAAATGCAAGCTTTTTGTTCAATATCTTCTGGCATGAAATACCCACAAATCACAAAGCTAAAACAGTCAATATTCTACCAGACTGCAAACATTTTCGACTGTTTCAGCATTTCTACTGATTGAGGGCTCCCTTGATGCTCATCACTTTGAGTTTTGACTAGATTTCATCAAAATGAAATTCACACTCTTCAGTATTTTCTAGTATGAGCAGATGTGATATACTGAAAAGATTTGGTTGTTTTTTATGGCATATCAACACTTGTGGGTTATTTAGTGCTAAATCATGTTTATACATAAAAGTTATTTATATATGATTTGTAAACAAATAGCTTGTTGGTAATATTATTTTTAGATGAGCCAGGGCTCGTTTATTTGCAAACAATTAAACGGTTTCAAGTATTGCCATCTAATAGTAATAATTCTGTTTAATATTGATCATTTGCTTGCATCCAGATAAACGGTTTCAAGTATTGCCATCTAATAGTAATAATTCTGTTTAATATTGATCATTTGCTTGCATCCAGATAAACGGTTTCAAGTATTGCCATCTAATAGTAATAATTCTGTTTAATATTGATCATTTGCTTGCATCCAGATAAACGGTTTCAAGTATTGCCATCTAATAGTAATAATTCTGTTTAATATTGATCATTTGCTTGCATCCAGATAAACGGTTTCGAGTATTACTATTTAACCCTAATAATTTGGGGGAATGGTGTAATAGCTAAAGTGCTGGACTGTAGCCTCAAAGTAAGTGAGTTCGAACTGCAGTCGCGCTGTTACATTCCCTTTCAAACCAATACCCTTGGGAAAGTTACCCCACTTTATCTCCTCAGCTATGGCAACAAAGGTTGATATGCCATTAAACAAAAGAAACCAAACAAAACAAATTACTCTCTTTAATATTAATCATTTGTTTGCAAAGTTAAATGGGTTCAAGGTTGAGTGGTTTGGTTCAATAACATATCAACCCTTGATGGTTCATATTGAAAAACATTTTTTTTTATCTAAACATGTCCCCGACTGAACAGTTTATAAAATAAAGTGGTGATGTCTGGATATCTAGTTGGTTTGTGTTTTATGCTAAATAAACCCTTGTGGGTTATTTAATGCCAAATCCTCTTTACATATATATGATTTTTAAGTTTATAAGTGACTTTATTTTCAAACAAATTGTTCAAGCTCATTTGTTTGCACAGTTAAATGGTTTCAAGTACTCCTATCAAACATTAATAATTCTATTTAATATTTATCATTCGTTTGTACACAGTTAAACGATGTCTACCAGGCCATTGGCCTAATGAGTAGAGTATTCGCCAATGTTCCGGGAGACCGGGTTCAATCCCCGGTCGAGTCAAACCAAAAACTAAAAAAATGGTACTTGATACCACCTTGCTTAACATTCAGCATTATAAGGTAAAGACCAAGGGTAAAGTGGAGCAATCCAGGGAATGGAGTAGCGCCCTCCCCTACATCTCGGTGTAGTAGCTATTGTAAAGGGAGCCTTCGGGTCACCATCGACTTAGGTCGCCATCTTTTACTTACTTAGATGAGCCAGTGCAAATTTGATTTCGTCAATAATGATCAGAAGACTGGATACTTGGGTGATTGTTTTGTTTTTTCTTGTTTTAATGACATATCAAACTTCTAGGGTTATTTGATGCCAAATCCATCCTTCTAGAAGAACAGTAGCGGTACTATCTAAGCTGTAGCTGGGAAAATAAGGGGGTTCATACCTTTCCAAGGGTGTTTGTTCGAAAGTGAACGTAATAGCGCGACTGGAGTTCGAACTCGCTTACTACGATTCCGCAGTCCAGAGCTTTAACCATTACACCACGAGGACAGCCCCAATACTTGGGTGAGTCAAAAGTTTTACAATATTTTGGCAACACAAGGTACAATCTTACTACTCCGGATATTTTTGCCAATGTCGTGAAAGTGATGAATCACATTGGACTGTTTTGATGCCAAGCTTACCTGATACTTTCCGAGTACTATTGACCAGATTTGTCCCTATGGCTTGGACAGCCCAATCGGTTGTAGCATACACCGACTGCATCTCTGCAGAGGGGTAAGACCCCCGCAACGAATGGGTGCCCCGGATATGACATTAAACATTCTAATGGTGTGGCTTCAATAATGCTGGAGCTTTGAGGAATGCAGAGTACCCCTTTATTGCCATTGCTCTCTGGTCTACTCTGATAGGGTCCTATCCATGGGTCAAATAGAACTGTTTGACATTAAAACTGAGTGCAAACAAATGACTTATGCTAAGTTAAATTGTTAAAAATAGAATTATTTGATAATATAACTGTGTAAACAAATGATTGATGTTTAATTGAATTTGTCTTTAATTGGAATCATTTTGAGATGAGGCTTCTTAATCTGAGAATTAATTTTTATTTATTGCAGACTTTTTGTCCTCAGCTTAGTAGGTTTTTTTGTGTGTGTTGTTTCTTCATTCACTAATTACTGGGGATACAGTTACAAGACTCAGCATTCCTATCCGAGGTCGCGGTAAATCACCTGAAGAAGGCCAGAGGTGAAATTTGGCCGAAACGTAGTGAATGAAGAAACAACACAAAAAAAAAACTACTAAGATGAGGACAAAAAGTCCGCAATAAATAAAAATCAATTCTCACATTTAATTGAATTGTTTGTGAGACAATACTTGTAACCATTTAATTTTGTTTTCAAATCATATATATGTATTATATATGAATAAACCAGATTTGGCATTAAATAACCTGTTGTGTTTTGGCCTTTGACCCGACCGGGGGTGCCATCCCGGGGTGATGCACCAGGGGGAAGGGGTCGCGTGGGCGGGGGTTGGCTGTTGGGGTGGGACGAGGTGGAAGGGTTCCCATGGTGCACTCGTGGACTGGTGCGCCGGGGGAGAGTGACCTGTGGGCTGCATGGCAGTTGTTTCCACTTGGTGACGGTCAGTTATGCCGTTCCGGGGGTCGAGTGGGTGATCAACTATTGTATGGCTCAGTCAAGACAGAAGTCAAGACAGTTCCAGTCACGATTGGAGACAGAGTTATAGACGAGATGTGGTAGGGAAAGCCACACCAGGCCAAAGAGGCTTGGGGCCTTGATGAGTTGGGGTCCAGAGAAGATGCTGATAAGATGCAGTAAAGAAAGCCCTCACCCAGCAGAGTAGGCCTCTGGGCCTCCGGTTGAGCATCTGGAGAACGAGAAAGACACAACGTTGACGGCCATAAGAGTGGGGGTCAAAATATTGCAGTTTCTGTTCGGTCTCCAGCTCCCTCTCACAGTAAAACCCCACACAACCCTTTCGAACCATTACAAATAAAGTGAGAGGCACATATATTTTTATAAAGAATCTTCGCTTGTCTGTTTATTATTGTGTCCTTATGAGAATATAATAAACCTACAATGGTTGATATGCCATAAAACCAAATCAATTATGGCTTGAAGCACAGCTTTGGGATTCATGCTTTTAGGCCTGTCTGACATTGCTTAATCATTGAGGGTCTTGCAACTCAAGCAAAATTTCTTGAACCATTTAGTTACTGTACAGTTACTGTACTGGGATCAACTGTGACTTCACAATTTGAATAACAAATGGTTTTTGGTTGCTTACACAGCCTAATTGCCCAGTTTGAACTCATAAAGGTTTGGTTTGATTTAGTTTTATGGCATATCAACCATTTTTTGGTTATTTAAATGCCAAATCCTGTTTTTACATATATATTAAATATTTGATTTGTAAACACGTTTTGTAGATATACACAGTTAAATGTTCTATTTCAAACAATTCAATTTAGCATAAGTCAACAAAGTTAAATGGTTCCAAGTATTGCTATGTATCACTAACAATTCAATTAAACACCAGTCATTTGGACTCTGTTTAAATGTCAAACAGTTCTATTTGTCTTATAAATGGCACCCTGTCAGGAGCTACCAATCTAAGCCAGAGTGGACCTAGGAGTGATAGCAAGGAAAGAGTACACTGCATTCCTAATAGCACTAACATTACTAGAGCCTCACCATTAAATTGTTTAGTGTCATATCCAAGACACTCATGGTTGGGGTGGGGAGAGGGAAATCTTACCTCTCTGCAGAGATGCAGTCAGAGTATTTTACAGTCCCTGCCAGCTGGGCTGAACTTGGAAAGCAAAAGTTCCTGTGTGGCTTTCAAATCAAACACTGAGTGAAACAGTATACAATATGTTAATACACCAACTACCACAATACTACCAACCACAGCAGATACCTACCATGGCTTGAAATGTTTCAGTCAAACTAAGACATACTAAAATATTGCAAAACTTTTGACTCACCCTAGTTCCCATAATAAATTATGAGATTATTTATTTGATCAGTGCTTCTGCAAATCAGTCAGGTTGAGCATGTAGGAGCATAGGTCAACTGAAATCCTTTCAGTCAGTCAAGTAAATAGGAGAAAGAAAGAAAAAGAATGATTTGGTTGTTTGGATTTTATGGCATATCAACCTTAGTAGGTTATTTTATGTCAAATCCATTTACATACAAATAATCAGTTCTGTTTCATACAATTCAGTTTAGCATGAGTACACAGTTTAATTGTCAAACATATTTTCATATCAAGCTATTCAGTTTAGTCAAATAGTTCTTATTCAAACAATTCAGTTTAGTGTAAACACAGTTAAATGTCACAACAGTTCTATTTCAAGTAATTCAGATCAGCATAATTACATACTTCAGTTCTATTTGACCCATAGAGAGGACTCTATCAGGTGCTACCACTCCAGGGCCAGAGTGGACCTGGGAGCAATGGCAATGAAGGAGTACTACACATTCCCTAAAGCTTCAGCATTACTGGAACCTCACCATCAGATTATTTAGTGTCATATGCAGGACACTTGTCTTACTCCTCTGTAGAGATGCAAGGGTGTATTCTACAGTCCCAGCCGACTGGGCAAGAAAAAGAATGAAAATAAGAAAATGAAGGGTGAATGAGTTAAAAGGAAAAAGAAATTAAGAAAAAATAGAAAAAGAACAGAAAGAAAAAAGGGAAAACTGAAATATAGAAAGTTATAATTAAAAACAAAACAATATACAACTGCCACATAAGTAGGTGTAATTTAATGTGTTCATAAGCATATCAATAAGTTCACGGCCTATGATAAAAAAGGATTTTTATACAAGAAATATGTTCATTTTTCAACATAATCTCCTTCTTTTATCAATGTACTTAACCTTTTGAGTGTACGAGGTATAACACTAAACTGCATTCGGTGGTAAGGCTCCTCTTTTGAAGCTCTAGGAAATATGGTTTAATTCCATGGAAAACTATTTCTGGTTTACTGTATTGAACCAATCAAAGCTTATGATCAGACCGGGTTTATAGTCCTCAGAGAGTGAGAAGTAATGTTTAATATTTCATCTAAAATACAAATAATTGTGTACTGGGTGTGATATTAAACTGCATTGGGTGGTGAGGCTCCAGTTTTGGAGTCATCCTTTTATTGCAATTACTCCCAGGTCCACTCGGAATCAATAAGTAGTACCTGATAGGGTCCCATGTATAAGTCAAATAGAGCTGTTTGAAAATTATTAGTATAAGAAATAATTTAAACCATGAGTGCAAATGAATTATGATTATTATTAAATAGAAATAGTTACTTTAAACTATGTAATTGTGTATAAATCATGAGTATTTGATAGGAATACTTTCTATCATATAGATGTGAGCAAATTATTTGTGTAAAGATAGTAACTTGAAGCTATAATTGTTTACAAATTATAACTATTATTATTATTATTATTATTAATTTCTTGAAACCATATAATTGTTCACAAAAAAAAGACTGACATAAGCATTAAATAAATATTATAGTCAATGTCAATTTGAAAAAAAAAAAACAATTATAAAATTAGTGCTGATACTTTTTGAACAAAATGTTTTTGGTGAAATACAAGATTGTCTAAGTACAGCACAGCTTCATACCATATCAAAAGAGAAATTTCAGTGGTGTTTCAGTCACTAGAAAACTCACTGGAATTGTTTTACTGAATGTCAAGGGAACTATTTCAACAATTAATATTCCCTTTCTTGTTCATTTTCCTGTTAATAAATACAGCCTCTGTCTCAATACTTTTTCAAAATAGTTTGTATTATCAGTGTTATTTTTAGAGATATCTACTAATCTCTCAAAATAAGCAGGATGTGACACAAGGTCAATTTTTTAAACCTAGTTAATCAATGTTGAATTCAGTATTTTCCTTCTCCTAGACCAGTCGCTACACCAATAGGCCCAGTTTACCCAAGTATCTACTCATAGCTGAAGGAAAATAGACAGATGTTTATCTTTCCCAAGGATATTAGTACTATGGAAAATGCAAACAGCCTAACTTTCTTTCTCGTAGACTTGGGTAACTGGGACTATTGGTATAGCACACCAATAGGCCCAGTTTACCCAAGTATTTACTCATAGCTGGGCGAGAATAGTCAGATGTTTATCTTTCCCAAGGATATTAATGCTATGGGAAATCAAACAGCCAAACTCTCCAAGACCAATTGCCATATCAAGGTTAAAGAGTTTAGTCTACCCTACTATTTACCCATAACTGGTGAGAATAGTTAGAGCTAATACCCTAGGGAAAGGTATGAATCCATGTGAAATGCAAGCAGCCATGTCCAGGATTTGAACTCAGGATACACCATGATTCTGTTTTATAACTTGATTTGTAAAACTGTGGAGGTTTGGGGGGGGGTCTTTTTAAAAAAAACAACTAAAATAAACAACTGCATCCCATGGCAATCGAAAAAGAGAGAGAGAAAAAGTAAAGTAAGTAGCATGTATGCATCTTGGTATAATTGCTTAAAATTGAGTAAATTTTATGCTTTTTACCAAAATAAAGAATAATTAATTAATTTAGAGGTGGTGAGTGTTCTCATAGCATAGTGGTTAACATGCTAGAGTGCAACAGTATAGTAAGTGAGTTCAAATTCTAGTTGTACAATTACGATCACTTTTGGACTAATACCCTTAAGAAAGATATGAACCCCCTTACCTCTCTAGCAATAGGGTGAATAGTATCACTAGCATTTTTCTACAAGGATGACTTTGGCATTAAATAACCCACAAAAGTTGATATGTCGTCAAAGAAGCTAAAAGTAATTAATTTTTAAGTAATTAATGTATACTGAATGCAATTCTCTAACCCCTAGGCATAAAATAACCCCATGCAGGTTAACATACCATTAAAATCAATCAATCTAATGATGATAAATACCAAAGGTATTTTTTGCCTTTGACTCTAACAATATTTTAAAATCTTTATAAATCAACAATTTTTTATCCCTTAAATTCCCAATAGAACAATAAAAAAAAATATAAAAATGTTGATTTCTTGCTTGTATTAAATAATAAAATCTCTGTCAACAATGAAACCCTCAACAACTCTTAACAATTCTATGCATATTTATTGACAAAGGAATCTTCTTTGAAGCTATGCAAGAAATGTGATTCAGCTGGAAAAAATTGGTACATGAGAATTTTTTCCTGCAATGTTTATCGTTAATAAAGTCAACAACTTCTTATGATCCTTTATGTTGAAACTTTTCTTTCAGACTAAATTTATTATTGTTATAGGTTAATAGTCGGACATATTTTTGGATAATAAAATATTTTTAGAACATAAAAATGTAAAATTCCATATATAGATATAAACTAGAGGACCTTATGTTGTTGTCATTAAGTTAGCAGACTGTTTTTAGAGTGGTGAGGCTCCAATTCTGGACCTCTGTGGAGTCTGAAATCACCCCTTCATTGTCATTACTCCCAGGTCCAAAAATGGTAGTATCTGTTGAGTACAATCCATGGGTCAAATAGATCTTTTTGAGAATTATTATTATTATCAGACAAGAATGCGTGAAACTATATATCTGTTTGCCCAGTCGCCTGGGGCTGTAGAATACACCGACTGCACATCTGCAGAGGGGTAAGACCCCCCCCAATGAGTGTCCTGGATATGATGCTAAACAATCTGATGGTAAGGTTCCAGTGATACTGGAGCTATGGGGAATATGGAGCACCCCTTCATTGCCGTTGTCCCAGGTCCACTCTGACCTGGAATGGTAGCACCTGATAGGGCCCTATCTATGGATTAAATAGAACTAAACTGTATACTTATGCTAAACTGAATTGTTTGAATTAGAACTGTTTGATTAAACTGAATAGCTTGAAATAGAAATGGTTTTGACAATTAAATTGTATACTCATGCTAAACTAAACTGTTTGAAATAGAACTATTTGTATAAAAAAAGATTTGGCATTAAATAACTAACAAAGGTTGATATGCCATAAAACCAAACCAACTTCAATTTCAACATATATCAAGTGAAAACAAATTATAATTATTGAATAGGAATAGTTACTTAAAACCATATAATCAGCCCAGTCAGCTGGAGCAATAGAATATACTGACTGCATCTCTGCAGATGGGTAAGACTTCCACAACGAGCATCCTGGGTATGACATTAAACCATCTGATAGCAAGGCTCCAGCCTTAGAAATTTGAGGAATGTAAAGTACCCCTTCATTGCCATTGCTCCCAGGTCCACTCTGATCTGGAGTGATAGCACCTGATAGGGTCCTATCGATGGGTCAAATAGAGCAAACTATGCATGCAAACAAATGATTGATGTTAAATTGTGACTGTTATATAGCGATACTTGAAACCATTTAACTGCAAACAAAAAAAAACTCAGGCTTTTTTAAGAATGTTATCTACAAAATGTGTTTACAAATAATATTTAATATATATGTATAAATAGAATTTGGCATTAAATAACCAACAATGGTTGATAAAACCAAACCAAATCAAACCATATAATTGTATAAAAATTACTAGTCTTAGAGGGAACACTTAAAACCATAGCACTGTGTGCAAATTATTTGTGTAGGATATGTTTGGTTTGATTTCTTTCTTAAATTGAATATCAATCTTCATGGGTTATTCAATGCCAAAGTCACCCTTGTAGAAAGACGGTAGTGGTACTGTTTAACATATATCTGGGGAGATAAGTGTTGGGGGGGGGTCATGCTTTTCCCAAGAGTATTAGTTCAAAAGTTAACACAATAGCATAACTAGTTTAAACTTGCTTATTACATGGTCATGGTCCAGGATGTTAGCCACTCTGCCATGGTGACTCATCTCATGGCGTGCTTGGTTTTCACCAAAACCTGCGACTGATCAATTTTATCTGAAAAGAATCTACACAACATGAGGTTGGGTCACTCAACAGGGAAAACTGAAGGCTATGATTAAAGATTGCCACATATTGACCCATATCTCTTTCCAGATATTCATGCAGAAATTATCATACAATTACAAATTGGACTGGAAATTGCTTTATTTTCTTAAGTGCATTGTGAAAAATAAAAATTGCATAAAACGTTTTTAATAACTACCAAGAAAAATATTCAAGACTCAATACAACTGATATTGATATTTGATTTTTTTTAAATTTTTTCTTAGAAAAATAAAACAACAAAAAAATATATCATCATTTTCTACAATTTATCCTGAAAGGAAGTCGATATCAGCCATTTTTTAAAATTCTAGTTGGCTGCTACTTTGACAGGAACTTTTCTTTGCTTCTTTGAAGAATTTGAAGACTTTAATTTTTCAATCTTCTCTAACAGTTCATAGATGTCCAAAGATTCACCTGCCAAACACAATATTATAGATTACATAGTTGTCAATGATTAGTTTAATAAACATTACAAAATAACATAAAAATCAATTAAAACCATCAAAGTGGAAATGTGAAACTAATATAAACCATTCGATGGGGTATAATCTATTTTCACAGATGTATCATTAAAATGAATCTCTTAACTCTTTGCTTCCAAAACAGCATGATATATTATACCAAAACTCCAGACTCCAATCCTCGGTCACGGCGCCAATTATACCAGGTCCTTACCTGGCCCTCGATTATGGCACCAAATATAACCCCACAGGGTCACAACCTGGTTTAAACGGTACCACTTATGGTACCCCTTTGCCACAACCTTGTCCACCTCCCTCCAATCTCTCTGATACAACGTGGAAAAACAGATCAAAAGTTCCCTCCAGGAAAGTGACCATACACTGCCCTACCCCACGTTGTGATTCTTTAAAAGAAAGGCCGATGATCACGTCTGAAAGGAAGAGGGCGTACTGGCAGCTGAAGACCGAATTCCGAAGGGTATATATTGTGAAACAAAATAAAAAAAATACAACTCTGATTTCTGCAGTAGGTAGTAATAAAAAAGGTTTTATAATCTTCAAAGCTACAGATGGCGACAAAAATCTGCGGGTGTGACTTATAATGGTCTAAGGCGGCGGCTTGACAAGGGTTAAGTTTTCTTAGCAAAAATTTGTCCCAGCAGCAGACTCGCGATATATGAGTTGGCAGCGCAAAGCACAATTCCAATCTGTTGGTCCCTGTCTGGTCTTCGTCTGCTTCGTCTGGTCCCAACTGCTTCACCTCTCTGCCACCAACTGCTGACTTCTAGCAACAATTTGTCCCAGCGGCGGACTGGCGATATATGAGTTGGCAGCGCAAAGCACAATTCCAATCGGTTGGTCCCTGTCTGGTCTTCGTCTACTTCGTCTGGTCCCAACTGCTTCGCCTCTCTGCCACCAACTGCTGAGTTCTAAAATCAGCTCGTTTATATAATAATTGCAAATATTCTGGGGTAGGTTCTGACTGCGGCAGGGGGATCTCTATAACGTCATTTTCAACTCATTAGATATTTATCATGTCTTTGTTTCAATTCTCGTCATCAGAAAGGGTCCAACCCCCTTTTCACTACTTTCACAGAGTCGTCCCTCTCACTACCCTCATAGTGAGGACTACGGGAGGATAGCTTTCCTCCTACCAACATAGTTTCTCTCATTTTACTGCTTATGACATCATCAGAAAGGGTCCAACCCCTTTATGTCCAAATATGCTTGACTGTCACTTTGTATGGAACTGGTTTCAACTCTACGTAGGCGAAAGGCTGGCCTTCGTCCAGGCTAATTGATAATTCCCTTTCAGCACTGATAAGTAATTTCAGATAATTTTGTCATCCCTTAGCTAAAGCATTTCCCTAAATGCCAGATGGCCTTCCTCTCATCAACAGACTTCTTTGTTCGCCTCTCAACCTCTTTTCTTCCTCAATTTCCGTTTGTACTTATTTGCCTCTGAGGTCTATCCTCTAACTGGGGTATCTCCATGTCACTGCAATCAGGTGAGAGTCACAGGTCAAAGGTTATCTTCCCTGATTGTCAAATTTCTAATTTTCATTTTTTTTTTTTTCCAGGCTTGGGATTTGTTTCATGATATCACTCATTTCTTAAAACAAGATATTTTTCCTTCCTCTATTTCTGATTTTACTTGTAACCAACTTGGTCACCCCCATTACCTGTCAACATCTTTCCATTTCCTGTTTAGACTATTGTCAAAAGTTCTTTCTCAGAATTTTCAATTCTTTTTCCCAGAAATTTCAATTTTACACTTCTTGGCAATTATATTTGGCTACTCAACTTTTTGGTTAACCCTTCACGTACCGCCATCGACCAATATTGTCATATAGTACTGTAGTTGATTGGTTAGTTTTACAGCCTTTTACGGTTATCTAATGCCAATATCAGTTTTTTTTACAAGTTATATGGTTTCAAAACCGGCTCATTGGCCAAGAAAGTAGAGTGTTCGCCAATGGTCCCGGAGACTGGGGTTCAATCCCCAGTCGAGTCATACCAAAGACTTTAAAAATGGTACTTGATACCTCCTTGCTTAACACTCAGCAATATAAGATACATATCAAGGGTAAAGTGGAGCAATCCTGGGAAAGGAATAGCGCCCTCCCGTACACCTCAGTGTAATAGCTATTGAAAAGGGAGCCTTCTGGTTGCCCTCGACTACAGTCGCCAACTTTACTTATATGGTTTCAAATAACTAATGATCCTCACTTGGAAATAATTATAACTTCAAGTAACAATTCTTGATACAAATAATTTTCATATATATACTGTTTGAAGTATTCCTATTTCATACCAATAATTTGCACAGTTGCATAATTTCAAGTGTTTCCATCTAATACAAACAATTTGTACATTTTTATTTGGTTTCAGGTAATCCTATCAAGTAGGAACAATTTTCAAACAGATCAATGTAACCAATAATTACTATTAGCTATAATAGTTTAGAAATGATTATCATTTATTGCTTGAAACCAAATACGAGTAATTGCTTATTAAAAAAAGGACTAATTTTGGCATTAGATAACCAAACTAAAGTTGTGATGTTATGAAAGTAAACAACAAAACAAAAATTAGGGCACTATATTTGATATATTATATTATATTATATTTGATATATTATGTACTGTATTCAAATTAGCAACTGATGAATACATTTCAATCTGTTTAATAGTACAGAAAAAGCATGTGTGTATATATATATATATATATATACATATATCATCATCATCATCATGTCGTGCCGCCAGCACGGATATCCCTGACCCGCTCTCGCCACTTCTCCCTATCACTCATCGCCCCCGGCAGGTCTTCAGGGTTACATCCTGTGTCCTCACATAGTTGTTGTATGTAAGTTCGAGCTGGTCATCCTGCTTTTGCACGGCCATATGTGGGTGTCCATAGGAGTACATCACTTATGAGCTCGTCCTTGCTTCTCCAGCAGTGTCCCGCTAGTGTCCATGTAGTGCATCCATATAGCAGTATCGACACAACCGCTGCCTGGAAGAAACTGCGTTTCATTTTATCGCTTAGGTCTGATTTCCATATGATCGAGAGCCTATCGATAGCCGTCCATGCCTTCATCAGTCGTGTGTCGATATCTTTTTTGGTTGATGAGACGCTACTTCCTAGGTAGGTGAATTTGTTTACTAGTTTCAGAGAAGCTCCGTCTAGTGTGGCAATGTTGCCTGTTTGGTTGTAACACATATATTCAGTTTTGTGTGCATTGACATGGAGGCCAATGCCAGCTGCGGCTCGTTCCAGACTATGCAGTAGTGTCTCTGCTTGATTAGGCGTATTCGCCAGTAACGCCAAGTCATCAGCGTAGTCAGCATCTGTGATTGTTTTTGCTAGGTATCTTTTGCTTCTTCTCTTTGTCAGCTCGAAGCCATTTTCTCTGATTTTGTTGATCGAAGTTCTAAGCACGTAGTCTAGACAGATGATAAAGAGGTACGGGGCTAGCGTGTCTCCTTGTAGTACTCCTGCAACAATGTCGAAGTATTCCGTGTCTCCATCTGGTGAACATACTTTCACTTTGGTGTTTCTGCAGAGAATCATTATCGCTGCTACGGTTTCTTTTGGTAGGCCGTATGCTAGTAGGATTTGCTCCATCTTCCCTCTGTGTATGGAATCGAAGGCCTTGGTAAAGTCGACAAATAGTAATGTCGCCTGAAGGTTTTTTGCCCGAACGCCTTCAAGGATTCTACGGATGGTCAGTATTTGTGAGGTTGTGGACCTATTTCTCCGGAAGCCAATTTGGTTTTTCCTAAGAATGCCTTCTATTTTGGGTTCTATGCGGTTTCATAGTAGGGCATTGTAGATTTTGGCTGCTATGGATGTAAGTGTTATCCCTCGGTAGTTCTTGGCTAATCTGAGGTCGCCTTTTTTAGGGAAAGGAAGGATGCATCCCTTCATCCATCTTTCTATCCTATTTTGACTATAGACTGCATTGCATTGCCGGAGCAGTATATCGTCGAAATTGTCTAGTCTTCCACACTTCTGGGGGGATCTCGTCTAGCCCTGCAGCTTTCCTATTTTTAATTCTTCTAAGAACCGAGTCGAGTTCTTCTTTGGTGAAAGGACCTAGTTTAATGTCTAATTGCTTACTGATAATTCTGGTGATCGGTTCATCCGTTATTTTCGGTTAGTTTCCAAGTAGATTTTTGAAATGCTGTTCCCAGAGCTTTACTCTTTCTTTTTGGGTTTCAGCTTTCAATTTTGCTTTGGCTGTGCTCTTCCTTCTACTTACTTCGTTTATTGTTTGCCAGGCTATCCTGGATTGTCTATCTTCTACCGAGTCTCTAATCTTATCTATCTGATTTTGTATGTATTCTGCCTGTTCTTTTAGATATATTCCTGCTAATTGATATTGTGCCTTTTCTAGTTTTCTGGCATTTGTGCTTGTTGGGTTCTTCCGATAGCTTTTGGAGGCAGTTTTCACGAGTGCACATTTTTCTCTAACCGCTAGCGTTTCCCAAGGGACTCTATATTTAGTTCTAGGTTTTGTTGGAATACACTTTGATGCCGCCTCAAGGTGTACTTCTACAAAATTTTCATATTCGTCATTTGGGGTATCTTTTTCTGTCTTCTCTTGTAGTGCTTCGAATCTGTTTCTTAATTCTAATGCATATTTGTCTCTAATATCTCTGTTGTTAAGTAGGGCCCAGTCATAGTGCTTGGTTGTTGCTTTTCATGTGGTGTTTTTTCGTAGGCTCAGTCGTACTTTATATATATATATATATATATATACACTCCCCCACGGGGGTTGAGCACTCTGGCGAAGGAATTTACGGCTGCCACTCACATAATGCAAACGATCTTCAAGTGAATTGAGCACTCAGGTATCCAGCAAGGCAAAATGTAAACAAACGAAAGCAACTACATAATGCCTTATAATTCCAGAGCTGATGAGGTTCACTTGTTGGCTGAGCAGTATGATACTAAGTCTAACATAAAGTTGAGTGGGTTTCAAGCCAAGCTTCGAGCATCCTACACGTCTAGCCACACTGAAGCGTTGTGATAGTCTATCTGTGGATGACTATATATATATATATATACATACACACACACACACACATATATATATATATATATATATACAAACACACACACACACACATATATATATATATATATATATATATATATATACAAACACACATATATATGTATATATATATATATATATATACACACACACACACACACACACATATGTAGTTAGGCATCAGTCTTTCATCAGCAGCATGTTTGATTAAATAATAAAAACACATTTTGTCAATAATATTTTATTAAGATCCTTTCAAGTTTCCAGATAAGTGTCTTGGTTTGAGGTTGGAATTGGTAGATGAATTTACCATAGTTGTCTCAAGCACTTTTGGACCTTTCATAGGCCATCATAATGCATGTTTAAAGAGTGTTTTTTAAAAGAGTTTTTTCAAGTTTTTTTTTTTATAACATTATAAAATTTCATAAATGCAAAGTTGGATAAAATTGAGATACCAATGGCATTAAAGGAATTTAAAACAGAACTCTATCAATGGAAATAGAATATTATCAAGAAAAATAGAATATTTTTTTTAAAAAAAAAAGGACTAAAGGCATTTCAAAACATTGCAGCAATTTTCAAAGTTAATTATAATAATTCTAACCTAAAACCAAGACACTTATCAGGAAACTTAAAATCTAAAATCTTTAATGAAACCTAATACATTTGACTTTAAATCCCTCCCAGCTTTCTTGCTACAACTACACCTTCTCCGCAATCTTATCATTTCTTCTCACATGCTTTTTAAATAGAAAAACTCAGAAAACAGTCTCTGTCTGAAGAAATTCAAGATGAAATAAAGCCAAACCAAATATCACACATCTAAATTCATGTTAAGTGTTTGATTACTCCAACTTTCCACATATTTCTATCATACTGTCAGATTCAATAGAAATCTATCTTTTCAACATATATATATATATATATATAGAATTAACTTAAATCACTAGTCGAAAATCTTCTACTAAAGTTTCACCTTAATGGATCATCAGGAAGTTTCACCTAAACCATTCTAAGGAGAAATTGCCTTTATTCACCAAAAACCTCCACCTATCCTAAAATTTGCATAAAAAAAAAAAAATAAAAAAATAAAAATAAATAAATAAATAAATAAATAAAATAAAAAAAATAAAAATAAACCTATAACATTTCCTAATTATATAGTAACCACGCTCTTTTGTGTATACAACTATTCAACACCTCCGATCTTTTGTTTAGCATATTCTTACTTTTACAATCTGCTATTATCAATTTTTCCTCCATACAAAGATTACAGGTTCTATTACCTGCCCTATATTTGCGGCATTTCTTTATTACTTCCCATTTCATTATCGGATCCACTCCCATTTTTTCCTTAATCTCCCACACATAACTAGATAAAGCAGTGCTATATCTATATCTTTCGTGCGAAAAACTTGTTCTATGGTTATAGTACCTAGTTTTAAAATCCCCTTGGGTTGACCCAAAATATATCTTTTTATCTCTCTTATTATTCGAATCAGTATATACCTCTACTTTATACACTACACACTCCTGCTTACACTTTCCATTGTCGTAAAACATTGTTATATTATGAAGATAGTGTATGGATAAAAAAAGGGGAGGGTGGAAATTTTGACGTTTCGATCGGAGCATATGATGGTGCGGAAATTTGTGAGCTCGTCGGATGTGTATTACTATATAACATTAATAAGATTATGGAACCTAATAATCATGGATTGTATAGGGACGACGGGCTGATTATAGTGGATAAAAGTACGCCGAGGAAGTGTGATGGGATTAGAAAAAAATTGTATAAGCTGTTTGATGACTTTGGATTTAGGTTGGATGTAACAACAGATTTAAAAATAACTGATTATCTTGATATTACTTTAAACTTATATAGTGGAACAGTATCTCCATTTAGAAAAAGGAACCAGGATCTGCGTTATGTAAACAGGGGATCTAATCACCCAATACAGGTCTTTAAACATGTACCTAAAGGAATAGAGCATAGATTATCTAATAACTCCTCCAACAGGGAAATTTTTGAACGAACTAAGCAGGAATATGAGGAGGCTCTAAAAAATGACGGATATAGGGTTAATTTAGAATATAAGAATAGAGATAGAATTGGAACACAAGGTAGGAGAAATAGACCTAGAAAAATCTTATGGTTTAATCCCCCTTACAACATGGAAGTAGTTAATAACTTGGGAAAAGAGTTCTTCAAGATATTAAAAAGAAACTTCCCTAGTGGGAGCCAATTATATAAGATATTTAATAAGAATTGTATTAAATTAAGTTACAGTTGCATGCCAAACATTAATGGAATAATAAATAGGAGTAATATAGCCAAATTAGGTACAAAGAAGCATAAGGTGATTGACAAATGCAACTGTAGGGATAAGGTTAGGTGTCCTCTCGAGGGAAAGTGTAAGCAGGAGTGTGTAGTGTATAAAGTAGAGGTATATACTGATTCGAATAATAAGAGAGATAAAAAGATATATTTTGGGTCAACCCAAGGGGATTTTAAAACTAGGTACTATAACCATAGAACAAGTTTTTCGCACGAAAGATATAGATATAGCACTGCTTTATCTAGTTATGTGTGGGAGATTAAGGAAAAAATAGGAGTGGATCCGATAATGAAATGGGAAGTAATAAAGAAATGCCGCAAATATAGGGCAGGTAATAGAACCTGTAATCTTTGTATGGAGGAAAAATTGATAATAGCAGATTGTAAAAGTAAGAATATGCTAAACAAAAGATCGGAGGTGTTGAATAGTTGTATACACAAAAGAGCGTGGTTACTATATAATTAGGAAATGTTATAGGTTTATTTTTATTTTTTTTATTTTATTTATTTATTTATTTTTTTTTTTTTTTATGCAAATTTTAGGATAGGTGGAGGTTTTTGGTGAATAAAGGCAATTTCTCCTTAGAATGGTTTAGGCGAAACTTCCTGATGATCCGTTAAGGTGAAACTTTAGTAGAAGATTTTCGACTAGCGATTTAAGTTAATTCTATAATTGGCTCCATTGGTTAATGTTGAGCACTTTAGTAATTATAGCATTGCAGTATTCGCGGAGGGTTTTTTGGTTTTCTTTTGGCCACTGACTTAGTACCCCTTGATTTTTTTCAAGGAGTAGGACGAGGTTGGTCTTTTCTTTCTTTTTTACCCAAAAAACTTTTTCTTTTTCCTCTGGACCGTGATTCGAGATATTTTTATCTCTTGTTCCTGGCCAGGGGTTTTTTGTTTTTTTCTGGTACCGTGAATACTGGTAGATAATTGATTAGTAAATATATATATATATATATATAGGTTTGGTTTAGTTTCTTTGTTTAATGACATATCAGTCTTCATAGGTTATTTCATACCAAAGCCATCCTCATAGAACACTCGTAGTACTAATTAACCCAGATAGATATATAATAAGAAACATATGGAAACTTACCAGGTGATATGTTGTAGCCAATGTTGAGTCCATGAGGATTGGATGGAGTAACACAGTCCAAGAAAACTTCTTTTCGTAAACATGTATCAATGTCAACTGAACTAAAAAATGCCACAGACTACAAAAAATAATAAAACAAAAACAATTTGCATTAAAAAATGTAAAAAGAAAATTAAAAATAAAGGGTATCCTCAAAGTCAGAACATTTTCAGATTTAATCTCATCCCTACCAAAATTTATAGCTGTTTGGGTTGAATTATTAATCTCTATATATTAACAATCAAAATTTCTGCTTGTTTCATGAATTACATTTAGAAATATATTTGGTCTGGAGCATCTCTTAAGATTTGAAGACACATTTGACTTTTCCAGCAGAGATAAGATTACCCACCCACCATTCACCAAATCAACTTGTTATGGTAATTTGGCATCACTTGAGTGCAATGAGGCCTAGTGGCTCAGTGGTTGAGTTTTGGCTCTGCATTCTGTGGCCACTGGTTCAATCTCCAGTGGGGGAGATCACGGTATGTGCTGCTGATGAGACCAAATAAGGTTGAAACAGCTGTTCAGTGTTTCCGTATGTTGTGCACAAGTGTTTGCCAGATTTTCTGGTCATGGTAATTCAATTCACAAATTCTTATGGTTCTATAAATATAGCCTACTAGATATGTTTGTAATGGTACTCAGTAGGGCTGGAAGTAAACATCCCGGTAGATTTCTCTATATTTTTGGATTTGGTTTGGTTTGGTTTGGTTTTATGGCATATCAACCTTTGTAGGTTATTTAACACCAAACCCATTTTTATGTAAATCAGTTCCATTTAAAACAATTCAGTTTAGCATGAGTACACAGTTTAATTGTCAAAAACATTTCTATTTCAAACTATTCAAGTAGTTATATATAACAATTCAGTTTAGTGTAAGTACAGTTTCAATGTCAAAAATAGTTTAATTTCAAATAATTCAGTTTAGCATAAGCACACAGTTTAAATGTAAGTACAGTTTAATTGTCAAAAACATTTCTATTTCAAGCTATTCAGTTTAATCAAACAATTCAGTTTAGCTTAAGTATGCCGTTAGTTCTATTTGACCCATAGATAGGGCCCTATCAGGTGCTACCACGCCGGGCAAGAGTGGACCTGGGAGCAATGGTAATAAAGGGGTACTCCACATTCCCCAAAGCTCCAGCATCACTGGAATCTCACCATCAGATTGTTTAGTGTCATATCTAGGACACTCGTTGGCAGGGGTCTTACTCCTCTGCAGAAGTGCAGTAGGTGTATTCTACAGCCCCAGCCGACTGGGCAATCTATATTTTTGGAGACTTGGAACAATAGAAACAAATGCCTGATTAAGATCTTACATATTTGCCTCGTATAATGAAAGTGTTAAGGGTCAATAACCCATTTTTTTTTTGGCTTAGCTAATCTGCTTCTGGATTACATCTCTCCGATATACACATTTGAGGTAGTGCACTTAGTGTAATGATTATCACCCTAAGAAATGAAATTAGCAACCCAATTTCAAAGCCTGGACATTTTACTTTATGCTAATGCGCTTGGGAAGGCATAAATCCTCGAGTTCCTTGCTCCCCAGCTATTGGAAAATAGTAGAGCAGACTTGGTTCTTTGGCTTTGGTTAGGCAACCAATCTAGGAGAAGGAAAAACTCTGAATTCCTACCAGCTGTACTCCACTTAAAAATTGACCTTGTATCACATCCTGTTTGTAGTGTAGAGGTTGAGTAAAAGCATACATATTAGAGATGGAAAAAAAAATAAAAAGGAAAGATTTTTTCTCTCACCTGTGGCAGATCAAACATGCCCAATTTGTATGCAAACATACTTCTGGTCAACAGATTGGTAATCTGCAAAGCCAATGCTGCCTTGTATCGGTCTTTACTTTCTACTAAATAACGTACTTCATCATGAATACTGATGCAGAAACGTCCACTGATGGAGAATTCTTCCATCAACCATTTCATTGATACCAACATTAAGTGAAGATAATCTACAGCAGAACTTTGTACCACCCAATTAATCCGACTGGTCATAAACTGAAATTAGAAATAAATATTCATAAAACATATAAGTATTGGTTAATGTTCAACTATAATAATATTGCAAAAAAAGAAAATGTCAGTTTTTATTATATTAACAATTTACTGATGCAATTATGTACATAAAATGTATAAAGATTTTCTTGTCTATATATCAAAATATATCTATACATCTTCTCTATATATTAAAATATATCAACACATTTTCACCATATATTTATATATTACACATTTTCTCCATATATTAAAATATCTACACATTTTCTCTGTATATATTGAAAACATCTACACATTTTCTCTGTATATATTGAAAAATATCTACACATTTTCTCCATATAGTGAAAAACATTTACACATTTTCTCTGTATATATTGAAAAATATCTACACATTTTCTCTATATACTGAAAAATATCTACGCATTTTCTCTATATATTGAAATATCAACAGATTTTCTCCGTATATATTGAAAAACGTCTACACACTTTCTCTATATATTGAAAAACATCTACACATTTTCTCCATATATTAAAATATCTACACATTTTCTCTGTATATATTGAAAAACATCTACACATTTTCTCTATATATTGAAAAACATCTATACATTTTCTCCATATATTAAAATATCAATACATTTTCTCTATATACTGAAATAATTACACATTTCCTCCATATATATTGTGTCATGTGGTGTCCCCCTGAGAGAGGGGAAATAAGGAATTTCTACTATACCCCGTAATTGAGTTGGCAAGCCATCAAAGAATGACTGTTAAGACAGGATAGTAATATGGCCTGTCGGAGAAAATGTGGGTCAAGCTATCTGTACTTGGTAACCTGACTCGGGTGACATATAGTAGCCCTAACAAATCGCCTGACAGGGGAAGGAAGAAGATAGAAGCCAAATGATTGGCTGGAGCCCTAGGGCAGAAGTGGGAGTTCCTTCCATCAGCAGAAGTAGGGAGGAAAAAAGTCAGTCTTGGATCAGACATCATCGTGACCAGATGGGGTGAAGCGCATGCCAAGACTCTGAGAAAAGAAAGACAGAAATATCTTGGACAAGAAAGAAAAGGAACCCTACTTTCAAGCCAGACTCCAAAAATAGAATAAATGCCGTCAACCCGAGAATAAAGAAAAAAAAGGAGAAAGAAAAATGCTCTCTAAAGGAAAGTCATCTAAAGATAAGTAGACTTTAAAACTGTTTCTCCCAATTATATATCCTCTCTCTCTCAAGTTGAAGAAAGACGAAAGAAAAGAAGAAAAACATTTATGTTTCTGTACTGTGTATCTATGTGTAGTAAAAAGACTGATATATTTTAATGTTCCCACATGCTCGAGTCGTTTTTTGTGTCGTCTGCTACCAAGCTGTCATTTCATGTTTCTTTTTCAGCTTCTATTCGCCTTATGTTATGCTTGCTTAAAATTGTCCTATAAATTCCTTTAAAATTCTTATAGGGGAAACCGGAGTTGTCGACTACTATAATTAATATTATTACATATAAACCTAGAGGTCCATATCCTCCATTGTTCTAGGGGTAGGAAGACCAGTGGCCTTGGTGGGTGCGTGAATAGTGTGAAAATTGGAAACCCCTTGCCAACGGCGGTCAGTCTAGCCATAAATTAACCTCCACATAATATGCCAGTTCCTATATGCCTGAGAAAGGACTCTGAACGAGGACTTATTCTACCAGGGATCAAGTGCCAGTCTGCCCCATCTTCACAAGTGCAAAAAATAAAGTCCCGTTTTGGGATTCTAGTTAATTTGCCGTCACAATTGAAAAACATCTACAGATTATATTTTAGAACAATTTCATTTATCATTATCCACAATGTTCCTCACAGTTGTAGAATGACAACTTGAATGAGTTTTGTAAAAAGTAACAAAAATTCAAAGATGCTCATGAAAATTATTGAAAATTATAAGAACTTTTTAAAATGTGTTAAAAAAAAGTTCAAATAAATTTTACCAATAAATATGTGATAGAATATTTTTAAGTTCTAAATTTACCCACCACCACCACCACCACCATCAAAATGAACAAAAGATCCTTCTGTTTTAAAAATTTCACCTGGAAATGAATCAACATTCACAAGTGTAGAGATGAGTGCTAAAAATTTGCACCAAAAAATTAATCCACCTTTTTATTCATAATTTCCATTTCGTCAAAACTTTGTACAAAAGAGATTAATAAAAGGCTCAATTCAACAAGTTGAAAAAGACAGTACTAATTTTATAACTTTCAATCTAATTGTTTAAAAAGTCATTTGATCTGGAAAAAAAAAATCTGTATACTACCCTTCATCCATAAATAAGTATCTATAACAAATTTCTTTGGCAGTGAGAGAAAAGTGAGAACTAATTGTCTAGGGAAAATTGGGTCTCTCAAAGAAGAAAATATTGTTAATTTGACACATTGCCAACAAAATGACTGATGTCAGTCTTTTGAGGACTGCTAACTTCCTAACAAATTAGGAAGTAAAGTAAAGTTGGCGACTATAGTCGAGGGCAACCAGAAGGCTTCCTTTTCAATAGCTACTACACTGAGGTGTAGGGGAGGATGCTACTCCTTTCCCGGGATTGCTCCACTTTACTCTTGATATGTACCTTATATTGCTGAGTGTTAAGCAAGGAGGTATCAAGTACAATTTTGAAAGTCTTTGGTATGACTCGACCTAGGATTGAACCCAGGTCTTTCAGACCATTGACAAACACTCTACCCACTAGACCAATGAAGACAAGCAAAATTCTTGCTAACTTCACTATCACCACTATTCAACTAATTTCAGCAACCACTTCCAGATGATATTTTTGGAAGAAGCACTTTTGGCTACAACATAATTCAATATTCTTCAAGAGATATTTCTGAGAGTCTTCCAAGATATGAACTGTTCAATAAATCTTTGTTACAGAAAACACTTTGTGTAAATTTTCAAATCGACATTAAAAAAATGGACTAACAGCCATTTTGCATTTGAGAAGAATTTTCGTTTTTTAAACTCATAACTACATCTACCCTTTTGGCTGGGGCTGTAGAATATGCCAACTTTCCTTCTGAAGGGGTAAAAGCCCCCCACCCCATGAGGCCACCTGTTGACTGTGGGTGATGGCTTGTAATGCTTGAGGACGAGATCCTGGTGACTGAGTAGTCTGCGGCCTGGCAACTGGAGTGGTCAAGTGATTTGCAACACTCCATTTTCACCCTTACTGGACTAGACGGGTGGTTTGAGAGACTCAATCCAATCAGTTGGTTGGTCATAACAAGCCCTAGCACAAATATGATTGTCCTGACCATAATCTTCAAATTACTCTTGAAGCAAACAAGTACTATTTTGATAACCCTTCTTTATCTGAAAGCTGAGATAGTAATAACTGAAACCATTTAATTGTATGCAAATACATGAGTAATATCAAATAGAATTATAAGTGTTAGATAACGATACTTGAAACCCTTTAACTGTGTACAAGCAAAAGATTAATATTGAATATAATTATTGGTGTTAGATAGCAATACTTGAAACTTACTGTACACAAACAAATGATTAACATCAAACAAAATTATTAATGATAGATAGCAATAATTGAAACAGTGTACAAGAAAATGAGCTCTAACTCATTGAAAGATAAAGTTACATAGAAATTATTTGCTTACAAACCATATTGGTATGCTATATATATATATATATATAAACAAGATTTGAATGAAATGCACGCGGATCCACCATTCCTGTGTGATTATGCAAAATCAAGAAACGGTTGCTATGACATCAACATCCGAAAGTAAACGCGTTTTTAAACTACAAACTGCACTAAAATGAAGATGAACAAACATCCAATATAATGTCTGCTTTTAGTTGATCTGGCGCATATATAGATATATATTTCTTTTAAATACTGTCACGTGGTCTGCCACTGAGAGGAGAGAGGTAAGATCAATTTCCCCTATCCCTCCGTGTTTGAATTAACAGGCCCCAAAGATTGACCGTTAAAAGAGGAATAGGAATGTAGGTCAACTCCTCAGCCTGCCTGTTTAACGAAGTAACAAATCCAGGTCAGAATGAAAGCCAGGAGCTGCCTACACTCTGTGACCAGGTGGACAGAGAAGGGGACATAGAGGTCAGTATAGTAGCCTGAATGAATAGCATGACAGGGGGAGGTGGAGGAAAAAGAAAGAGGCCAAATGAATGGCCAGAACCCTAAAGCCGGAAGTAGTACTCTTTTCATCAGAGGAACTAGGGGAAAAAGAATTTCAGTTTTTAGGATGGAGGTCGCTGTGAAAGGACGTGCTGATCTGATGCCAAAACTCCGGGCGAAGAAGTGAAATAGAGTTCTTGGACAGGAGATAACAGATGCCTTCAAGCCGAACTCTAAAGAATCCCGCTAACCCATTAAAAAACAATACTCTGCGAAGAAACCCATCGAAAAAGCTAAGTAAACCATAAAACCGTTTTCTCCCTCCACCCTTCCTAAGTATTGCAATTATATGAAAGAAGCATATAAAGAATTATATGCATTAAGAAAAAAGAGAAATAGAATGAAAAGATTCATTTCATAAACCATTAACGAATGGGTAGACTTAGCCACCTTTTCAAGGTTCAAGAGTAAAGAAAGAAAAGTACAAAGAAAAGAAAAGGAAAGAAAGAAGAAAGAAAAGAAAAAGGAAGAAAGAAAGATATTTGTATCTGAGACTGTGTGCTGGTGAAATATAGCCGGCCCCCATAAATATTTGTTTGGACCTCAACTATTAAAATTTTGGTTATATTTTAAATATCCCCTCATTGAAATTGATTTGTTGTGTTATTTACCCAGTGCGTTGCCTTCTTTTGCATATTTCCTTTTCAGCTTCATTCGCTTCAATTTATTCTCGCTAAATGTCCTATTCGCCTTTAAAAACATTACAAGGGAAATTGGAATTGTCGACTACAGTAAAGAATAATATTTCATCTCAACCTAGAGGCCCATATCTTCTGTTATCTTAGGGTATAGGAAGACAAAGTGGCCTGGTGAGTGTTTGTAATGGGAAATTTGGAAACCTCCTTGCCAGCGGCAGTCAGTCTAGCCCCAAATTAACCCCCACATTACCTGCTAGTTCCCATATGCCCAAAAAAAAGAATCTTAACTTGGACTTATTTTTGTGAGAGGTCAAGTACCAGACTGCCCCGACTTCACACGGGCGTAAAATAAACTCCTGTCCTGGGATAAATATTTTATGCACCGTCACAATACCCTGTCCGGTGGCAAAAGCTGCTTGGTAGCGCCAAGAGTGGCAGTACCACCTTGAGCAACCGAAACTGTGTTATCACCCTGGTTGGCAGCTGATGAGGGCAGGCTATCGCACGTGCTTTCACACGTTGTATGATGAAAAAAATAAATGAATAAAAAAAAAAGATATATATATATATATAAACAAGATTTGACATAACTCCAAAGGGTTGATATGTTGTTAAACCAAGTAACTAAACCAAACCAACTACATTTTTCTAGTCTTGTTTTATTGTAACACAGAAAATAATTTTTATTCTATACATTGAACACAATTTTCTTTTTTAAAATTGCTTTCATTGAGTTTTAATTTGAGGTACAAAGTTGTATATCTATGCTTAGTATTACAGAAACTTAAATCCCACCTATGAATCCACCCCTAATTTTATCTCTTGATTAGTTGACACTATGTAGTGATTGCGATTATACATTAATAGTGTTAATAGTATGTTTTATTTTAGTGTCAGCTTTTTAGAGGAAATATTGACAATCATCATTATTTTTCATTTTGACAAGTATTCCCTTTCATTTTTTATCTTTTTAGTTGCTTTTTTATTGTAATTTACTCAAGCTGTTATGTCTATGACTGTGAGGAAGTGACATCCCCTTTTTCCTAGGGTAAGTCTGGTTATCCACCCATCTGCTTTACCAATTAAGTTAGATGAGTAGTTCTTAGCAAAGATAAAAAAAAACACACTCTTAACATATCTTTTATTTTGACTCTCTCTTGGTTCCATATTGTTTTTATACACTAGTAGTATTGATAGCGTGAAGTAGAAAGGGCTCCAGTCTTTTAACAAAGTCATGGTGAAAGCAACTCTTCTTGGAGAAGTTAATTCCAAAATCAAAATTGGAGAAAAAAGCTCCAGCATCAAACTTCTGTTTGTTTGACGGGAAAAGCCTAAGGTATTCTGAAATAAAATCAGCAGTTTGCATAGTCAGTAGTTACCTTACTATGCTTTTTACTGGGCTGTAGCTATGAAGACCTAAAAAGTGGCATACGTGTCGTACAAGCATGTGCCACAATAATCTAATTGTTGAGTCAGTAAAATGGTAATTCCTGTGTAGGGAATGAGTGAAGGAGAGGCTCTCTGTGATTGGATATACTAATCACTTGATGAGCCCAGAAGTCTTGGTGCAAAAATAAAAAATCCAGTCAGATAGATTCCACCAAGTGTTCCATGAGGCAGTGACATTAAAAGCTCTCAGGGAGGCAACCCTAAGATACCAGATATCTTCTTCAGCACGTCAGAGGGTCCCTTAAACTCAACTTTATACACAAGAAGGACTGTATATTGTTATTCATTGTTTCACGTGCTGGTTAATAAATTGTTAGAATTAAACAAAGTATTAATTCATTTATTTGTTGCTGTTAGCCTTAGAATAAATGCTATACTAACACAATACAATGAGATACAACTGTCTTACTGCCTGATCATCTTATGCATTTTGTATATTTTTCATAAGTTGAATTAGTTGTTAATCAAAATATTTCAGTTGTAATTTAGGTGGTTTGTTTTGGTTTGGTTTTATGGCATATCAACTATTGTAGATTATTTAATGCTAAATTGTTTTTATACATATATATATATATATATCAAATATATGATTTTTAAACACATTTTTAAATCACATTTTAAAACAAGCCTGAGCTCATTTTTTTCACACAGTTAAAGGGTTTCACTTATTTCCATCTAATATGAATAATTCTATTTACAATTATTAATCATTTGTTTGCACACAGTTTAATGTTTTCAAATATTGCTATGTATCACGAACAATTCAATTAAACATCAGTCATTTGTTTACACACAGTTAAATGATCAAGCAGTTTTATTTCAAACAATTCAGTTTAACATAAATACACAGTTTTTTGTTTACACACGGTTAAATGTAAAATCAGTTCTATTTCAAACAATTCAGTTTAACCTAAATACACAGTTTAAATTTCTAACAGCTCAATTAGACCTATAGATAGGACCCTATCAAGTGCTCCCACTCCAGGCCACACTGCACCTGGGAGCAATGGCAATGAAAGAGTAGTCCACATTCCCCAAAGCTCAAGCATTACTGAAGCCCCACCATCAAATTATTTAGTGTCATATCCAGGACACTCATTAGGGGAGTCTTAGCTCTCTGCAGAGATGCAATCAGTGTATTCTGCAACCCAAACCGAGCCAGTTATTTAGGTAGTAGAGATGTCCATCTTCTGTCAAGACATTGCAGTTATCATCAGTGTCAATAGCATATTATATTTATTTTTTAAATTTTAGATAAAGCATTGACAATCATTATCATTAATCTTGACTAGATAAAAAGATGAAAGAAAATACTAGTTAAAATTAATAATAAGTTTCCACTTACATCATCCGATACAAATTCTGGTTCCAAAGCTTTGCTTATTCGACAGCCAAGGACAGGAGTTGAGGGCTGGGCATCCTTTGCAATCTGTTCAAGTTTGTTAAACATAAAACTCTCACTGGAAAAATAGAATTTGTAACAGATTAGACTTTTTTATGATTTATCTATTTTAAGAAAACTTTTAATCTACCTATATGTATATATAAAATAATGTGATTTTAAAGAGAAAGAAAGAAAAGAATAATGTCTGGAATAACTCTAAGAACTTAAAAAAAGATTAACATGGATCAGAGAGCAGACCAAAATAAGAGATATCATAAAAATTATTAAACAACAAAAATGTATGTTAGAAGCACAAATGTAAAAAAAAAATGACAGTAGGTGGAGAAATCAAATGAAGTTTGCAGGTGAAACCTTGCAGAGACTAGCTCACTGAAGGTCCTCATTGAAGCAATTTAGAAAGACCTTTGTTCAGCAGCAGACTCAAAATTAGATCTATTGGCATTTGTTGTATGTAATCTAGATAGATTATAAACATATTTGATGTTATTAGTGTGTAGAGTGTTTGCCAATGGCCTGGAAGACTGGGGTTCAATCCCAGGTCAAACCATACCAAAGACTCAAAAAATGGTACTTGAGGCCACTTTGCTTAACACTCAGCATTATAAGGTAGGGATCAAGGTTAAAGTGGAGCAATCCAGGGAAAGGAGTAGCACTTCCACTACGTTTCAGTGTAGTAGCTAATGAAAAGAGAGCCTTTGGGTCGCCCTTGACTACAGTTGCCAACTTTACTTTCTTTTGGTATCTCCTTGCAAGACTTCAGTAACAATGTCAAAGAAGTCAATATCACTATTGGGCAAACGAACCATTGCTTTCATGTTTTTGTATAGTGGTAACAGTTTCTTTGGAGAGACCATATGCTTATAGTATTTTATGGATCTTTCCTGTGTGTATGGAATCAAATGCCTTAGAGAAATCTTCATACAATAGTGTTGCCACAAGATGTTTTGCATGTACCTCTTTCAATGATTCAACAGATAATCAGAACCTGTAGTATTGTGGATTAAAAGCCAATCTAATTTTTCTAAGAATTTTCACAACTTCAGGTCAGATATGATTAAGAAGCAGAGCATTATAAATCTTAGCAGCTATAGTAATAAGTTATGCCTCTGTAGTTCTTAGTGATTCTGAATTATTTCCAACACCTGAAACTATTTAACTGCACATAATGTTATGGTTAATAATAAATAAAATTATTAGTGTAGAGCAATAATTGAAACCATTTACCAGTGTGCAAACAAATGAGCTCTAATTATATAAATTATTAGTATTAGTTAAGAATACTTGAAACCATGTAACTGTTTGCAAATTATTTTATTAAAAATAGTTACTTGAAGATATAATTGTCAACAAATTATAAACATTAACTGATTGGAAAAAAAAGACTAACTTCTATATTAAATAACTCAACAAGATTTGACAAGCCATAAAAAAAAAAATTCCCAATCACTTTCGAGAGTTCAGTCTTTTCTTTCTTTCTTGGCATCTCTTACTTTTTTTTCTCTCTGCTAGTTCTCTTTTCTTCCACCTTCTTCTCTCTTCCATTTCTCTTTCCTCCCACCTTATTCTCTCTTCCATTTCTCTTTCCTTCCAACTTATTCTCTCTTCCATTTCTCTTTCCTTTTCACTTATTCTCTCTTCCATTTCTCTTTCCTTCCAACTTATTCTCTCTTCCATTTCTCTTTCCTTCCAACTTATTCTCTCTTCCATTTCTCTTTCCTTTTCACTTATTCTCTCTTCCATTTCTCTTTCCTTTTCACTTATTCTCTCTTCCATTTCTCTTTCCTTTCAACTTATTCTCTCTTCCATTTCTCTTTCCTTTTCACTTATTCTCTCTTCCATTTCTCTTTCCTTCCACCTTATTCTCTCTTCCATTTCTCTTTCCTTTTCACTTATTCTCTCTTCCATTTCTCTTTCCTTCCACCTTATTCTCTCTTCCATTTCTCTTTCCTTTTCACTTATTCTCTCTTCCATTTCTCTTTCCTTTTCACTTATTCTCTCTTCCATTTCTCTTTCCTCCCACCTTATTCTCTCTTCCATTTCTCTTTCCTTTTCACTTATTCTCTCTTCCATTTCGCTTTCCTTTTCACTTATTCTCTCTTCCATTTCTCTTTCCTTCCACCTTATTCTCTCTTCCATTTCTCTTTCCTTTCAACTTATTCTCTCTTCCATTTCTCTTTCCTTTTCACTTATTCTCTCTTCCATTTCTCTTTCCTTCCACCTTATTCTCTCTTCCATTTCTCATTCGTTTTCACTTATTCTCTCTTCCATTTCTCTTTCCTTCCACCTTATTCTCTCTTCCATTTCTCTTTCCTTTTCACTTATTCTCTCTTCCATTTCTCTTTCCTTTTCACTTATTCTCTCTTCCATTTCTCTTTCCTCCCACCTTATTCTCTCTTCCATTTCTCTTTCCTTTTCACTTATTCTCTCTTCCATTTCTCTTTCCTTTTCACTTATTCTCTCTTCCATTTCTCTTTCCTTCCACCTTATTCTCTCTTCCATTTCTCTTTCCTTTCAACTTATTCTCTCTTCCATTTCTCTTTCCTTTTCACTTATTCTCTCTTCCATTTCTCTTTCCTCCCACCTTATTCTCTCTTCAATTTCTCTTTCCTTTTCACTTATTCTCTCTTCCATTTCTCTTTCCTTCCACCTTATTCTCTCTTCCATTTCTCTTTCCTTTTCACTTATTCTCTCTTCCATTTCTCTTTCCTTTTCACTTATTCTCTCTTCCATTTCTCTTTCCTTTTCACTTATTCTCTCTTCCATTTCTCTTTCCTTTCAACTTATTCTCTCTTCCATTTCTCTTTCCTTTCAACTTATTCTCTCTTCCATTTCTCATTCCTTTTCACTTATTCTCTCTTCCATTTCTCTTTCCTTCCACCTTATTCTCTCTTCCATTTCTCTTTCCTTTTCACTTATTCTCTCTTCCATTTCTCTTTCCTTTTCACTTATTCTCTCTTCCATTTCTCTTTCCTTTTCACTTATTCTCTCTTCCATTTCTCTTTCCTTCCACCTTATTCTCTCTTCCATTTCTCTTTCCTTTTCACTTATTCTCTCTTCCATTTCTCTTTCCTTTTCACTTATTCTCTCTTCCATTTCTCTTTCCTTTTCACTTATTCTCTCTTCCATTTCTCTTTCCTTCCACCTTATTCTCTCTTCCATTTCTCTTTCCTTTTCACTTATTCTCTCTTCCATTTCTCTTTCCTTTTCACTTATTCTCTCTTCCATTTCTCTTTCCTTTTCACTTATTCTCTCTTCCATTTCTCTTTCCTCCCACCTTATTCTCTCTTCCATTTCTCTTTCCTTTTCAATTATTCTCTCTTCCATTTCTCTTTCTTTTTCACTTATTCTCTCTTCCATTTCTCTTTCCTTCCACCTTATTCTCTCTTCCATTTCTCTTTCCTTTTCACTTATTCTCTCTTCCATTTCTCTTTCCTTTTCACTTATTCTCTCTTCCATTTCTCTTTCCTTCCACCTTATTCTCTCTTCCATTTCTCTTTCCTTTTCACTTATTCTCTCTTCCATTTCTCTTTCCTTTTCACTTATTCTCTCTTCCATTTCTCTTTCCTTTTCACTTATTCTCTCTTCCATTTCTCTTTCCTTCCACCTTATTCTCTCTTCCATTTCTCTTTCCTTTTCACTTATTCTCTCTTCCATTTCTCTTTCCTTTTCACTTATTCTCTCTTCCATTTCTCTTTCCTTTTCACTTATTCTCTCTTCCATTTTTCTTTCCTTCCCACTTATTCTCTCTTCCATTTCTCTTTCCTTTTCACTTATTCTCTCTTCCATTTCTCTTTCCTTCCAACTTATTCTCTCTTCCATTTCTCTTTCCTTTTCACTTATTCTCTCTTCCATTTCTCTTTCCTTCCACCTTATTCTCTCTTCCATTTCTCTTTCCTTTTCACTTATTCTCTCATCCATTTCTCTTTCCTTTTCACTTATTCTCTCTTCCATTTCTCTTTCCTTCCAACTTATTCTCTCTTCCATTTCTCTTTCCTTTTCACTTATTCTCTCTTCCATTTCTCATTCGTTTTCACTTATTCTCTCTTCCATTTCTCTTTCCTTTTCACTTATTCTCTCTTCCATTTCTCTTTCCTTTTCACTTATTCTCTCTTCCATTTCTCTTTCCTTTTCACTTATTCTCTCTTCCATTTCTCTTTCCTTCCACCTTATTCTCTCTTCCATTTCTCTTTCCTTTTCACTTATTCTCTCTTCCATTTCTCTTTCCTTTTCACTTATTTTCTCTTCCATTTCTCTTTCCTTTTCACTTATTCTCTCTTCCATTTCTCTTTCCTTCCACCTTATTCTCTCTTCCATTTCTCTTTCCTTTTCACTTAGTCTCTCTTCCATTTCTCTTTCCTTTTCACTTATTCTCTCTTCCATTTCTCTTTCCTTCCAACTTATTCTCTCTTCCATTTCTCTTTCCTTTTCACTTATTCTCTCTTCCATTTCTCTTTCGTTTTCACTTATTCTCTCTTCCATTTCTCTTTCCTTTTCACTTATTCTCTCTTCCATTTGTCTTTCCTTCCACCTTATTCTCTCTTCCATTTCTCTTTCCTTTTCACTTATTCTCTCTTCCATTTCTCTTTCCTTTTCACTTATTCTCTCTTCCATTTCTCTTTCCTCCCACCTTATTCTCTCTTCCATTTCTCTTTCCTCCCACCTTATTCTCTCTTCCATTTCTCTTTCCTCCCACCTTATTCTCTCTTCCATTTCTTTTTCTTTTTCACTTATTCTCTCTTCCATTTCTCTTTCCTTCCACTCTTATTCTCTCTTCCATTTCTCTTTCCTTTTCACTTATTCTCTCTTCCATTTCTCTTTCCTTCCAACTTATTCTCTCTTCCATTTCTCTTTCCTTTTCACTTATTCTCTCTTCCATTTCTCTTTCCTTCCACATTATTCTATTATCCATTTCTCTTTTTTTTTCACTTATTCTCTCTTCCATTTCTCTTTCCTCCCACCTTATTCTCTCTTCTATTTCTCTTTCCTCCCACCTTATTCTCTCTTCCATTTCTCTTTCCTTTTCACTTATTCTCTCTTCCATTTCTCTTTCATTTTCACTTATTCTCTCTTCCATTTCTCTTTCCTTTTCACTTATTCTCTCTTCGATTTCTCTTTCCTTCCACCTTATTCTCTCTTCCATTTCTCTTTCCTTTTCACTTATTCTCTCTTCCATTTCTCTTTCCTTTTCACTTATTCTCTCTTCCATTTCTCTTTCCTTTTCACTTATTCTCTCTTCCATTTCTCTTTCCTTCCACCTTATTCTCTCTTCCATTTCTCTTTCCTTTTCACTTAGTCTCTCTTCCATTTCTCTTTCCTTTTCACTTATTCTCTCTTCCATTTCTCTTTCCTTCCAACTTATTCTCTCTTCCATTTCTCTTTCCTTTTCACTTATTCTCTCTTCCATTTCTCTTTCCTTTTCACTTATTCTCTCTTCCATTTCTCTTTCCTTCCACCTTATTCTCTCTTCCATTTCTCTTTCCTTTTCACTTATTCTCTCTTCCATTTCTCTTTCCTTTTCACTTATTCTCTCTTCCATTTCTCTTTCCTTTTCACTTATTCTCTCTTCCATTTCTCTTTCCTCCCACCTTATTCTCTCTTCCATTTCTCTTTCCTTTTCAATTATTCTCTCTTCCATTTCTCTTTCCTCCCACCTTATTCTCTCTTCCATTTCTCTTTCCTTTTCACTTATTCTCTCTTCCATTTCTCTTTCCTTCCACTCTTATTCTCTCTTCCATTTCTCTTTCCTTTTCACTTATTCTCTCTTCCATTTCTCTTTCCTTCCAACTTATTCTCTCTTCCATTTCTCTTTCCTTTTCACTTATTCTCTCTTCCATTTCTCTTTCCTTCCACATTATTCTCTCTTCCATTTCTCTTTCTTTTTCACTTATTCTCTCTTCCATTTCTCTTTCCTCCCACCTTATTCTCTCTTCCATTTCTCTTTCCTCCCACCTTATTCTCTCTTCCATTTCTCTTTCCTTTTCACTTATTCTCTCTTCCATTTCTCTTTCCTTTTCACTTATTCTCTCTTCCATTTCTCTTTCCTTCCACCTTATTCTCTCTTCCATTTCTCTTTCCTTTTCACTTATTCTCTCTTCCATTTCTCTTTCCTTTTCACTAATTCTCTCTTCCATTTCTCTTCTTTTTCACTTATTCTCTCTTCCATTTCTCTTTCCTTTTCACTTATTCTCTCTTCCATTTCTCTTTCCTTTTCACTTATTCTCTCTTCGATTTCTCTTTCCTTCCACCTTATTCTCTCTTCCATTTCTCTTTCCTTTTCACTTATTCTCTCTTCCATTTCTCTTTCCTTTTCACTTATTCTCTCTTCCATTTCTCTTTCCTTTTCACTTATTCTCTCTTCGATTTCTCTTTCCTTCCACCTTATTCTCTCTTCCATTTCTCTTTCCTTTTCACTTATTCTCTCTTCCATTTCTCTTTCCTTTTCACTTATTCTCTCTTCCATTTCTCTTTCCTTTTCACTTATTCTCTCTTCCATTTCTCTTTCCTTCCACCTTATTCTCTCTTCCATTTCTCTTTCCTTTTCACTTATTCTCTTTTCCATTTCTCTTTCCTCCCACCTTATTCTCCCTTCTCCAATTTTCTTTCCTTTTCACTTATTCTCTCTTCCATTTCTCTTTCCTTTTCACTTATTCTCTCTTCCATTTCTCTTTCCTTTTCACTTATTCTCTCTTCCATTTCTCTTTCCTTCCACCTTATTCTCTCTTCCATTTCTCTTTCCTTTTCACTTATTCTCTCTTCCATTTCTCTTTCCTTTTCACTTATTCTCTCTTCCATTTCTCTTTCCTTTTCACTTATTCTCTCTTCCATTTCTCTTTCCTTCCACCTTATTCTCTCTTCCATTTCTCTTTCCTTTTCACTTAGTCTCTCTTCCATTTCTCTTTCCTTTTCACTTAGTCTCTCTTCCATTTCTCTTTCCTTCCAACTTATTCTCTCTTCCATTTCTCTTTCCTTTTCACTTATTCTCTCTTCCATTTCTCTTTCCTTTTCACTTATTCTCTCTTCCATTTCTCTTTCGTTTTCACTTATTCTCTCTTCCATTTCTCTTTCGTTTTCACTTATTCTCTCTTCCATTTGTCTTTCCTTCCACCTTATTCTCTCTTCCATTTCTCTTTCCTTTTCACTAATTCTCTCTTCCATTTCTCTTCTTTTTCACTTATTCTCTCTTCCATTTCTCTTTCCTTTTCACTTATTCTCTCTTCCATTTCTCTTTCCTTTTCACTTATTCTCTCTTCGATTTCTCTTTCCTTCCACCTTATTCTCTCTTCCATTTCTCTTTCCTTTTCACTTATTCTCTCTTCCATTTCTCTTTCCTTTTCACTTATTCTCTCTTCCATTTCTCTTTCCTTTTCACTTATTCTCTCTTCGATTTCTCTTTCCTTCCACCTTATTCTCTCTTCCATTTCTCTTTCCTTTTCACTTATTCTCTCTTCCATTTCTCTTTCCTTTTCACTTATTCTCTCTTCCATTTCTCTTTCCTTTTCACTTATTCTCTCTTCCATTTCTCTTTCCTTCCACCTTATTCTCTCTTCCATTTCTCTTTCCTTTTCACTTATTCTCTCTTCCATTTCTCTTTCCTTTTCACTAATTCTCTCTTCCATTTCTCTTCTTTTTCACTTATTCTCTCTTCCATTTCTCTTTCCTTTTCACTTATTCTCTCTTCCATTTCTCTTTCCTTTTCACTTATTCTCTCTTCGATTTCTCTTTCCTTCCACCTTATTCTCTCTTCCATTTCTCTTTCCTTTTCACTTATTCTCTCTTCCATTTCTCTTTCCTTTTCACTTATTCTCTCTTCCATTTCTCTTTCCTTTTCACTTATTCTCTCTTCGATTTCTCTTTCCTTCCACCTTATTCTCTCTTCCATTTCTCTTTCCTTTTCACTTATTCTCTCTTCCATTTCTCTTTCCTTTTCACTTATTCTCTCTTCCATTTCTCTTTCCTTTTCACTTATTCTCTCTTCCATTTCTCTTTCCTTCCACCTTATTCTCTCTTCCATTTCTCTTTCCTTTTCACTTATTCTCTTTTCCATTTCTCTTTCCTCCCACCTTATTCTCCCTTCTCCAATTTTCTTTCCTTTTCACTTATTCTCTCTTCCATTTCTCTTTCCTTTTCACTTATTCTCTCTTCCATTTCTCTTTCCTTTTCACTTATTCTCTCTTCCATTTCTCTTTCCTTCCACCTTATTCTCTCTTCCATTTCTCTTTCCTTTTCACTTATTCTCTCTTCCATTTCTCTTTCCTTTTCACTTATTCTCTCTTCCATTTCTCTTTCCTTTTCACTTATTCTCTCTTCCATTTCTCTTTCCTTCCACCTTATTCTCTCTTCCATTTCTCTTTCCTTTTCACTTAGTCTCTCTTCCATTTCTCTTTCCTTTTCACTTAGTCTCTCTTCCATTTCTCTTTCCTTCCAACTTATTCTCTCTTCCATTTCTCTTTCCTTTTCACTTATTCTCTCTTCCATTTCTCTTTCCTTTTCACTTATTCTCTCTTCCATTTCTCTTTCGTTTTCACTTATTCTCTCTTCCATTTCTCTTTCGTTTTCACTTATTCTCTCTTCCATTTGTCTTTCCTTCCACCTTATTCTCTCTTCCATTTCTCTTTCCTTTTCACTTATTCTCTCTTCCATTTCTCTTTCCTTTTCACTTATTCTCTCTTCCATTTCTCTTTCCTTTTCACTTATTCTCTCTTCCATTTCTCTTTCCTCCCACCTTATTCTCTCTTCCATTTCTCTTTCGTTTTCACTTATTCTCTCTTCCATTTCTCTTTCCTCCCACCTTATTCTCTCTTCCATTTCTCTTTCTTTTTCACTTATTCTCTCTTCCATTTCTCTTTCCTTTTCACTTATTCTCTCTTCGATTTCTCTTTCCTTCCACCTTATTCTCTCTTCCATTTCTCTTTCCTTCCACCTTATTCTCTCTTCCATTTCTCTTTCCTTTTCACTTAGTCTCTCTTCCATTTCTCTTTCCTTTTCACTTAGTCTCTCTTCCATTTCTCTTTCCTTCCACCTTATTCTCTCTTCCATTTGTCTTTCCTTTTCACTTATTCTCTCTTCCATTTCTCTTTCCTTTTCACTAATTCTCTCTCCCATTTCTCTTTCCTTTTCACTTATTCTCTCTTCCATTTCTCTTTCCTTTTCACTTATTCTCTCTTCCATTTCTCTTTCCTTTTCACTTATTCTCTCTTCCATTTCTCTTTCCTTCCACCTTATTCTCTCTTCCATTTCTCTTTCCTCCCACCTTATTCTCTCTTCCATTTCTCTTTCCTTTTCAATTATTCTCTCTTCCATTTCTCTTTTCTCCCACCTTATTCTCTCTTCCATTTCTCTTTCCTTTTCACTCATTCTCTCTTCCATTTCTCTTTCCTTCCACTCTTATTCTCTCTTCCATTTCTCTTTCCTTTTCACTTATTCTCTCTTCCATTTCTCTTTCCTTCCACTCTTATTCTCTCTTCCATTTCTCTTTCCTTTTCACTTATTCTCTCTTCCATTTCTCTTTCCTTCCAACTTATTCTCTCTTCCATTTCTTTTTCCTTTTCACTTATTCTCTCTTCCATTTCTCTTTCCTTCCACATTATTCTCTCTTCCATTTCTCTTTCCTTTTCACTTATTCTCTCTTCCATTTCTCTTTCCTCCCACTTTATTCTCTCTTCCATTTCTCTTTCCTCCCACCTTATTCTCTCTTCCATTTCTCTTTCCTTTTCACTTATTCTCTCTTCCATTTGTCTTTCCTTTTCACTTATTCTCTCTTCCATTTCTCTTTCCTTCCAACTTATTCTCTCTTCCATTTCTCTTTCCTTTTCACTTATTCTCTCTTCCATTTCTCTTTCCTTCCACCTTATTCTCTCTTCCATTTCTCTTTCCTATTCACTTATTCTCTCTTCCATTTCTCTTTCCTTTTCACTTATTCTCTCTTCCATTTCTCTTTCCTTCCACCTTATTCTCTCTTCCATTTCTCTTTCCTTTTCACTTATTCTCTCTTCCATTTCTCTTTTCTTTTCACTTATTATCTCTTCCATTTCTCTTTCCTTTCAACTTATTCTCTCTTCCATTTCTCTTTCCTTTTCACTTATTCTCTCTTTCATTTCTCTTTTCTTCCAACTTATTCTCTCTTCCATTTCTCTTTCCTTTTCACTTATTCTCTCTTTCATTTCTCTTTTCTTCCAACTTATTCTCTCTTCCATTACTCTTTCCTTCCAACTTATTCTCTCTTCCATTTCTCTTTCCTTTTCACTTATTCTCTCTTTCATTTCTCTTTCCTTCCAACTTATTCTCTCTTCCATTTCTCTTTCCTTCCACCTTATTCTCTCTTCCATTTCTCTTTCCTTTTCACTTATTCTCTCTTCCATTTCTCTTTCCTTTTCACTTATTCTCTCTTCCATTTCTCTTTCCTTTTCACTTATTCTCTCTTCCATTTCTCTTTCCTTCCAACTTATTCTCTCTTCCATTTCTCTTTCCTTTTCACTTATTCTCTCTTCCATTTCTCTTTCCTTTTCACTTATTCTCTCTTCCATTTCTCTTTCCTTTTCACTTATTCTCTCTTCCATTTCTCTTTCCTTCCACATTATTCTCTCTTCCATTTCTCTTTCTTTTTCACTTATTCTCTCTTCCATTTCTCTTTCCTCCCACCTTATTCTCTCTTCCATTTCTCTTTCCTCCCACCTTATTCTCTCTTCCATTTCTCTTTCCTTTTCACTTATTCTCTCTTCCATTTCTCTTTCCTTTTCACTTATTCTCTCTTCGATTTCTCTTTCCTTCCACCTTATTCTCTCTTCCATTTCTCTTTCCTTTTCACTTATTCTCTTTTCCATTTCTCTTTCCTTTTCACTTATTCTCTCTTCCATTTCTCTTTCCTTTTCACTTATTCTCTCTTCCATTTCTCTTTCCTTCCACCTTATTCTCTCTTCCATTTCTCTTTCCTTTTCACTTAGTCTCTCTTCCATTTCTCTTTCCTTTTCACTTATTCTCTCTTCCATTTCTCTTTCCTTCCAACTTATTCTCTCTTCCATTTCTCTTTCCTTTTCACTTATTCTCTCTTCCATTTCTCTTTCCTTTTCACTTATTCTCTCTTCCATTTCTCTTTCCTTTTCACTTATTTTCTCTTCCATTTCTCTTTCCTTTTCACTTATTCTCTCTTCCATTTCTCTTTCCTCCCACCTTATTCTCTCTTGCATTTCTCTTTCCTTTTCAATTATTCTCTCTTCCATTTCTCTTTCCTCCCACCTTATTCTCTCTTCCATTTCTCTTTCCTTTTCACTTATTCTCTCTTCCATTTCTCTTTCCTTCCACCTTATTCTCTCTTCCATTTCTCTTTCCTTCCAACTTATTCTCTCTTCCATTTCTCTTTCCTTTTCACTTATTCTCTCTTTCATTTCTCTTTCCTTTTCACTTATTCTCTCTTTCATTTCTCTTTCCTTTTCACTTATTCTCTCTTCCATTTCTCTTTCCTTTTCACTTATTCTCTCTTTCATTTCTCTTTTCTTCCAACTTATTCTCTATACCATTTCTCTTTCCTTCCAACTTATTCTCTCTTCCATTTCTCTTTCCTTTTCACTTATTCTCTCTTCCATTTCTCTTTCCTTCCACCTTATTCTCTCTTCCATTTCTCTTTCCTTCCACCTTATTCTCTCTTCCATTTCTCTTTCCTTTTCACTTATTCTCTCTTCCATTTCTCTTTCCTTTTCACTTATTCTCTCTTCCATTTCTCTTTCCTTTTAACTTATTCTCTCTTCCATTTCTCTTTCCTTTCAAATTATTCTCTCTTCCATTTCTCTTTCCTTTTCACTTATTCTCTCTTTCATTTCTCTTTTCTTCCAAACTTATTCTCTCTTCCATTTCTCTTTCCTTTTCACTTATTCTCTCTTCCATTTCTCTTTCCTTTTTCACTTATTCTCTCTTTCCATTTCTCTTTCCTTTTCACTTATTTCTCTCTTCCATTTCTCTTTCCTTCCACCTTATTCTCTCTTCCATTTCTCTTTCCTTTTCACTTATTCCTCTCTCCATTTCTCTTTCCTTTTCACTTATTCTCTCTTCCATTTCTCTTCCTTTCACCTTTTTCTCTCTTCCATTTCTCTTTCCTTTTCACTTATTCTCTCTTTCATTTCTCTTTTCTTCCAACTCATTCTCTCTTCCATTTCTCTTTCCTTTTCACTTATTCTCTCTTTCATTTGTCTTTTCGTCCAACTTATTCTCTCTTCCATTTCTCTTTCCTTCCAACTTATTCTCTCTTCCATTTCTCTTTCCTTTTCACTTATTCTCTCTTCCATTTCTCTTTCCTTTTCACTTATTCTCTCTTCCATTTCTCTTTCCTTCCACCTTATTCTCTCTTCCATTTCTCTTTCCTTTTCACTTATTCTCTCTTCCATTTCTCTTTCCTTTTCACTTATTATCTCTTCCTTCTCTTCCATTTCTCTTCCTTTCACTTCATTCTCTCTTCCATTTCTCTTCCTTTCAACTTATTCTCTCTTCCATTTCTCTTTCTTCCACCTTATTCTCTCTTCCATTTCTCTTTCCTTCCACCTTATTCTCTCTTCCATTTCTCTTTCCTTTTCACTTATTCTCTCTTCCATTTCTCTTTCCTTTTCACTTATTCTCTCTTCCATTTCTCTTTCCTTCCAACTTATTCTCTCTTCCATTTCTCTTCCTTTTCACTTATTCTCTCTTCCATTTGTCTTTCCTTTTCACTTATTCTCTCTTCCATTTCTCTTCCTTCCAACTTATTCTCTCTTCCATTTCTCTTTCCTTTTCACTTATTCTCTCTTCCATTTCTCTTTCCTTCCACCTTATTCTCTCTTGCATTTCTCTTTCCTTTTCACTTATTCTCTCTTCCATTTCTCTTTCCTTCCAACTTATTCTCTCTTCCATTTCTCTTTCCTTTTCACTTATTCTCTCTTCCATTTCTCTTTCCTTTTCACTTATTCTCTCTTCCATTTCTCTTTCCTTTTCACTTATTCTCTCTTCCATTTCTCTTTCCTTTCAACTTATTCTCTCTTCCATTTCTCTTCCTTCCACCTTATTCTCTCTTCCATTTCTCTTTCCTTCCACCTTATTCTCTCTTCCATTCTCTTTCTTTTCACTTATTTTCTCTTCCATTTCTCTTCCCTTTTCACTTATTCTCTCTTCCATTTCTCTTCCTTCCACCTTATTCTCTCTTCCATTTCTCTTTCCTTCCAACTTATTCTCTCTTCCATTTCTCTTTCCTTTTCACTTATTCTCTCTTCCATTTCTCTTTCCTTCCCCTTATTCTCTCTCCATTTCTCTTTCCTTTTCACTTATTCTCTCTTTCATTTCTCTTTCCTTTTCACTTATTCTCTCTTCCATTTCTCTTTCCTTTTCACTTATTCTCTCTTTCATTTCTCTTTTCTTCCAACTTATTCTCTCTTCCATTTCTCTTTCCTTCCACCTTATTCTCTCTTTCCATTTCTCTTTCCTTCCACTTATTCTCTCTTCCATTTCTCTTTCTTTTTCACTTATTCTCTCTTCCATTTTTCTTTCCTTCAACTTATTCTCTCTTCCATTTCTCTTTCCTTCCCACCTTATTCTCTCTTTCATTTCTCTTTCCTTCCAACTTATTCTCTCTTCCATTTCTCTTTCCTTTTCACTTATTCTCTCTTCCAATTCTCTTTCCTTTTCACTGATTCTCTCTTCCATTTCTCTTTCCTTTTCACTTATTCTCTCTTCCATTGCTCTTTCCTTTCAAATTATTCTCTCTTCCATTTCTCTTTCCTTTTCACTTATTCTCTCTTTCATTTCTCTTTTCTTCCAACTTTTCTCTCTTCCATTTCTCTTTCCTTTTCACTTATTCTCTCTTCCATTTCTCTTTCCTTCCACCTTATTCTCTCTTCCATTTCTCTTTCCTTTTCACTTATTCCCTCTTCCATTTCTCTTTCCTTTTCACTTATTCTTTCTTCCATTTTTCTTTCCTTTCAACTTATTCTCTCTTCCATTTCTCTTTCCTTCCACCTTATTCTCTCTTCCATTTCTCTTTCCTTCCAACTTATTCTCTCTTCCATTTCTCTTTCCTTTTCACTTATTCTCTCTTCCATTTCTCTTTCCTTTTCACTTATTCTCTCTTCCATTTCTCCTTCCTTCCACCTTTTTCTCTCTTCCATTTCTCTTTTATTTTCACTTATTTTCTCTTCCATTTCTCTTTCCTTTTCACTTATTCTCTCTTCCATTTCTCTTTCCTTCCACCTTATTCTCTCTTCCATTTCTCTTTCCTTCCACCTTATTCTCTCTTCCATTTCTCTTTCCTTTTCACTTATTTTCTCTTCCATTTCTCTTTCCTTTTCACTTATTCTCTCTTCCATTTCTCTTTCCTTCCACCTTATTCTCTCTTCCATTTCTCTTTCCTTCCAACTTATTCTCTCTTCCATTTCTCTTTCCTTTTCACTTATTCTCTCTTCCATTTCTCTTTCCTTCCACCTTATTCTCTCTTCCATTTCTCTTTCCTTTTCACTTATTCTCTCTTTCATTTCTCTTTCCTTTTCACTTATTCTCTCTTCCATTTCTCTTTCCTTTTCACTTATTCTCTCTTTCATTTCTCTTTTCTTCCAACTTATTCTCTCTTCCATTTCTCTTTCCTTCCACCTTATTCTCTCTTCCATTTCTCTTTCCTTTTCACTTATTCTCTCTTCCATTTCTCTTTCTTTTTCACTTATTCTCTCTTCCATTTTTCTTTCCTTTCAACTTATTCTCTCTTCCATTTCTCTTTCCTTCCACCTTATTCTCTCTTTCATTTCTCTTTCCTTCCAACTTATTCTCTCTTCCATTTCTCTTTCCTTTTCACTTATTCTCTCTTCCATTTCTCTTTCCTTTTCACTGATTCTCTCTTCCATTTCTCTTTCCTTTTCACTTATTCTCTCTTCCATTGCTCTTTCCTTTCAAATTATTCTCTCTTCCATTTCTCTTTCCTTTTCACTTATTCTCTCTTTCATTTCTCTTTTCTTCCAACTTATTCTCTCTTCCATTTCTCTTTCCTTTTCACTTATTCTCTCTTCCATTTCTCTTTCCTTCCACCTTATTCTCTCTTCCATTTCTCTTTCCTTTTCACTTATTCCCTCTTCCATTTCTCTTTCCTTTTCACTTATTCTTTCTTCCATTTTTCTTTCCTTTCAACTTATTCTCTCTTCCATTTCTCTTTCCTTCCACCTTATTCTCTCTTCCATTTCTCTTTCCTTCCAACTTATTCTCTCTTCCATTTCTCTTTCCTTTTCACTTATTCTCTCTTCCATTTCTCTTTCCTTTTCACTTATTCTCTCTTCCATTTCTCCTTCCTTCCACCTTTTTCTCTCTTCCATTTCTCTTTTATTTTCACTTATTTTCTCTTCCATTTCTCTTTCCTTTTCACTTATTCTCTCTTCCATTTCTCTTTCCTTCCACCTTATTCTCTCTTCCATTTCTCTTTCCTTCCAACTTATTCTCTCTTCCATTTCTCTTTCCTTTTCACTTATTCTCTCTTCCATTTCTCTTTCCTTCCACCTTATTCTCTCTTCCATTTCTCTTTCCTTTTCACTTATTCTCTCTTCCATTTCTCTTTCCTTCCAACTTATTCTCTCTTCCATTTCTCTTTCCTTTTCACTTATTCTCTCTTCCATTTCTCTTTCCTTCCACCTTATTCTCTCTTCCATTTCTCTTTCCTTTTCACTTATTCTCTCTTCCATTTCTCTTTCCTTTTCACTTATTCTCTCTTCCATTTTTCTTTCCTTTCAACTTATTCTCTCTTCCATTTATCTTTCCTTCCACCTTATTCTCTCTTCCATTTCTCTTTCCTTCCAACTTATTCTCTCTTCCATTTCTCTTTCCTTTTCACTTATTCTCTCTACCATTTCTCTTTCCTTTTCACTTATTCTCTCTTCATTTCTCTTTCCTTTTCACTTATTCTCTCTTCCATTTCTCTTTCCATTTCACTTATTCTCTCTTCCATTTCTCTTTCCTTTTCACTTATTCTCTCTTCCATTTCTCTTTCCTTTCAAATTATTCTCTCTTCCATTTCTCTTTCCTTTTCACTTATTCTCTCTTTCATTTCTCTTTTCTTCCAACTTATTCTCTCTTCCATTTCTCTTTCCTTTTCACTTATTCTCTCTTCCATTTCTCTTTCCTTTTCACTTATTCTCTCTTCCATTTCTCTTTCCTTCCACCTTATTCTCTCTTCCATTTCTCTTTCCTTTTCACTTATTCTCTCTTCCATTTCTCTTTCCTTTCAACTTATTCTCTCTTCCATTTCTCTTTCCTTTTCACTTATTCTCTCTTTCATTTCTCTTTTCTTCCAACTTATTCTCTCTCCCATTTCTCTTTCCTTTTCACTTATTCTCTCTTTCATTTCTCTTTTCTTCCAACTTATTCTCTCTTCCATTTCTCTTTCCTTCCAACTTATTCTCTCTTCCATTTCTCTTTCCTTTTCACTTATTCTCTCTTCCATTTCTCTTTCCTTTTCACTTATTCTCTCTTCCATTTCTCTTTCCTTTTCACTTATTCTCTCTTCCATTTCTCTTTTCTTTTCACTTATTCTCTCTTCCATTTCTCTTTCCTTTTCACTTATTCTCTCTTCCATTTCTCTTTCCTTTCAACTTATTCTCTCTTCCATTTCTCTTTCCTTCCACCTTATTCTCTCTTCCATTTCTCTTTCCTTTTCACTTATTCTCTCTTCCATTTCTCTTTCCTTTTCACTTATTCTCTCTTCCATTTCTCTTTCCTTTTCACTTATTCTCTCTTCCATTTCTCTTTCCTTTTCACTTATTCTCTCTTCCATTTCTCTTTCCTTTCAACTTATTCTCTCTTCCATTTCTCTTTCCTTTTCACTTATTCTCTTTTCCATTTCTCTTTCCTTTTCACTTATTCTCTCTTCCATTTCTCTTTCCTTCCAACTTATTCTCTCTTCCATTTCTCTTTCCTTCCACCTTATTCTCTCTTCCATTTCTCTTTCCTTTTCACTTATTCTCTCTTCCATTTGTCTTTCCTTTTCACTTATTCTCTCTTCCATTTCTCTTTCCTTCCAACTTATTCTCTCTTCCATTTCTCTTTCCTTTTCACTTATTCTCTCTTCCATTTCTCTTTCCTTCCACCTTATTCTCTCTTCCATTTCTCTTTCCTTTTCACTTATTCTCTCTTCCATTTCTCTTTCCTTTTCACTTATTCTCTCTTCCATTTCTCTTTCCTTTCAACTTATTCTCTCTTCCATTTCTCTTTCCTTTTCACTTATTCTCTCTTTCATTTCTCTTTCCTTCCAACTTATTCTCTCTTCCATTTCTCTTTCCTTCCACCTTATTCTCTCTTCCATTTCTCTTTCCTTTTCACTTATTCTCTCTTCCATTTGTCTTTCCTTTTCACTTATTCTCTCTTCCATTTCTCTTTCCTTCCAACTTATTCTCTCTTCCATTTCTCTTTCCTTTTCACTTATTCTCTCTTCCATTTCTCTTTCCTTCCACCTTATTCTCTCTTCCATTTCTCTTTCCTTTTCACTTATTCTCTCTTTCATTTCTCTTTCCTTCCAACTTATTCTCTCTTCCATTTCTCTTTCCTTCCAACTTATTCTCTCTTCCATTTCTCTTTCCTTTTCACTTATTCTCTCTTCCATTTCTCTTTCCTTCCAACTTATTCTCTCTTCCATTTCTCTTTCCTTTTCACTTATTCTCTCTTCCATTTCTCTTTCCTTTTCACTTATTCTCTCTTCCATTTCTCTTTCCTTCCACCTTATTCTCTTTTCCATTTCTCTTTCGTTCCAACTTATTCTCTCTTCCATTTCTCTTTCGTTCCAACTTATTCTCTCTTCCATTTCTCTTTCCTCCCACCTTATTCTATCTTCCATTTCTCTTTCCTTTTCACTTATTCTCTCTTTCATTTCTCTTTCCTTCCACCTTATTCTCTCTTCCATTTCTCTTTCCTTTTCACTAATTCTCTCTTCCATTTCTCTTTCCTTTCAACTTATTCTCTCTTCAGTCTGTCTTTCAACTTATTCTTGATTTCTTCTTTGAAAGCTTCTTTTCTTTCTATTATTTGTTCAAGTGATTTGAATGGATTTCAGTCAACAGATTCTACTATGTTCTCACCCCACCAACATAACTGATGGCACCATTTCAAATTTATAGACAAGCAGAAATGCTAATCTATATATAAAAAATCCTGACATTTCTCACTGTAACTATTCCAGTATTAATACTAGTAACATTTTATACATTGCCAAATATAAAGCAAACAAGAGAATTCTTTTGTTGTCCTAAAAAAAGCTATAAATCAAAATCCTAAGTAGATTCTTAGTCACATCTAAATTATAAAATCTGACTCCATTTTTACTAAATTAGTAATAAATTATCATGTCCTAAATTCATAATTAAATATATTGCCCTGACGGCAGAGCCTAGAATAAACCAACTGTATCCTTCACAGATAGGATAAACCAAACTGCATCCAGTGGTGAGACTCCAATTCTGAAAATCTAAGGAGTGTAGAGTACCTTTTTATTGCCATTACTGCAAGATTCATACTGATTAGGATTCTAACACCTGTTAGGGTACCATCTATAGGTCAAATAGACCTGTTAGGATCCCATCACTAGAGTTGAACAAACCTGTTGGGTTACTATCTATGGGTCAAATAGACCTGTTAGGGTACCATCTATAGGTCAAATAGACCTGTTAGCATCCCATCTATAGCTCAAATAGACCTGTTAGGGTACCATCTATTTGAAAATTATTAGTATTATATAGGAATAAAAGAGATCATACAACTATGTGCAAACAAATGATCATTGTTATTGATTAGGAATAGTTAATTAAGAAAGAAACTCCTCAAAAATATGAGGGTACTTGGCATGACACTAAACTGAATTAGAAAGTATGGAGTCACCCCTTTATTACCATTACTTCCAGGTTCACTCTAACTTGGACTGGTCGTACTTATTTATGGGTCAAATGGATCTCTTTGAGATAATGAAGTTTTTACTGGTTTGAAAGGATTGAGAAGATTTGTGCAGTTAAATAATTGGTGACTGTAATTGTTAAACTCAGTTCAGCATAAGATAGGGCAATAAGGGTTGATGTGCCATAAAACCAACAAACAAACCTAAATAAATGAGATTGTTGTGCAACTTATGATTTGAGTTGATTTTAATGGCATGTTAACTCACCTAGGGCTATTTTATACCTAAAGGTTAGGGAGTTGCATTCACTGTTCGTTTGTATTTACATTTTTTGTGTAGTTGTTTCTTGAGTTTCTTGCCTACCCTTATATGATATCAAGTATTCATATCAAATACAAATAATTTGCACATAGTTGTATGGTTTCAAGTATTCCTATCTAATGCTTATAATTATATGGTTTTCAATTAATTATTTCTATTCAATAATACTTGTTTGCACTCAGTTCTATGATTTCATATAACTAATAATAATCCTTAGTAAACATTTCAATCATACATCCTAGATGCATCAAGGAGGTCTTCAGTGATGCAACTGTCTTCATTGCCGATTTCAGGTTATTTCTGCATCATATCGGCTCCGACAGTAAACCCCAGCATGACTCTGGAAGAGCCAAGCCGTGATCGCGACGTGCTATGCTCGTGCCTCTACCAAAGCAAAGAAAAATTCAAATAAGGCCGGACTTCGGCTGTTCTTATAGACATCTGTCCTTTAGTAAACAGTCAATGAAAACAGGGCATTCCACACTCCTCTGCTATATAATACCCTGCTATAATACAATTATAGTTTCAAGCAATTATTTTAAATACAAATAATTTGCATTTATACAACATCAAATATTCCTATCAAATAGTGATCATTTTTTAAACATCAATTTGACCTGAAAATGGGATCCTATCAGGTGCTACTACTCCAGGTCAGAGTGGACCTTGGAGTAATGGCATTGAAGAAGTGGCTCTATACTCCCCAAATATCTAGAACTGGAGTCTCATCATCAGATGCAGTTTAATGTCATACTCAGGACATCCCTTGGGGGAGTTTTACCCCTCTACAGTTGATACAGTCAGCATATTGTAAACCCTGCAGACAGGAAGGTGTGCAGATTAAAGAAGATAAAACAGTTTGTTTTTATTTTTTTCATTAATCTAAGCTGGAAATTAAATTTTTAATAATGGCAAACAATTGTTCAATATGGAGGTTTATTTGGATTTGTATCTTGATCTTCACTGTTCATTTTTTAAACAAGATTTTAGGAAAAGGGGAAAATGGTTTAATAATCACATTATTAGAGTTGGTTGGTGTTCAGAAGGATATTTAATCACATCTCCACTCAACAAGGTCCAGTATTAATGGTGAGAGTGTTGCCCAGGAGTCCAGTGTTCAATCCCAGGTCAAGTCATACCATAGGCTAAAAAAATGGTACTTGATGCCTTCTTGTTTAACATTCTGCATTATAAAGTTGGGATCAAGGGTAAGTGAAGCAATCCGGGTAAAGAAGTAGCACCATCCCCTCCACCTCGGTGTAGTAGCTATCAAAAAGGTCACTCTCGACTATGGTCAGCCAACTATATGCAGAAATATCCTAACATTAAACAAACAAGGGAAGACAGGCTCATTTATACAAACGGGAAAATTTAATGCATGTATAAGATATATACAAGGAGTGTTAACAAGAGTGCACAAATATATTCCAATAGACAAAATGTACACATATTGTTCCATGAATAAGCAACATATGAAAGGGGTACAAAAATGGTAAAAGTCTTATTTGTCCTTGTTGGTTTAGCCATGTGAGCTTTACATTAGTTGACAAGGCACAACGAAATCCATCACTTGGGTTGAAGTCAAAGTCTCTCTTCTGTTCAAGGAACTTAGATAAAAAGGCATGTCTTAACCATTCAAAGAACATGAACTAAAAAGGATTCTGGGATTCTCACATGACACAACGGTGTACAAAAGACACACACTCAAAATCCAAGGGAGACAATTATTTATTGTCTCCTTACAACATAAAAATGAGAATTAGCAAAATATTTTCCAATTTTATTGCCTTGTTTCCATGAAATTTTAAGATTGATTATTACTAAGACCTATGAACCCATAGGATTCCTCTTGTATCAGCATCCCATGATAATATGAATGCTTTTATTTAAGAAAGACTGAAGGATTCTCAGTTGCATTTCATAATTAACTCTGCTATATTGAGAATATTAATAATTAAAATTGACATTCAGTTCAAACACTGACACTAAAATTTTCATTCAGTCGCAAATTTGACAGGAAATTGCTTTATTCTTTTACAGTATTTTAAGTTGTTGCTCTAATAAAGATCTCACTCTGATCTACTATTTTTGCATAGTGACAGACATAAAAAAAAATGATAATTTTAGTAGTATAAACTGATATTAAAATTCTTTTGTCAGTATCATTTGCTAACTAGACAATCTGTGAACCAGGTGGGTTCCCATTGTAACAGCAGTCCATGAGTATATTGATGCTTCTATTTAGGAAAGAGTGAAGGATTCCAGTTATCATTTCATACTTATATCTGTTATATAGAGCATTTGGATTATCAAAAATTACATTCAGCCTGAATGAATACACCAAAAAATCATCATTCAGATGTAAATTGAATAGGAAATTGCTTTATTCTAAGAACATTAATGCGTACTGCTCTAATATAAACCTATTCTGCTTTTGCTGATTTACGACTTAATATATATAATGAAGAGAGTGTTCACTAATAGTCCAGAAGACCAGGGTTCAATCCCAGATCGAGTCATACCAAAGACTCAAAAAATGGCGCTGTCTTGCTTAACACTCAGCACTATAAGGTAAGGATCAAAGGTAAAGTTGAGCAATCTAGGGAATGGAGTAGCACCCTTCCCTACACTTTGGTCTAGTAGCTATTGAAAAGGGAACCCTCAAGTCACTATGACTATATATATATACTCAATGAGAATTTTAGTATAGACAAGTAAAGGGAGAGAGGAAAATGGGCATAGTCGAGTGATAAATTAGAAGGGGAGTGAGGGAATAAAAAAAAGGCATCAGGAAATGTATCAAAAAAGAACTTTGCATTTTTATTTTGTATTTGAAATAGAAAATTAAGAAGGAAAGCACAATTTTATTAAAGAAAATGCATAATTGTTATAATAAAATTATCATGATGCAATTTCAAGCATTTTAATCAACACTTATCATCAAAAGTGACTAAATATGTTGCAGCTGCGGCTCTGGTGGTAAACAATTTGTCTGGCTAGAAAATTAGTATTTGAAATTCATGTTTGTTTCAGTTTTTTTTTGTTTTTTTTTTTTGTGAGTGTATAAACATAGACCTTTGACAAATGAGAAATATCACTAAACTCTACAAAACCCAATACAGAAAAAGGTTATTTTCTCATCATTTATTAGAGATGCTCCAAAAATAAAGTAATTTTTATCTCCCAAGTGATCAAATAAGTTAAAATTGTTGAAAAGACATCACTCTGAATAAATGTGCTTAAAGGGGGCAACTCCTCACCTGTTCCCCCTCTAGCTACTCTACAGGAAGAAATTGCAACTAGAAAATAAATAAATAAAAATAAAAACTAACCTTCCACCTTTCCATTCTCCAGTTCTAGGGCTGCAAAATAGAAAAAAAAACAAGAAAAACACAATTATTATTAATAAAATTATACTTTTATTCATATCTATTTTTTTAGATATAATTTGTCAGTCATTATCATTCATTTTGCCTTGTATATCCATCTTTTAATTTTAGTTTCTTTTAATTGCAACTCACTCCGGGCAATTGGCCAAATGAGTAGAGTGTTCACCAATGGTCCGGCAGACTGGGGTTCAATCTCCAGGTCGAGTCATACCAAAGACTCAAAAAATGGTACTTGATGCCTCCTAGCTCAACACTCAGCATTATAAATTTCTAGTTCAAGGAAAAATTTTCAAAAAAAGTCTCTCATAATTAGAAATTCCATTAATTATTTTGAAAGTTTGAATTAGATAACTTCTCATTCTTTTTTCTAGTAAAATAGTTAATCTTGATTTCTCTAATCTCACTCTGTAACTTTAGTCCTTTACTCTTTTTATTATTTTTGCCACTCTTCTTTGTATGTACTCCAATATCAATATTACACTCTAATTTCCATGTCTTGACACAGGAGTTCAGGCCTGGATACAATATTCTATATGAGGTCTTATATGTTTTAAAACAACATTTGTCTCCCTTGAAATAAAATTTCTAACCATCCAGCCAATCATTCCATTTGTCCTTGATACAATAAAAATATGATTGTCAGCTTTAAATGCATGATCAAAGCCAACCCATAGATCACATTCCTCATTTATTTTTTGATTTCCTTGTTGCTTAATTTATATTCAACTTTAATGTTTTGGTATCCAATATGTAGTACTTTACATTTTACTATATTACATTTTAATTTCCAATTACTTTCCCAGTACAACCATTTATTCCAATCCATCAGTGTTATTTGAACAGTATATCTCCAAAAATATGAAAACCAAGGTTTCAGGGATTTTCCTTTATGACAGAAGCATATGAGATATAATGGCTATTATTGTAGGAAATGGACTTGGTAAACCAAATTCAAATCCTGGACAAAGTTGTTTTTACTTTGTACTAATGCTCTTGGGAAAAGCCTGAATCTGTCCACTCAGGTCTACAATCATCTGATTCATCAGATCAAAACTCTCCGAGTGCTTGTCGAGCCCAATAAGGGCCAAAGTGAAGTATTACAGGGCACTTGACCACTTCAGCAACCAGGTCACAGACTACTCAAGTAGCAGTAATCTATTCTTAAGCATTACAAGTTACCACCTACAGCCAACAGGTACCATTGTTTTAGGAATCTTACACCTTTGCAAAGGTGCTGTCAGCATATTCTACAGCCCCAGCCAACAGGGTGATTAAATACCAGAGTCACTCCCTGTCAATCTATTCATTTATAGATATCTTCACTCGTTTCCCATCTCCTGTAATTCTTTCTATTCATTTGCTTCATCCTATTGCCATATCATCATAATCCTTTGCTGAATAGTGACTAATTTGGCTTTGGTTAAGGAAAATCTTATTGATTGATTGATTTTAATGGCATGTGAACCCATCTGGGATTATTTTATAGCTAGAGATTAGAGAATTGTGTACACTGTATCTTTATCTTTATCATTTAGAGTATTTGGATTATTGTCTTTATCTTTATATTCACATTTTGGTTGATGCATCCTTTGGCCTTCTTCAGGTGTTTCTTTTCAAACTAAGGAGCCTACACAAAACCTCAAACTGAACCCTTTATTTAATCCACAGGGATAGATTGTTCTCATTCTATTAATCATAACCAGATACAAGTGTTAAGCTATAGTAAGTATTCCTTGTTATTTTTACCTGTAGTGAGGACTGAACCTGCAACCACCAGATGATTTCCCTTAGAAATTCATTAAACCAACACCTATATCCATTATGCCATATGTCCAACAGGATAAATTGTATGTTTATGTTTATATTTTTTGTGTAGTTTCTTAAGAGTTTTTTGCACATGGTTATATGATAAAGTATTCCTATCTGTACAAATAATTTTCAAATATCTATTGGACCCACAGATGGGACCCAAATAGGTGCAATCATTGAGTTATTGGACCCACAGATGGGACCCAAATAGGTGCTATCATTGAGTTATTGGACCCACAGATGGGACCCAAATAGGTGCTATCATTGAGTTATTGGACCCACAGATGGGACACTAACAGGTGCTATCATTGAGTTATTGGACCCATAGATGGGACACTAACAGGTGCTATCACAGAGAGTGGACCTTGGAGTAATGGTAATAAAGGTGTGATTCCACACTCTCCAGATCTCCAGAACTGAACCCTCACTATTGGTGCAGTTTAGAGTCATACTGACAACATCTTTTGATGGGAAGGTCTAACCCCTCATCAGGGTATACAGTTAGCATATTCTAAGTCATACAAACAGGATGGAAGAATCTTAGAAACAAAAAATATTCCATAGAAAGTATATTTTGAATAAAAAGAAAATTCATTTTACAACAATCTAGAAACTAGTTCTAGTCACAGAACTAGTTTCAAATTAGTTTGCTTTTATTTTGTCAGTCATTGTATTCTAAGCTCAATGGTAAAAGATTGGACCACATGTTGAGGTTCTAAACTGAATGTCAAATTGATGATATTAATTGCCATCTGCATTCCTAAAGTTTTTCTGTTTTTTCAACTTTGTTATTCAACTGGTTTAAACCAGTTAAAAATTGCAGTAGTTCACAGAACTGCAATTATTAACTGGCCTGCATGAACCGGTGAAAACTAGTTGAATCCTAAAATTGAGAAAATCTTTAAAATGTTGATGGTAACGAACCTCACCAATTTGGAACTCAGTGTAGAACCTCAGCACGTAGTTCAATTGTTGAGTTTACTAAAGATTATGTGTTGAAAACTAATTGAAAAATAAAAATTAAAAAAATGGAAGAAAATTTGTTTTATATCCTCTGATTTATTCTTTTTGAAAAGCAGCAATAGGACAAAGCAAAAATATTCACTGTCAAATGTTGTGTCATTAATCAAAGCCTAAGTAGTAAATTAGGTTGTTACTAATAGAAAGTGACAGATAGCCTGCAGCTATAAAAAGCCACCATTTGTAGCAGACAGGTCTTTCTTCTCCCATAGTTCTTCATAGTTGCAGCATTTTGCCTGTAAAATTATTTGTATTTCTTTAAATGAAAACAGCAGTGGGTGACATGTTATGTTCACAATAAAGGTTTGTAAGTTACTGTGTTCCAAGCTCAATGATATTGGACTGCATGCTGAGGTCTTAAACTGAGTTCCAAATTGGTGGTCAGTCTTCTCCCAAATGTTTTATTTGACTATTTTAAATTGGTTAATAATTACACAAGTTGACAGAACTAGTTGTAAATTTAAATGATTGATGGATTGATTTTAATGGCATATCAACTCATCTAGTGTTATTTTATGCCATGAGGTTAGGGAATCACATTCACAGTATATTTATATCTACATTTTTTGTGTAATTGTTTCTTAAGAGTTTTTTTTTTTTTACACAGTTATAGGATATCAAGTATTCCTAATTTGAACTGTTATATGGTTTCAAGTATTCCTATCTAATACTAATAGTTATTTAGTTTCAAGTAATTATTTCTATTTAATAATCATCATTTGTTCGTACCCACTTATAATAAAAATCCTTAGTAAACAATTATAGCTTCAAGTAACTATTCTTAATACATATAATTTACAGTTATATGGCTTTAAGTATTCCTATTGAATGCGAATAATTTTAAAACAAATCTATCTGACCCATTAATGGGACTCCAATGGGTACTACCACTCCTGATCAAAATGATCCAAGGAGTAATGGCAATGAAGAGGTACTCCACTTCTGGAGAACTGGGGAGTATAGAATACTAAGTTCAAATCCTAAATATGACTGGTTACATTTCACTTCATGCTAATGTCCTTAATAAATTGCTTTTCTTTCTAGCTGTAGGTAAATAGTAGGACTGGCTAGGCTTTCTAGCCTTGTAGGTAGGCAAACCAATCTAGAAGGAAAACTAAATACAAACCTACTACCAATATTTCAGTATGGCAAGGTAACTTGCCACCTTGAGTAAGATCACAGATCAAGTATTATTCCTTGTTAATGGTACCATGTAACGTAACACAAATATGTTACTTGAAAAGGAGATAAGCCCCACCAAGTAACTTTTTCATTGTTCTGAGAGGCAATATGAATAAGATTGGTATGGCCACTGGAAAACTTGAAAAAAAGATCATATAACTAATCTAAGCAAAGCCAAATTTTTCTACTGGTTACAGCAAAGGGTTATGATGATATGGCAGTGAGATGTAGTAAGTGAATAGGAACAATGATTGGAAACTTGAAAGATAAGTAAAGCTAGAAAGTTGCATACTAATCAAAATTCACAGACATATGAAAGCAATTTATGACAATGGGTGTAAGGATGTGAAAAATGAATAACAGTGGGTTTGACATGTCAAAGGTTTGAGTAGATGAAAGATGAGTGTACTTGATATGCAAAGATCAGAACAAGTGATTTTAGTAATGCACAAGGAGAATCAAAGGAGAATGAATGCCATTTTCACAACTTAGCAAATTGAGCAAGATGAAACTAAACATTGAAACCGGTGACAAAAAGTCAACACTTTTCCTCCAATGCTAAAGTTAAAAGTTACTGTACAAATTTGGATAAAAAGTTAACCAGAATGAATGAAATGAAAAAGTAGATATGGAAATATGTGTAGCACAAAATAGTGATTATGTTGAAAAATAAGCTTATAATTTTGAAGAAAAATTAATTCATTTCATGATGACACCAGTTTCATTATTATATCTAGTCAAAAATTCGTTTTATCAGATTGGGGGGTTTATTTATCAATCAACCTTTGAACTTCATTTTGATTTCCGTTTCATTTTTCTGTTGGGTCTAAAACTTGTTTTATAAGATTAGAAACCTTATTTATCTATCAAATCTTATGCCAGCAACTTAACAATTCCAACAAGAGATTTTGACAATATTTCTGTCATTATACAAATTATGATACTTATAAAATCCATCAGAGTCAAGACAAGTGGAATAAATGTTATCAGCTCATTTAAGGAAGTGATGATGATGATGATGATTACAATATGGTGGTTATTTTGTAAGAGTTCCTTTTGTCCAATTATCTAAGGTCAATACACTTCATCTTTTTTACAATCTGTCAGCCAAAAAACTTCTTAAAAAACCCACATTAATTCAATAACTTATAACATGTCCTTATCTCAGCTACGCTCCAACCCAAACCAAAACAGAGGTGACCATTATAAACCAATTGTATGACAGTCAACTAGTGCAGCCAGAACAAAGGTCATTTACAGTGTGAAGAAGAGGAGGACTAGTGAATCATCTGGCAAATGCCCTTAGTTCCTTTAACTAACTGACCTGGAATTGATCCACTACTAAACCATCAGCAATGTCTTTCACAAAGTCAGTTTCATATTAGTAAAATTCAGAACTTTCAGAATGCACAAATTTATATGAGTTAGCAAAATTTTTAGACTATTTAAAAATAAAAAAGAACAAGCTTCTTAAATGCCTAATCATCATCATCATCATCATCAAGGCACACTGACTGCACAGGTTTCCTTGACTCTCTCTCTCTCACCATCTGTCTCTATCAGCCATTGCACTTGGTAAGACATCTAGATTGTATCCATTATCCGCACATAGCTGATGTAAGTTTTTGCTGAACAGCAAACACTGGTGTATTTACATGTAGAAGAAAGTCACAAACGAGATCACCCAGACTTCTTCAGTAGTACCCAGCATGTCTTGCTTGTCTTACTTAGATGGTTTGTGAGATAGGAGGCAAGTGGCCATACAGCTGCTGTTTTGTGGAGTGTGCTTCCAGAATTGGTTCAAAATAGCAGGCAGCATCCTTGTGTAGTTCCCATTAAGCTTTTTCTCCGGACATTTTGTTTAAATCTAAGTGGTACAACCATACAATAGCACTGACACAGCTACAGTTGGGAAAAATTTCAGTTTTATGGAATATTTATCCTATATCTCTCTGATAAATGCTTCATATCACAAGGAAAATAACTTGGGGAAGATTTTTACAGTTGCCTCCCTTAGAAATAAATACAAATTTACAAAATATAGACAAGGAATTATCCAGACAATTAAACACCTTATTTTTGTAGTTCATGATGTTTTGACTAGTACACTCTCCGGCCTTCTTCAGGCGTAATATGCATCTCTGTAAGGATGAAGAATCTATTTTTGGTGTCTTGCTTCAGAACACAATACAGAAATAGTATCTGCAATTTTTTTTTTTTTCTTTTTTACATGAAGTTATTAATAGATCTTTTCACAGAACTTATATAAATTCTCCAAACTGATTTATAAGACAACTTTTCAATGTGATCTATTTTCTGAGTAAATTCTTCAAATTGATTTATCGGACAGATTTTCAATGTGATCTTCTATTTTCTAAGCAAATTCTTCAAACATATTTTTCATTACCAACGCCTTTCAAAATAAATTGGTACATACTCTCTGTGTCCTTTAGTTGCCAAGTACAATTTTTTGGCTTTGCTATGAGCCTCTTCTTGGGATAATCTGTGGTTGAACTGCACCAATAGCTGCTCTGCAAACTTTTGCCCAGCGCCATAGATACGACCATAATTAAACACCTGAAAAGAAGCAATTAGGGAATTATTTTAATCATTTCGTAACAAATGAAAAGTATTTTAGTATTTTATAATTTATACTAGCTGTACCAATACAGCTAGAATACATATATGATAGAATATATAATTTTTTTAAAAATCATTTAATAGCATAGAGAAAATCCAACCAAGAATGATGCTTCATTTAAAAGCAACACCTGCACAACAATGATCATTGCTACAGTCCCACCAATGCCAGTGATGAAATGGGCATCATAACCTTCTACAATGAGCTATCTTCCTTTGCCCAATACATTCCCAAACATAACATTCTTATCATCGATGGAGACATGAATCCTCAAGTAGGCAAGGACGAAAATAACAAATTCTGCTTACACAACTCATCAATCAGAAATAGGAAATATCTAACACTCTTTTCACTTGAGAACAGGCAAGCATGCCTTCATACTAAATTCCAAAAAAGGGAGGGACCTACACCAACCCAAATAATACTAAAGCACAGCTAGATTATATACTCATAAACAAGAGGGGGATAAATAGCACTCTGAACAGTGAAGTGTACTCTTCTTTTAAAGGAGTACCTTCTGATCACAGAATTATGATAGCAAAGACACACCTGAGTCTACACAGAAATAAGAAACAAACAGTCGAAACCACACATTAAAACTAGTCCTCACTTACCAATATAGATATTAGTAATAAATATATGGTAACTGTAAGAAAAAATTCAATACTCTTCAGGAGATATCTGAAACACATACTTGGAATAACGAATATGAAAATTCATCACTGCACACAGGGAAGCAACAGCATACCAACCAAACCAAGAACCAAATGTAGACTTTCATGGCAGTCACTAGTAGGAAAATTGGTTTAGCTTTGTTGTATGGCATATCAACCATTGTAGGTTATTTAATGCCAAAGATTTTTATAAGTTTGTACGAATCGACATTAAGACTATATAGATTAGTTTCCTTCAAGCTATTTACTTGTACAGATTCTGACAATCCATTGAAAAATTGAAAGAATTCATACCAAAAATTTTGAGGCAACAATATTTTTTGTAGATTTCTCCAAGGCATTTGATTCTATACATAGAGGCAAAATAGAGTGAAAACTTCTAGCATATGTTCTCTCCAAAGAAACTGTTACAGCTGTAATGATGCTTTATGGAAACACAAAAGTAAGGGTTCACTCACCAGATGGAGACACAGACATCTTCACCGTTGTTACTAGATTTTTTCAAGGAGATACATTAACACCACATTTGTTTATAATCTGCCTAGACTATGTACTTCGAACACTGATAGATCTAATTAAAGAAAATGGCTTTATACTAAAAAAAGCTAGAAGCAGACGATATCCTGCAGAAACTATAATGGACATAGACCATGCAGATAATATAGCACTTCTTTCAAATACACTTGCTAATATCAAAATATTAAATGATTGTAATTGTCAAAATATAGCTGATGTTGTATAGTTGAATGAAGACTAATCTCTTGCCTATTGTGATATTACCCACTACTACTTCTGATTAGCTGAGGACTAAGATATATAAATGTTAGTCAGTTAAATGACATTACTATTAGTAGAGTTGAGTCAAGTCACAAGTTTCACATAGTGGAAGCAAGCATTATGATTCAAGTAACGAGTAGAAATAAATATTATTCCTATATCATAAATCATTCCTATATCTAAGCCTGGGAAAGACAACTCAAACCCAGCAAATTACTGCCCAATAGCACTAAACAGTTGCCTTTGTAAAACAATGGAGCACATGGTAAACAAAAGACTGGTCTAGTATCTTGAATCCAATAAACTTATTATCAACTCTCAATGTGGCTTCTGAAAATGCCAATCAACAATGGATCATGTGGTCAAATTGGAAACCTCCATAAGAGAGGCCAATATCTAGAAACAACATCTGATAGCAGTCTTCTTTGATCTGGAGAAGGCTTATGAAACCACTTGAAAGTTTGGAATAATGAAAGATCTCCATAGCCTTGGACTGCAAGGAAGATTGCCGAACTTCATAAAAAGTTTTCTCTCTGACAGGCAGTTCCGAGTCAAAATCAGATCAACATTTTCTAATCTCTACAAACAGGAAGAAGGAATCCCTCAAGGGAATATTCTGTCAGTAACACTGTTTAATATAAAAATTAACAGTATTACAAGGTGTCTTACTCCTGGAATTGATGGTTAACTTTATATTGACGACTTCTGTATCCCTTCCAGATCAAGATACATGAGAAACAGTAGAGCATCAACTGCAACAATGCATCAATAAAATAACACATTAGGCAAACACAAATGGAATCAAGATATCCAAAAGCAAAACAAGATGCATGCATTTTTGTCAATTGAGAAAAATGCACACTGACCTACTCATAAAACCAGAAGACACAGAAATACCTGTTGTTAACAAGTATAAATTCCTGGGAGTTATTTTTAACAAGAAATTATCATTCATCTCCCACATAAAATATTTAAAAACTAAAACCACTCGCGCTCAACAACTCTTGTGAGTGGTCGCCCACACAAAATGGGGAGCTGACCGGCAAGTGCTCCTTAAGTTATACAGAGCACTAGTCTGTTCCCAGTTAGATTATGGTATATTTATCTATAGATCTGCTAGGAAGTCCTACCTAAAAAAGCTCGACCCTATCCATCATGAAGGCCTAAGACTAGTCTTAGGAACCTTCAGAACTTCTCCAGTAGTCAGTTTATACACTGAAGCCCATGAACAACTCAGATGTGAAAAATTAGCTCTGCAGTATTACATAAAACTGAAATCCCATCCATCAAACCCAGCCTTTGACTGCATTTTCAACCCCAAATACAAAAAACTGTTTGAACAAAAAGAAAAAAAAGCATCAAACCATTTGGCCTTTGGATGGAACCTATTCTCCAACAATCCGCTATTTCTGTTACAAATGTACATAAAAGCATCCTACCACAAATACCACCTTGGATCATTAAAAAAACACAAATAATCCTCCAATTAAACAAACTTTCCAAAACAAAAACACATCCCAGCACTTGGAAAATTTTCACACTATCCTCTTACACCATCTTGACCATCAATATATATCTACAGATGGCTCCAAGGATAGCAATATAACAGTGTGTACCACTGTTCTCAATAAAACCATTCACAAGAAAGCCTTTCCAATAAAAAGCTCCATCTTCACTGCAGAAGTATGTGCCATTGACCTTGCTCTCAACATCATTTCTAAGAACAAACATAACAAATTTATCATATTCTCTGACTTGCTCTCTGTATTAATATCACAAAGAAACAAAAAGCTGGAAAACCCAGTAATTGTTAAACTGCTAGTCATAAAGAAATGATTATGTATTGAATCCCAAGCTACATCGGAGTGAGTGGAAATGAAAGAGCTGACTCGGCAGCCAAATCAGCCTTAGATCTGAGCCCCAACCATATCTTCATTCCATATACAGACTTGAAACCCCAAATCAATAAATTCCTTCTTCCAAAATGGCAACAACGCTGGAATAACAACATTAACGATAAACTCTTGCAAATAATGCCTGCTTTGGGAGAATGGAGACTAGTCTTCATAAAATCAAGAAAGGAACAAGTCATTATATCTCAATTGTGGATTGGCTACACAAGTCTTACTCTTTCTTTTTATACTCAAGCAGGGACAGCTACCACAATGTTTGACATGCCAGACACCTTACACCATTAAACAGTGTTAGTGGAATGTGAAGCTCTAGCTATCACAAGAGAGTGGCATTTTAAAGCAGATGATATGAGAGATATGTTTGAGAACATCCACATGGATGATGTTCTCTCTTTCTTGAGAGATACAGGGTTATACCTCAAAATATAACACTTTTCACAATTCTGGAAAATTCAACCATCCAACTTACCAATCAACTAAGTACAAATAAATTATTGTTGAATAGCAATACTTGAAGCCATTAAATCTCTACTAGTAAAACTGTAGTGAGAAATAATAACAACTACTTGGCTGTGCAAACAAATTATATCAAATAAACTACCTCATGTTAGATAGAAATACTTGAAACCAATTTCTCGTGTGTAAATAAATGAACTATAATTTTTTCTTTTTTTTCTTTTTTTTTAAGGTATGTCCTCTACAATATATGCATTTACAAATAATGCATATCTAATATATGTGAATTGGATTTGGCATTAAATAACCCATAGTGGTTGATATGCCATAAAACCCAAACAACAAAACCTTCTCTCCATGTATGTATTTACCTAATCCCTCCACCATGAACAGGATGTGACACTGTGGGGATACTGTAGTTGGGTTTTGGTGATTATTTCCCCCACCATTTATTGTCGGTTTATTATTGAAAAGCAAATGAGATGCATGATGTGAAAGACGCAAACAAAAGAACATTCAAAACAATGCAGTACAAACAAAATTAAATTTATATATCAAGAAATACATGAAAAAGGAAACATTACAAATATTCTAATATAGTCTGTTGAATAGTCCTCTGTGTGTGTTCACGTGTGTAACTAACTCGAGTCTGTTGAAATATTCCTCTGTGTGTATGTGTGTATTTTATATATCAGGAAATACATGAAAAAGGAAACATTACAAATATTCTAATATAGTCTGTTGAATAGTCCTCTGTGTGTGTTCACGTGTGTAACTAACTCGAGTCTGTTGAAATATTCCTCTGTGTGTGTATGTGTGTATTTTATATATCAAGAGATACATGAAAAAGGAAACATTACAAATATTCTAATATAGTCTGTTGAATAGTCCTCTGTGTGTGCATGCGCATGTGTAACTAACTCGAGTCTGTTGAAATATTCTTGTGTGTGAGTATGTGTGTACTAACACGGATATAAAGGAAAAAGACTAAATATTGAAAGTGTTCTGTAGACTATAAAATGTATGTGGGATAAGTATTTCATGTAAGGTATCGATATATAGAAATATAGTAACATCTCCTAGAAGGCATGTGTCTTCTCCTATGTTGGTTGTTTGTCTCTTTCAGAGTTTGACGAAATTTCTGTGGTTGTGTTCGAGGCTGGAGCAAGTCTAACTGAAAAAGCAGGACAAGAAAGAAAAAGGTTGCAGAATGTGTACATTTTGGTGGGGTTGACTGCTGGAAGTCAAAATGTAAGAGAAAGAGAGTGTGCTGTCTCTGTAAGTGAAAATGTGAAAGAGAGTGAGTGTTTGGAAGACGAGAGTACATATAGGCAATCCTTGCCATGCAATCAGCTCCAAATGCGCGGGACAAAATCAAAGTTGCGGACATAGATGTGAGCACTAACCAAGTGACTTTCCTGACCAATAGGTTCCCAAGACTGATTCATTTACCTATATGTGCCATCTTTGTTTCAGGAACACGTGGCGTCATGGCCATTTTAAAATACAGGAGGGTAAATCTTATATATATTTTCTTTTTTTTTATCTATTCCCTACAACACAAGGTTAATTTTTTAGTAGAGGACTAGCTGATTTAAATTCAGACTTTTCCTTCTGGACTGGTTGCTTAATCAGGGCTAAAGAGCCCAGTCTGCCCTATCACCCATAGTGGGGAGGGAGAACAGATGGATTCATGCATGGATTCAAAGGCATAAGCACAAAGTGAAAAACAGTCATGTTGAGGATTTGAACTCAGGATGCTAATTCCATTTCCTCCAATGATAAACATTACAATAAGTGCACTTCATTCCTTCTTTACATGTATCACAATTGGCAACTAAAAGAGGTATATACAACAACAATAAAAAATCATTCTTGATTTTTGTACACAAAGTTTTCTTTACTCTGTTTAAAGTAAAAGTTTATCTTGAAGAAAGCTAGAGAAGAAATATATAGGATTGTGTTAAAGAACTTGAACTGCATAAAAAATGTAAGTATGAATGTAAAATGAATACAATACCTTAATTTCTAGGTATAAAATAACCCTAGACAAATTACCAAGCCATTAAAATCAATCAGCCAAAATGTAGATAGAATTTTTTTATATATATTCCAAAGATGAAGATAAAAAAACCCTGATGGAATACCATCTTAAACTTTCAGTCAAAATCTACTTTGTTTTACCTAAAAGATGTCACAAAAAGGAATATATCAATTATTGTTTTATATACAGCTAAAGTCAAGCAATAGACTCATTTTATTTAAGTGAGCAAAACTAATTAGAAAGGCCCTGAAGCTTTGTGCTCCATTGTGTAAATTTTTTTAATTTATGCAATGAATAAAAAGCTAATTAGATAAGCAGATGTCTGTACAAACAGATGGGAAAAGAGAAACTGTGTAGTGTGAAATTGAACAGTAAATGAATCTGAGATTTGAAGGAAAGAAAGATTTTTGAGTGAGAAACCAGCAAGAGATTGAATAAAATAATAGAAAAATGAATTAAGTGAAAAGTACTAAATTTCAGTAGATACTGAAAATGGAGAAAATCCATTTAAGTCTGTATTAATTAGGGTAGCATAATGGTTATCATTGTAGAGATGCTGAGCCAAGTTCAAACACTGGATAAGGCTGTTGAGGAAGGCTTGAATCTACTTGTATCCTGCTCAGTTATGGGTAACTGCTAAGCAGAATGGCTTATTTAGTCTTAGTACTATTGGTTTGGTTTGGTTTTATGGCATATCAACCACTGTAGGTTATTTAATGCCAAATCCGGTTTATTCATATATATTAGATGTATATTATTCGTAAACATAGGTCAACAAAGTTAAATAGTTCCAAGTTCATGAACAATTCAATTATCAAACAGTTCTATTTCAAACAATTCAATTTAGCACAGGACAAAGTTAAAAAGTCCCAAGTATTGCTATATAATCACTAACAATTCAAATAAACATCAGTCATTTATTTACACACAGTTAAATGTTCAAAGTTCTATTTAACCCATAAATAGGACCCTATCAGGTGCTACCACTAGGACTGGACTTGGGAGCAATGGCAATGAAGGGGTACTCCACATTCCCCAAAGCTTCAACATTACTGGAGCCTGACCATCAGATAGTTTAATGTCATATCCAAGACACTTGTTGGAAGGAGGGCTTACTCCTCTGCAGAGATGCAGTCTGTGTATTTTACAACCCCAACCAACTGGACTATTAGTACTATTAGAATTGTCATATTTTTATTGATTTTAGTATTTGGTATTATAAGTAAAAGTTGGCGACTTTAGTCAAAGGTGACCCAAAGGCTCACTTTTCAATAGCTACTACACCAAGGTGTAGGGTAGAGTGCTACTCCATTCCCAGGATTGATCCACTTTACCCTTGATCCTCACCTTATAATACTGAGCAAGGCAGCATCAAGTACCATTTTTTGAGTCTTTAATATGACTAGACCTGAGATTGAACCCTGGTCTCCTGGACTATTGGTGAACACTAGTTTCAAAAACTTTGCATGTTGCATCACTATAGGACAAAAAAAAATGTTTTTAATAAAATATCTGAAAATACTGCAGAGGTGCAACCAGTGTATTCTACAGCCCCAGCCAACTGGGCAATACACAGAGTTAATGTCAAAACAGTTTTATTTCAGATAATTCAGTTTAGCATAAGTACACAGTTTAGATGTCAAAAACAGTTCTATTTAGAGCAATTCAGTTTAGCATAAGTATACCGTTTAAATGCAAAAAAAAAGTAAACTCAAGAAACCATGGTTTAGTTCTATTTAACCCATAGATAGGACCCTTATCAGCTGCTACCACTCTGGACCAGAGTGGAACTGGGAGCGATGGCAATGAAGGGGTACACCGCATTCCCCAAAGCTCCAGGATTACTGGAAATTTACCATCAGATTGTTTAGTGTCATATTCAGGACACTCGTTTGGGGGGGGTCCTACCCCCTCTGCAGAGAAGCAGTCGTGGTATTCTACAACCCCAGCCGACTTGATAAGAATTGATATAGTTAGTGAGTTCAATTTTCACTATTAATGATTTGCTAGCATTGCTCTTTAAAAATTAGACCATATGAAGTGCCTCTCGAAGAATTATGTGTTTATGATTTTATTTTAATTTTGAAAACTTTGCAGGTCATCTCCCTATGAAAAAGGATAGACAAGGCAAATTTATCAATTTTATTTTACTAAAATACCTTTTGACAAGATCATCAGGCTTGGGAAAAACCATCTAGAAAGAGACAATGCCAGGAGGTAGACAAAGAGGCAGACAGAAGAAGAGGTGGAAAGATAACATCCAGAAATTGATAGGCCTATCTTTCTAAGTTGCTGAGTACAGCTCATGACCAAGATAGACAGCAGGTGATTGTCAGAGTCTTCAGTGGTACTTCTACAACCCCACCTTGGACTAATGTCATTTGATTGCAAACAATTTTAAAGTCTTTCAAATTTGACTATTCAAATCAAACTTGCTGAATTGGTAAAGTCATCATCTGCATTAAGAATTAAACTAATTTGATTGGCTGTTCTTGTTGCAGATTTTAATCTATTTCATTTGTTTATGATGTTTGTTAGCCTATTTACTGCATGGGCAAACAGGAAGTGCTGTGTCATAGGAAATGGACTGGCGAGTAGAGTTCAAATCCTGGACATGGCTATTTACATTTCATTTCAAGCATGGGTAAATATTAAAGTAGACAAGGCTCTCTTCCTTTGTAAATAGGCAAACTAGTTTAGAAGGAAAAAAAACTACCAAACCAGTAGACTACAAGGCTACCAGTTCAACTGCATTAGAATAAAATTTCAAAAAACTATTACTGAAAATTCAGCACCAAAATTGGTATTGGTACTATGCTCCCAAGAGTGTATATTCACACATATTAGAAATTGACCATTCTGAGAAAAACAAACTAGTCATAGAAAAATCAAATATTTTTAAAAGTGTTTGATATTTACATAGAGCAAATTTTTAGAACCAAATAAAATAGCTGAAGTTTGTTACCCGAATTTCACTGAAAGGATTTTCTAGAAAACTGTAGGAAATTGCACAATTTATACACAAATATATATAATAGATATACCGGACATTGGCCGAGCGGTTAAAGTGTTCGCCAATGGCTCGGGAGACCTGGGTTCAATCCCAGGTCGAGTCATACCAAAGACTCAAAAAATGGTACTTGATGCCTCCTTGCTTAACACTCAGCATTATAAGGTACAGATCAAGGGTAAAGTGGAGCAATCCAGGGAAAGGAGTAGCGCCCTCCCCAACTTTACTTATATATAATAGAAATTGGCCTAAAAGGGTGAGTAGTGAAATATAAAGTGACAGTCAATTTTTGACCAGTCATTTATTTCTATGTCTACATCCATTCAATGTTTCTGATCTTTGATTTGACAATTATTTTCCAATTCCAAAGAATTAATTGCTGAGTCTTTAATATTACATTTTCATCAGGTAACAAAAAAATCTATCCTAATAACTCAAGCAATTAACTGAATTCCAATGTCATTTTTATAAAGTCTTTAGAAAAATAAAGTTACGTTTCAAACTACTGACAAATGTAGAGTTACATTTTCAAATGTAAATTTTTAAAAATTCAATTTTAATGTGGGCATAAACATAAGGGATTGGTTGGTTGTGTTTTATGGCATTGTAGGTTATTTAACGTCAAAACCGCAGTGTGTTGTGTAAAGTATACACGCTGATTTATAAAATAATTTATAGATGAAATATAAAACAAGCCAGATCTCATTTGTTTGTGCACATTTAAATGGTTTCAAGTATAGGAAACCATTAAATATTTCTATTTGACCCGGAGATGGGAGCCTAACAGGTACTACAACTCTGATAGAGAGCAGACCTGAGAGTAATGGCAAAGGGGTACTCCACATTCCCCAAATCTCCAAAACTGGAGCCTTACCATCAGATAGTTCATCATATCAAGGACATTCATTAAGTGGGTGGGTGGTGGTCTTACCTCTCTGTGAAGATGCAGCCAGCATATTCTATAGCCCTAATTGACTGGGCTTTAACAGAAATGAATATACTTGTTAGTGGGGAAAAAATTTGATGTCTACTGTATTTTCATTGGTCAGTAAACCACCTTATCATATGACTGTTTCTAAGTTTGCTCAAACCAACATAAGGCTCTATAGATTAGTTTCCTATAGCTTTTATTCAAATTATGTACTTGTAGCATATATCATGCTTGGGTGCAGAAGTGGAAATCGTCATTTCAACATAGTAGCCAAACCTGCAATCCAATGTCTTACCAGTAAAGGCAGTATCAAGTCATTCTCTCATGAACTACAATCTAAAATGCCATCTTATTCTAATAGAAAAAGCTATCAGTGATGCTGTAACTTCCATTAATCACATCAAAAATGAAATCCCTACAGTTTCAGTATTAAGCGAACTTAGACCAGTAACTGCATTTCTGAAGAGAAAAGCAAATGCAACAACCATAGGCTAGGATGACAAGACCTGCAATGCTGTACTAAAATGCATCCTCACTGAAACACTGACCAGATTGCATCTGGAGAACCCTACAAGAAGGAATTAGTACATGCACTGTTGAGTAATGAAAGTGTGGGCTGACAAGTTCTCTAGCTAGCATTTGAAGTTGACTGGGAATCTCGAAGACGCATGTTAGCTGCATCAGGACAGGGACATGTAGCATATGAATTTTGAGCTGAACGTGGTGCTGAAATGCGTCAACAATTCACCTACTAACCGATTCAGCAGGTATGCGCCAAAGTGTTTACGGAGATGCCAAAACATTGGACTAGCACTCTTGAGAGGCTTGCCAAAAAAAATACAACATAACCATCAATATAGCATTGACCAAATCCAGCACAAATCAGGCCGATCATCTCACCAGGGTGTATCAACAATAGTTAGATACAATACAGAAGAAGGTATAGCCATTGACTAGTTGGATTTTACCCAGATAATGAGTATCCATCAGGAAAGTGGTCATCATAGAATAAAGCACATCATGCATTTTGGGAAGTGGGCTGATCCTGCAGTGTCCAAAGATGCTGTAAGGCATGATTCCATAGACCCAGACCAGTGAAAGACTAGGAGGTAAAACATAAGAAACACTTGGTGTTGATTAGGGATGGACGTGACTCTCCTTGGCAGCAAACTACATAATGCTGGTCGATCGTGGCCCCTACTTGGTTCTGGCACTCAATGTTTCATCCGAGTTCTGCCAGATGCACCCGGCAGCTGGAGTCAATATTCTGCAAACAAGGTCCACCAACAATGAGGAGTGCATTCAGAAAAATTTACAAAAGGCTGGGGCATCTGTTTGCACTTTCGATGAGCTTACTGCAAGGTGGGCCATCACACTGTCACCAGAAAGCAATGTATCTCTCTGATATAACATCAAGATATCTTGTATCTGTTTCGCCACTTTTAAATCTGCTACTCTCCACTTCAAGCAACTAGCTAGATTTGCGAGGAATATAGCAGCTTACATAGTTAGAGGCACGTTTTAGCATATTTGCATAGGCAAGATGTTCATTTCATCAAATGTTGGACATCAGGAAGCACACCTGTAAACTTTGAGGATTTCCACCTATCCCAGCAGCAAATATTATCAGCTCAGTACTGTGTAAACCATACTCTTCATCCCTACAGTTACAGCTTGAGATGGGTTCTATGCCTGTAGGAGACAAGAGAAATCTCTATGGGTTCCCAGCGTAAATAGAACAATGTTGTCATAATTTTTCAACAACTTTTTTTTTTAAGGCTTATCCAATTTTTATAAACTGTTAATTCAATCATCACAAGAGAAGCACGAGATTTAATAACTATCAACTATTTTCAAATCTTAATAGAGAAATATTTAATATTTCACTTAGAAATTGCTTTATTCTCTTAGAACAGTGTCTTGCTCTAATGATTTTTTTTTCAGGATTAAACTTACATGTATACAAACAGAATAACTTTAGGAACATAGATATTAATTTTGTTGATTTTAAAGAGTTTGAAATCACTGTACTGACTATCACAAAATGAAAGCTCACTTTGCTCTAATTAGAAAATAGGGAATAACCAAATGTCACAGGGAGCAAGGTCTGGACTATAGGGAGGCTGAGGAACTGTCTTGATGCCCATCTTGGTCAAATAGTCTGTGACAAGGATGGAGTTGTGGACTGGTGCATTGTCCTGGTGCATTGTCCTGGTGGAAATGCCACTGACCCGATTTGAAGAGTGCTGGCTTCTTCCCTAGGAATCTCTTCCTGAACTCCCTTAAAACCTCAACATAGTAACCCTAACCCTTTGACCAATCAACTCTGGTGTATTGACTTCCTTACTCCTCCCACACCTCTCATCATCCCTCACAGACTCCCTGCCTTCCTTGAATCTCTTATGCCATTCAAAAACTGATGCTCGATTCATGCAAGATACTCCAAAAGCAGGCTGAAGCATTCCATACGTTTCTGTGGCATTTTTTCCAAGTTTAAAACAGAATTTTATCGCAGATCTTTCTTCTAAAATGTCCTCACATCCAGATTGCATTTTTGAAATTCACCAGCTGTGACAATCAGGTTTTAGTAGGGTGTATTCCAATTGCTGCCATAGCTGTTCATTTGAAGCTGAAATCATAAAAATTGGTCAGTCATCTCACAAGATGTATAGCAATAACATATCGAGTCTATGACACTTTTAAATGCCTGTACAAAAAAGTCTGGAAACTTATTGAATGCACCACGTAACTCAAAAATTTGAAATAAACTATCTATCGAATAAAGGAATACCTTTCATGTGAATTAATACACAAAATTTTCCACCTAAAAATGAGAACTCACTCTCAATTCTAGGTGTTATTGTTACACTCTTATAGTGTAAAAAGTATAGATTCAACGAATACATTTATCACTGTAACTTACCGGCAATTAGGAGCTGAATTTTTGTCATTTTAAAAAAAATATTTAGAAAAATGTTTCAAACTACTCAAGCATTTAGGATTCCATTTTTTTTTTTTATACTTTTAATGAAAAAAAAAAATTCTAATACGTGAATTCTTAGGTTCTTTTATCGTTAAGTTTTTATGGCATTAAAAAATTGAATGAAATTTACTTTTTTGGAAACTTACTAAAAAAAATTGTTCTGTAACTGAAAATTAATGATAAAAAAATTCAGAAGTTTTAAACATTTTACAAGTATAGGGTTACATATTTTAGTATATTTTAAATGTCAAAAGAGTTTTAAAAAATAATAAATTCATAAAATAAAAACTTATTTCAATTAGACAAAATCTTTCAACAACGAATAAGAACACATTTTTGATTCTTAGCTTACTCCTCTCTTCCCCTTTCTATCTTATTCACTGGTCAACTCAGTTGGCTGGGGCTGCAGAGAGGTAAGACTCCCCAAAAGAGTGTCCTGAATATGACATTAAACAATCTGATGTTGAGGCTCCAGTCTTAGAGCTTTGGGGAATATGGAGAACCTCTTCATTGCCATCGCTCTCAGGTCCACTCTGGCTCAGATTGGTTGTACCTGAGAGTCTTATCTATGGGTTAAATAGAACTGTTTGATACTTTAACAGTATACAAACAAATGACTGAGGTTTAATTGAATTGTTAGTGATACATAGTAATACTTGAAACTATTTAACTGCATAGAAACAATAGCAATACAAGTGGGCAAACAAATTAGTTCTAACTCATTTAAAAGTGAAGCTACCGACAAATTAATCTCTTACATATCATATATATTAACTGATGTTAAATTGTTACTATCATATAGCAATACTTGAAATCATTTAACTGTGTGCAAAAAAAACTTAGTTTTGTTTAAAAATGTTTTGACAAATCATATATTTAATATATATGTATAAACAGTATTTGATATGAAATAACCATGATTGATTAGCTATAAAATCAAACCAATCACTCACTGATGTTCACACGCACATACACACACACACATATATATATATATATATATATGAAGTTGGCAACTGTAGACAAGGACGACCTGAAAGCTCCCTTTTCATTAGCTACTACATCAAGGTGTAGAGGAGGGAACTACTCCTTTCCCTGGATTACTCCACTTTACCCTTGATACATACCTTACAATGCTGAGTATTAAGCAAGGAGGTATCAAGTACCATTCTTTTGAGTCTTTGGTATGACTGGACCTGCAATTGAACCCCAGTCTCCTGAGCTATTGGCGAACTCTCTACCTACTTGGCTAATGGGTTGGTAATAATTACATTTATAATCACCTGTGTTTCTTTTTCGATATTAACAAAAATATGCAGATATTTTTCCCTAATCATAGATTGGAACTGTCTTCTTCTGAATTAAAAAGTTATTGTTTACATCTGCATCTGATACAATATGTGACATAAGGTTCATTTTTAATGAAGGTATTTATCATTTACACAGGATATACAACCCAACACCTGGTTACTTCTTTAATGTAATCTTTCAATAAGATGCCTGAGGCACCTTAAATAAAACTCAAGACATCAGAGAATGACTTGACCCCTCAATTTAAGAACAAACATAGTTGTCATCACACATTAAAAAATTCAATGTCCTGAAGTATTAATTTAATTATTGTCAACAACTGTTGAGATGTAAAGTTTTTGTTAAACAAATAAATAATAAGTATATTACCTTGGCATGATCTCGGCTGATGCCTACCAAGTCTGCTGTTTTACTGTGCATATCTGTTTTGTCGCTCTTTTTACCTTGCAGGTTCATCCAACTGAGAGCTGTACAGCCTAAAATGGAAAGTTACTTAATTAATCTAAAAAGAAAAACTCACCCTGGTCATAATTTTGACAGCAAGGATCAGAAATAACATATAAAGCTCATGGTGAAATCTGAGATCTGGTTAAACACACCAGCTATAGCCATTAATCTTCAGAAGCTCAAATTAAACCTATAAACTCATATTTTATTTCATTACTCAATCTCTTTCTCTGCACCACATTTGCTAATTTTTTTAATAATGATTGACAGAACTTTTTCTTAAAAGTTTTTAAAAAATGTTGTCAATCACTATCATTAATTTTGACAAGTACTATTCTTCATATTATCAACTTTAGTTTATATGCACACACCCACACATTATATCAAAGTATATATACACTATATACAACCAGACAAAAATATTGGAATTAACATATCTAGAGGAAGTTCACTTAGAGTTTTTTTTTATTTTGCTGTTTAAAAAGATAATAATAGAAGATACAATTCATTTTTTCTCTAAAAGCTGAACATTCCGGTTTTATACAAAATTCTTTAAACAAACTAGATTAAATCATTTAAATCAATGGTATAAATTTTTTTCCAAATGATGCAGAGGAAAATATGGAATGACCTAATAATTTAGATTTTGCACCTAATACTAAAATAAAAATAAATGTTTTACATCTTATCAGTTATCAGTTTATTTATGGCTATATAAAAATTTTTTTTAAAAAGTGAGACATCATCTACGTGTGTTGATTCCATAATTTTTGCTAGGAGTAGTGAAACAATTACCAAATGTTTGCATACTTTTATACACATACAACATTTATACAATATCACATGCAAACTGTGTATGTACAGAGAAAATTTATGCAATGCTGTGCACCATCCAACAATATGAAGAGAAAATGAAAGGAAGCCCTTACCATGCATTTGTGCAAAATGGGAGTCTCCAATGATGGAGGCAATCCATAATTCTTGTGAATCGACATCAGCACCCACAAAACAATATCCAGGAGGGGATTGAACCATGGCCTTTAATTCACTACCAATTCGATCTTCCTGCAATAAATTTGATTTACAAAACATTCATTAAAAACCTAAATTATTTTCAATAAAAATTTTCCACAGTTTAAAACTAACTTTAAACTATGAACAGGATAGTTAATTTAATAAATTAATATATAACTAAAAAGTATCTTACCTTTTTAAAAATAGGTTTTTATTTATAATCTGTTTCATTTAAGGGATATTACAAGGGTTTGTCAAGAGTTTTGCAATATTCTAGTGAAGTAAGGGATGTTTTTGCCGAGGTTGTGAAAGTGATAAAACCACATCAGGCTGTAAGATGTCAAGCTCATTAAATACTCTCAGTTTGCTTCTATGGCTTGGAGAATGGCCTTGAAATCCATGGTTTTAAGCTTACTTGACCAAACCACCCAAGCAAATTTTCTTAATATATATATATATATATATATATATATATATATATATGTGTGTGTGTGTGTTTATTGCGGTGTTATGGTTCCCATCATAGGAAATGGACATGGCAAGCTGAGTTCAAATCCTGGATCAAGCTAATTGCATTTCATGTAACACTAATACTCTTGGGAATAGTATGAATCCAATTATTCTTCCTTCAGCTATGGGTAAACCCTTGAATAGACTTAGCTCTTTAATCTTGGTATGGCAACTACTCTAGAAGAGGAAAATTCTATATTCAAACCGGTTAAACTCTATTCAAAAACTGACCATGTGTTGCATCTTGTTTGTATGGAAGGGTTGTGTGTGTGTGTGTGTGTGTGTGTGTGTGTGTGTGTATATATATATATATATAAACCAATTTTTAAAAAGGTAAGATACTTTTGTACCACCCTTTATTACTAAAATTCTCATTAAATTTGTATCATCATCATCATCATCATGTCGTGCCGCCAGCACGGATATCCTTGACCATCTCTCGCCACTTCTCCCTATCATTCATCGCCTCCGGCAGGTCTTCTGAGTTACATCCTGTGTCCTCACATAGCTGCTGTATGTAAGTTCAGGCTGGTCGTCCTGCTTTTGCTTGGCCATATGTGGGGGTCCATAGGAGTACGTCACTTACAAGCTCGCCTTGCTTCTCCAGCAGTGTCCGGCGTGTCTGGCTCGTCTAACCTGTATAGTTTTCATGATGGGAGGCAAGTGGCCGTACAGTTGGTGTCTCGTGGGGTGTTGTCACCAGGACTTGTTCAATATTGCTCTCAACATTCTTGTGTAGTTGCCGTCAAGTTTCTTCTCCAGCCGTTTAGTTAGCGTCCATGTAGTGCATCCATATAGCAGTATCGATACAACCGCTACCTGGAAGAAACTGTGCTTCATTTCATCGGTCAGGTCTGATTTCCATATGATTGAGAGACTATCTATAGCCGTCCATGCTTTCGTCAGTCATGTGTCGATGTCATTTTCTGTTGATGAGACGCTACTTCCTATGTAGGTGAATTTGTCCACTAGCCTCAGAGAGGCTCCGTCTAGTGTGGTAATGTTGCCCATTTGGTTGTAACACATATATTCAGTTTTGTGCGCATTGACATGGAGGCCAATGCCTGCTGTGGCTCGTTCCAAACTATGCAGTAGTGTCTCTGCTTGATTAGGCGTATTCGCCAGTAACGCTAAGTCATCAGCGTAGTCAGCATCTGTGATTGTTTTTGCGGGGTACCTTTTGCTTCTTTTCTTAGTCAGCTCAAAGCCATTTTCTCTGATTTTGTCGATCGAAGTTCTAAGCACGTAGTCTAGACAGATGATAAAGAGGTATGGGGCTAGCGTGTCTCCTTGTAGTACTCCTGCAACAATGTCGAAGTATTCCGTGTCTCCATCTGGTGAACGTACTTTCACTTTTGTGTTTCTGTAGAGGATCATTATTGCTGCTACGGTTTCTTTTGGTAGGCTGTATGCTAGTAGGATTAGTTCCATTTTCCCTCTGTGGATGGAATCGAAGGCCTTGGTAAAGTCGACGAATAGTAATGTCGCCTGAAGGTTTTTTGCCCAAACGCCTTCAAGGATTCTATGGATGGTCAATATTTGTGAGGTTGTGAATCTATTTCTCCGGAAGCCATTTTGGTTTTTCCTAAGGATGTTGTCTATTTTGGGTTCTATGCGGTTTCGTAGTAGGGCATTGTAGATTTTGGCTGCTATGGATGTAAGTGTTATCCTTCGGTAGTTCTTGGCTAATCCGAGGTCGCCTTTTTTAGGGAAAGGAAGGATGCATCCCTTCATCCATCTTTCTATCCTATTTTGACTATAGACTGCGTTGCATTGCCGAAGCAGTATATCGTCGAAATTGTCTAGTCTTCCACACTTCTGGGGGGATCTCGTCCAGCCCTGCAGCTTTCCTATTTTTAATTTTTTTAAGAACCGAGTCGAGTTCTTCTTTGGTGAAAGGACCTAGTTTAATGTCTAATTGCTTACTGATAATTCTGGTGATCGGTTCATCCGTTATTTTCGGTGGGCTTCGTAGTAGATTTTTGAAATGCTGTTCCCACAGTTTTACTCTTTCTTGTTGGCTTGCAGCTTTCAATGTTGCTTTGGCTGTGCTCTTCCTTCTACTTACTTCGTTTATTGTTTGCCAGGCTATCCTGGATTGTCTATCTTCCACCGAGTCTCTAATCTTATCTATCTGATTTTGTATGTATTCTGCCTGTTCTTTTAGATATATTCCTGCTAATTGATATTGTGCCTTTTCTAGTTTTCGGGCATTTGTTTATTGGGTTCTTCCGATAGCTTTTGGAGACAGTTTTCACGAGTGCACATTTTTCTCTAACCTCTGACGTTTCCCAAGGGACTCTATATTTAGTTCTAGGTTTTGTTGGGATACACTTTGATGCCGCCTCTAGGTGTGCTTCAACAAAATTTTCATATTCGTCATTTGGGGTAACTTTTTCTGTCTTCTCTTGTAGTGTTTCGAATCTGATATAACCATAATCTAGCAAAAATAGCAAATTATTGCAAGATTTTATTAGAGCAATACTTAAAATAATCTAACTAAAGAAACAAAGGAATTTTTAGTTTGATTTGAAATGGAATTACAATTTTGCGGTGTCCATGTTTATGCTGACTGTTCATTTTTTTATCTATCTATCAATATATTACTAAAATTGTCATATTTGTAGATTTGATAGCACAACAAAAATGGTACATCATCATGAAATTTTCATTATAGCAATACACAGATAATAATCTGAGAGAACAAAGCAATTTCCAGTCCAATTTGCAAATTTTATGGAGTCAGCATACAAACTGAAGATCATTTTTTTAATTATCCATCATCATCATCTTGTGCCATCAGCATGGATATCCCTGATCCTCTCTCGCCACTCCTCCCTATCGTTCATTACTTCTGGCAGGTCCTCAGGGCTACACCCCGTATCCTCACAGAGCTGCTGTATGTAGGTTCGAGCTTGTCACCCTGCTTTTGCTCGGCCATGTGAAGGGGTCCATAGGAATACATCACTTATGAGCTCATCCCTACTTATCCAGCAGTGTCCTGCATGTCTGGTTTGTCTAACTTTGATAGTTTGCATGATCGGTAATAGGAAAGATAACTTTAATTATCCAAATTCATGATATAATAGAGATAACTATGAAATGCCAATTAGAATCTTTGACTCTTTCTGAAATAGAAGCATCATATATAATTTCATAATACCTATGTGTTCCTTCAGGTTATTCTTCCGGCCCACAACCTATGTGACCTGTTTCTGTCATTACCTTGTTAACACAGCTGGAACATCCTGTATAGAAATCCCTAATTGACAGCTCTATCAAAGGTCAATATGCAACACAGGCCCCATAACCCCCCCCCTCAAACTCTAAAACTATCCAAGTAAAATGAACAAGACATGTAGGACACTGCTGGAGGAACAAAGACAAACTCATAAGTGACATTCTTCTTTGGACCCCTACACATGGACATGCCAACATTGGATGACAAGCAAGAACTTTACATCAGTTCTGTGCTGACACAAGATGTAGTTTGGAAGATCAGCAAAGAGTGATGAACAATAAGGATGGATGGAGAGAGAGAGAGAGAGAAAATCAGGGAAACTTGTGATAGCAGTGCAACTTGATGATGAGGATGCATGTAACAATAATACAGCATAAACTGCACATCACAGAAAGATTTTGTATGAAAACAATACACTTAAAATGCTCTTAGAGAATAAAGCAATTTCCATTACAATTTGCAAAAGAATGATAATTTGTAGAGTCTACATTCACACCGAATTTCACTTTTTAATCATTTAATTTATGGATATAATACAAATAACTATAACCAGACATTGGCATAATGGTTAGAGTGTTCGCCAATGGCCCGGAAGACCTCAGTTCAATCCCAGGTCAAGTCATACCAAAAACTCAAAAAATGGTACTTGATGCCTCCTTGCTTAACACTCAGCATTATAAGGCACGGATCAAGGGTAAAGTGGATCAATCTCGGGAAAGGGGTAGCATCCTCCCCTACACCTTGGTGTAGTAGCTATCGAAAAGGGACCTTTCGGGTTACCTTCGACTATGGTCACCAACTTTACTTACTTACAAATAACTATAGAATTACCAATTAAAATCCTCCTAAATAGAAGCACCAATATCATCATGTACCAATGTTAACTATGAAATCCTAATTAAGATTCTTTACTCCTTCCTAAATAGAAGCACCAATATCATCATGGACTAATGTTAACTATGAAATCCTAATTAAAATCCTTCACTCCTTAAACAGAAACACCAATATCCTCAGGGACCAATGTTACCATAGAAATGCAATTGGCTCACAGGTCATTCAGTAATATTTAAAGAGAATAAAATCTCATTTGCCTGAAGCATAGTTATACTCAATGGGTCATACAAGCGAATAATGTCAAATGTTTTTGAGAAGTGCCTCAATTGTGGTGGGAGTGAAGAGGGGATCTTTGTAATGTGATGATGGAGGTGACAAGTTAAACAAAAATATGTAAAAGTAGACAAGAAAGAAATTCCAATTTGTATATTCGTCCTTTGTCACCTTTTCTTTTTAGAGTGAAAACATTAAAGTTAAAAAGAAAAATAAAGATCAAAAAATATCAAAAAAAAAAAAACACTACAAAATCTAATACTTCAAGTAAAAGCCAAGGTGAAAAATAAAACAGGATTTAAAAAAGAGAAAGAAGATTTAAAATCAACAATCAGACTGAAGAGAGCCGTTGTCGGTGTTAGGAGAGAAAAAAAGACAAGAAAATAGAGAAACATAGTAAATCAGATGTCAAAGACAATCAAATATTACCAACCTTGTGACAATGTTTGCTTCTGAAATAAATTTACATCAAATCATTTATCGTGGTTTTTTATCATTCAACTGAAATATTTAACAAACTTTGCTCAGTATAAGAGGAAAAAAAAAGAAAAAATGTAAGAATTCTTAAGATATCTAACTTACTTTTATTTCTTTTTTAGCTTTGTGTGTGAGTGTGTGATAAGAAATAAAAAGGTATTTTGTAATACTCAGGAGGATAATTACTTCAGACATAATTAGATGAAAAAAAAAAAAAAATCGTTTGTTCCAATAAAAATAAATGAAGAATTAATTTTATGATCAAAGCATTGTAAACAAAGGAAAAGTCATTTGTATTTAGACTTATGAAATTTTACAGGTTGAATGTGGAATGAAAGTAATACCAAAAGTATATAGACACACTATGTTTGTTTATTTGGTTGTGTTTTATGGCATACCACCCCTTGTGGAGTACTTAATGCCAAATCATATATGCAAATAGTTTGTGGGTAACATTATTTTTAAACAAGCGAAACCTCATTTGTTTGCATTCATTGTTATCCAACACTAATAATTCTATTTAATATTAATCATTTATTTTCACAGTGTAAAATGGTTTCAAGTATTGCTATCTAATATTGATAATTCAATCAAACATTATTTGTTCGTTCACAGTTAAATGGTTTCAAGTATAGTAAATGATTAAATAGTTCTATTTGGCCCATAGAAGAGACCCTAACAGGTACTACTACTCCGGGTCAGAGTAGAGCTAGGAGTAATAGAAATGAAGGGGTACTCCACATTCCCCAAAGCTCCAGGACTGAAACCTCACCATCAGATAGTTTAGTGTCATATCAACAACACTTGTTTGGTATGACTTACTCCTCTGCAAAGGTGCAGTCAGCATATTCTACAACTCCATATGACAAGGCTGGAACACTCTATGATAACAGGGAAAATTTATATGATAAATGGATGTTTACTGACCCCCCCCCCCGCCACTCTGTGGCTGCCTCATTAATGTCAGTTTCATGTATAAAAAAAAAATAATAGATCATTTTTTTAATACTTAAAACTGACAGTAATAAGGCAGCCACAAGTAGGTGAGTAAACATCCATTAATTATAGATTTTATTTCTCTCTACTCAGCCCAGTCAGCTGGGGTTGTAGAATACACCCACTGCATCTCTGCAGAGGGGTAAGATCCCCTCCCCAAGAGTGTGCTTGATATGACACTAAACAATCTGGTGGTGAGGCTCTGGGAATGTGGAGTACCTCTTCATTGCCATTGCTCCTAGGTCTACTCTGGCCCAGAGTGGAAGAACCTGATAGGGTCCTATCTATGAGTCAAATAGCACTGTTTGACATTTAAACAGAGTGCAAACAAATGACTTATGCTATTGTTCGATCATTTAACTATGTGTAAAATGACTGGCTAACTGAATTGTTAGTGATACATAGCAATACTTGGAACCGCTTCAGTGTGTGCAAACAAAAGATTAATATTGAATTGAATTATAAGTGTAAGATAGTAATAATTGAAACCATTTAACTCTGTAGAAACGATAGCAATACTAGTGTGCAAACAAATTAGTTCTAACTCATTTAAAAATGAAATTACAGACAAACTAATCTCTTACATATCATGTATATCTATTTAAATGAGTGCAGGCAAATGACTGATGTTAAATTGTTACTTTTACATAGAAATACTTGAAACCATTTAATTGTGTGCAAAAAAATGAGCTCAAGCTCATTTAAAAATGTTATCAACAAAATGTGTTTACCAATCATATATATTTTATATGCATTAAGAGGATTGTGCATTAAATAATCTACAATGGTTGATATGCCATAAAACTAAATCTTATATACTTAATGTATATGTATAAAAAGGATTTGGCATTAAATAACCTATAATGGTTGATATGCCATAAAACCAAATCAAAACCAGACCTTCTCTACTGGTCCATATTGAGCCCTTTTTAGATTATGTCAAACTGTTTTTAAAGCAACTAGTTTATATAGACTTGCAATGTTCCCATAAGATATAACATTTATGTACGGATTTACACTACTGTCAAGGATCAAAGTATCTGAACACTTAGCTTAAGATCAAACTTTAGAACAGGATTCACTTGTTAATTATACATATATCAGAGATGATGTGTGGTAAGATGTCCTGTTAGTGAGGTATAGAATACACTGTATCCCCTGCAGGAGTTTCCTGGGTATGACACTAAACTGCATCTGTTGTTGTGCCTATATATATATATATATATATATATATATATATATGGAGGCACTTGTGATGATTAGCATCATAAGGAATGGACATAACAATCTGAGTTCAAATCCTGAATGATGCTGTTTGCATTTCACATAACACTAATACTCTTCAAAAGCTATGAATCCAATCATTCTCCCTCAAGCTATGGGTGAATAGTAAGGCACATAGGGCTCTTTAACCTTGGTATGATCCTATTTACCAACCCCTCCGTTCGGGCAGGATATGACACAAGGTCAATTTTTAAGCGGAGTTTAACAGGTTTGAATTCAGAGTTTTCCTTCTCCTAGACTAGTTGCCTAACCAAGGCTGAAAAACCCAGTCTGCCCTACTATTTACCCATAGCTGGAGGGAGAATAATTGGATTCATACCTTTCCCAAGGGTATTAGTGCTATGTGAAATGCAATGAGTTTGGTCCAGGATTTGAACTCGTGTCGCCGTGTTCATTTCCTACGACGATAACAATTATACCACAGGCACCTCTCTTGGTATGATAACCAGTATAGGAGAAGGAAAACTCTGAATTCAAACCTGTTAAACTCCATTTAAGAATTGACCTTGTATCACATCCTGTTCATGTGGAGGGGTTGGGTAAAATTGTGTGTGTGTGTGTGTGTGTTTACTTTAGTATGACAGAATTTACAGATAAAGAAAAAAGCACACTGTTCATTATATAGGTAGTTTTATTCAACTTATTTCACTTTGAGATGTTATTATATTTATGACATAGTTAATGTTATTGTTTTAGTTAACATAGATTTCATAGAAATTGTTTTAATTAATACAGATCTCATAGAAATTGAGTTCACATCCTTGACAAGACTGTAGACATTTCACTTGACACTAATACTTTTGGGAAATGCATGAATCCATCTTTTCTTCCCCTAGCTATGGGTAAATATAGAGTACAGCAAAAATATATCCCACATTTGAAACTGTCACCTGTGTGGCGTAAGTGAATTTAGGTAAAGGACAAAGGTAGCTCCATCTAGCAAATGTCTTACCATTTTTTTTTCAGATATGAATATGGCTTGGACCAGTGCACATTGTGCTTTTGCTGTTGAAATGATATTTTTTTAAGACTGGCTACACTGAAAGCTTTTTGTGTTCATTTCATTTTATGCTAGAATGATGCTGTTCCAGATAAAAAATTGATATTTCTATGGGTTGAAAATTCTATTTATAACAGCATCATGATATAAAATGTGCAAAAAAAAGGCTCTCTGTGTGGCAATTACAGATTCACCAGTCTTAAAAAAAACTCTTTAAACAGCAAACATGCAAAGTACAGTAGTCCAAGCCATGTTCATAATTGATCATATCTGAAAAAAAAATGGTAAGACATTAGTTAGATGGAGCTTCCATTACCACTTGCCTCTGTTCATTTGCATCACACAGGTGACAGTTTAAAACATGGGAGGTATTTCTGTTGCATCCTGTAGTGGAGCAGACTGGGATTCTTTTGGCTTGGTTAGGCAACCTGCCAAGGAGAAGAAAAACTGAATCTAAACCAGTTTTAATTCGCTTTAAAATTGACCTTGTGTCACATCCTACCCAGGGTTAGGGGTGTATATATTATTTGATAGTCTAAGCCCCTTTCATTTAAAAACTAAAACAGCAGTAATAACAGTATAAATAAAACAGTGGAGGAGTCTCTTTTGCGTAATGGCTAACATGCTGGAATGTGACATTGTAGTAAGAGGGTTCAAACTCCAGTCATGCTACTGCATTCACTTTTGGACTAAGACTCCTGGGAAAGATATGAACAACCTTATCAACCCTAGTATGGGTTAAATAGTAGCACTACAGTTCTTCTACAAATATGGCTAGGCATTAAATACCTGACAAAAGTTGATATGCCTTTAAACAAAGAAGCTGAAACCAAACTAAATAAAACTGCTCATTACCAAAAATATCATAGAGCAAATATAATAATATTAAAAAGAAAAAAAAGTCACCCAATTTACCACATTAAGTTTCAAATCAATTAAATGTTGGTAACTATCACTTATCTTTGGTTTGGTTTTATGGCTCATCAACCATTGTAGGTTATTGATGCCAAATCCATTTTTATACATATAAACAGTTCTATTTTAAACAATTCAGTTTAGCATAAATACAAGGGTTCAATGACAAAAACAGTTCTATTTCAAACAATTCAATTTAGCATAAGTACACAGGTTCAATGTCAAAACACAGTTCTATTTCAAACAATTCAGTTTAGCATAAGTACAGTTTAGTTCTATTTGACCCATAGATAAGGCCCTATCAGGTTCTTGAGTGGACCTGGGAGTGATGGCAAAGAAGAGGTACTCCCCATTCCCCAAAGCTCCAGCATTACTACTGGACTCTCACCATCAGATTGTTTAGTGTTATATCCAGGACACTCGTTAACTTATAATGCTGAGTATTAAGCAAGGCGATATCAAATACCATTTTTTGAGTCTTTGGTATGACAACCTGGGATTGAACTCCAGTCTCCCAGACCATTGGTGAACACTCTACTTATTAGACCAATGGCCCAGTCCGAGAAAAAAAGGAGAACCTTACTCTGCAAAATTAGTTGTCTTCCCCCCATCTGTAAATGCGATGTGAACTAATTTTAATGTAAGAAAATACATTTTTACCAACAGTTCCCACTTCAGACTTGGTACCCCTCTCCACTGGACTTGATGATGCCCCCACACTATTAGTAATATCCTGGCAACAATGATAATCACTATTAGTTACAAGAAAAAATTATTAAATCTACAAATAATGAGTTATTTATTTGTAAATCAATTCAACTTTTTATTTCTTTTTGGTAAATTCATTGATTGCTTAGTTGTAAAAAGTATCAGCACAAAGCTCTATCTTCATCATCTTTAAAATGAAAACCAAATTACTTAATTACTCTTCACTTTGGGAACACCTCATATAATTATTTACATGCTTTAATAAAGAAGATGATCTCTCACAGGAAGCAGATGTTACAGGTATTGACAGAATCAGACGTAGTAATTTAGTTACTTCTGCCAGAACTAGGTATAGTACAAGTCCAGTATTATCACTGCAATCTCTTGGATACTGGATGCTTGCTTTACAAAATCTTCAGCATAAACTGACTTCAGATCACACTTTAATCCATCCAAATCTAATTTGTTTGTATATATATCCAACATTGAAAATGAGTCCAACAGAAATTTTATTTTGTAAGTGTAAAAATGCTTCAGATTTAACAATTCAATAAATCTGAACTCTCTCATTGTTTTAAATCTTTGCTCAACATGAATAATAACTTCATCTAAAATGTTGTTCAGAACTGAATAATACAATTTTTTTGTCTAAATCTGTTTGACTATAAGTCTTTGATTTCAACAGCACAAGGCAATAAATTACATCACTTCAGTAGAGAGTGTCTGCTGGCAAGCAAAAGAATTTCTGCTTTTTGGTGAATTTCTCTTTGTGACTCCCCACTTTATTATTATATCTCTCTTTTTCATGTACCCAACTTGAAGGAAATAATAAAACAGGGGAGACTAAAACCACAGCCTTTTTTGACCATGACGAGAATGGAAGCAAAAATATTTTCGCTTTTCTGTGACAAGTCTGTCATTTACCCTCCTAGTTTTAAGTTCTATCTCTCATGCCCCCTACTCGAAGGCAATAAGGAAGCTACTAAATCCATTGCTTTTAATTATATTCCTTCTCATTAAACCAACAGGCATTTTCTCTACTTACACTCGCTAAATAACATCAGTTGTAACAATCATCCTAAGAAATGAAGAAATTGGAAATATTAAAAAATACAAGTACATAGAAGATTGTAAAAATCATTAATGATTAATTTTATATTACACAAAGCTATTTATCTTGTAAAAAAAATGTATGGCATGGACCCTCTACACCTAATGCATGAATATATATATATATATATATATATATATATATATATATATATATATATATATATATTAAAATGAATAGGTCTGCAAATGTTTTCAAATTTGGTAATTGTGTTTTTATTATTTCATGAAATAATAAAAACCTAAACACCAAATTTGAAATCCTTTGTACACCTATTCATTTTAGAATATTTACTTTTTCTTTCATTGGACCAACAACTATATATATATATATATATATATATATGGGCGTGTGTGTGTGTGTGTGTGTGTGTGTGTGTGTGTGTGTGTGTGTGTGTGTGTGGAAAAAAATTAACAGACATTGGTAAATAAGTTTTATTAATTTGTTATCCATTCTGACCAGTTTCTTTCATAAGCCACCCTCAAGGGACATTTATTTCAAAACTGAGGCTTACAAACTAATACTTCTGCCTCCTTGTACATAAGTATATTAATAAGTTTTTGGTCTAATGATGAAAAGAGCATCTGTTTGCAGATTGTGAAATATTTTAGTGACTCTTTTGTGAACTCTGCAAGTAGTGTAAGTAGAGAGTGACAAAGATTCAAGTTGATGGAAGACTAATTCAAATGCTTCAAATATTTGTCTTGGGACTAAAATCAAATAACAAGACTGATGTATGCATAAGAATAGAGAAAGACAAAAAATAGAACAAGATTCAACAATATGTTTACAAGCAGCATCTGAAGAAAGTCAACACTTGATCAATGTAAAGTCAACACTTGATCAATGTAAAATACAATGTAACTGAAATTAAAAAATAAATAAATAAATAAATAAATTAAAATAACAAAAACTATGCAAATCATTTGGAAATAAACAACTTTTTTTTTAAATGCAAGAAGCTAATTCAACTTTAAAACTAATTTACTACAAAATCACCGAGCTAAAGATATAATGAATTTCTTTTCTAAAATTCTGCTCCTTTCAAAATTGAATAGGTAGGATTTAGCTGTTGGAATGAGCATATTTCTTATGCTAATAAATAATCATAAGCTAATTGATATTCACTGCTGAAACCTGGGTCACATGACACAGACTCTTGTGGGTACTGAGTTTCAGTTTGGACTAATAAGGACATCCTAAGAATAGCTTCTGTCAAAAAAGAAATGTCTCTGTCTCCCAAACCCATTTGGCCTTGAAAGTATCCCATTCTTGTCATATTCCTTAGTATTCTTTCATTATTAGCTAAACTATGTGAGTATGTAACTTTATTTCTATTTTTTTGTCATGTCTTAAAGCATATGCAGTTTTTATCTTATTTTTGTGTTTGTTCTCAGTGTTAGTTGATGACATTTGCTAACATAATCTTTAACTACTTGTTCTTCTTCACAACTTTTCTGCATTTGTTTGGAGGTGCACTTAGTGTAACAGATATCATCATAGGAAATGGAATTGGGGACCCAAGTTTAAATTCTAGACAAGACTGCATTTCACTTCAAGCTAATGCACTTGGGAATGATATGAATCCATCTGTTCTCCCCACTAGCTACAGGTAAATAGTAGATAGACTGGGACCATTATCGTTGGTTAGGCAACCAATCTAGGAGAAGGAAAACTCTGAATTCAAACCAGCTGTATTTCACTTAAAAATTGACCTTATGTCATATCCCCTCTATAGCAAGGGGGTTGGATAAATACATACATTTGGAATTCATACAAAGGAATGGACACAAGGTCATTCTAATATGAGTTTTGATAAGACTAGTTAGTCTTATAGCTTAGTTAATAAAACTGCTAATATGAATAAACAGGTTTCTCTGTGGTAAAAAAATTAAAAGAGCTTATCCTTTATCATAGTCTATGTTCCTCACTATCATAGAAATAACAAGTATGTTATGATAAATATGCTAAGATAATCTCCTGCAGAACAATAAGACATTCCAAAAATGGGTGTCCCCAATATAATACCAAAGAGCATCTAGTGGTGAGGGTCCAGTTCTAGAGCTTTGACAAAGGTGGAATACCTTTTCATTGTCATTACTCCTTAGTCCACTCTGACCCAGAGTGGTGGTACTAATTGGCATCCCATCTATGGGTTAAATAGATTTGTTTAAAAATTATTAGTATTAGATAGGAATATTTGATACCATATAACTGTAAATTGTTAAATTAAACAAAGAAACTGAAACCATGCCTATTAATGAATTATAGCTTTAAGTAATTATTCTTAATACTAACAATTTTTTTTTTTTTTTCATCATACAACGTGTGAAAGCACGTGCGATACCCTAGCATCATCAACCGCCAACCAGGGTGATAACACAGTTTCGGTTGCTGATGATGCTAGGGTATCGCACGTGCTTTCACACGTTGTGTGATGAAAAAAAAAAAAATTGTTAGTATTAAGAATAATTACTTAAAGCTATAATTCATTAATAGGCACGGTTTCAGTTTCTTTGTTTAATGGTATATCAACCTTTGTGATTCATCTAAAGCCAAAGCCATTCTTATGAAGGGATAGTAACTTGGTATTTGATGTCGCCTTGCTTAACACTCAGCATTATAAGATAACTAAACGAAATCCTCTATATTTGATATGTATGTATAAAGAGAGTCCGGCATTAAATAACCTGCAGTGGTTGATATATCATAAAACCCAACCAAACCAAACCAGTATAAAAGTAAAGTTGGCGACCATAGTCAAGGGCAACCAAAAGGCTCCCTTTTCAATAGCTAGGGGAGGGTGCTGCTCCTTTCCCTGGATCGCTCCACCTTACCCTTGATACGTACCTTATATTACTGAGTGTTAAGCAAGGAGGTATCAAGTACCATTTTTAAAGCCTTTGGTATGACACGACCTGGGATCGAACACAGGTCTCCCGGACCATTGGCAAACACTCTACCCACAAGGCCAATGAGCCTAGGGATAGTAGTGGTACAATTTAACCAATAGCTGAAGAGATAAGGTAGTTCATACCTTTCTTAAGGGTATGAGTCTGAAAGTGAATGTGATAGCATAACTAGAGTTTGAACTTGCTTACTACAATGTTGCAGTCCAGAATGTTAGCCACTATATCATGGGGACTTGAAACTATATAACTTTGTGCAAACAAATCATTATTATAAAAAAGAAACAGTTATTTGAAACCAAATAATGAATTTGATAGGAATACTTGAAACCACAAAGTTGTGTGAAAATTATTTGTATTTGATAAGAATACTTAATATTGTGACGCGAAAGGTTTACTTTTATCCCAGAACGGGGTTTTATTTTCGCACATGTGAAGACGGGGCAGGTTGGCACTTGATCCCCTATAGAATAAGTCCTCATTCAGAGTTTTTCTCTCAGGCATATAAGACCTGGCATATTACGTGAGGGATTAATTTAGGGCCAGACTGACCGCCGCTGGCAAGGGATTCCAAATTTCACACTATCCACACACCCACCAAGGCCACTAAACTTCCTCCCTTAGACAACAGAAGATATGGACCTATAGGTTTTAGTTGTAATAATATTATACTGTAGTAGTCGGCAACTCCAGTTTCCCGTGTGATATTTTTAAGGAATTAATAGGACAATTCTAAGCAAGATAACATAAGGCGAATAGAAGCTGAAAAGGAAATATGACTCAACAAATTCGTAGCAGAACTGCAAAGAACAACTTAGACCACGTGGTAACATAAAAATACATGAATCCTTTACTATACAAAGAGATACACTTTCAAAGTGTCAAATATGTATAATGAATTGAACAGTCCATGGACATAAATGTCTTTCTTCTTTTCTGTTCTTTCGTTTCTTCAAATTGAGAGAGAGAGAGAGAGAGAGTGGTATATAAAATTTGGGTATAAAGGAGAAATAGTCCCAAAGTTACTTATCTTATTTTTCGACGGGGTTCCACTGGAGAATCTTTCTTCTTTCACGGGCTAATAGACTTTATGCTATTTTTAACACTGGCTTGAAGAACTTGGGTCCCTCATGTCCAAGATATGTTTTTGTCTTCTTCACCCGGAGTAATGGCTATGGGTCTGTCTGCCACGAGCCCTGCCCAAAAACTGCCTTCTTTACTTTCTATTTCCGCTGACGAGAAGGAGTCCCCACTTCCATTTTGGGGTCCCAGCCAATCATTTGGCTTCTCTCTTCCTCCCCTTCCGGTGTCCGGCGACCTGAGGTTACTAAGTACCAACATCTGTTGATATCCCCTCTGTGACCTACATTCTTTCTTAACGGTCACTTTTTTGACGGGTTGCCACTGTTCATTCCAAAGGGAGGATAGTATTAATCTTATTTCTATCGTCTCCGTGGGATATCACGTGGCATCTCCCTCCTTAAGAGAAGAAAGGGATAACAGAAATACCATAGAAAAAAAAAAGCAATTCATTTCACTGTTCTCTCTCCTTTTCTTTTTCTCCCCTTTTTTTTCACTTTATTTTTCTTTTATCCCCTTTCTTCTTCACGCTTTGACGAATTCTTTTCCTTTTCCTTTTTTCGTCCTTCCTAATTTTCACCATAGAGGAAGACAATTCCTCTTCTCTTTCTTTCTCTCTCTCTCTCCCTTTCTTTTTCTTTAATCTTGTCTTCCTTTCTTTTCCTCTCCCGGCTTTTTGGCCATATCATGTTTCAACCTTAAGGAGGTAAATTCCTTTTTCTTTCTTTCTTTCTTCGTCACTTTTGACGACTTTATACTCTTAATTGTCAAGCTTTGGGGAGAAAATTTCCTTTTCTTTTCTCTCTTTCCCCTCTTCGTCACTTGTTGACGAACCTCTTTCCCTCAGTTTCTCCCTCTCTCTTTTCTTTCTTTACTCTTAACACTATGAAGGAACATTCTGCTACTACATTTTCGTAGGGTGTTAGAGAAATAAACCTGGGTATTTTTTTATTAATTTCTCTAAGCCCTCTCTCTCTGGAACAGACAACTGGCTTAATTTTTCCTCGAATTTATTCGGCATTTCCGAGTTCTTAATTTTTCAATGTGGGCCTTCTTGACGGACATATTTCTTTAACTTGTTAGCATGACACACTTGTGTCTCCCTCTTTCCCTCGTGGGTATCAATTCTATATGTCCTCTTGTCTATTCTCTGTGATATTACGTAGGGACCTATATATCGTCCACCACAGTATGGTCCTTTATTTGAGGATAGTAGCAGGACTTCGTCACCCTTTTCAAATTCTTCCTTCTTAGCCACTTGTGAGGGTCCTCTCATCTTTCTCTTATCTTCTCGATAAGTATCAGGGAATTTATTCCCATTATTCGTTGGACCTTCATCCTTTCTCTGACGACTGGTCCTTTTATCTTTCTGTTTATTGAGGTGTGGAAGCTTCGCTTCTTTCCTTTCCACTTTCTCACTCTGCGAGCGACTATGTCGTTTATATCTCGCACGTGGCTCTGCCGCCATCTTGTTTTCTTCATTTTTGGCGCTCATTTTCACCATCTTTCTTTCTCCATTTTTGGCGTTCATCTTCGCCATTTTACACGGGGTTACACTTTTTTGTTTTTACTTCATTTCCCAGTATGAGGGAGATTCCTTTCATAGGTAGCTTGTCTACCACACCAACTTGAATTGGTCCATTTTTCCACTGGGACTTCAGGGTTATTTTACATAGCAGTATTTTTACCCTCTTTCCGCCAATACCCTCTATCATCACAGTCTCACGTGTTGCTTCTATTACCCCTTTAGGTAATTTATTTCGTAGAAGTAACGACTGAGATGCTCCGGTATCTTGTAAAATTGAGACTTCCACTGGTCCTCCATGTGGGCCTCTTATCACCCCTTTTTTCGTCCAGGGTCGATAAGACTGGTTCCCTCTAGTTGTTGTTACAGCTCCTTGAGGCTTTCCCGACTGGGTTTGGTTTCTTTCAGGACCTTTTCCAAGCTGACACCTTATGGCTATGTGTCCAGCCTTTCCGCATTTATAACAGACCACTGTTCTGCTGCTACTTTGGAAGGTCCTTCGATTTTCTTCTTTAGGTTTTTCTTCTGGGCCTAACTCTGCTTTGAATTTCACTCTACTTCCCGTGTACGGTTTTTCCTTCGTTTTTCGGTGTGTGAGGATGTATTTGTCTGCTAGTGCGGCCATTTCATAGCTCACGTCAGTTTTCCTCTCACTTAGGTAAACCATGACTTCTTCTGGCACACAGTTTAAAAATTCTTCAGCTGATATTAGCTGCCGGAGTTTCTCAGCGTCTCCGTCTATCCTCTTAGAGTCACACCACTTATCCAGCGCATTCTCTTTTTCTCGCAGAAATTCCACATAAGACTGGTTTTCCGTTTTTCTCTGTGTTCGGAATTTCTGTCTATAAGCTTCTGGAACCAACTTGAAGCTTTTTAGAACCGCTGCTTTCACCAAATCATAGTCGGCGGAATTTTCTGTGGGCAGAGTTGCATATGCTCTCTGTGCTTTTCCTGTCAGTACAGTCTGGAGTAGCATTGACCAATATTCCCTTGGCCACCCAAGATTTAGTGCAGTTCGCTCAAAATGTGTGAAGTATCCGTCCACGTTGGCTTCTTCAAATTTTGGGACTAGCCTCACTTGCTTCGTTACTTCGAAACTGTCATGGCTTCCTTCGCGTCAGCTTATCGCCAAGTCGACTTCTCGCAACCTCGTTTCTTGCTGAATTTTAGCTTTCTCCAGTTCCATCTTATTTCTCTCTAGTTCCATTTGGGCTTGTATTTTAATTTTCTACAGTTCAATTTGTTCTGGTGTCATTCTTGTTATTTCCGTTGGTAGCTCTTCCAATGCTGCTTCCTCGAACACATTTTCGTCCACCATGTGCTCGACTATTTTTCTAACGAGTTCATGTTTCCTCATAGAATTTTCAACATTTAATTCCAGCTTCTCGCCAATTTTCATTATCTCGCTTTTTCTCAGCCTCTCCAACTTTTCCATGGAGGGTTCTTTTAAGAAGTTTTCTATTTTGTCCATCCTTCTTCAATTTTTTTCCAAACAGTTATATCAACGGGTAATTTGACTGTTTCGACAATATTCCTTTTTTTCTTTCATGGTCTCCCAGGGTAGATTTAGACGGCAGGAATTGTCATACGACTACAAGAAATAAATATTATTAATATTTATTTTTAATCCCGGATTTGAGCCCCCATTCAAAAGCCTATGAGGTCGGGAATAAAAGATTAAAATATCCCCGGACGAGACACCATTCAAAAGCGTATGTGACGTGAAAGGTTTGCTTTTATCCCAGAACGGGGTTTTATCTTCGCACATGTGAAGACGGGGCAGGTTGGCACTTGATCCCCTATAGAATAAGTCCTCATTCAGAGTTTTTCTCTCAGGCATATAAGACTTGGCATATTATGTGAGGGATTAATTTAGGGCCAGACTGACCGCCACTGGCAAGGGATTCCAAATTTCACACTATCCACACACTCAACAAGGCCACTAAACTTCCTCCCTTAGACAACAGAAGATATGGACCTATAGGTTTTAGTCGTAATAATATTATATTGTAGTAGTCGGCAACTCCGGTTTCCCGTGTGATATTTTTAAGGAATTAATAGGACAATTCTAAGCAAGATAACATAAGGCGAATAGAAGCTGAAAAGGAAATGTGACACAACAAATTCATAGCAGAACTGCAAAGAACAACTTAGACCATGTGGTAACATAAAAATACATGAATCCTTTACTATACAAAGAGATACACTTTCAAAGTGTCAAATATGTATAATGAATTGAACAGTCCATGGACATAAATGTCTTTCTTCTTTTCTGTTCTTTCGTTTCTTCAAATTGAGAGAGAGAGAGAGAGAGAGTGGTATATAAAATTTGGGTATAAAGGAGAAATAGTCCCAAAGTTACTTATCTTATTTTTCGACAGGGTTCCACTGGAGAATCTTTCTTCTTTCACTGGCTAATAGACTTTATGCTATTTTTAACACTGGCTTGAAGAACTTGGGTCCCTCATGTCCAAGATATGTTTTTGTCTTCTTCACCCAGAGTAATGGCTATGGGTCTGTCTGCCACGAGCCCTGCCCAAAAACTGCCTTCTTTACTTTCTATTTCTGCTGACGGGAAGGAGTCCCCACTTCCGTTTTGGGGTCCCAGCCAATCATTTGGCTTCTCTCTTCCTCCCCTTCCGGTGTCCGGCGACCTGAGGTTACTAAGTACCAACATCTGTTGATATCCCCTCTGTGACCTACATTCTTTCTTAACGGTCACTTTTTTGACGGGCTGCCACTGTTCATTCCAACGGGAGGATAGTATTAATCTTATTTCTATCGTCTCCGTGGGATATCACGTGACAATATCATATGAGAGTCTATCAAAAGTTTTGCAATATCTTTTTAATGTGAACTCAATTCAACAGCACCAGGTGTTTTTTGTCTATTTTGTGAAGAGGACAAACCACACTGATCTGTGAGATGTCGAGCTCACCTGATATTCTCAAATTGCTATTCATTCGATTTGCCTCTATGCCTTGGAGCATAGCATCAGAATCCATAGTTTTAGGCTTACCTGATCTTACCTGATTATCATGGTTCTTGCAACCCAAGCAAAATTTCTTGAACTATTTGGTTACTGTACTGGGAACAATTGTCCTTTCTTCTTTCACACAACAAATGTTTTTAGTTGTTTCCATGAAGTTATAGCCCAACTTGGACTCAAGAAGCATAAATTCCTGAATTAGACTATGTTGCATGATCATCTGTGCAGCTTTTAAATCACACATAGTGAAGCAATGCAGATGTCAGCCCACCAATTACCACCAACCTGAGCAAGTATCTACCACATGGTTTGGTTTGGTTTGATTTTATGACACATCAACCATTGTAGGTTATTAATGCCGAATACATTTTCATACTTGTAAAAACAGTTCTATTTCAAAAAATTCAGTTTAGCATAAGTACACAGGTTCAATGTCAAAAAAAATGTTCTATTTCAAACAATTCAGTCTAGCATAAGTACACAGTATGGTTCTATTTGACCCATAGATAGGGCCCTATCAGGTGCTACCACTCTGGGCCAGAGTGCACCTGGGAGTGATGGCAATGAAGGGGTACTCTGCATTCCCCAAAGCTCCAGCATTACTATAGCCTCACCATCAGATTGTTTACTGTCCATATCCAGGACACTCATTGAGGAGTCTTACTCCTCTACAGAGATGCAGTCAGTGTATTCTAAAGCCCCAGCCAACTGAACTAGTACCTACTGAAGCTTAAACTACTTTGGTCACCTGGAGTCTTTTGTTTTTCTTCCTCACCAGTGGTTTCTTGAGAGCAATTCTACCATAACAGTGGATATTGACATTTTTTTCACAAATATTGGTACAGTTTTGCAGTGATGTTTGGAGCAGTTAGCCTTCTGCCACACAAGCTGATGACTGATGAAATTGTACTCTGCTCTTGTTTTTGGTCTACCAACCCGACCTTTTGGTCTTGTTTTGTCCTGTTTTTTGAGGTCTGAAGTTGTGTGAATTTTATTTTTTGTACTAAAGAAGAAAAACACCTTCAAATCAATTTTTCAAACGATATATATATATATATATATATATATATATATATATATACTTTTTTTGTCCTGTTTCTTGAGGTCTACTTACATTATAATCCACAGAAGTTGTGGGAATTTTATTTTTTGTACTAAAGAAGAAAAACACCTTCAAATCAATTTTTCAAACGATATATATATATATATATATATATATATATATATACTTTTTTTGTCCTATTTCTTGAGGTCTGCTAACATTATAATCCACAGAAGTTGTGGGAATTTTATTTTTTGTACTAAAGAAGAAAAACACCTTCAAATCAATTTTTCAAACAATATATATATATATATATATATATATATACTTTTTTTGTCCTGTTTCTTGAGGTCTGCAAACATTATAATCCACTGAAGTTATGGGAATTTTATTTTTTGTACTAAAGAAGAAAAACACCTTCAAATCAATTTTTCAAACGATATATATATATATATATATATATACTTTTTTGTCCCATTTCTTGAGGTCTGAAGTTGTGGGAATTTTATTTTTTGTACTAAAGAAGAAAAACACCTTCACATCAATTTTTCAAAAGATATATATACTCAGTTTAAGCATGTTTTATTAAATAATAAAGACAAATACAGGGTCCGAAAGTGCTTAGGACAATTTTGGGATATTCATCTACCAATTCCAAACTGAAACTGAGACACTTGTCAGGAAACTTGAAAGGATCTTAAATGAATTATACAGACAAAATTTGTCTTTATTATCTAATGAAACCTGCTTATATGAACGACTGATGCCTAACTACATATACTCAGTTATATACTCAGGTCAAAGTTCCTGAGGAAGACTTGTATTTAGTATAATAAATAAAAACAAATAAATAAACTTGAAAAATAATGTACCAAGTGTGTGGGAACTGGAAATAACATGCAAATTTCAAAAATAGGAAATCATTCAGAAAAAAACATAATTTTGAAGGATAAGATTTCAAATAATACTGCAACTAATTCTTAAAATGGCAACATTTTGATACCAACTCCAATCTTTTATTTAATCATTAATCTGGGTCTCATTTATCACCACTAGATCTGTAATCTGGTTTGGTTGTGGGGGCTCTACTCATGTAGCATATCTTGTGCAGGAATAGCCTGGCAGAGCCCATCCCTCTTCAGGTCTAAAATTGTTTGAATTCAGAGTTTTTCCTCTCCTAGACCAATTGCCAGACCAAGGTTAAAGAGCCCAGTCTGCCCTACTATTTACCCATAGCTGGAAAGAAAATAGTTGAATTCATACCTTTCCCAAGGGTATGAACCCTATGTAAAATGCAAACAGCCTTGTTCAGGATTTGAACTCGGTTACTCGAGTGCACTTCTTAAATGATAACTATAACACCATGAGTGACTCTATATGGTTTGGTTTTATAGCATATTAAACATTGTAGGTTATTTAACGCCAAATCCATTTTTATAAATCTAAACAGTTCTATTTCAAACAATTCAGTTTAGCATAAGTACACAGTTTAGTTCTATTTCTCCCATAGATAGGATCCTATCAGGTGCTACCACCCTGGGCCAGAGTGGACCTGCGAGTGATGGCAATGAAGGGGTACTCAGGATTACTGGAGCCTCACTATCAGATTGTTTAGTATCATATACGGGACACTCGTTGAGGGAGTAACCTGCTTTGTTTTACTCGATTCAAAAACTTTTCAGCACCTTTTCATATCATAAATGTGGCTTTCAGAGTAATAAACAAGTGTTTTGCAAAACAAGAGACAGTAAAATCAAATTTAAACATAAAAATGTCAGTAGCCAGCAAAGTTGAACTTAATAAGCAGAAAAAATCTCTCAGCAAGAAGAAAATTTGTTAAAGTAATAATTAATAAGAGACTAGGACATCTCCAACTGGAAACAGTATCCATATAGCAAATACTTTGGAAAATGAATATAAAATAATTAGCAAGTACTAGGGTGATCAAAAGTTTTGAAATATTTTTGTACATGCTTGTTTGTGGTATGTATATCACATGACTAAAGCATTTCAAGGTGATGTAGGTATCTGCTTTGACAGGAAGTATTTTGACAGTTGGAGAACCGATATCTTGGACATTGCTTCATTTCATATTTGAAAGCTGCACAGATGAATGTGCAATGTGGTTTGGTTTGGTTTGGTTTTATGGCATATCAACCTTTGTAGGTTATTTAACGCCAAATCCATTTTTATGTAAATAATCAGTTCTATTTAAAACAATTCGGTTTAGCACGAGTACACAGTTTAATTGTCAAAAATATTTCTATTTCAAACTATTCAGTTATATATGACAATTCAGTTTAGTGTAAGTACAGTTTCAGTGTCAAAAATAGTTCAATTTAAAACAATTCAGTTTAGTGTAAGTACAGTTTTAGTGTCAAAAATAGTTCAATTTAAAACAATTCAGTTTAGCAAAAACACGCAGTTTAAATGTAAGTACAATTTAATTGTAAAAAAATATTTTTATTTCGAGCTATTCAGTTTAGTCAAGCAATTCTACTTCAGCTAATTCAGTTTTGTAAAAGTACAGATTTTGTTTACACACAGTTATATGACAGAATAGTTCTATGTTAAACAATTTAGTTTAGTGTAAATACAGTTTCAATGTCAAAAAACAGTTGCAATTATATGTAACAATTCAGTTAAGTGTAAATACAGTTTTAATGTCGAAAAAACAGTTCTATTTCAAACATTTCAGTTAAGCACAAGCACGCAGTAATAATGTAAGTACTGTTTAATTGTCAAAAATATTTCTAGTTTAAGCTATTCAGTTTAGTCAAACAATTCAGTTTAGCATAAGTATACCGTTAGTTCTATTCAACCCATAGATAGAGCCCTATCAGGTGCTACCACTCCGGGCCAGAGTGGACCTGGGAGCAATGGCAATGAAGGGGTACTCCACATTCCCTAAAGCTCCAGCATTGCTGGAACCTCACCATCAGATTGTTTAGTGTCATATCCAGGACACTCATTAGGGGTGGGTCTTACCCCTCTGCAGAGAAGCAGTCGGTGTATTCTACAGCCCAAGCCGACTGGGCAAGTGCAATGTCGTCTATTTCAAGAACTTATGCTTCATGAGTTCAAACTTGCTACAATGCTGCAAAAGCAACCAAAAACATTTATTGTGAGAAAGATGAAGACACAACTGATCACAATACTGTGACAAGATAGTTCAAGAAATTTTTGCCCCAGATGGCTGGGGCAGTAGAATACACTGACTGCTTCTCTGCAGAGAGGTAAGACTTCCCCAATGAGTGTCCTACATATGATACTAAACAATCTGATGGTGAGGCTCCAGTAATGCAGAAGCTTTAGAGAAATGCGGAGTACCCATTCAGTACCATCGCTCCAAGGTTCACTCTGGTCCAGAGTCATAGCACCAGATAGGATCCTATCGATAGGTTAAATAGAACTAAACAGTGTACTTATGTAAAACAGAATTGTTTGAAATAGAACTGATTTTACATTTAACTGTGCATAAACAAATTGTACTTATGCTAAACTGAATTGTTTGAAATAGAAGTGATTATATGTATAAAAATGATTTGGCATTAAATAGCCTACAATGGTTGATATGCCATCAAACCAAACCAAACTAAGAAATTTTTCTTGAATTGCAAGAACCTCAACAATCACTTGAAGATCAAGTAAGCCTAAAAGCATGGATTCTGAGCCTTTGCTCCAAGCTATAGAAGCAAATCTGATGAATATCACTCAGAATATCAGGTGAGCTTGGCATCTCATAATCCAGTGTAGTTGATTACCTTCACAACCTTGGCGAACACTCTACCCACTAGACCAATGAGCCAGTTTAATCTTTTAAAAATGATATCTGGTTAATTTCTAGAGAAATGAATACTTCAAATCAAATGGAATAAGTGACCAGAGTTCAAATCCTAGACAAAGTTGTTTGCATTTTCCTTCATGCTAATGCCTTTGAAAAAAAGCATCAATCCAGCAATTATTCAGCCACCTCTAGCTATGGGTATATAGTCAGATAGACTGGGTTCTTTAGCCTTGCTTACACAACCAGTCTAAGAGAAGGAAAACTCTGAATTCAAACCAGCTGTCCTTCACCGTGTGTCACATCCTGACTGTGGTGAAAAGTTTGGGTAAATACATTTAGCTCTTTGAGGGTAACCTTCTTATTCCTCTACACTAAATCTCTCTAATATCTAAATCCACACTCTGACTTCCTATTGTCACTTATACTTATTAAAAGTGACCTTGTGTCACATCCTGACCATGGTGGAAAATTTGGGTAAATACATTTAGCTCTTTGAGGGTAACCTTCTTGTTCCTCTACACCAAATCTCTCTCTACAACTCAAATCCCCACACTGATTTCCTATTGTCACTTCTACTTAAAACTGACCTTGTATCACAATGTTACATAATAGATTGGTAAGATCTATTATTGACATGTAGTATAATATTCAAATAAGTCCTCAGCCATAGATTAAATAAGTGGAAAAACACAGTAGGTTCAATGAATATGATTAACAGCTTTTGAATTCAAGATCAGTATCAGCCTATTGCTCTTATTGGATAGTTTTATCCAGGTGACCAAAATGTTTCTAGAGTTAGAAATAAGTTAGTCAAAAACTCTCAATCCAAGAGTTTGAAATGTTCTATCTTGTTTACTGATTTAGTTGGACAGGTGATGAAGTTGGAGTCACTAAAAAATAAAAATATGTGCACATGAAATTGTGATCACACTGTCATCCCAGTAGAAAAGAATCTAGAATTATAGAAGACAACAGACAAGAACAAAGATGGCAACAAGATAACTGAAAAACGAAATGAAGAAAAGTGAAAAGATAGGAGCCATGCAATTGGAGAGATAGGGCTTTATCATATTTACCCAACCCCTCCGCTCGGGCAGGATATGACACAAGGTCAATTTTTTAAGCGGAGTTTAACAGGTAAGTTTTCCTTCTCCTAGATTAATTGCCTCACCAAGGCTGAAGAACCTAGTCTGCCCTACTATTTACCCATAGCTGGAGGGAGAATAATTGGATTCATACCTTTCCCAAGGGTATTAGTGCTATGTGAAATGCAATCAGTCCAGGATTTGAACTCGTGTCGCCGTGTCCAATTCCTGCGACGATAACCATTACACCACGGTCACCTCCAAAGAGAGATATATAAAACAGAACGGTCAAGACGAGATACATAATATTTACCCAGAATGAGTAAGCAACAACATACTGCCTGAGGTGTAGAGGTTTGGAAAATACTTCAAATCAACTATCGAGAATATTAATGCTGGTAAAAAAAAAAATTTTTAAATACACTGAATTGTAAGTAAATTATTTCATAAATAAGTGCCAAAACTCAACTTTTTTTGCTGCTTTGTTTCAGTAGAAGGCAGTCATTGTAAATCTGGTATTCAAGTATTCAAAAGAAAACAATAGATGCAATTGGCCAACATAGAAATTAGAGTTTAAACAAGTTTAATGTTGTTAAAGTTTTGTATAAGTGACTTGACCAGCCACATACCAACTACTTCCTTATTTGTTTTGTCAACTACATATCAGTTTTCTACAGGTGCCACTTGGGATTTCATAGCAGGGATTCCATTTAGAAAAAAATGTAAAAAGAAATATTGCAAGTAATTTGATATGAGCAATTGCACAAATGGCAAATCAACACAAAAATGTTAAATTAAAAATAAAGTAAAATATAAATGGTTTTGATTATAATGAAACATTTAGAAAATGAATCAAATTTTGGTTTTGCTTGGTTTCTTTGTTTAATGGCATATCAACGTTCATGGGTTTTTCACGCCAAAGTTATTCTTGTAGAAGAACATCAGTGATATTATTTAACCAATAGCTGAGGGGATAAAGTGGTGCATAACTTTCCCAAGGTATTAATCTGAAAGTGAACATGATAGTGTATCTGGAGTTTGAATTCACTATGACATTGCAGTCCAGCATATTATCCACTATGTCACAGGAACTCACTCAAATCAAATTTTGGCATTAAATAACCCATAAGGAGTTATTATTAAAAAATAAACCAAATCAAATTGATTTATTATCTTAGAGAATTTGTACAGCTCTAACAAAAATCTCAATTATAATGTTTTGTTCTAGCTATATTATAATTATAAGCAAACATAAGAGAAATTTTGCAATATATAGTGTTGTATATTATCATTTTTTTTAATTTAGCATTTTTGTGTTGACTTGGAATTCGTGTGATTGTGCAGATCAAATTACTTCATTAATCCAGCAAAACAGCTCATATCAAGGTTTGGTTGGTTTCTTTGTTTAATGGCATATCAACTCTTTTTAGGTTATTTAATGCCAAAGCCATTCTCCTAGAAGAACAGTAGTGGTACTATTTAACCCATAGCTGGGAGGACAAGGGGGTTCATACCTTTCCCAAGGGTATTTGCTCGAAAGTGAATGTAATAGTGCGACTGGAGTATGAACTCGCGTACTACGATTCCGCAGTCCATCGCTTTAACCATTACACAACAAGGACACCCCCTGGTTAATATCAGGTTTGGTTTGGTTTCTTTGTTTAATGGCATATCAACTCTTTTTAGGTTATTTAATGCCAAAGCCATTCTCCTAGAAGAACAGTAGTGGTACTATTTAACCCATAGCTGGGAGGACAAGGGGGTTCATACCTTTCCCAAGTGTATTTGCCCGAAAGTGAACGTAATAGCGCAACTGGAGTATGAACTCACGTACTACGATTCCGCAGTCCATCGCTTTAACCATTACACCACGAGGACACACCCCCCCCAGCTCATATCAAAATATCAGAGCAATACAAATGCACTATGATAATAAATCAATTTGGTTTGGTTAATTTAATGGCATATCAACTCCTAATGGGATATTAATCCCAAAATCAGAGTAATTTCCAAATGTTTCATTTTAATCATAACCATTTATATTTTCAGTGTTCTATTGCTATAATTTTTTTGCATTTTTTTTTTTGTTACATGGTATCAAGTATTCCTATCAAATGTAAATAATCTATACACAATCATATGTTCTTAAGTGACTTTTTCTGTTTTACAATAGTCATTTGTTTGCACACAGTTATATGGTTTCAAGTGACTAACCATAATCCTTAGTAAACAATTATAGCTTCAAGTAAAGTAATTTTAATACAAATAATTTACCTGGTGTCACATCCTGTTTATGGCAAAAAAGATAAATAAATACATGAGTAAAGTTGGCGACCTCGGTCAAGGGTGACCTGAAGGCTCTCTTTTCCATAGCTACTACACCAGATTGAAGGGGAAGGTGCTACTCCATTCTCTGGAGCAGCCACACAAAGTAAAAGTAAAGTTGACAACCTCAGTCGAGGATGACCTGAAGGCTCCCTTTCCAATAGCTACTATACCAAGGTGTAGGGAAGGGCACTACTCCATTCCCTGGATTGCTCCACTTTATTTTTGATTCATGCCTTACAATGCTGAGTGTTAAGCCAGGCAGCATCAAGTACCATTTTTTGAGTCTTTGGGATGACTTAACCCCAGTCTCCTGGACCATTAGCAAACACTCTACATATTAAGCCTGTGATGAATTGTAATACAAATTCTATGAATTGACTGTGACTAGACTTAATAGCCACTTAAGGTGGCCTTTCAGTGAATAATAATGATAATAATAATAATAATAACAATCCAGATATAGTCAAGTAAAATGATATGTTGGGTTTGAAACAAACAAATAAGAAAGCATACAACCAATTCAAAATTTAATTTTACTATAAAACAGAACAATTGACATTTGTTTGGTTTCTTGGTTAAATGGCATAACAAACTTTGTGGGTTATTTAATACCAAAGACATCTTTGTGCAAGAACAGAAACTATCAAACTCAAAGCTGGGGGATAAGTGGGTTCATGACTTTCCCATACCTTTTACTATGATGTTAATCCAGCACATTAACCATTACACCATAGGGATTCCCCTATTTGACATTTAAATTTTGTTATTGTATCATTTGTTTTAAAGATAATATTTTCCAAATGCTTGCTCTCACAAGCTGAAGCCTCACCTTGAAGTTTTGCAGTGCTTGCCTAGTCATTGCCTCTGGTATTGCTGTGATTTTAGGATGAATAAGATATTTCGGTTTATCAATTGTCTTTGGCCTATGTATAAAGACTGGAGCTTTCAGGTATCCCTTGAGGAAGCAATCACAGTGGGATAGATATATGGCCTATGTATAAAGACTTGAGCTTTCAGGTATCCCTTGAGGAAGCAATCACAGTGGGATAGATATGTGGCCTATGTATAAAGACTTGAGCTTTCAGGTATCCTTTGAGGAAGCAATCACAGTGGGATAGATATGACCTATGTATAAAGACTTGAGCTTTCAGGTATCCCTTGAGGAAGGAATCACAGTGGGATAGATATGTGGCCTATGTATAAAGACTTGAGCTTTCAGGTATCCCTTGAGGAAGGAATCATAGTGGGATAGATATGTGGCCTATGTATAAAGACTTGAGCTTTCAGGTATCCCTTGAGGAAACAATCACAGTGTGATAGATATGTGGCCTATGTATAAAGACTTGAGCTTTCAGGTATCCCTTGAGGAAGCAATCACAGTGGGATAGATATGTGGCCTATGTATAAAGACTTGAGCTTTCAGGTATCCCTTGAGGAAGCAATCACAGTGGGATAGATATGTGGCCTATGTATAAAGACTTGAGCTTTCAGGTATCCCTTGAGGAAGCAATCACAGTGGGATAGATATGTGACCTATGTATAAAGACTTGAGCTTTCAGGTATCCCTTGAGGAAGCAATCACAGTGGGATAGATATGTATAAAGACTTGAGCTTTCAGGTATCCCTTGAGGAAGCAATCACAGTGCGATAGATATGTGGCCTATGTATAAAGACTTGAGCTTTCAGGTATCCCTTGAGGAAGAAATCACAGTGGGATAGATATGTGGCCTATGTATAAAGACGTGAGCTTTCAGGTATCCCTTGAGGAAGCAATCACAGTGGGATAGATATGTGGCCTATGTATAAAGACTTGAGCTTTCAGGTATCCCTTGAGGAAGCAATCACAGTGGGATAGATATGTGACCTATGTATAAAGACTTGAGCTTTCAGGTATCCCTTGAGGAAGCAATCACAGTGGGATAGATATGTGGCCTATGTATAAAGACTTGAGCTTTCAGGTATCCCTTGAGGAAACAATCACAGTAGGATAGATATGTGGCCTATGTATAAGGACTTGAGCTTTCAGGTATCCCTTGAGGAAGCAATCACAGTGCGATAGATATGTGGCCTATGTATAAAGACTTGAGCTTTCAGGTATCCCTTGAGGAAGGAATCACAGTGGGATAGATATGTGGCCTATGTATAAAGACTTGAGCTTTCAGGTATCCCTTGAGGAAGCAATCACAGTGGAATAGATATGTATAAAGACTTGAGCTTTCAGGTATCCCTTGATGAAGCAATCACAGTGGGATAGATATGTATAAAGACTTGAGCTTTCAGGTATCCCTTGAGGAAGCAATCACAGTGGGATAGATATGTGGCCTATGTATAAAGACTTGAGCTTTCAGGTATCCCTTGAGGAAGCAAACACAGTGGGATAGATATGTGGCCTATGTATAAAGACTTGAGCTTTCAGGTATCCCTTCAGGAAGCAAACACAGTGGGATAGATATGTGGCCTATGTATAAAGACTTGAGCTTTCAGGTATCCCTTGAGGAAGCAATCACAGTGGGATAGATATGTGACCTATGTATAAAGACTGGAGCTTTCAGGTATCCCTTGAGGAAGCAATCACAGTGGGATAGATATGTGGCCTATGTATAAAGACTTGAGCTTTCAGGTATCCCTTGAGGAAGCAATCACAGTGGGATAGATATATGGCCTATGTATAAAGACTTGAGCTTTCAGGTATCCCTTGAGGAAGCAATCACAGTGGGATAGATATGTGACCTATGTATAAAGACTGGAGCTTTCAGGTATCCCTTGAGGAACCAATCACAGTGGGATAGATATGTGGCCTATGTATAAAGACTTGAGCTTTCAGGTATCCCTTGAGGAAGCAATCACAGTGGGATAGATATGTGGCCTATGTATAAGGACTTGAGCTTTCAGGTATCCCTTGAGGAAGCAATCACAGTGGGATAGATATGTGGCCTATGTATAAAGACTTGAGCTTTCAGGTATCCCTTGAGGAAGCAATCACAGTGGGATAGATATATGGCCTATGTATAAAGACTTGAGCTTTCAGGTATCCCTTGAGGAAGCAATCACAGTGGGATAGATATGTGGCCTATGTATAAGGACTTGAGCTTACAGGTTATCCCTTGAGGAAGCAATCACAGTGCGATAGATATGTGGCCTATGTATAAAGACTTGAGCTTTCAGGTATCCCTTGAGGAAGCAATCACAGTGGGATAGATATGTGACCTATGTATAAAGACTTGAGCTTTCAGGTATCCCTTGAGGAAGCAATCACAGTGGGATAGATATGTGGCCTATGTATAAAGACTTGAGCTTTCAGGTATCCGTTGAGGAATTAATCACAGTGGGATAGATATGTGGCCTATGTATAAAGACTTGAGCTTTCAGGTATCCCTTGAGGAAGCAATCACAGTGGGATAGATATGACCTATGTATAAAGACTTGAGCTTTCAGGTATCCCTTGAGGAAGGAATCACAGTGGGATAGATATGTGGCCTATGTATAAAGACTTGAGCTTTCAGGTATCCCTTGAGGAAGCAATCACAGTGGGATAGATATGTGACCTATGTATAAAGACTTGAGCTTTCAGGTATCCCTTGAGGAAGCAATCACAGTGGGATAGATATATGGCCTATGTATAAAGACTTGAGCTTTCAGGTATCCCTTGAGGAATTAATCACAAGAGGATAGATCTGGTGAGCAAACCCACCAAAGGATGTCACCACATTGTAAAATGAAGCTCAATTTTTGAATTAAGTTTTAATCACAAATGCAAAATGTTCATTATCCCATGCCATGATGGCAACTGAAGTTGCATGACTGCTGCTGATCAAAGATATACATCCCACCAGCTAACTGCTACTAGTGAGTTCCTGGATTTCAAATTACTCCTATGCAGGAGCAATTTGAAACCCAAGGGCTCACTCCACCAGAAACTGTAGCAGGATTTTTGATATTAGATACACACTTACATACTGTATCACCTATAAATGTCCAATTTTTAATAAAATGTTACTTTATTTACAATTTTTTCATAAAATATTACAATTTTAATAAAATGTTCCTTTTCTTCTAAACTAAAAATACAAGGATTTTGTAATTTCTATTGAAAGATTATACAGTCAAGATAGATATTATTAGTTATTATTTATTAACAACCTCTACAAAAATCACAGATGCATGATATTCATCATTCTATGCCATGATGGCAATTGCAATGACATGGCTGCTTCTATTGCCCCTCAAAGACATAACTTCCACCCATTTAAAGCAGCAAGTACCTGCATAACACTTATATAATTTTAGGGAACATTCTATCAGACAAAGATACATATTATAATATAAATTCTAGAAATATGACTCAACACAGTGGCTTTTAAGTGATTAGTAATAAAACAAAGAAAAAAACTGTATTGTTTGGTCTATACAGTCTTTGATATTTATTTCCTTGTTAATGACCAAGTATTAAAAAAATCTACAGAAGAACAAATATCTTTTGCCGTTTCTAATATTCTTCATCTAATAACACCCAGTCTTGGTTTTCTTTTATGCATAAATTTGATATCAAGCAATTTTCTTATGACCAATAATGAAATCTTTTGTTTGAGTAGCCAAAAGAAATGAAGATGATTGAACTACTTACATAGGCATTACTTGCTGTCAGCCATGTAGGTTCCACTGCTCGACGTGTCACGGTGCCTGCTTGAACAATTCTAGGAATTATGGCACCATATCGATTTTCTTCCGAATAGTCTTTATGCCTTTGTCAAAGAGGAAAACAATTTATTTTTATTTCTATTCAAAAACTTAAAAGGAAATAAAGAGTGGTAACCCCTATTGGATTTTAACAATAAACACTTGGCTCTTGCAAAGAATTGATAAAAAACAAATAAGATTAAATTAGAAAAAATTTAATATATTAATCCGTCCAAAAAATACAATGTCTATGATGAATTGGCTTAGTTTGTTTATTATTATTTATTTGTTATATATATTATTGCATATCAATTCCTAATGGGTAATCTGATACTGAAATTTAATATAAATGATTTTTACATAGTTATGTAGTTTCATGTATTCCTATCTAATACTGATAATTTATACACAATCATATGGATTAAAGAAACAATTTCTATTTATTGATAATAATAATTTGTTAGCATAGTGGGTATAGTGTTCGCCAACAGCCTCATCATAACAAAAAAATGATGCTTGATACCTCCTTGCTTAACACTCAGCAATATAAGGTACGTATCAAGGGTAAAGTGGAGCAATCAAGGGAAAGGAGTAGCACCCTCCCCTACACCTTGGTGTAGTAGCTATTGAAAAGGGAGCCTTCGGGTCACCCTCAACTAAGGTCGCCAACTTTACTTTACTTACTTACTTTTATATGGTATCAAGTATTCTTATCAAATTCAAATAATTTGCACACAATTATATGGTTTCAAGGAACAAATGATAATAATCTCTTGTAAATAATTATAGCTTCAAGTAACTATTCTTAATACCAATAATTCATATACAGTGATATGGTTTCAAGTAACTATTCTTTGTGTCAATATGTAATTTACAAAGCGCTTTGCTTTGATTTGACACAAGGCCGAATGAATGGGGCGCCCAATGAGACTCGAACTCACTCGTGTAGGCCTGCTAGTCTAGCTTGCTAACCGTTACACTATTCTTTGTGTCAATATGACAGTATAGCTGCACTGCTTTGACTCTAACAAAGTGCTAGAAGTAAAAGCTAGATGGGAACTATATAAGGATGCAGCATGCTGTTTTGAAAAAATCCTGCAAGCAGTACCCAACAAAACAGCAGCTGTACACCCACTTACCTCCCATCTCACAAACCATCCAAGTAAGATGAATAAGACATGCTGGACACAGGTGGAGAAGCAGGGACAAACTCATAAGTGATGTTCTCCTGTAGACTCACACTTTGATGTTGCAGTCCAGCACTTTAGCCACTATGCCACAGAGACTCACCTCCTCAGGGACCTTAGGAGCTACTCTTAGTTTTGAGGTGCATTTAGTATAACAGTTATCATCGTAAGGAATAGAATCGGCAACCCGAGTTCAAATCCTGGATGAGCTTGTTTGCATTTCACTTCTTGCTAATACTCTTAGGAAAGGCAAGAATACATATCTTTTTCTCTGGGTAAGAAATAATCAGACAGGCTAGGTTCTTTAGCCTTGGTAAAGTAACCAGTCTAAAGAAAGGAAAACTCTAAATGAATTCAAACCAGCTGTTCTTTGCTTAAAAAATATTTCACCTTGTGTCACATCCATAGGTAAACACATACTCCTACTTTTAAATTGTTATTCATATGCTTACCAAGGCTAAAAAGCCCAGTCTGCTCTACTGTTTTACCCAGAGCTGGAGAAGTGTATAATACGATTAACAATATTTTTTTTTTAAATTAACTCAATATTGGTCCTTCATTTTTTTTTATTATGCCTACACAGCACTTAGAGGAAAAGTTTACTAAGCATACACTACAAGTATCACACATTAATTTGTTTAATATTTATCACACTTTGCTTGACCTTCCATAAAGCCACACAAGCGGAACACTAAGTGAGAATCAAACTCACAAGTGTGTATTTACCCAACACCTCTACCATGAACAGGATGTGATACAAGGTCAGTTTTAGAAAAAAAATTACCAGGTAACAATTCAAAGTGCATAGTTGGTTGTGTTTTACTGCATATCAATCCTTATTTTATATATCCTTATGCTATCTAATGTTAATAGTTTTGTTAGCACACAGTTAAATGGTTTCAAGCATTGCTATGTAATACTAATAATTCAATTTAACATTAAGCATTTGTTTGCACATAGTTAAATGGTTTAATGTATAATAAATGATTAAATAGTTCTATTTGACACATAGATGGGACCCTAATAGGTACTATCAGATTTCAAAGTGAATAGAGCTCTGTATTTTATTGATCTAAAATGGCTCAGCAGTACATTCTAATTATAATTGTATTATCTATCTATCTATATATATATATATATATATATATATATGTCCTGAGTATGACACAAAACTACATCCTGGGATGATGAGGTTTCAGTTCTGGAGATCTGGGGAGTATGGAGTCACTCCTTGACTGCTATTACTCCTGAGTCAACTCTGATGCAGAGTGGTAGTACCTGTTAGAGTCCCATAGATCAAATAGATATGTTTAAGATAGTTTTGAATTACATTTGCTCTTAAAACAGGGATATTTCAACTAAAAATGAAGTGTTTACATGTTTAAAATAAAAGATACATTTTTGTACCTAACATACTTGTAATTGGAGACCATAATTGTTCAACTGATTTCATCATAAAATAATGCAATAAGGAGTGACATATTGTAAAACCAACCAACCAACCAACCTGCAGGCACATACACTAACATATATTAACTTTTTCAAAAAACAGGGATATTTCAACTAAAAATGAAGTGTTTACCTGTTTAAAATAAAAGATACATTTTTGTACCTAACATACTCGTAATTGGAGACCATAATTGTTCAACTGATTTCATCATAAAATAATGCAATAAGGAGTGACATATTGTAAAACCAACCAACCAACCAACCTGCAGGTACATACACTAACATATATTAACTTTTTCAAAATTACCATATATCATTGGAAAGTGACCTTGGATAGAGGGCAGCATTTCTTAGCAGTTGACAAAGAATTCATAGAAGATTGCAAATAGATTAGAATGACATTAAGCGGTCATCATAGGAAGGGCTTTAAAACATGTTCCCTCATTTATCACTTTTCTTTTTCTTTTTTTTTTCTTTTTTTTGGCAACTTACCTGTTGACAGTGAGAGGCAACTCTGCTTTCTTTGCCCAAATGACCATTTGTGATCTGAAATAAACAAATAAACATAATAATTTTATCCCTATCCTTTGTTTTGTGCATACATTTCATTTTGAATTTATGGTAACTCTCACAATATTGTAAGCGTTAGAAATAAAATAAAAAGTTCATATGAAGAAACTTTTAATAAATTAAACTAGATCGGACATTGGCATGATGGTTAGAGTGTTCGCCAATGGGCCAGGAAACTTGGGATCAATCCCAGGTCGAGTCATACCAAAGACTCAAAAAATGGTACTTGATGCCTCCTTGCTTAACACTCAGCAATATAAGGTAGGGATCAAGGCTAAAGTGGAGCAATCCAAGGAAAGGAGTACCGCTCTTCCCTACACCGTGGTGTAGTAGCTATCAAAAAGGGAGCCTTCAGGACACCCTCGACTAAGGTCACCAACTTTTTTTATTTACCCATATTACATAACACACATGTAGTTGGGCCCTGGGTATGTCAGAGACAAAAAGAAAATTTTGATATCTACTCCCCTAAAAATCTTATGGGCCAAAAACAAATATGGATTGATTTTATGTTGCTACTGCTTATGCTGTAAATATTCATTTTACATTACTGTAAGGATATGATAATTATTTATGTTATATAATTTATATAATAATTCATTAAGGGTGCATAGAGTGTCACATGACAGTCTCAAAACCCCATTTTCAATCACTTTTTGCTTTTGTTCTTTGAACAGTAAAAATGCTGTCTCTGAATTCCTATCAGGAAACAGTAAAGTTATATGGCTATATTACTCACACGTGTCAAGTAACTCTTTTTTTCTATTTTGTACTCCTTCTACATACTGCTTGTTCATGTTACAATATATAATTCTACCATGGACATGTTTGTGTATTCTTTCTTTTAATACTACTTGTATGTCTATAAAATATTAAATGTTCTTGGACGTGTAAATGAGCTTATCTTGTCTTTTTTCTATTGTGTTCAGTGTTAGTATATCACAGATATACTAATGCTAATATTGATCCTTGATGACCCAGAATTCAACTAAATATTTTCCTTATCATGAAGAATTCCAATATTACTTTTTTTTTTCTCGTATTTATCTAAAACTGAAGTCCCCCATCTATGAGGGTTCCATTTCTTTAAATAGTTCTGTTATTTATATTTGTTTGTCTAATACATAAATATTCAATATTCTTCTGCTAACCCATTCCTCACTGACAGACCTAAATAAAAATTAAAATATATTTCTCTAAAGGTGTTTCTAAATTCAGCTAAGGCTCATATACTGTTGAGATTTTTAATTTATTTTTTGTTAAATAATACCTTTGAGATTTTTAAAAGAAAGTTACTCTTAGATTTTTGCCAAACTGTTCTTCTAAGTAATGACATAAAAAATATGGCAATAGAATTATCAAGTTTTTCAAATTTTTGGATCATAATTGGTATTATTATTTACTGATATGGTCAGACTAGCATTCCCATCTCGGGTTGTTACTAAAATGAGTCAAAAGTTTTGCAATATTTTTGTATGTATTAATTTGTGACCAAAGTAGTTCAATCTTTGGGAGTTACCTACAGTTGTTGGTAGTATCATGTTGGTTGATGCACTGACATATTCTGTGTATGATTTAAAAGCCACACAGATGAGCTTGCAACTTAGTCTGATATGAGAATTTATGCTTTACAAGTTTGAACTGAGTCATAATACAGAAGAAGCAATCAAAAACATTCGTTGTGTGAAAGGTGAAGGCACAGTCGATCACAGTACAGTAATTAAATAGTTCAAGAAATTTAGCTCAGGTTGCAAGAATATCAACAATCAGGCTAGGTTAAGTAGGTCTAAAACTATAGATTACAAAGCTGTTCTTAAAGCCATAAAGGCAAATCTGTGAGTAGCACTCAGAGAGTATCAGGTGAGCTCAACATCTCACAGTCCAGTATGGTTTGTCAACATATCATTTGTTTTTTTAGGTAATTTAGTTCTGGAGGTGGAGGTCCATGTAAGAGAGGAAGTCTTCATTTCCAGATGTCAGTACTTCCTATATTCAAAGAAGCAATCATGAGTAGAACAAATACAGAGCAAAAGAGTAGAGAGAGTTTGAACCTAGGGTAGTAGGCAGCAGTAGGTCACCAGTAAAAGCATCCAGAGCTGCTGAATTATGTCTCGCGTTACCAAAATATTGAAAAAAATTTGACTCACCCTAGAATTAGAGTCACAATGTTTTGGCAGTCAAATTCTCCAGCTTTCTTCAGGTATTTGTAATCTTCTGAAAAACTTTTTATTCGATCTAAATAGTATATACTGAGATGGTAATAACTTACTTGGCACAGGAGCAACCCTGCTGGGTGGGTAAAAAATATTTTTAACTCGGCTCCTTCCAGGCAATGCCAGCTTAGCATAGCTGAGTTTATGGCTTGGTGCCTGAGACACCCCAAAACTGAGAAGGCCAATAGAATCAAACATTTTTTGTAACAGCCACACATGAGTGTCAATTCATGTGTTGCTCTTCCCTATAAAATGACTCTGTATCAAATCTGACAAGGTTAAATAGCTATAATATTAATTAGAAGAATAAGTGAATATTTACTCTATTCTTTGTTGGTTGTTTTTCCAATATGAACACATTTTGCTGATACGCAGAGCAGCATCAGCACAATCATTTCCAGCAAAGGCCATCAATGTTCCATCTCCAATTTTGCTGATATAATCTTTGGCTAAAGGATTCCCAACTCTTTTGCTTTTGCCATCCTGAAATATTAAACAAGATAAAAAATGCTTTTAAATTGATACCAATAAAAGAAATGAATAAAAACAGCTAAAAACAAATGAAACATCCTTTAAATAAGGGTAATTATCCTAAACTTTGATAAAAGAGGCTCTACATCTATTATTTTTAATAATGACCATCTTACAACCTGCATGTAGATATTTACCAACACTCTCCTTGTATATATTTACTTACCCCTCCACATGAACAGGATATGATACAAGGTTAATTTTTAAGCAGAGTTTAACAGATTTGAATTCAGAGTTTTCCTTTTCTTAGACCAGTTGCCATACCAAGGTTGAAGAGCCCAGTCTGTACTATTACTTACCCATAGCTGGAAGGAGAATAATTGGATTCATACCTTTCCCAAGGGTATTAGCACTATTTGAAATGCAAACAGCCTCAGCCAGAATTTGAACCTGCATGTAATATGGGTAAATAGTATTTAGAAGAATACCTAAAAATATTTTAAATGGTTGTATTAAATAGTTACCTTTTGAGCACACACATCCATTAAACAATATAGACACAGAAATTAATCGCAGAGGTTTGCATAACAAGTATATTTGTGTATAAGCTGAATTTTCACGGTCTACTTTTAGGGCAAAAAATTGGCATTGACTAATCAATACACAAGTAATAATTTTGTAAGGTTGAAATAAAAGCTTAATGGAGAGGAATAAGAACAACCATTACTTTCAAAATTTAATTCTATAATCTAATGATTTTCTCATCATAAATCAAATGTTGACTGATAGAGAGATTGATACATCAGTATATGACAGTGGGTTGAACAGTTCATATAATGACATCTGCTGTTGATGATCTTTTTTAACCAATGGGATCCAAGCACTGCAACACTAACTATGATGTTGCAATCCAACACATTAGCCACTATACCATTGGGACCCCCCACTACCACCACATGAGAGTAAAATGGAGCAAGCCACGAAAAGGAGTAGTGCCCTTCCCGACACCTTGGTGTAAGGCTATTGAAAAGGGAGCCTTCAGATCACCCTCAATTAAGGTCACCAACATTACTTACATAGTTTCAAAGAACTAATAATTATAATAATCCTTTGTAAACAATTATAACTTCAAGTAACTTGATATAAATTTGTACCCAGTTATATGATCTCAAGTATTCCTATCTAATATGAATAATTTTAAAACAGATCTATATTTGACTCATAGATAGGATCCTAACAGATACTAACACTCTGGGTCAGAGTGAACCTGGAAGTAATGGCAATGAAGGGATGACCACACTTTCCAGAGTTCCAAAGCTGAAGTCTCACTTTAGGGTCATACCTAAACCCTTTTTTTTTTTAGTGAGGGGTGTGGGGGTTCTTACCCTTCAGCAAGAGATCAATTGGTATTATTTAAGCTCAAAAGATAAAACCCTAAATACTATTAGTTTGCTGAGCAATAGGTTAAATAGAACCATTACAACTACAATTAGGTTGTTTGCAAAATATCCGATTTTAGAATAAACTTTTATTCTTGAATGAAAGAATTGAAACAGTTATCATCATCATCATCATGTCGTGCTGGTAGCACGGATATCCCTGACCCTCTCTCGCCACTTTTCCCTATCGTTCATCGCCTCAGGCAGGTCTTCTGGACAACATCCTGTATCCTCACATAGTTGTTGAATGTATGTTCATGCTGGTCGTCCTGCTTTTGCATGGCCATGTGTGGGGATCCATAAGAGTACATCACTTATGAGTTCGTCCCTGCTTCTCCAGTAGTGTCCTGCATGTCTGGTTTGTCTAACTTGAATAGTTTTCGTGATAGGAGGCAGGTGGCCGTACAGTTGGTGTCTTGTGGGGTGTTGCTGCCAGGACTTGTTCAAGATTGCTCGCAGCATTCTTGTGTAATTGCCGTCTAGCTTCTTCTCCAGCCGTTTTGTTAGAGTCCATGTAGTGCTGCCATATAGCAGTATCGATGCGACCGCTGCCTGGAAGAAACTGCGTTTCATTTTATCGGTTAGGTCTGATTTTCATATAATCGATAGCCTATTGATAACTGTCCATGCTTTCGTTAACCTCATGTCGATGTCCTTTTCTGTTGATGCGACGCTGCTTCCTAGGTAAGTGAATTTGTCTACTAGTTTAAGAGGGGTTCCGTCTAGAGTGGAGATGATTATAGCACATATATTCCATTTGGTGTGCATTGACATAGAGGCCTATACCTACAGCTGCTTGTTCCAAACTATGCAGTAGTGTTTCGGCTTGGTTGGGTGTATTTGCCAGTATCGCTATGTAGTCGGCGTTGGTAATTGTTTTTGCGGGGTACCTTCTGCTTCTTTTCTTTGTCAGCTCGAAGCCGTTCTCTCTGATTTTGTCAATCGATGTTCTAAATATGTAGTCTAGACAAATGATAAAGAGGTATGGAGCTAGCATGTCCCCTTGTAGTACTCCTGCTACAATGTCGAAGTATTCTGTGTCTCCATCTGGTGATCGTACTTTTACTTTGGTATTTCTATAGAGAATCGTTATTGCTGCTACGGTTTCTTTAGGTATGCCGTATGCTAGTAGGATTTGTTCCATCTTTCCTCTGTGAATGGAATCGAAGGCCTTGGTAAAGTCGACAAATATTAATGTCGCTAATCAGTCAAAATATGATCCCTGATCATCTATGCATTTTTGCCATCAATTAACACGTTATTTATTATGCCTATTCAAGAAAACTAAAAATTTTGATGCCAAGAAATCTTTAAATATAGTTTCTAGTTCTCCTTTAAAACAGAATATTTTTTTATGTAAAACAGTGTCCAGATGCTTGAAAAACTAGTAGTCAGTGGATGAGAGATTTGGAGAATATGGTGGATGTGACAGAGTCTCATATTCCAAGTCAGTGGGCTTCTGCAGTGTCATCCTGGCAACATATGGCTGAGCATTGTCATGAAGTAAAATGGACCTCTTTGATTAACCAGTACTAGCCACATTTTGTTTAACTGAACATGCATTTCTACTGTCTTAATCTTCAAGATTTGTATCTTCACTAATGAACTTCTGAAATGAGTGCCATACTGTCCAATCACAAGTGGATCCTTCACCTCATTCTCTGTTGATATAGGCAACTGTTGGAAAGATATTATCACCAACCTTGAACTCATGCAAAAAAAGATAAATACATCACTTCTTTTTTCAAATTAAACAGAGGATACTTTTATCAATTGGAATGTAAATTTTTTGATACAACAATTAAAATATATTATAACAGAATTTAAACAGTTTGTACTAAAACCAGACATCATTTTCCAAACAACCAAATAATTAAGCAATTTCTTAAGAATGTGAGAAGTATAAACAATTTCTTTCAAATATATAAAAATATTTTACCTTGTGAGGAATTTTGAAAAAATAGGCTGGAATATTATCAACAATAAATGGTCCAATTTGTTTTGAAGTGTCAAATTTATTAAATTTCTGTAAAAATAAAACAAAAAAATAATTAACAAATGCTGCAGCTTGGCAAAATTGAGTGAAGTGTTCATTATATTTAATATTTATTTTTAAATGAAGTTCTATCAATCATTATTATAAATAATTTTGACTAATATCCCTCATCTTCCTAATTCTAGCTGGGTTTTTTTTAATAAAATCTTGCTCTGGTCATCACTTCCACAATAGTTTATTCTTTATAAGAATTATTAAAGTAAACAAAGAAATATTGATTTTGTTAGTATTTCAATGTTGATTTGCACCATCTTCAGAATAGTATGATTGGAAATAACACATGCTGCTAAAAGGATAAATAATGCTGGATAACTATAAGTTGAAGTCAACAACACATCTCAAAGTCTAGTTTTGATTCGAATGATGACATCATGATTTCTCTTGAATGACTGGTTACACTAAATATAAAACTACAACCACAGATATTTTCTTATGAACACCACCATTGTAGAATACTGGATTCGTATATTATTAAGAGGACTACCATATGTAATATAACAGAAGATATCACTCCAACCACAATAACATGTCTAAAACAAAAAAAAATTTATTAAGAAGGCTATTAGACGAGTTTGTAGTCTTTTATAAAACATGCCTAAAAGAATAATTGCTGTCTCGATACATTATTCATATACCCAGAACAGCAAAACTCTGGACAAGGATGTTAGCATTTCCCTTTACATTAATGCTCTAGGGAAGGGCATGAATATACCTTTTCTTCCTCTAGCTATAGATAAATAGTAGGTTCTTTAATCTTGGGGCAGTAATCAGTCTAGGAGAAGAAAAATGAATTCATACCAGCTGTACTTCACTTAAAATTCACCTTGTGTTGCATCCTGTCCAAGGTGGAAAGGTTGGGTGAATAAATACTTGGTCTTTTCTTCTTCATTTGGCTTTCAGAGGCAACTTTCTTGTTCTTTTACCCTAAACCTCTCTCTACTACTCAAATTTCCACCATACTTTGTGTGTGTGTGTGTGTGTGTGTGTGTGGAGACATATATGAATAGATGTATACATAAGTGTGTGTGTGTGTGTGGATATATATATATATGAATGGATGTATACATAAGTCTGCGTATAAATCTGGAGATATATATGAATAGATGTGTGTGTGTATGTGTGTGGAGACATATATGAATAGACATATACGTGTGTGTGTGTGTGTGTGTGGAGACATATGAATAGATGAATATGTAACTGTGTGTTTCTGGAGACATATATGAATAGATGTATACATATGTGTGAGTATGTGTGTGTGTGTGTTTCTGGAGACATATAGGAATATATGTATACATAAGTGTGTGTGTGCCTATCAAGATATGCTCGTGATGAGTCACTCAGACTTTCATGATTGGTCTGAAAGTTAAAAGTGCTTTAAATCAAAACCTGAACCACCTTTGTTTCTTGACATTTGAATTAACTTAGTAATAAAACAAACTGACAAAATCTATTGGAACAGTTTAAGATTTTCTTTATTGCATCCAATTGGTAAGCTAAGAAACAACTAAAATTCTGTTCTCCAGAATTTCTACATTATGACACAATGAACAAAAAGCATTTATTATATTCTTGCAACATGATTTAACTTTTAGCCATAGCCTATCAAATTGCCACAGTTTACAGATCTTAGTACGTAAAGGTACCGATTACTTAGAAAGTAATCATTTACTAGATTTGGCTTAGTTTGGAACAAGGTCAGAAGTATAGGACACCAAGTGAGAATTTAACTCACAATGGTCTGGTAGCTCAGCTCATTGACCATTACATTACAAAAGAGTCCTTATGGTGTAATAGCAAAAATGTTGGACTGCGGCCTCAGAGTAAGTGAGTTTAAACTCCAGTTGTACTATTATGCTTATTTTTGGATTAATGCCCTTGGGAAAGGTATGAACCCCCTTATTCCCCCAGCTATAGGTTAAATAGTATCACTGCTGTCCTTCTACAGAGATGGTTTTGGTATTAAAAAACCCATGAAGGTTGATATGCCTTTAAACAAATAAAACAGCCAACCATTACATTACATAATAAATGTTCTATAATTCTGAGAACTCTTGGAATGATAACCTCTCAATATAATACAAAATGTCTTTATATTCTTGTAAGCCAATTAGTCCAAATGAATGCATATATAATAACTATTTCCCTTGGATTTGCAGGTGTGTCTTTGGACACCTCATAGTCATATAATTCACCTTTTTCCTTATTCATCTTTGTTCTTCAAGCAAAAATGTGCTTTTTTATCTTTGGTTTTGATTTTGGCTTGGTTTTATAGCATATCAACCATTGTAGGTTATCTAATGCCAAATCTGGTTTATATATATATATATATATTCTAGATTTGTAAACATAAGTCAACAAAGTTAAATAGTTCCAAGTATTGCTATGTATCACTAATAATTCAATCAAACATCAATCATTTATTTACACACAGTTAAATGATCAAACAGTTCAATTTCAAACAATCCAATTTAGCATAAGTCATTTGTTTGCACTAAGCTTAAATGTCAAACAGTCCTATTTAACCCATAAGTAGGACCCTTTTAGGTGCTACCACTCCAGGCTAGAGTGAACCGGGGAGTGATGGCAATGAAGTGGTACTCAGCATTCCCCAAAGCTCCAGCATTACTGGAGCCTCACCATCAGATTGCTTAAAGTCATATCTAGGACACTTGTTGGGGAAGTCTTACCCCTCTACAGAAATGCAATTAGTGTATTCTATAGCCCCAGCCAACTGGGTTAACCTTTTTTATCTTTGTTCATTGAACACATCTCCTTCCAGGCCATGATGCAGTAAAGCCAACATTGCTTCACCATAGTAGTTGTACCAACCAATTACATTTTCGTACCCCTTTTCATATACTGCTAGTTCATGGAACAATAGGCATACATTTTATTTTAGGGGACATGTTTGTGTATTTTTGTTAATTCTTCTTGTTATGTATATTATGTACATAGATGTGTAAATGAGCTTGTTTTGTCTTTCCTTCTGTTTATTTAGTGTTAGCGTATCATTGGATATGAGTAAGTTGGTGACCTTAATTGACAGTAACCCAAAGGCTTCCTTTTCAATAACTACTACACCGAGGTGTAGGGGAGGGCACTACTCTATTCCCTGGATTGCTTCACTTTACCTTGTCTGGTAATGCTGAGTGTTAAGCAAGGTGACATCAAGTACCATTTTTTGAGTCTTTGGTATGACTTGACTTGAGATTGAACTCCGGTCTCCCAGACCATTGGCAAGCACTCTACTCATTTGGCCAATGGCCCAGTCTTTATTGGATATACTAATTCTAATATTAGACCTTGAGGACTAAATATCCTCCCAAGCAACAACCACTCCAATAAGTGTATTTGTGTTTTTGTGCTTAAGTCTTAAGTGAGTGTCTTTTAAAATAGATTCAAACTCTTCTTGAGGATCAAAAAAGTAATTATGCTGCTCTCTTTGAATTATAACCAGAAAATGACTGTAATATCAAAGTTGAACAATGATTGATTTTTAGGGTGAAGATTTGTAGGCTCAGATTGTTGGAAGATGTGACATATTAAACGATAATACAAAATACAGAAAATAAACTAGTGAAAAGAGTTTAGTTCCAGTTAGCTCACAAACAATTAGTATCAAGTCCCAAGTCAATAAAGATTATAGAATCTAGTTTAGTACAAAATCCATAAATGGTAAGTTCCAAATAAGTATATCCAAATCATAAACCTAACACCAGAATTATGTCTTTTTCCTTGCAGAAGATTTTATATTAAATAGCTTACAGGAGTTAGATTTTTTATAGCAATTAGAAGATTCATTTTTCCCAGAATGCAATGTCTATGGTTATTTATTTGAGACAGTAAGTTGTTTATGACTAATACCCAAGAGAATGATCAAACAAAGATGAGCAATTATTTGGTTTGGTTTCTTTGTTTAATGGCATATCAACCTTTGTGGGTAATTTAATGCCAAAACTATTCTTGTAAAAGAACAGTAGTGGTACTATTTAACCTATAGCTGAGGAAATAAGAAGATACATCTCTTTCCCAAAGGCATTAGAGCAAAAATGAATGAAAAACACTACCGGATAGAGCAATTGTTTACTAATTTGAATTTACTATTCCTGCTATGACAACAAAACAATAACTCCCCTCCAGATCCTCATGAAACTACAAGGTGCAGAAATAAAGCATGAAATAATTTTTAAAATGTTCTTTTTAGTTTGATTAGTCCAATTTTTGAAAAAAACACAATAAATCTAAATTTTGATGATTTGATATTGTTGGTTGGTTGATTTTTATAGCATGTCAACCTTTTTCATTAAAATCCAGCCCAATATGAGTGAGCAAGAAAAGAAACAACAAAGAATATATAATTTGCTTAATGCTGAAAGCAGACCAAAAAAATTTCCAAAATAATTTGAGTTTCTTTATGATCTCAATCAAGCCCAGTCCTTAACCCCCTTGGTTATGCTATATGGAGCATTTTAGTAAAAAAAACAAATACAACTTCTGCTATTGAGGAGGAATGGAATGATATGTTTGAAGAATTTATTTGAAGTCGTATTGATACAATAATTGAAAAAAAATGGTGGCTATATTGAGTAAATTTACTGTTTTGTGTTTATCTTCTTATTTTGTTTATTTTTAAAAATTAAAATCAATCTAGTTTTATAAGTCATTTATTATTATACTAGAATATTCCTAATTTTGCTTCCTCACCCTGTATAATATATTTCTTAAAAAAAAAAAAAGAAAAATGAAAACACCGATATTAACTTTTCAAAAAGGACTAACTGCATTCTAAGACAAAGTAGATCTCATAGATTTCTGTGATTATTGCATATAGTGTGAATGATAAAAATGTTTATGATTCTAAGCAAAAAGGGATACGTAATGATTTGAGATTTATTTTTGACCTGATGTAAAAGTTTCAAATTAAGGGAATCTTATATAGTTTGGTTTGGTTTCTTTTTTTAATGGCATATCAACCTTTGGAGGTTATTTAATGCCAAAGCCATCCTTCTAGAAGAACAGTAGTAGTAGTACTATTTAACCCATAGATGGGAGGATAAGGGGGTTCATACCTTTCCCAAGGGTATTTGTCTAAAGACATAATAGCATGACTGAAGTTTGAACTTGTTTACTATGATTCTGCAGTCCATCGCTTTAACCATTACATCATGAGGACACCCTCTGAATCTTATATAATTTCCCTGGTTGGTTGGTTGGTTGGTGTTTTACTGCATGTCAACTTTTGTGGGTTATTTAATGCCAAATCCTGACTATATATATATGATTTGTAAGCAAATAGTTTGTAGGTTACTTTATTTTTAAACGAGTTATTAGAGCCCATTTCTTTGCACACAGTTAAATTATTTCAAGTATTCCTATCTAACACTAATAATTCTTTTTGATATTATTCATTTGTTTGGACACAGTTTAGATTTTTTGAAGTAATGCTTTCAAACAGTAATAATTCTGTTTGATATTAATCATTTGTTTACATACAGTTAACATGCAGGAACTTAATTACTTTCTTCACTGTTCCACACGCCACCTGTGCATGTGTGGAATAGCAAAGAAAGTAACTAAATGTCAGCCCCCTTTCACCTAGTGATTTTGTTTCTGTCTATATCATTACCCGGCATTCTTTACACTATATGTTGATCTAAGAGACTCATGTAATTCCTTGGGGGTGTCCTCGTGGTGTAATAGTTAAAGCGATGGACTAGCAGAATCATAGTAAGCGAGTTTGAACTCCAGTTGCGCTATTACGTTCACTTTCGGACAAATACCCTTGGGAAAGGTATGAACCCCTTTGTCCTCTCAGCTATGGGTTAAATAGTACCATTACAGTTCATCTAGAAGGATGTATTTGGCATTAAATAACCTACAAAGGTTGATATGCCATTAAACAAAGAAACCAAGACCAAACCAAACCAAGTAATTCCTTAAGTCTATCCCCCTCAACTGCCATGAAAAAGGTAGTCAAAATAAACTTTTGTATCATAAAATAGTCATTTTTTTATTGCATACGTGACAACACTTAGTGCAACACTTACATTCATTTGGTCCTGTAGTGCTACACATAACTGACAGCTTTTAAAAAAAAATGTCCCAGAAATTCACTTTGTTTCTTTTAAGTTCAAGAGTCAGTTTTGGGCTTTACTTTTACTGCTGCAGTAGCCCTTGAATTAAACCACAAACATCTCCATAAATGTAAACAAGGACTGAATAAATATGAAACTTTAAAAATGACCTGATAAAAGGAAGGGCTACAAACATCAGGCAAAAACCATTCATGTTTAAGAAAGAAAGAAAGAAAGAAAGAAAGAAAGAAAGTAAAAAAGACACTTATCTAAATAAATCACTGTTATAAGATTTCAATTTAGAACTTTTAACAAAACTTACCAACCCATATCCAATATTTTTCCAGTGTTTGTGCCTTTCTTTTGCATCCATTCCTTTCTTATCAACAAATGGCTGAGGATCTAATCCAACAGATGATGATGGATCAGCTTCATCAGGAGTTTCCATGGTAACTTTACAAAGCTCCAGAAATTGTCTAGATGATTAAAAAAATCATTCATAAGGCTAATGTAAAAGTTTCCTACATTCATTTATATACTTTTTTTACAATATATTCTATACATAGGAATTAATCAAAATATTTTCTCTGACATTTTATGACCTTATACAACCTTTTAAATCAATCATATAATCTATTATCAGTATTGTTTGGTTTATTTAGGGTTTTTTATGGCATATCAACTTTTGTGGGTTATTTAATGCTAAAACCATCCTTGTAAAAGAACAGCAGTCATACTATTCAACCCAAAGTTGGAGGGTGAATAAAGAGGTTCATACCTTTCCCAAGGGTATTAGTCTGAAAGAGAATGTAATAGTGTGACTAGAGTTTGAACTAATTTACCTTGAGGTCCCAGTCAAGCACTCTAGCCTTTATGCCATAGGGAACTGCTCCCCTTATTATCTGGATATTAATAAGCCTTTACCAATAGTGTGTGTCACATGGAGGAAATGGTGAATAGTATTTATATAGCCATAATAAAAAGAATGAAATACCAACTGCCTGAATCCTTATCTTGACTACCTTATATTCCACACTCTTTAAGGTTTTACACTTTCATCCCATAATGCCACTATAAGAAAAGTTCAAACAGTTACTGTAGTATGGGATTCGTTTATATTCTTTGTTTAATGGCATATTAACCTTCATGGGTTATTTAATGCTAAAGCTATCCTTATAGAAGAACAGCAGTGGTACTGTTTAACCCATAACTGGAGGGTAAGGTGAGGGTCATATCTTTCCCAAGAGTATTAGATAGTGCAACTGAAGTTAAAACTTACTTACTATGATGTCACAGCCACTACTGTACCATAGCCAGATACAGATATGTTAAACGTACATAGAATGTTCATAACATATATACATAGAACATAGGAATCCCGAAACACGAAAAACACGACTTCTTAGTTCAGGTACAAAACTTTTTATTACCTTTGAGTTAAAAGGTTTTTCGACATAAGGAAGAGAGATGCACAATCTTTCTATGATGACTTTTCCATCTGCCCCCCATTACATGCGGCGCCCGTAGTACACCAATTCATCTGGCCTCAGCGAGCCCCGAAAGTTGACCCTTCCCGTTTGGAGTCTAGTTCTCAACTAACTGACTTTTTCAAAATCCACAAAATCCTCCGCGCGCACTCCCGGTGCATGAGGTCATTCACATCCACTGGTCAACCTTTCTATCTGGGATTTTTATTTTGACATCTGTGAACGACACATCCTCCCCGTGCGCGCATCAACACCTGTGCCCATGTTTGCACCTAACTAACCTATGTGCTGAGCCAAAAGGTTCTCAGCCTAACTAAACCCAAAGGCAAGATATATAAAACATCAAAGTGAAAAAATTAAAAGTTCAAATGCATTTCTCTCTCACAACAACCTGAACCAACTTTTATATCAAATCCTTATGACATCATTTCTGTTCCAAATGTTAAAGGCATTTTAAGATGCTCACTTCAAATTATTATATATTATACTCACACACAATTTTCTTTTCAGTTATTTTGTTTTTTTTATCTATTTTAGGCAATAATAATGATAAGTGTTATATACCATATTTGATGGTATATAAGGTGCACATTTTTTACTAAAAATATCTTTTAAAATTCGTCTTATATGCCATATGTGGGTTTAAAATTTACAATAGTCAGGCAAAATGAACTACCTGGCAACTCCTATTAGCTTAGACTTTAGAGTAAATTTCATATACCTAATGTCCTTATTTAAAAGACTATCATACAAATTAAAAGTGTTATCATTGAGAACATTCATTATATCAATTTCATCTTGTTTAATATTAGGACTTTGTTTTTGTTTTTTTCTTGATTTGCCCTACTGAAATTGAGGTGCGTCTTATACAACAGTGCATCTTATATGACATCAAATACAGTAATTCAAATTAACATCATTGAATTAGCAATTCTTTCTTGAAATCTTATACACTGACTTTGCTCATGAATTTCACAGAAATTCCATTTCTCATTCAATGCAAATTTGATCTTGATGATGACTAATGTTAGTCAAAAGTACTTGATCTGTTGAATGAGGAACATTGGAGAATTCCTTTAACACATGAAATCCCATAAGTAGAACACTCATTTCCAAACAGGAAAACTTAAAAAAAAAAACTGAATTGACAGAAACACTTCATTATCTTTATTAAGACTTATGTGAATAAGAATTTGTTGCCTTTATATACTTTGTTCAAATAATATAATTATACATAGGGGGAGGGGAATTTATTTGTTTGGTTTGGTTTTATGGCATATTAAACATTGTAAGTTATTCAATGCCAAATCCTCTCTCTATATATATTAAATATATATGATTTGCTTTGGTTTGGTTTTATAGCATATCAACCATTGTAAGTTATTTAATGCCAAATCTCCTTTATATACATATATATTGAATATATATGATTTGGTTTCATTGGGTTTTACAGTATATCAACTATTGTAGGTTATTTAATGCCAAATCAGTTTTATTTCAAACAATTCAGTTGAGCATAAGTACACAATTTCAATGTCGAAAACAATTCTATTTCAAACAATTCAGTTTAGCATATGTATACAGTTTCAATGTCAAAAAACAGTTCTATTTCAAATAATTTAGTTATTTAATACAAAAACAGTTCTATTTCAAACAATTCAGTTTAGCATACAAAAACAGTTCTATTTCAAACAATTCAGTTTAGCATACAAAAACAGTTCTATTTCAAACAATTCAGTTTAGCATAAGTGCACAGTTTCCATGTCAAAAACTGTTCTATTTCAAACAATGGCACTGAATGGGTACTACAAATTCCCCAAAGCTCCAGCATTAATGGAACCTCACCATCAGATTGTTTAGAGTCATATCTAGGACACTCATTGCAGATGGGTATCTGCAGAGATGTCGGTGCATTCTACAGCTCCAGCTGATGAGACAAGGAAATTTATAGTAAATCATCTTTAGGAGTTATATGCAAAAGCAAAGATAATAAGTCTATTGCTTACTTGAGAGGAAATTTTGGCTTATCATCCAAATGATCAGATTCATTATCATCCACAATATTCATTTTATCTCCCACTTCATCCAGCATCTTGTCTTCGTCTAGATCCACGTGATGCTTTGGCACTAAATAACCCCATCCATGTTTATCATCATAATGCACAGGATATCCATCCCAGGTAAGACGGAGTAATTTGGGTGTCACTCGAACTTGAGGTGTAATAAGTGAAGGTCCAGGGTTCCAATTTGCAGAATTATTCCTAGGACAAAGTTCTCGATACCAGCTGAGAAAAAAAAATTATTGAGACAAATGATTAGGGTATTTTTTCATTGCAAAAATTTATTCAGTTAAATTCTATTAAAAGCAGCATTGTCTCTTTTGTCTTTTTTTTCACACAGTCAAATGGTTTCAAGCATTTCTATCAAATATGAATAATTCTATTTACTATTAATCATCTGTTTGCAAACAGTGAAGTAGTTACAAGTATTGCTATTTAACACTAATCATTCTGTTCAACATTACTCATTCATTTGCACACAGTTAAATAGTCCCAAGTATTGCTATATATCACAAACAATTCAATCAAGCATCAGTCTTTTGTTTACACACAGTTAAATGCTCAAACAGTTCTATTTCTATAAATTCAATTTAGCATAAGTCATTTGTTTGCACACAGTTTAAATGTCAAACAGTTCTATTTGAGCCATAGATGGGACCCTATAAGATGCTACCACTCCAAGTCAGAGTGTACCTGGGAGCAATGGCAATGAAGGAGTACTCCATATTTCCCAAAGCTCCAAAACTCAATCATTGGGAGAATCTTACTCATCTACAGAGATGCAGTCGGTGTATTCTACAGCCCCAGTCAACTGTGCTGGGAGGATCAAGGGATTCATTCCTTTCTCAAGGGTATTAGTCCAAAAGTGAATGTAATGACTGTAGTCACAGTCCAGCATATTAGCCACTTCTCCATGGAGACTTCCCCCACAGTTATATGTGTTCAAGTATTCCTACCTAATACAAATGATTTGTTCAGTTGTATGGTTTCAAGTATTCCTATTTAATACTTATAATTATTGGTTTCAAGTAATCATTTCTATTCAATTATAGTCATTTGTTTTCACATGATTATATGGTTTCAGGTTACTAATTATAATCCTTGGTAAAAAAAAAAAATTATAGCAGCTATTCTTAATGCAAATAATTCATAGTTATATGATATGAAGTATTCCTATCTAATAGTAATAATTTCTAACATTTCCATTTGACTCATAGCTGAGACCCAAGCAGGTAGTACCACCTCAAGTCAGAGTAGACCTGGGAGTAATGGCAATGAAGAGGTCCTCCACACTCCCCAAATCTCCAGAACTGGAGCCTCACTACCAGATGCTGATTAGTGTCTAACTCAAGACACCCATTTTTTTGCAAGGGATAAAAGTAAAGTTAGCGACCATAAACGAGGGTAACTCGAAGGCTCCCTTTTCGATAGCTACTACACCAAGGTGTAGGGGAGGGCACTACTCCTTTCCTTGGATTGCTACACTTTACCCTTGATCCTTACCTTATAATACTGAGTGTTAAGCAAGGAGGCATCAAGTACCATTTTTTGAGTCTTTGGTATGACTCAACCTGGGATTGAACCCAGGTCTCCCAGGCCATTGGCGAACACTGTAACCATTAGTCACAGTATTCTAAGTCATGAAGAAAGGGCAGAATAAGTATCTTTAGAAGAAAATTAACTTTTCATAAAAAAATTTGTAAGGGTGTATTCATTTACAGGTAATACAAGTATGAAAACAATTTTCAAAATATGATATGACTTACAATAAAGTCATTCTCAAAACACTGGTTCTTACTAGAACTAAAGTTAAGCAACAATGAGCCAGCTCAGTACTTAGATGAGGAACTATTTAGAAACAGCAGGTACTGCAAGCAATCTGAGACTTGTATATCATATTAGGCAAAGCTTTGTAAATTATACAAAAATAATATGAAATTACTGACTTACTTTGGATAACCAGGTTTATGTGTAATTTTTTTGGGTAGTCTAGAAGCAGTAGCAAAAACATGATTGAGCACATCTTCTTCATCATTGATTTCTTCATCAACTTTGGCTTGGTTCTCTTTCTTTGAAGTAAAAAAAATATTTTCTATAATTATTTCCTTCTAAAAGAAACAGTGAACAAACTTTTGGTAGGTCCTTTAGACTGCATCCAGTGTCCACACAGAGCTGATGTATGTAAATATTTGTTACATGAATGCAGTAAAACAGAATTCATGATTTTAAACAAGAAGCTATTTCCACTTTATATCACAAGCCTCTGAAAATCGTAGACAAGTTCACATACCTTGGTAGCAATATCTCATCTACTAAAAGATATATCAGCATAAGCATAAGGAAAACATGGATTGTTATTGACAGGTTGTAGATCATATAGAAGTCTGATAAAATAAAATAGGAATTCTTCTAAGTTATAGCAATGTCAGTACTATTGTATGGTTGCACCACCTGGACACTATCAAAATGCTTAGAGAAAAAACTAGTTAGCAACTATACAAGAATTCTATGTTCTGCTTTGAACAAATCCTGGAAGCAACATCCAACAAAATAGCAGTTGTATGAACACTTGCCTCCCATCTCACAAATCATCCAAGTAAGATCAACAAGACATGCTGGCCACTGCTGGAGAAGCAGAATCAAACTCATAAGTGATGTTCTCCTATAAACACCATAGTGTTAGCCAACCAGCTAAGACTTACATTTTTTTCGTCATACAATATGTGAAAGCACATGCGATACCCTAGCCTCATCAGCCGCCAACCAGAGGTAATAACACAGTTTTGGTAGCTCAAGGCGGTACTGCCACTCCTAGCGCTACCAAGCAGCTTTTGCCACCGGACAGGATATTTAAAAGATATATATATATATATATATATACACATGCCAGATCAACTAAAAGCAGAGATTACATTGTAAGTTCATCTTCATTTTTCATAGAGTTTGTGATTTTTAAAAAAGCATTTACTTTCAGCCGTTGATGTCATTACGCGCTTACGGTAACCGTTTCTTGACGTTACATAATCACACGGGAATGGTGGTTCTGCGTGCATTTCATTCAGGCTCTTGACCAAATCCAGCTTTATGCATATTGCACCATGGTCAAACGGCACTTCAGCATTCTCTGTTCCTATCTTAACTTTCCCTTCTGTATCCATTGTCTGTTCGGTCGTTTTCAGTTTTATGCATTATGCATTACTTCACCAAACCACTCCAGACAAACGTCATATATAATACTGCAGAAAGATGTCATTTGTTGATCAATGGGACCCTTAAGATGGGTGGTGAATAAAAAAGAAAGCTCCTGGTCTAAGTTTGTCCATGTAGCTATCTGATTACCCTTGGGCCACTGAATTCTTGACTTGCTAGGAAAGTCACCAGGATGCTGTCACTAAGCAATTGGCTCCAGAATACTGTGAAGCTGTTCCTGATTTATAAGCCCATCATTCGATTTACATTCTCCAGTAGGAGAATTACGTTGTTTGCACCAGCGTGCTTTGTGGATTTGTAACCCTCGCAAGTTGTTAAATTCTCTGCCGCAATCACACGTTGTAGTCGGGTACATATCCAAATCATTTCCATTTGAGCAAGTATGATGGATGATATATTCTCCCTCCCTGCTACAGACACCCAGAGGGCATTTTTCTTTTGTTGCACCTTTCATATTTTTTACATATATCGGCTATGTGCAGATGAAGTCTAGAGGACCTGCCAAGAGTGATGAATGGTAAAGACAAATAGAGAGAGAATCATTTAAGAGACTTTATGCTATTGGCATGACAGGATAATGATGATCTGCATGTTTATCGACTATATTATATATTTTAAAAAGTGACAAATGGATAGACATGAAGAATAAGTAAAATTCTGGGAAATAGGTTTGGTTTGGTTTGGTTTGATTATTTAATAACATATCAACCTTTACAGGTTATTTAATGCCAAAGCTATTTAAGGGTTCATACCTTTCCTCAGGGTCTGGGAAATAGCATTGTAATATTGGTGGATAGGACTGGAGATCAAAATAGTCATGTTTTTGTCCACTAAAATGAATACTATCACTATAATAGAAGGTCTTCTAAAATATAATAGAACGTCCTTTTTTTTTCATCGCTTTCTCAGTTATCAAATTCCAAATGATCAGCTTTTGATATAATAACCTAAACATCAGTCTTTTTATGATATAGGTGTTTAATGAATAACAAAAGAAAATATTAATTAACATTTTAAATGAATATCTTACCTGAACAATTTTTTTCTGCTTTTTGTTGGTGGTTTCTTTTTTTAATTTAAACTGAGGAGTTGACCAATCCAAGTCCCATAACCAAACATCTTCTTTATATCTGAAATATATCGATATTTTGTAGAGAAATTCTAGAAGGAAGTGTTAGTAAGTTTGACAAAATAAAAATGCCAATACAGAGAATAAACTTTGTAAACCCACAAATGGTTCTTCAATGTCTCAAGTCAATTTCTACACTCAAGCATTCACAGATAGACAGTCAGTCAACAAGGCAAAATTTCAAATACAAAATGACTTTCACTTACCTGACATTTCATAATAAGTGAAAGATTTATTTTTCCCAGAACGCAACTGTCATATTGTTATGAATATATCAAAACAGATATTTATGGTATATACAACTACCAAGATAATCCAACAAAAGGATTTTTTAAAAATTGCCTTCTAAGGGCACGATGAAAAAAGTTGTTTTTACAGTTTTGATTACTGCACTTTTAAAAGCTCCCAAAGGGAACACCTCCCACAATACAAAAGAAGGAAGGTCAGAGTAGCTGACCCTTATTACAGAGATTAAGACATTTGGTTATCGATCCACAAACGTGGATCTATGGGTTTTACTTGGAATGTTCTTTTTATTATTTAGTCGATGAATTGATATTATAAAAGTTATACAGTATGGCTGGCTCATTTCAGGAAGCCTGCAGAATGCAAGTGTGTCTGATAGGCTGACAAGGCACCAAAAGAGACTGAGTTCTTCTTTTGACACTCAAAGTTAAACTTTCAGTGGAAGTGGAATTGTGGGATATTTTATTCTATTTTATTTTCATATTTTATTATTTGTTTAATTTTTTTATTCACTTATTTTATCAATTCGTTGATCCCCACAGAACCAACATTAAATCAATAAATCTTTGTTGGTAAGAGGGAAGAGAAAGAGAGAGAGGAAAAGAGACTGACTCAACCTGGAATATTGTACTGTCTACTGGATGACAGAGATGGAAAAAAATGGTAAGAAACAACAACAGAATCAAAAAATGGCATAAAAATTTATATACAAAAAGTTAACCTCCCAAGTTCGACAAGAAACACCTGAAGATAATCAAAGGATCCATCAGTTGAAACATGAATATAACAATAAATGATAAAAATTTACAAGATGTTTATTTACCTTTTGGAAAAAGTGGGATTACAAAGAAAGTAAATTGTTGAATGTCTGTTCTATGATAATTGAGTTCTTGGTAAATGTTTAAGAATAAACTAACCTTCATGTGTGTATGAGGTGACATGGTTTCAATGTTATAGAATGACAACCCAAGTAAATTGTAAAAAAAAATAACACTCATGAATGGGGAGTGACTAGTTAAATTTCTTCGTTTCTCATATTAATCAGGCCAATGTATGAACACAATGATTTGGTACAAAGTGACATATCCATAAATGAAAGAAATAACATTAAAACATGAGTGAGGTTGGACAATTAGGCAGTATCAAAAAACCCAACACACCAAAAGGCCTGAGTAGAAAAAGTTTTACTTGTGAAGTGGCTTCTAATGAATCAATGTATTATAGCAAAAATATTTTAACACTACAAACCTCTCCTCATTAACATCATCAAGTCAATTTGATAGCACAGATTCTCTTGGCTCTCTCTCTCACCACAGGCCAACTTTGCTTATAAGTTTGTTCCAGCTTTTCCAGCAGTACTCAGCAAGTCTTGTTGGTTTTACTAAGCTGGTTTGTGAGAAGGAAGGCAAGTATCAATACAGTTGCAGTTTTTTGATCCCTACTGTTCCATTAATAATACTCCTGGTAAAAATAATGGATTTAGCACACTCAGAAGATGTTCCTTTAGGTTTTTTTCTTTATTTATTTAGCAGTTAATGAACTGAATGAAATGAAATTAAGGTGCTTATAACATAATAGTTATTGTCATGGGAAGTGGGCTAAGCCGTGGCTTCCACGATATATATTAGCGGCGGCTATGGCTAAGCTACCAGAATTCAAAACCTGAAAAAGGTTGTTTGCACTTCACATAGCACTAATACCCTTGGGAAAGGTAAGAATCCAACTATTCTTCTTCTAGTTATGGCTAAATAGTAGGACAGACTGACTTTTTAACCTTGGTATGGCAATTGTCTTGAGGAAGGAAAATTGAATTCAAACCAGTTGCAGACCTGGAGAGGGATGGGCTTCTTCAGGCTATTCTTACTTAAAACACTAAGTAGTGTCTCATGACCAAACCAGGTTACAGGGTAATTTTTTTTTAAATCAACTTATAACAGATAAGATGCAAAACATTTTTTTTTATGGCTGAACATTCTGGCTTCATAAAATCTACCTTAAACAAACTAGATTAAATTATTTAAATTAATGGTATATTTTTTTAAATTAATGTTATAATTAATGGTGAGCAATCTTGAACAAGTCCTGGCGGCAACACCCCACAAGACACCAACTGTACGGCCACCTGCCTCCTATCACAAAAACTATTCAAGTTAGACAAACCAGACATGCAGGACACTGCTGGAGAAGCAGGGACGAACTCATAACTGATGTACTCTTATGGACCCCCACACATGGCCGTGCAAAAGCAGGACGACCAGCACGAACATACATTCAGCAACTATGTGAGGATACAGGATGTTGTCCTGAAGACCTGCCTGAGGCGATGAACGATAGGGAAAAGTGGCGAGAGAGGGTCAGGGATATACGTGCTACCAGCACGATATGATGATGATGATATATATATATATATATATATATATATATTCTATGAATTTGTTATATATTTATAATGGTATAATTAATGGTAAAAGTACCAGACATTGGCATGATAGAGTGTTTGCCAATGGTCCAGGAGACCTGGGTTCAATCCCAGGTTGAGTCATACCAAAAACTCAAAAAATGGTACTTGATGCCTCCTTGCTTAATACTCAGCATTATAAGGTACGGATCAAGGGTAAAGTGTAGCAATCCAAGGAAAGAAGTAGTGCCCTCCCCTACACCTTGGTGTAGTAGCTATCGAAAAGGGAGCCTTCAGGTCACCTTCGACTACGGTTGCCAACTTTACTTTACTTACTATAATTAATGGTATAATTTTTTCCTAGTAGAGAAAAATATTATGGAATAACCCAATTATTACTAGTATTTTTACCCAATTATAATTACGGAATATTATGAAATAACACAATAAAAGATGGAGGAGTGACAAATAAGTATTATTGATAATTTTTTTGTTACCATTGGGTTAAAACCCAAGTGATCATCATCTAATTATGTTAATTCTATTTTTGCAAGGAGTAGAATAATCCAAGGTATATTCATTAAAGTACTCGTCAGCAGTGAAAATAAACACCTAAATAGATCTCTCAGTATTTTTAGACATGGAGCTTTAAAGAAAAGATTACAAGCTGTTTAGATTAAAATTGTAGATATCTGTTTGGAAGACTAGTGGGTGGGAATAGCTTAAAGGGTCAATGACCAAATGCTAAACTGAAAAAAAAAGAAGAAAAAAAAAAAATCAGTCATAATCAAGGGAAATTACCCGTTTTCTATTATAAGAGTAATCTCCCTTAGTGATTTAAATTAAAAAATTTGAAGAATGAAAGTAAATATCAGTTAAAATTAATAATAAAATCACATCTTAATTTTAGTTACTTTTTTTCTTATTTTTATTATTGTATAATAGTTCTTGTTAGCAACATTCACGGGCTTTTTTTAAACTTGCATACACTTGAAAAAAATTATTTTCACACGAATCTCTATTTGCTTTTCATAAAATTTATATCATTAAAAAGGATTGTAAAAAAATCTGATATAACAAACATTTTTTTGCAATAAAGCAGTTATGTGAGGTTGAAATTTTTGTTTACATTTAAAAGTTTATGCATTACATAATTTTCTGCTATGACAGAAATATAACAAGGTAATCTAACTAATTTAATTCAAAAATCTTTTTAAAATAAAATGTTTGGCATATTGAAAAGGAATAAAGGAAAATTGTAAATTTATTGAACACTTTACAAGCTTTAGAAAAAGATTACTTATTTTTCATGTAAATATATATTCACTAGAGGACGTTTTCTTTGTTTTTCTTTAATAAGAATACCAAGCCAGATTTACCCAATTTGATTCTATGGATGACCAATAATGACGCTAATCTGAAAATCTTATATTTTTAACCATACAAGCTGTTTACCAAACAGAGCTAAACATGATATACTTCTTATAATATAATACTTCTTAGGCTTGCTTATGTTGAGTCTCATTTTTAAGATTCATATCATTTTTTTCTTTTATAAAAATACTAGTAAAATACTAATAAAAATACTGGTAAAAAATATTATTTTGAATTCTTCAGGAACCTATTTAACATTTAAAAACTATTACAATCAGCTTAATATTTGTGATGTCATAAATCGAAATGGGATGGTGTATTATATTTACATTTTTTTTTAAAGTAACATTTTCATAAACAAAATCAACATTTTTTTGAATTCCATTTAGTAAGTGAATTTTAAAAGTTTGAAAAAATTTCAAAAGTGAACACATTTGGCAACTCCTATTACTTTTTTTTTATATCAACATTAAAGTAAACAATAATTTTAAACATATAATTTTGTTTATGTTTAAAATAAATTTTTTCTACTACAGATTTTTCCACAATCCTTCTTTGTAATAATAAATTTTATAATACTGACTGTAGTATTTTATGTGTAGATAATTTTCTGTCAAGGGAACCAAATTTTTTCTTTAAATCTGAGAATTTTGTTAGTTTTTGTGTTCTTTAAGCTTTCATCAAGTGAATGTACATTTGGAGCAGAAATGTAACAAGGATCACATAGCCCATGTAATATAATAGATCACATAGCCCATGTGATCTGCAGGGAACCTGGTGCTCAGCTGTGTGACTGACAACCAACGATCAACCATGGGAACTCTTGTTCACATAGACCATGTGATCTGCAGGGTACCTGATTCTCAGCTGTGTGACCAACAACAAAGGGTCAACCATGGGAACTCTTGTTCAAATAGCCCATGTGATCTACAGGGAACCTGATGATTAGCTGTGTGACTGACAAAAAAAGGTCAACCATGGGAACTCTTGAAGTAATGTGTGAGAAATCGTCACACAAGAGTTGGGGATTTTTGAAAAGGGCCAGTCAGTTAGCAACTAGCAGATGACAAGGAATGACTTAAATTCAAGAGCTAATGAAACTGCCTTCTAATCACCCCTTCCATTAGAGTGGGCTACGATTTATAAAACAATAGGATCTTCCTTTCATTGATTTGAGAATACTACTTCACATCTCTCATTTTTGAGATGTAACATATTGACCTACGACCCGGCCGAGCTGTCAAATAAGAAATGCACCTGTGTAAATAACAGGTGCATCCAGTCGAAGATATCAGAGGATAACCTTGACTATGGACAAGTTGAATTGGGTGCAGATGCGACACTCACTGAAGCAGGTGGGCGTCAAACAATTATATAACCCGGTGCCACAGGAAGTTCGAGTAGTTTGGAGTCAGTTGTTGCAGTTCGAGGCAGTGAGAACCAGACCCAGCAGAGAGCTGGGCCCTCAGGGCCCCCGGTTGAGCAGCCAGCAGAACGAGAAAGGAGTGCTGCTAAAGACGGAGGAACTTGGGGTCAATATGTTGCAGTTTTGTTCAGTCTCCAACTGACCTCTCACACATAACCCTTTCACAACCCTTTCCAACTATTTTGAATAAAGTCTGAGAGGTATAGTTTTCTAAAGAACTGTGTTCGCCCATCATCATTGTATTGACTATATTTCCACGTGTATATGTGAATATGTATTATACGTACAGTTGGTTGTGACTATGCAACAGAGACTGGTCCACCAAAAAGAGGATGAAACACCAATAATAAAGTGTGGTATTTTTCTATGACTATATGTCTGACATTTTCCTTTTCTATGAACTCATCATCCTATTTTCATCTTATCTTTGTCTCTGCCAATTTTCTTTGAGGTGCCACAATGCCACAAGTAGAACTGTTTTCATAACAAATATTTTCCCAAAACTTAAGTCTTTAACAATGGTTTCAAATCTTATTATGTAATACTAATTCAATTTGTCATCAGTCATTTGTTTGCACTCAGTTAAATGGTTTCAACGATAAAAAAAATGATTAAATATTCAAAATGATAGAACAATTCTATTTGACTCATAGATGGGACCCTAACAAGTACTAACACTCCAGGCAAAAATGGATGTGGGAGTAATGGCAATGAAGAGGTACTCCACATTCTCCAAAGCTCCATGACTAGAGCCTCACCATCAGATTCAGTTAAGTATCATGCCCAGAAGATTAGTTCTACTTGACCTATAGATGGAACAGTTATATATAGGAATACCAATTTTACGCAATCACAGAATTGTGGACGGAATCATAGAATCGTTAATCTGAAATGGAATCTGATTTTTAATAAAATTTTCAATTAGAGATAACAAATTAATTGATTATTTTGTTTCAATTCTTTCAAAACTTAACACTTTATCCTATTTTATCGTTGTTAAATATTTTAATAAATAGAACATAACATAACCAAATTATTTCTTTGAAATTTGATTTTACAAATACGAGTTATTTTTCCTTTGAAGATCCAAAAAAGTATTAAAAGTAAAAGTTTTTACATAAAAAAGAAAAATGGGTCACAGATTTTCTGAGAAAATGTTTGACTTGTCTATATTTTTCTAAGAAACTGTATTGTAACAGATGAAAGTCAGTCCGCGTACCATTGGTAAAGGGGAAATAGAAAGACAGACAATAATATTGGAAGGGGGAGACACAAAAATCAAAGTTTAACAAAGTCATTTCCTCAAGGTTTGTTTGATTTTCAGAAATTTCAAGAAAAATATTCTGAACAACTAGTAACCTTGTTTTATGAATATGACGAAAGAAAAGAAAATGCTATGAGATAACCATACAATTTAGAAATAAAGAAAAAAAAACTTTCCCAAACACCTTTCATTTTCCTCATTGTAAAATAAATTTAAATTGAACAAAAAAATTCTGAAATAACATCAACTATCAATGATTATTTTTTCATATATTATCTATTTTTCAAAACCAGTTGTATGAATAAGCAGCAATTTGCCAAGATAGCTGAATTAAAAGAATATAGTGAATCACCCACCCTCAACCTCAAAAGTTGGACCTGCTCCTCTAAAAAAAAAATGACCCCAGTATCAAAAAATTGTGCAAAAGCCAGAGTAGAGTAATTTCTTGATGACTTTTATGCAGAAGAAAATACATTATTTTACAAATTCTTTCTCCATAATGTTGACATTTTTAGGATTGACACAATCAAAGATCATATAAAATCAAAAACTCATTTGACAAAAATGTCTTAAAAAAAGTCATCTCAACTGAAACAGAAGACAATTACAACTTAGTTGAAATGTGAAGTATGGGATGATTTTATTTCTGATTTTTTTTTAAATGTGCACTTTGTCTGACATCTCCCTACACACAATTGACAAAATGAGACCATTATAAGGAAGGTGGTACTATTCTAAGAGTCAATTGTGTTTGATAACTTCATCTACCAAAATTGTTAGCTCTTCATTTTGCTGCCCTGAAAACCAAGCTTGCTAATCAATCTGTTAAAATCATAACAGACGAAACAACTGTCATGACCAGAGTATTTCGAATATGATTGCGAGTATTTGTGAAGAGTCACTTCTTGTTGATGTTGTAACCTTGAGAGGATGCAATCATCAAACCTTAAGGCAGGCATGCATCTAAGCCGTAAATCATGTATATATTGCATTTGAGGATACTGTTGGCTTTGTAACAGATTCTCAAGCTTATTGTAAAAAAAGCTCATAGGGAAGTGCCGTCAAATGTCTTTATTAACACTTAGCCTGTGTTGTGCTTAGCTCATATTCTAAATCTTGTTGGTGAAGTATTTTCACACTGGCCAGCATTTGATAATGTTACCCAGTTCATTACTTTCATCAAATCAGCCTTTCTTAAAAAAGGCATGATGAAAAAAGTAATTCCTTAAAAGGCTTGAAGGTTCCTTGCCAAAGGGACAAGTGAAAGTACAATCTCCAACAAAAATTGTCACACCATCTCTCTCGCATATGGTATTTTAATGCTTGGCCAGTATGTTCACTTTGAAAAATTTGCATACACCACTCTGGAAAATTCTCCTCGCTATAGATAAGGTTTTATCTAAAATTGAGGTGTTAGGGCAGCCATGTTTCTTTTACTCTCAAGTCCATAACTCATTTTGCATGCAAGGCATATCCATGCTTGCTTTGCTACACAGTGTCATAACCCTTTTTTAGACATGGGGTCTTACTCTTCTGCAAGGAATACAGTCAACATATTCTAAGCCTCACCAACAGAGTAGTGTCTGGTTTGTTCTGGTATAATCTCTTCCACCAATTTGTACCAATCAGATTACTCATCCTTCAACAAATTACCATATAATCTGCTGATATTTACTGATATAAAAAAAAATTCAATGATAAAAATATTTTTAGAAAAAAAACAACAAATTAGCACAAAATATAAAATAAAGATGTACCAATATTTGTTGTTTTTTTTTATAACTCTGCCAACCAATTCATGTTAGATTAATTCTGTGTATAACATTGTAAATATTTTCTTACTTCAGGGCACCTTTGTTAGCAAGCTAGATTAGCAGACCATTGATAGTGAGTTTGATTCTCAATGAGTACCCCATACTTCTGGCATTGTGTCACACCTAAGCTAAGCTTCATAAATAACTATATATATATTTACCAATCTCTATGAGCAGGATGTCACACAAGGTCAATCTTTTTTAAGCAGTGTTCAACAGATTTGAATTCACTGTTTTCCTTCTCCTAAACCAGTTATCACACAAAGGTCTGTCCTACTATTTACCCATAGTTGACAAAACAAGAGTTAGATTCATACTTTTACCAAGAGTATGAGTACTAGGTGAAATGTAAACAGCCTTATCCAGGTTTTGAACTCAGGTCGCCATGTCCATTTCCTAAGATGATATTCATTACACTATGAGCACCTCCTAAAATTAATCCTGTGCATAACATTGTGAAAATTTTGCTTACTTTAGGGCATTTCATGTGGTGTAATAGGCAGCAAGCTAGATTAGCAGATCATTGATAGTGAGTTCGATTCTCACTGGGTGCAACATCTACATTAAGCTTAATAAAAAAAAAAAGATATGCTTACTTTTCTTCATGTAGCAATTCACAAGCATCGTCAGCAAGTTGCATTAAAGAAAGTTTAAGTTCTCTTTGCAGATCATTGTATGTGTCATTCGTTTGTTCTTGGTATCTTTCCCAGTTTTGGTTCACTGGAAGGAACGCTGTGCCCATTTCTAGCATTCCCGACAGTGTTGCTGGATGAGGAAATCTGAAAATAAAAGGGGGAGGAATCATGTTTTGGGGAATTATAAATATTTTTTTTACATATTTTATCTTTTAATTCTGTAAAACTAACTTTCATAAATCTATTTAAAAGTTGTCTTGACATTAATTCCATAAGAAGCCCAATTATTATTACTAGCTGAAAACTCATCTTATAGGTAGAACTTTAAGCTAGTGATACTAAACTATATTTTGTGAAGACTTATAAAGGTTATAAATTTAACTTATGGAGAGGTTAACATTTATTCCTCCTAGTACTATTTACCAACCCCTCCGCTCAGGCAGGATATGACACAAGGTCAATTTTTAAGCAGAGTTTAACAGGTTTGAATTCAGAGTTTTCCTTCTCCTAGACTAGTTGCCTAACCAAGGCTGAAGAACCTAGTCTGTCCTACAATTTACCCATAGCTGGAGGGAGAATAATTGGATTCATACCTTTCCCAAGGGTATTAGTGCTATGTGAAATGCAATCAGTCTCGTCCAAGATTTGAACTCGTGTCGTCGTGTCCATTTCCTACGACGATAACGACTACACCACCGGCACCTCCAGTTTAGCATAAGTATGCAGTTTAGTTCTATTTAACCAATAGATAGGGCCCTATCAGGTGCTATCATTCCGAGTCAGAATTTATTCCTCCAAGTGGTCATTGCTTAAACTAAAAATGTAAACAGAACATAATTATTACTAAACCTCTATTTTAAGGGGACCAGAAAAAGTTTTCAGCAAATTGGATCTTAACCAAGGCTACAACCAATTGGAACTAGCTGAAGAATCCCAATATATAACCACCTTTGCAACACACCTGGGCCTGTACAGATATAAAAGACTCTTTTTTGGTGTCAACTCCGCAAGTGAGATATTCCAGGAAGAAATTAGTCAAGCACTTACAGGGATCAAGGGAGCCATCAACATCAGTGACGACATCCTTTGCTTCGGATCAGACCAGCAAGACCACGACCGAAACCTCCACGCGATATTCAGACGACTTCGTGAAAAAGGGCTCACCCTAAATGGCAGCAAATCTGAATACAACAAGAGGTCACTGGAGTTCCTTGGACACACCTTCGGTAATGAAGGCATCAGCCCAAGCGACCTCAAAATAAAAGCAATCCTTGGATTACCCGACCCTAAAAACGCATCAGAAGTCAGAATCTTGTTGGGGATGACTAACTTCTGCGGGGCAGAATTAATTCCAAACTATGCAACCCTCACCCATGAACTACGTCAACTAATAAAAAAAAACACACAGTGGGCCTGGACTGAACGCCACACTGAATGTCTAAAAAACATTAAGGAGGCACTTAGCAGAGCATGCTCACTTGCCTACTTTGACCCAAACAAACACACTGAAATACATACGGATGCCAGTCCAGTAGGCATTTCTGCCGTGCTGTCACAAAATGGATGGATAGTACAATTTGCAAGTCGTGCTCTATCTGCAGTTGAACAGAGATACTCCCTAACAGAACGTGAAGCACTCGCCATCACATGGGCGTGTGAACACTTTCACATATATATCTTTGGAGTTCCATTCACTGTCTTTACAGACCACAAACCCCTAACATCCATTTTTAACAACACCCGCTCCCAACTATCAGCACGCATTGAATGCTGGGTTTTGAGAACGCAACCATACAACATGACCGTCATATACAGACCAGGCCATGACAACCCAGCTGACTATCTCAGCCGCCATCCAACGCACCTACCACCAAGCGACAGAGAACAAAAAATAGCAGAGGAATATATAACCTACATCCTCTCAACCTCAACCCCCAAAGCAATGACAATTGATGAAGTTGCAACGGAAACGGCAAAAGACAAGACACTCACCACCATCATCCAAGCCATCCTTACCAACAAATGGCATGGTGTCGAGGATGGCATAAACAAAGCAACATTCCACACTCTGCACGCCAATTGTGCCGAACTATCACTTGCACACAAGGATAGCATCATCCTCAAAGGGCACCGAATAGTACTGCCTGAAGCACTACAAAACAGAGCTGTCAAAATAGCACATGCTGGACACCAAGGCATTGTGAAAACCATGGCTCTCCTCCGAGAAAAGGTCTGGTTTAAAAACATGCAGCCTCTAGTGGAAGAAAATATCAAGAACTGCCACACCTGTCAGATCAGTACCCATAAACCGACAAGAGAGCCACTGCAAATGTCCCCACTACCAGCAGCCCCATGGGCAGAAGTCAGTGCTGACTTTGGACACCTCCAAAATGGAAAGTACCTCCTCGTTGTCACAGACGAATACTCACGCTATGTTGTTGTCGACATCCTGGACTCCATCTCAACAACATCAGTCATACCCTGCCTAGACAAGATATTCGCCGAATTTGGCGTGCCAGTCTCCCTCAAAACGGACAATGGCCCACCATTCAACACCTACGAATTCAAAACCTATGCCTCCATCACTGGATTCAGACACAGGAGAATAACACCCCTATGGCCCCAGGCTAACGGGGAAACAGAACGCTTCATGTGCACTGTAAAAAAGTCCATTAAAGCTGCCTTAAATAAAGGTCGAAGCTGGAAGCAGGAATTATTCAAATTCCTGCTGGACTACCAGACGACGCCACATTGCACCACCGGCGCACCCCGAGCCACAATCCTATTTGGCCGGACCATAAAAAACTGCCTGCCACACCTGATCACACCCATTGCTGAAGACCCCAGCATTAGGGAGCATGACACCAAAGCCAAGAGAAAAATAAAGCAATACACTGATAGAAAAGCGTACGTGAAACCCAATGATCTCAGGGTGGGTGATACAGTCATTGTAAAAAGCGACAACACCTCAAAGGCTCTCACACCTTACCAGCCTAACCCAATGACTATTATAAAGAAAAAGGGATCCATGATCACCGCCACACACAAAGGTAGCCAAACTACAAGAAATTCCAGCTTCTTCAAAAAAATCCCTAAGCCAACAACAAACCACGCACATAACCTACTGGATTACCCCTCATCTGAAGATGAAAGCTACACACATACGACAACACCACCAGAATACAAAGACAACCAAACACAACACACAACTCTAAACCTCAGGCGTTCAAGTAGAACAAAACGGCCACCCAAAAGATTTGACCACTAACAAAATAAAAATAATAATAAACATACCCGTACACAATAGTCTGAACCATCATCATTTTCTTTTCTCTCATTCAGGTTAACAGACATCTCCTCCGACATAGAGTCCGAGCCATCTGTTCAAGCATCCCAATCACTTCACAGACTGAATGAACTCCCTCACCAGATAATTATTACCACCACTGTCATTGTTGTTATCATTATTTAAAAAAAAAAAAGAAAAAAAAAAAAAAGAGCATTGTAATATCCTAACTAACAAAAGGGAAATAACCTCTGATGCCACAAGGGTTACGGCCCCTACCACATCCGGGGGATTTGGTCAATAAAGGAATGTACCAGGCATAGCAGCAGATGTTCGTTCTCGCTCTGTCTTTAATCACCATCCATCCTATCGATTCATCTTGGTAATAGTCCATACCTAGCAAGTATCCATTACCTCAGATATAAAGACTACAGGAACAAGAGTACTCAGTGAGCCACTAACTCATTAGCAATGGCCTACAAAATTAAACACATGACTATTTTGTTTCCAAGGAAGGTTACTAATGTTTTCTTTTATACCAATAACCTCCCTTAATTCAGACGCTTTGCTTACCATTGTTTATTGAATTCTGTAGATATTATTTACATAAAACATTCTGTAGTCTAGCAATTATTTTGGTACAAATGACAGTACCTTTTTTTAAAATTACGATCAATTTTAGTTGCTTTCCATTTAGTAAAACTTCCTATACTCAGTTAGGCAAATTTTGAATTAATTTTTTTATATGATTAGACAAGGTGCAGTCCAATCGACTATATATACAATGATGAAAGTCTGCCATACATGTATATATGATATCAGTCTTCTGTTTGGATTTTCTTGAGTTGATTCTGAAGTTAAGTCATAGACCATTTTGCCACTGAATTAGCAGACAGGGCCCCAACCTTATCTAATTCCATAAAAAAATCAATTAATTTCATATCTGACAAATTCCTGAAGTAGAGTAAGTTCTTCTGAATGGAAAACAACTGAAATTATTATTGAATTTAATGAAATTTTTATGAGCAGGATTATGTACAGCCACTTGTGGGTATTTTTTAATTAAATTTTACATTTCAACTTATTTAAAAAGAGGTTCATATTTTAAGTGGATATTTGTTTCAATTAGGTTTCAATAGAACCCTTTCCCTACAATAGAATTCACAGAGCAACAAGAAAAATGATGGAAGAAGAACTTGTCAAAAATTAATTACTAAACAATATTAAAAAATCTGATATTTCTATTTTTTATTCATTTTTAATTATTCTTCTAAATAAAATTTGCAACTGTAAATAAATGTTCAAATATTTAAGAAGAAAAATTATTAGCAAAAATTATCATAAAACTTGAATTCATTCCAAACTTCTGGAACACTATAAAAAAATCGTGGAGTCACATATTGCAAGTGTGATACAGGAATAAATGATGGAGCAGGCAAGTATTTCTACATGTAACATATTCTCCAGACTTTTCACTTTCAGACTATTTATTCTTTTAGTAATCCCTAAGGGGAGGAGGAATTTCCATAATATTAGTGGGAAAAAACTATGAGGACCCAAGTTTCACCATTTCAAGGTTGACATTTGTAAGTAAAGCCAAGTAGAAGATAACTGGTATTCATGCATTTTAGTAAGTTAGAGATCATTTCAACATAGTATTTACCTTGTAAATAGGACCCCTCTTCTAAAACTGATCAAAATGAATATATTTTTAAACTACAATTAGCAGAAGTAGAGGTAGACCTTCTATATGCTAAACAATAAAAAATGATTTCTAAAAGGTTTCTTAATTTTTTTTTTATGGCCAGACCCTTGTTCAGATGTGCCAAAAGTTCTTTGAAGAATACATTGAATCTAAACTAGAATCATTCTTTCATAATAGAATTTGCTATTTCATTTTATCTATTTGTATTTTGGTTTGGTTTGGTTAGGTTTCTTTGTTTAATGGCATATCAACCTTTGTAGGTTATTTAATGCCAAAGCCATTCTCCAAGAAGAACAGTAGTGATACTATTTAACCCATAGCTGGGAGGATAAGGGGGTTCATACCTTTCCCAAGGGTACTTGCCCGAAAGTGAAAGTAATAGCGTGACTGGAGTACAAACTCGCTTACTACAATTCCGCAATCCATCGCTTTAACCATTACACCACAAGGACACACCCACTTGTATTTTCAATAGAACAATAATGAAAATATTCTTATGAACAACAAATGATGTTAGCAACTCGTATGAATAAATGGTTTTATCAAAGATTGCAGGAAACTTTTGCATGAAACTAGTATATATATATATATATATATATATACTTAAAATGTACTTTAGTATATTTTTAGATAAAGAGAGTTTGATATAAGTGATAGAGGGTATATATATTTAAGTTAGGATAGCATAGAGAGAAAGTCAACAGCACTTGCTGACAGTTTCTCACCTATCTATTAAACATACTGAGTTTATCCTAACTTTATATATATCATATTATAACAGTGTTGGTTGTTACTAAATCACTTTGTGGGTTTGTGTCGAACCAAGGGCAATATAATATGGAGAGTGCTCAATATATAGGATAGAGCTATTATATAATAATAATATTAATAATAATAATAATAAATATTATATATATATATATATATATATATATATATATATATATATATATAGTTTACTATACTTATAAATAGAGCTCAATATCAGTAATGGAGCAGTTAAAATAGCATAGACAAAAAGTCAATTGTGCTTGGTGACTGTCAGTTTCTAGCCTATGTAAGCAAGAGAACAAGTTTATTATATATATATATATAGGATAAACTTGTTCTGTTGATCACATAGTCAAGAAATTGATTTTGGAAGGTTTAAAAAGACTTAAGAAATGACATGTCAAGAGCTGTGTATATATACATATACACAGCTTTTGACATGTCATTTCTTAAGTTTCTTTCTTTAAACCTTCCAAAAAGCAAAAATATTCATAAAAAACGACCATTTTCTCTTTTGTTAGGCTGAGAACTTTACAGCACCCATTCATACATAATACATTTATTCATACAAAAATATACAAAATGTATGTATATAGGCATATATAAAATAAAATCTAGTTTGCATCAATTTTAGAACCATTAATCACTAGGCGGTTTATACTAATTATATTTCTTCTTAAAAGTACACATATTAGATGTGAGAACCACATCAATCAAGATATTATTGACAAACACACAACTCTATTGCTTAAAAAAATTCCTGATATGAGATTAATTTAACAGTACATTCATGATCTCAAAGACCATTTTATTTGGTGGGGTAGGGGGGTCTTCGTGGTGTAATGGTTAAAGTGATGGACTGCGGAATCATTGTAAGCGAGTTCATACTCCAGTCATGCTATTATGTTCACTTTCGGGCAAATACCCTTGGGAAAGATATGAACCCCCTTACCCTCCCAGCTATGGGTTAAATAGTACCACTACTGTTCTTCTAGAATAGCTTTGGCATTAAATAATCTCCAAGGGTTGATATGCCATTAAAAAAAGAAACCAAACCATTTTATTTTCTTCTTGTAAAAAATGCATTCCAGTCAACTGATTCAAAACCACACAATTTTAAATATTTCTATTAAGGCACCTCAGAGTCTCCCTCCTACTTTCTAATGTTAAAACAAAATCTTTCAGCCTTTTGATAAGAATAAAAATAATACAATACTTATCATTGCAGTGGCAAAGTAGTCTAAGAAAAATTGGTAAGATATCTGAAACAAAATTTTAAAATTTCACAAAAATGGCAAAACCAAATAGGTTTTATAAAGCTGTTCAGATTGCATTGCAGATGCAAATTAACATACATAAACTGATTAATAACAGACCTTTCAAGAAATTCTGGCCAGAGATGGGAAAATACTGCATGGGTGGCTAGCACATCATTAGCACAATATGACATAAGATCCTGTAAAGAAATGGGCAGAATACAAAAATTTGTTATAAAAGCAATTGTGACCAATGATATATATATATATATATATATATATATATATATTCAGAGATAGAGAGAGAAATACAGTAACACAAAACTTAGTAAATCATTATCAACGGTGATTTTTAAGAGTATTATACATCTTCACTATTTTAGTATATATATATATATATATATATGGTTGTTTGGGTACTATGGCATATCAACCTTTGAAGGTTATTTAATGCCAAATCCATTTTTATACAAATAATCAGTTCTGTTTCAAACAATTCAGTTTAGCATGAGTACACAGTTTGTCAAAAACATTTCTATTTCAAACTATTTAGTTTAGTCAAAGAGTTCTAATTCCAAGAATTAAATTTGGCGTAAGTATGCAGTTTAAATATCAAAACAGTTATATTTCAAGTAATTCAGTTTTGAATAAGTATGCAGATTAGTGCTATTTGACCCATAGATAGGGCCCTTTCTGATGCTACCACTCCGAGCCAGAGTGGACCTGGGAGCAATGGCAATGAAGAGGTACTCCACATTCCTCAAAGCTCCAGTATCACTGGAAACTCACCATCAGATTGTTTAATGTTATATCCAGGACACTTATGGGGGGGGGTCTTACCCTCTGCAGAGGTGCAGTCGGTGTATTCTACAGACCCAGCTGACTGGGTAATATATATATATATATATATATATATATATATGTACATACATAAATATATACATACGAGGTACATACGATAAGTTTCCAGACATTTTTCGTATGGGCACTTTTATTGATAGTACACACATGAAACTCTAGTTCCCTTCAAAGTAATCTCCTCTGGCTGCAATGCACTTTTTCTACCGTTCCAACAACTTCTGGAAGGCCCCATGAAAGTCCACTTGTGTGGACTCCTCAATTGTTGCATAACGACAGCCTCTGAGCTTAGGGAATAACCAAATGTCACAGGGAGCAAGGTCTCGACTATAGGGAGGGTGAAGAACTGTCTTGATGCCCATCTTGGTCAAATAGTCTGTGACAACGATAGAGTTGTGGACTGGTGTATTGTCCTGGTGGAAATGCCACTGACCTGATTTGAAGAGTGCTGGCCTCTTCCTACGGAATCTCTTCCTGAACTCCCTTAAAACTCAACATAGTAACCCTAACCCTAACTCTTTGGCCAATCAACTCTGGTGTATTGACTTCTTTATTCCTCCCACATCTCATCATCCCTCACAGACTCCCTGCCTTCCTTGAATCTCTTGTGCCACTCAAAAACTGATGCTCGATTCATGCAAGATGCTCCAAAAGCAGTCTGAAGCATTCCATACGTTTCTGTGGCATTTTTTCCAAGTTTAAAACATAATTTTATTGCATATCGTTCTTCTAAAGTGTCAGATAGCATTTTTGAAATTCACCAGCTGTGACAATCAGGCTTTAGTAGGGTGTATTCCAATTCCTGCTGTAGCTGTTCATTTGAACGTGAAATCATAAAAATTGGTCAGTGATCTCATAAGATGTATAGCAATGACATACTAAATTTTCACGAGTCTACGACAATTTTAAATGCCTACACGAAAAAAGTCTGGAAACTTATCATATGCACCTCGTATATACATATACATATATACATACATATATATATACATACATATACATACATACATACATATACATACACACACACATATATATATATATATATACACATACATACTTATATATGTACACACAAACATAGGTGTATATATATATATATATATATATATATATCTGGTAATCTTTCGATAGCTGTTTTTATTCTCTTATAGATGAGCAGCAGTATTTCCCCAATCAAACTATTCGATCCTGGCCATTGAACCGTAGGTTTCATATGCCCAGGACTTGGTTAGGCATAGCGTTGAGCCATCAGAGGGTTTACCTGCTTGCTTTTACATCCACCGTGCTGCTTCGCATGGCTTTCGAAAATTATTCTTTTTTGTCATTATTAAGTTTTAACTTAGTTAAAGTCCACAGATATACAATGCTCTACAATGCAACCGCGTAGAACCCAAAATTGAGAACATACTTAGGAAGAACCAAAATGGCTTCCAGAGGAATAGATCCACAACATCCCAAATTTTGACTATCTATTGAATACTTGCAACAATATTATTTGTCGACTTTACCAAGGCCTTTGACTCCATACACAGAGGAAAGATGGAGCAAATTCGACTTGCCTACAGCCTACCAAAAGAAACCGTTGCAGTCATAACGATGCTATATAGAAACACAAAAGTAAAGGTCCATTCCCCAGATGGAAACACAGACTAGATCGACATTGTAGCAGGTGTACTGCAAGGAGACAGATTAGCCCTATATCTTTTTATCATCGACTTAATGTCAGAATGGACCTGGGAATAATGGAAATGAAGGAGTGACTCTACACACACATCCCCAGAACTCTAGAGATGAAGCCTTACCACTGGATGTAGTTTAGTGTCATACCCAAGATAATTCTTCTTGAGAAGTGGGGTGGGTCTTACCCCTCTGCAGATGATACAGTCAGTGTATTTTAAGTTCTGCAGAGGGGGTGAATTTTAATCTGTTTTCTTCTGTGAAATTTATAACAAGTGATGATTTTTGTCTGTTATTGTGTCTCCAATGCAAATCAAATATCAATAAAAAAGGTTCTTATTTATTCATTCACAAATGAAGGCATAAAAATAACATAGATCAGAGCTTTCCAAATGGCATATGCCTGTTCTTTCTTTATCTAATTCTTTTCTAAAAAATTTTTCAGTAAAATATTTGACTTGGCTAACAAAACTTAATGTGTCACAAAAGATTTTATCAAAAAGTGTGTTACTAATGCCAAAGGTTAGGAAAGGTCTGGTAAATATTGTGATATCTTCACCAACAAAAAATAATATTATATTTTTACCAACAAAAAATAATATTGTGATATCTTCACCAACAAAAAGCTCTGGAGTAGTCTAATCTCCAAGTTGTGCTTTTCCTCCCAATCTTTAACCGCTGCAAAATAGACAAACCTGAAATTGTTCCCGCACATCATTCATGGATCCATTTATGAAGACATTTCTTGAGGTTTTCTCTAAAGGAGGACCATTGCAATGAAATTGGTAGACGTCATTCAAATTATTCATAGTTCCTGTGTCCATCCATTCTATATTCTGAAATACCAAAGAGGGAAAAAAGAGATAATTATATTCAGTATGTTTAAAAACAGAAAATATTTAAAATAAGAAACAAAGAGAATATAACCCTATTATCTAAACTAGCAGTACTTATATTATATCTTGTGCTAATGCCTTTGGAAAAGGCATGAATGCATCAGTTTTCTTCCCAGCTATGAGAAAATAGTTGGACAGACTGGGTCTTTTAACATTGGTATAGCAACCAAAAACTCTGAATTCAAACCAATTTTACTCCACTTAAAAAAGACCTAGTGTCACATCCTGTCAATGACAGAAAGGTTGGGTAAATACACACCCTATTTGGGAGGCATACTTAATGTAATGGCTATCACCATGAGAAATGGAACCGGTGACCCAAATTCAAAGCTTTGATGAGCCTGTTTGCATTTCATTTTTAAGATAATGCTCTATGGAAAGGCATAAATTATTGTGGCCCAAGGCCAGAAGTAGGAGATAACCAGTGAGGCACGAATTAGTCTAGTTTGCTAATCATTACATCATGCAAGGTGCCCTCATAGGGGCTCTCTGAAGATTACTTTAATTAGTTACCTCCCTTACAATTAATAGTGAGACTTTGGGGATTATTTATTTAACATTTTATTGGCATAAGTAGTAGGAGTAAAAAAAAATTATTTATTTATAGTTTTTTGACTGGCCCATTGGCATAATGGTTAAAATGTTCATCAATGGCCAGGTAGACCAGAGTTCAATCCCAGGTTGAGTCCTACCAAAGACTCAAAATATAGTACTTGACCCCTCCTCGCTTAACACTCAGTATTATAAGGTACGGATCAAGGATAAAGTGGAGCAATCCAGGGAAAGGAGTAGCACACTCCCCTACACGTCGGTGTAGTAGCTATTGAAAAGGGAGCCTTCCGGTCGCCCTCAACTATGGTCAACAACTTTACTTAGTGATTTATGGTTTATTGTTGCATTTAGTTAAGATTGACATGGACATGCTTCCACAAAAGACAGGAGGGGATATATTTTACTGATTTAAAAAAATATGTTTTTATTTTTAAGAATGAGCAAAGGCAACTAGTTTTAGTTTCAGTAAACAGTCCAGGGTCTGGCCAGTTTACCTTTTTTCATTCGCCAACAATACTTGGATTGGAAAAATAAGGTCTAAAAAAATTTGAGTAATTTTTATATGGACAAATTATTGATCCATAAAATATTCTTGAAAAATCTTTATAGATTGATATTACTCTATTCCAAATTTATGTACACTAACAGACTTACCCATGCTACATACAGGTTTTAAGATCATTCATGTTCATAAGTATCATATTTGAAAGCTTATAAAATGCAGGGAAGTCCCTATGGCATTGTGGCCAATGTGCTGGACTGTAACATTATAATAAGCAAGTTTGAACTATTATGTTCACTTTCAGACTAATATGCTTGGTAAAGGAATGAATCCCCTTAGCCTCTCACCTATGGGTTAAATAATACCACTACTGTTCTTCAATAAAGATGGCTTTGGTATCAAATAACCTATGAAGGTTGATATGGTAATAAAAACAAAGAAACCAAATTAAACCTTATAAGATGCATGGGCTTATAAAACACACCTCAATTTGGGCTGGCATTTTCTGAAAAATATATGAATGGATTTAAACTACAAATGTCAGGTGAAAATCCTTCACCTGACATTTGTAGCCCTCCCCACTGTTTAGTAATTTTTTAAAATTTCATTTGTATTCAGATCCTTATTAAATCCCAATATTTTACATTTAAAAACCTTAATAGGTTTGTTTAAGTACATGCATAGTTAAGGTTTGTCACTTAATTTTTTTCCTGACTAGTGTTATTCTATATGAAGTACTTGGTGTTCACTGTTACCTTAGAAAAGAGTTGCTGTTGTAGATGTAGAAGCAATCATCACCTTGTTTATGTTTGTGGAGATGCTTTTGGGTTAATTTAAGGGCCACTGCAGTACAAGAACTCCACTAGCCAGTAACCCAAAGCTAACCCAGGACCTTGTAAGATGTAGGGTGATTTTCTGAGACATTTTTTAGAAGCTGTCAAATATAGTACTTTGTATTAAAGTCATATCAGGCAATGTTTTATCTTTCCAGCATATATTCAAATATCTTATGCATTTTTAACTAATAAAGCATAGAGTATAAAATTCCTTGTTCAGTTCTTGGTTTTTAATAGTATATAAACATTTGTGAGTGATTTAATGCTAAAGCTATCTTTGTAGAAAATCTATTTAACCCATAGTTGGGTTGTTCAGTTCTATCTTGGAAACAAGAAATGTTCATATTACGTACTGGCTTAACAACTCTATACTTGTGTTTTTCCAGATGTTCTCGTACTTCACTTCGAGATGTCTTGTTTCTATTGGCCTGGAATAGCATTCGCTGAAACGTTGTAAATCCAACTGTGGCAATATGCAAAGACATAGTATCAAGAAAACGCAGTTTTGTCCCCTTCAAATAAAAGATAAAGAGAAAAATATTTCAAGCTTGATTAGTTTTTTTAAGCAAAATATTGCAACATTTACATAATGAATATCTGAACCATATACATAATCTATTTTTAAAAATCTCCCAATTCAAAAAATAAATGTAATTCTCAAGCATTTTCTTATATCATCATCAAGACACACTGACAGCATGGATTAAAGATTTTTTAAATATTTCCAACTATCAACAGAATATATCATAAAATAATACTCTTATGCAAATTTGTATTACAACTACAAATACTACTGCTGCTACTATAAAGAGTCAAGTTTGCTTTAGCAAGAGTTGTATCATTATTGTAGCTCAAAGCTTAAAGTTAGACAAGCTAAGCAGATCAGTACAGATATAAAAACATAGAATTAAGTCCAAAATAAAATATCAATAAAAAGCATTATCAAGATAGAAGAATAAGCCATCAGTTCCTATTTCAAACAAGAAATTGTTTTTTCTTACTAGATGTGATCAAAAAGTATTGAGACTGAAATTTTATATGTTTTTAATCTTAAAAATCAAATGAAAATATGTGCACAGTTAAATAACTTCCATACTACCCTCAGGAAAGGTATGACTCCATCTATTCTCCCTCCAGCTGTGGGTAAATAATAAGGTAGACTAAGCTCCTTAGCTTTGAAATGGCAATCAGTCTAAGAGAAGGAAAACTCTGAATTTAAATCAGTTGTACTCTGCTTAAAAAATTCACATAAAACTATGGGTAAATAGTAGGGCAAACTAGACTCTTTAACTTTAGAATAGCAACCAATCCAGGTGAAGTAAAAACACTGAATTTAAACCTGTTAAACTTCACTTAAAAATGGAGCTTGTGTTGCATCTTACTCATGCAGAAGGGTTGGTAAATAAATACATAATAAAACATCAAGAAGTGTAGAAAAATCAGTGCCAATTCTTGATATTTTTTAATATGGTTTGGTTTCTTTTTTTAATGGCATATCAACCTTTGTAGGTTATTTAATGCCAAAGCTATTCTAGAAGAACAGTAGTGGTACTATTTAACCCATAGCTGGGAGGATAAGGGGGTTCATACCTTTCCCAAGGGTATTTGCCTGAAAGTGAACGTAATAGTGCGACTGGAGTATGAACTCGCTTACTACGATTCCGCAGTCCGTCGCTTTAACCATTAGGCCACAATGATACCCCTTGATATTTTTTAGTAGTAATTTTAGATCAAAAACAACATTATGCAAGTGCAGAATCCTCTATAGTCACCAGACACCCACTCTGCGAAGCTCCAAGCAACTTTTTCTTGTTTCCTAAACTGAAAATTCATTTCAAAGATAAAATTTGAGAATGTGGAAGGCATTAAAAGAAATATAATTGCATAGTTTCACACTATATGAAAAGATAAGTTTCAGAGGTGATTTGACCAATAGAAAACTCACTGGAATAAATGTTTTTGATGCCAAGAGGATATATTTAAAGAAAATTAATGTTTCATTCAATATTCATTCTTGTCTTGGTAAATACAATTTCTATCGCAATACTTTTTGAACACAGTTCACATTGAAATATTTGCATAATGAATAACTAAACAATAAATGTAAATATAACAAGGAAATAAAAAAATGTTTCATACAACAAATAAATCTCTAAAAACAAAAAAAGAAAGAAAACAATAGAATTGTAAAACCCTTTCTTATATGTTACCATGTCAGATGGGGCTGTAGAATACACCAACTGCTCACCCACCCCACAACAAGGCCACCTGTTAGCCATGGGTGATGTTCCATAAAGCTTGAAGACAAGATCCTGATGGCTGAGAAGTCCATGACCTGGCAGCCAAAGTGGTCACTTGACCAGAAACACTCCACTTTGGCCTTTACTGGGCTAGACAGACAATCTGAGAGGCCCAATCCAATTAATCAGTTGGTCATGTTAAGCTCTAGCACTGATACAATTGTCACAAACATATTCTTCAAATTTCTCTAGTGGCAATCACCCAACCCTATTTTATCTTAAAGGTACTAGAAGGCAGTGACTGAAGGTCAGTTGCGCTAAGATAATCAACTGAATCCAGTTGATGGGTCACACTTCAGCTGGCCGTGGTGTCAACGGCACAGATCTGGTCAGGTGTGTCCTATCTTCTGGACATACCTCGAGCCTCAGGGGGTCATCCACCCAGGCTTTAACCCTCCTCGGAGGGGTGAGGTTTATCGCCAGGTACCTGAGGCACCCCTATTCAGGGAAATACTGACGGGGCCCAAGGCATTTTGTGGAATGCTGGGCAGGGTAGGCTATAGCCCAGCACCCAGCCCACCTTAAAAAAGGCCTTGTGCCACACTCGTCCAGTTGGTGGGACAGCTGACAAATACCGTTGCACTGAGATAGCAATACTTGAAACCATTTTAACTATGTGTAAACAAATTATTAATATCAAGTAGAATTATTAGTGTTAAATAGAAATACTTGAAACCAACTGTGTGCAAACAAATGCTTAATATCAAATAGAATTATTTGTATCAGATAACAATACTTGAAACCATTTAGAATTATTAGTGTTAGCAATACTCAAAACCATTTACATCGTAACAGTGTGTAAATGATTAACATTGAATAGAATTATTAGGGTTAGATAACAATACTTGAAACCATTTAATTGTATACAAAGAAATAAACTCTGGTTTGTTTAAAAATAATGTTGCATAAAAACTATTTGCTTCCAATTTATATATGATATATCTATGTTTAAACAGGATTTGGCGTTAAATAACCCCCACAAGAGCTGCACACAATTAAATGGTTTCAGGTACTGCTACTCATTGTTAGAACAAAGACAGTTTCAAGTATTGCTATTTAACACTAATAATTGTATTAATCATTGTTTACATATAGTTAAATGGTTCCAGGTATTTCTATCCAACACTAATAGTTCTATTTGCATACAATTAAATGGTTTCAGGCTTACAGCCAAATCACCCTGAAACCACCGGTTCTCATTTGATCACCGAAGTTAAACATTGAATGGTTTCTAGTATTGTTATCTAACATTAATAATTCTATTTAATTTATAATCATGTGTTTGCACACAGTTTAAGGGTTTCAAATATTGCTATTTATTGTTTGCACACAGTTAAATGGTTTCAAGTATAATAAATGATTAAATAGTTCTACTTGACTCATAGATAGGACCCTAACAGGTATCACCACTTCAAATCAAAGTGGGCCTGAGAGTAATGGCAATGAAGGGGTACTTCACATTTCCCAAAGCTCCAGAACTGGAGCCTCACCATCTGATGGATTAGTGCCATATCAAAGATTTTGTTTACCCATCTGCAGAGGTGCAGTCAGTCTGACCGGGCATTTTTTGTCTTAATTTTCAGGAAGTGTCATTAAAAAATGCATTTGTTTTTTGGCTAGGAAATTCTCAGTGAGTGGTCTAGTTTATATGGTCCAACAAAAATAAAAAGATTTGGTTTAGCTAACCTGATGAGCATAAAATAAGGGTCCGGTTTAGCATAATACATTGTAAATTGAACCACTTGCTAAAAGCTTAATTATATTTCAGAATTCGGAAAATATCCTAAAATATTGTCTGTTTTTAAATTGGTAACCACAGAAAATTCAGTGAGTATAGTTCTAGCTGTGGGTGGAAAACCTGCATTGTTAAGGCCACATTCAGCCTTTTATGTATAGACTTTACTCAGCCTGGTTGAAAGATCTATTAAAATCCCACACCTTCACATTAGAATCTGATATCGCAATGCTTTCTTGAAAAAAGCAATCTTAAAAAGTCATTAAAAAGTTTTTAATTTCTTTTAAGTCATAGACAATAATTAAATTTGGACTAAGTTATTAAGAGATAGTTAAAACATTCAATTATTTAAAAAAACATACTAAAATTTTTTTTGAAGCCTAAGTAGTTGAGATTAAATTTCAATCCAACCTTTAAACATTAAAAGGTTCTCTACCACTGAGCTAGAACATAATTTAGACTGAATTCTACTGAGATAAGTTATCAGTTCAGGATCTATCATGAGAGAGAGAGTTATGAAAATTTACCTTAAGATAATATTGTTCTTTAACAAAAGAACGATCAAATCCTACATTGTGTCCAACTACAATGCGTTCTTTCTGAGCTTTTTCACTAAGACTGTTTTGAGTTTGTTTTGATTCCAAAGGGATTAAATCTTCCAGCTGGGGATTGGGACTCCATTTAAACTTATCTTGAATTAAGTAATCACTACACCATGAGTACCTACAAAAAGAAGAAAAAAACACCTCTAGTCATATTAAATAGACAGTATTAGACACAATTAACATGACATTTTTTAAAACAATAAATGACATACCTTTAGAAAGGTATGAACTCCCTTATCACCCCTATCTCCAAGCTATGGGTTAAATAGCACCACTACTGCCCTTCTACAAGGATGGCTTTGGCTTTTAGCATTAGATAAATCACAAAGGTTGATATGCCATTAAAAAACAAAGAAACCAAAACATAACTGATGACAATTGACCACTAGATATTTGATTAATAGCCATTAGCAAAGGACTAATCACTAATTAGGATATCAAATTGAAGAAAAGAAAATTCTAAGAAAGTTTCTATTTTTTTAGTATCTGAGAATTTTCTTTTAGAAAATTATGACTTTTCACGACAACTAAGAGAACTTTTACAACTATAATAAAGGAAAATAATTACTTCCTATATGTGACTAAACAATTGAAGTTTCATAAAAATGTGTGGCAATAATAAAAAATGGTTCAGTTTTTTTCACTGTTTTTTTCCAATACCACATACATACATACAACTCAGAAAAATATCATATTATGAACACAAAGTTCTGTGGGGATTCAATAATAAATAAAAACAATAACAATAAAGTAATAAAATAAAACCAGATAAAAAAATAATAAAATAAAATAAATATGAAAGAAATAACAATCTTTGAAAAAAAAAACAATCTAAGCATGCTCGATAAAGAAAGAGACTTCCGAGAGCCAAAAAGAAACTTGAGAGGAGAAAGAACTCAGAACCCCACTAAAAAGGGAGCAATTTTTGCTTGGGGAGGTTTTCCCCCTTCAAGACTTAGTTGTGAACTGCCATAGTAATAAAGTTGAGTCTTAACATCTTCACTCATCTATTTTTCTCTCCTTCCTTCTTTCCTTCATTCCATTTCAGGTAATGCAACCAGCAAAAGAAAACATACGAAACACCTAGAAGAGAACTACAAATTTAAGCCAACAAAAAAAACATGAAAGTGGTGCACACAGTATGAAACTTAACAAACTTTAATTGTTTATAATTAGATTTTTTCTTTTATTGTATACACACTCTCTGCTGTAATGGCATTGATCACTTTATCTTTGCAAACTTTTCTGATTTGCATTTATCTTTTTATAATTTTTTCGATCCCAGCTTTGGGAATCTAGCATGTCTAGCCAAACTGAAGAGTTGATACAACGAAACAGTCTGTCTGTGAATGACAATATATATGCTCCCCTATCCCAGTAGGGTTAAGCTCTCTAGTGAGGGAAATAATGGTTGCCACTAGCATAAAGCAAGGTTCTTCATATGAATTGAGCTCTCGGTAGCCGTTAAGCGGATATATGTAAACAAAACAAATGTGATACATAAGCATTTAAATTTTCTTCGCTGGTGCTAGTTTCCTCGTGGCTGAGTGGTTGAATCATGGATTGGCATTTCAATCCCAGCTTCAGGGATCTAATGTGTCTAGTCACACTGAAGAGTTGTGATACAACAAAACAGTCTGTCTGTGGATGACAATATATATATATATATATATATATATATATATATATATATATATATATAATAGATTAGGGCTGTCAGCCAGCTTTTTGTTGATCAAATCTCTGGGTCAGTCATGCATTGTTTTAACTCTATTAAGAGTCAGAACCATCTTCACCACCAGACCTGCATTTCAGTCTTTTCAAAAGGATGCCTTACTTATACTGCAACAGAGTAAGATGATTTATAAATTTCAATGCCAGTGCAATGCTAACTATATAGATATAACTATTCAAAGGCTGAAAGTTTGAGTAAAACAACAAGTCCCATGAGAGTTATTAAGATGGCATTAAAATGCTACATCTGGGTCTTCCAAGTTACAAGAGTCAGCCATTGATGATCATTTGACTGATCACTACATAAGCAGGGCTAAATATGCTGATGACTGCTTCTCTGTCTTGTGCAAGTCACGATCTAAGTAACATCTTACCTTTACAGAGGCTACAGCCATTATGCTATATTGCCCTACCTCATGCAGGCAGAGAAGGCAATTTGATATAGTTTGCTTGTTTGGTGAATTGTGTGGGAATCATGAGAGATGAGATTTTAGGGGTTTTTTTTTAATTGAAACCTCCCCACCACCATAATTTCTTATATTTACTTTTTTAATCATTCTGGTGTATTTTGCTAAAAATGTGCCAAACAAAAGGATCCCTTCAATCTGTTTTATCATTTTAATAAATGAATTATGATTCCCATAATTTGTATCGTATATATATATATATATATATATATATATATGTATGTGTGTGTGTGTGTGTCTGTATATATATATATATATATATATATATATATAGTGGGATGAAATAAATATTTGTATATATGAAAATTTTTATTTTTTATCTTTCAAACATAGCCTGAACAAAATTTATATATATATATATATATATATATATATATATATATATATATATATATATATATATACACAGTATAAGGATATATTCTGCTATTATGTGTATATAAAATGAGGTTACAATTAATTTTACAGAAATTGTTGCCATTTATTCATTTTCATGAATAGATCATTTCCTTATCCTATAAGGACAAGTTTGGGGACAATAAATTCATCTTCCAGTATGGCCTTGCTCCACCCTAAACTGAAATCTACAAAAGAATAGTTCAGGGAGAAGAGGATACCGGTTCTTGATTGGCCTGCAAACACCCCAGATACAACTTCAATAGAAAATTTTTGGAGAATCCTGAATAAGAGATTAATTTTTTTTTTCTCATTTACCTTTGACATTAATTATCTTTACTAACTATGAACATAAAGCACAATCCAGTGAGGTCACACTTCATAACTGCAAAATAATTACAAAGTTTGATTTTTTTTTCTTATCTACCTTTGACATTAATTACAATGAGAAAAGCAGTTCAGCCAGGAGTTGCACTTTAAATGTCTAAGATTTGCACATGGCTTGCAAGCTGCAATTCAACCAACCCATAATATATAAAGATAAACAGTGTGCATTTTTCAGTTGGTTTTCTAGTTTCTCTGTAATTTCCACACACAATAACACAAACTAAATTAAGTGAACTACTGCTGTGAAGCAAACATTCGACTTCAAGTTCAACAGGCAAGTAATATAACTGAAGTCCTAGCATTCTGGTATATAAAATTTAAAAAAGGATAAATTCAAACTTGATTTTCAATCAGTGGTCACACTAAAACACCCACCTACTTTTACCACGATGCTGTTATTTCTTTCTACCTCTGAAACTTTACTCATACTTCTTCATTGAACCTTTCTTGTATAACCCTAAGCCAGCCCTGTAGACTTCGAATAAGTACCCTAAGCCAACCCTGTAGACTTAAAATAAGTACCCTAAGCCAACCCTGTAAACTTAGAATAAGCACCCTAAGCCAGCTCTGTGGACTTAGAATGAGCACCCTAAGCTGGCACTAGTGAACTTAGAATAAGTACCCTAAACCATCCCTGTGAACTTAGAATAAGTACCCTAAGCCAGCCCTGTGGACTTAGGGTTAGGGTTAACCTAAACTCCGAGAATAATTTGTTGTGTCCACACAAATAGGTTAGGTCTCTTTGCATGATGTGGTAATTTATATTCCTTGCATCCTTTACATAGTTGGATCAGAACTGGAAAAACTTCAAAAGAACAATTAAATCCACTGAGTAAATTAATAAAGTTTATTGTTATCTACTTATACACAAGGAAAAGAAAAGAAAATTCCATTTACAAAGTTCTTCCTCAACAAAATTTAATTTTGGTGATGGTAATGCAGAGCATCTTTTTATTATACTCTGACCAACTCTCTTCTCCCAACAGAAGGGATCAAATAATGAATGCTTTCTGACAATATCCACCTCCACTCAGTAGAAGCTACACCCACCTGGACCAATCAAAAGGTCAATTTCTTCAAGAGAAAGAAGCTTCACTACTTTGACCAATTAAGAAGAAGTCTTTACCTCTGGTATTTTTTTTTCCATCTAAGGCTAGCCACTCTTTAACTCTGAACCTAACTTTTAAATCAAACAATTCAATGCCTATCACTCCTTAAATTCAGAACATTAATTTTTTCCCTTTTTGTGTCTAATTTAATGGCAGCTACTTGGAGGACAATTTTCTAACCATTTCCCTGGTGGTCAGATTTTGACAATCATTATCTGATTTAACACTTCACACTCCCATACCAGTATGCAGCCACCCCAACCTGGTACCAGGGTGGTACTCAGTCACATGACTACCAAGGCTAAGTCAATATACTATTCAACCGTTTCTCAACCTTCACTCCTACTATGTCATTGAGCCTTTCTCCAACCAAAACTAAGATAATATATGTAATTTAGTTTCTTTCCTAAAAAAAAAACTTTTCTCATCACAATTCAAATAAATCAAGGATTTTTTTTCACAGTTAATAACAGCAAATAAAAAGTAAATAAGACATTTGCCATAATTTAAAAAAAAGAATCATATATCATAATGAACAGTGTGACCTTTTCCGTATCTTTTTTTTTTGTTGTTTCTTTGTTCATACCTTGTGTGACACTAAAACAAACAAATAAACAAAATTAAAAAGTTACTCTTATCCTGATTCAAATAACTGAAAACAAACAGACAAGTGATATATCAAAAACACCAGCATCAACTGCTTGAACAGTATGGGAAAATTGACAAGGAAATATGAAGTTAGACAGCACACATACATACTACATTGATCCTAGACAAAGGAACCAGGAATAGCACTTTGATCCTAGACAGTGTCCAGATACTACACTTCTAGGCATAAGTACAGATCAATACATAGATAATACTGCCATTTTCATGGGTATTATGTTAATATAGTTAATATCGTATATAAGCATCACTGCTGCTTTGATTTTCCTTAAGTTTTGTCATTTTTTTGACAAAGATTCATTTTACACAAGGCTGAATTGGTGACTAGATGATGTGGCAGTGGGAAGAAGTAAATGAATAAAAAGAATAATTAGAGAATTGGGGATGAGTAAAAATGGGAATAGGACTCTATAGTTAAACAGAGACTGATTTGGTTGTCTAAGGACAAAGAGATACTAATTGACCTTGATCAAGGTCATAAGCTGTTGAAAAACACAAATGGGGTGTTTGTCCCATATTTCAGCTGTTTTCAGAAAAAAAAACTGCATACATTTAAGGTAGGTATCGGGATCTTATTTAGTTACTTGGTGTGGATTCGAATACATGCAAATATTTTTTGTAGCTCACATTTCAAATAGTCAGTTTACCTATTAGAAAATTTGGAAATTTCAAAGTTGTAAAATATCATCTGTAACAAAAATAATTTTCTTTTAAATAAGGACAAATTAGCCACAACTCAGCAAATGCTTATGGTGATATAGCAATGAAATTTGGTTTATAAAAAGCAAGAATAATTGAAGTGTTAGAGAAAAGTGAAGATGGGAATATAAATGGGTTGATAGATAGGGAGTGATTTGGTTGTTTAAGCACCAAGAATTATTAAAGAAACTAAACAGCCCAGTTGAGTGGAACTGTAGAATACACCAACTGCATCTCTGCTGAGGGATAAGAACCCCTCAGTGAGTGTCCTGATTATGACACTAAACCATCTAATGGTGAGGCTCCAGTCCAAGAGATTTGGGAAATGTAGAGTACTCCTTCATTGCCATTACACCCAGGTCCACTGACCTACAGTAGAAGTAGTACCTGTTAGGGTTCCAACTATGGGTTGAATAGAATTGTTCAATCTTTTACCAGGGATTAATACCGAATAGAATTATTAGTGTTAAATCGTAATACTTAAAACCATTTAACTGTGTGCAAACAAATGATTAATATTAAATAGAATTATTAATGTTGAACAGCAATACTTGAAACCATTTAACAATGTGCAAACAAATAAGCTCTGGTTCATTTGAAAATGTTACCTACAAACTATTGATTTACAACTCTTACATATTCAATATATGTATGTATAAATAGGATTTAGCATTAAATAACCTACAATGGTTGATATGCCATAAAACACAATCAACCAGCTAAAGAAACTAAAACGTCAAATTATTTCATAACACAAACATCTTACTCGCAAAAATCCTAACATATTTGAAATATTTAATGGTATTATTTTAATATTTAAATATTTTAAAAGTCAGAGTGACTGCAAATTTCCTCAGGTCTCCAAGAATCTTCAAAGTATTCTAGCTGATTTTAACAGTGCTTGATGAACTTGGTTCTTCTGATCTCCAGTTCTCTCAGTCTCTTTTTCAGGTTCTTGGGGACTATTCCAAGAGTACCAACTACAATTAGTATCACTATCACTTTCATATTCTACAGCTTTTTCAGGTTCTTGGGGACTATTCCAAGGTTAAAACTACAATTAGTATCACTGTCACTTTCATATTCCACAGCTGTTTCAGCTCTCTGGCAAGATCCAAGTATTCATCTATTTTTTTGCTTTCTTTTATTTTTACTCTTTGGTCCAATGTAACAGCAAAATCCACAAGTTGACAAGTTTTTTTTGTTAGTTAACAGTAGATCTAGTCTTCTTGCTGGGATTGGGTAATTTATTATTATCATTATTTCAGAGACATGTTGCCCACTAGATAATGATTTTGTTTTATACACATTTAAGAACATTATTCCCTCAACTCTAAGCCCATACTTAGTTTTTCGCAGTATAAACAAATGTACCTTTTTTACATATAGTTCAATGTAAATGTGTGAAGTTATAAGTTCCCAAATTGATTACACTGGTTTACAAAGAAATTGAGGCAAGCACAAAAATACCCGTTTTTACCTAATTTGAGGGTGCTGAATTCAAATTTGAAATCCGTTTTTACTCATCACCTCTAGTTTTTTAGATATGCATAGTGTGCATTTTGTGCATATACGGTACATAAAGGCGTATATGAATTCAGGATTAATTCTAATAGTGTGAGACTTATGGCTTATTTTTTAGTTATTATGCACTAAACGTAAGTGATAGCATTACATTATATATATATATATATATATATATATAGTTATATATCAAGACGGATTTTGACAGTTAAGGCAGCAGGTCTCAATCCACACTCTGGCAGTCATTGGAAGAGGTTGTCTCGCAGGCAGCACAGGAGGTTGGTGTCCCTCAACTATCGTGTTACACATCTTTTGGGTTGCTAGATATTAGTATTACATTTTCAAATGCACATTTAGTTTTACTTTGTTATATTTTCAGATTCTCCAATAGCTTCAAGCACATCAAAATGTCAAGGATGCCTAAACAAGGCCAATTCTTTCTGTTACATATGTGGGGACTTCACAACAGTTGCACATCGTCGAACCATCACTTCCCTCCTCAGAACCGCCTACTTTCACTATTTTGACTGTAAAATTGGTGATCAGAACAAGTCTTGGGCTCCACACATCTGTTGTAAACCCTGCTACAATGGACTAACTGCATGGTTTAATGGCAAGAAAGCGGCTTTCAACTTTGCAGTCCCGATGGTTTGGAGAGAGCTGCGAAACCACGCAGATGATTGTTATTTTTGTTTAACTAATATAACTGGTTTCAATGCATCTTCTAGGAAAAAGATCAAATATCCCAACCTTCGATCTGCTATGAGACCCGTTCCCCATTCAGATGATCTTCCTGTACCCACACCTCTAGTAAATAAGGATCTTCTTTCCTCATCAGATGAAGAAATGCCTTCAAGGAAGGATTCTGCCAAGTCAATATCTTTGGAAGATATTGAGTCTACATATTCAGGAACAAGTGGCAATGAGCCACACTGGATCATGCAAGAAGACCTGAATGATCTTGCTCATGATTTGTATCTGTCAAAACAGCAGTCAGAGCTCTTGGCTTCTCGGCTTAAACAATGGAACCTAATCCAGGAAGATGTAAGGATCACCAGTTTCAGGAATCAGAACAAATAAGGTCATTGGTCTTCTTATGGGTATACAAGCAGGCTTCACAAAGTACTGTTGTTTTCTCAGTCTCTGGGATAGTCGAGCTGTATCCCAGCATTACAAGCAGAAAGACTGGGGGTCTAGAAGCACTTTTGTTCCTGGCGAACACAGCCTCAAGGAGAATCCTCTGGTGGACATGAATAAGGTGCTTCTTCCTCCTCTTCACATCAAGCTTGGTTTGATGAAGAATTTCGTGAAGGCATAGCACAAAAATGGTGCTGCCTTCCAACACTTGTCTACTGTGTTCCCAGGTCTTAGTGCTGCTAAGCTCAAAGAGGGCATCTTTGTCGGACCTCAGATCCGAGAAGTGTTGAAGGATACTGATTTTGAGGAGCTTCTTAACTGAGAGCATGGGAAGCATTCAAGTCAGTCTGTAGTGGCTTCCTTGGTAACACATACGTACCAGATTACCAAGCCTGTATAAAGAAGTTGCTAAAGTCTTATGAGGATATGGGGTGCCGAATGTCACTCAAGATTCATTTTCTCCATTCCCACCTCAACTTTTTCCCACCAAACCTTGGAGCAGTGAGTGATGAGCATGGAGAAAGATTCCACCAAGACATTACGAAGATGGAGAGCAACTATCAAGGCAAATGGAACCCCGGCATGATGGGAGACTTCTGCTGGATGCTCTTGCGTGACTTCCCAGAGGCAAAATACACCAGATCTTCTAAGAAAACACATTTTTGACTGTCTGTGATACTATGAATTGTGTAATTGTGTCATCCAAGTATATTGATTCAATCAGTGTTCTTTATCTATCCTGTTTTATCTGTTATAAGCTGCTGCAACTCTTGAAATATGCACATATATTCTCTGTTTATACTAAAATGAGGCTATTTAAAAGCCAGAAAACTAGAGGTGATAGAGCAAAACTATTTATAAATTTGAATTCAGCACACCCAAATTAACAAAAAGTACCTATCCCCATTCTTGCCTCAGACCAAAAATTTATTTTTGTAAACCAGTGTTATTGATTAAATAACTTTATAGTCACAGTATAAAAGAGTAAATATTTTAATTATATGATCCTACCTTAACCAAATCAAAAGCAGTAACTTTATGTCTAAATGAAAAATGAGGTGGGGGTACCATTGTTCAGTACACAACATAACAGGAGAGGCACAGGTACATTTTTTCATAGGCCATCATAACTGGAGTGGCACAGGGCATACTTTTCGTTATGAACCCTTATAACAGGAGTTAGCACAGAACACACTTTTTTATGAGTCATGATAATGGGAGTGTCACAGAGAACATTTTTTATGGAGTGGTCCTTTTCTTTATGAATCCTCGTAAATGGAATGTTATAGAGGATACTTTTTTATGAACCAACATAAGTGGAGAGGCACAGAGCAAACAAGTCTGTGTTCAGATGTGAAAATTTTATTGTCTTTTTAATTTCAAATACAAAATATATATAATCTAAAAAGAGTTCAAAATAAAAAGAAAATTTACTTACCAACATTGAGAGGAGACAGCTGTGGCAAGAGTCGGATAATTACCTTCTATCATAAGACATTCAATATCAAAAATTAAAGCTTGTTCCTCAGGGTAAGGAACACTTGTAACTCTGCCATCTGAATCATATCTAGTCCATCCTTTGTTAAAACTCCACTCTTTTGGTTTTGGAGGTAAAGAAGATAGTGACTGCAAACTGTTCAGTAGAGAAGCATAACCAGCAATTTGTTTCTGGGCAATACAACGGAAATGATCATCAATATCTTCACCAATCAACTTTGGAAGTTGAAGGTTTACATCAGGCAATATTGTTGGTGATCCTGAGAGAAGATTGTGTCTTGTGAGGTGATCTACAGCGAGTTTGACTTTACCTTCCAAATCAGAATGTGTCTTTGAGAATATCAAATTGCGTAACTTTTCAGAGATCAACTGAATCTGTAATGGGTTAATTCGAGGTTCAGAGGCCAATCTGATCCGAGACATTCGATACATCCTTTTCCGAGGCCATTCTAAACTTTGGGTCAGGAAATAGGCATTCTGAAAATTACAGGTCTTTGATGTTCTTTTTCCAAAGGAAAACATTTTGGAAATTATTTCAAAACGGCAAAAATATATATCTGAAAGGAAATAAAAATATCAATAGAACATTCTCTTAGAGCTTTTTAAAATCTTCTTAATAAACTGGAATGCAGTTATAGTAATGATTAACATGCTTCATCTAAAAAACAAATAAAAATAAAAGAAATGTAAATGTTTTTGTCAATGACTTAAAAATGAATTGTTTATCTATCTATAAATCAAGTTAGTTCAAAAATATTGAGACTAAAGCTGTATTTACCATGAACAATTAATGAGACATTAATTTTCTTCCAAAATATTTACTGTGGCATTTAATGCCCTAATTACAGTGAGTTTTCAAGTGTTTTTTATATGTTTTTGAATTTTATAAGTATCTGAATTCTGCAGGTTGAACATACTTTAATTAAAGTAATGCATAAATATTATCTAAATTTCTCAATAAAAAAATTCTGCAGACTACTAAAACAATATATATATATATATATATATAGGCAGATAGATAGATACACATTATATATATAGATAGATACACATGATATATATATGTGTGTGTGCACACACATACACACACACTCACACACACACACATATATTTTTTTTTTTTTTTTTTTTCATCATACAACGTGTGGAAGCACGTGCGATACCCTAGCCTCATCAGCCGCCATCCAGGGTGATAACACAGTTTCGGTAGCTCAAGGCGGTACTGCCACTCCTGGCGCTACCGAGCAGCTTTTGCCACCGGATAGGGTATTTAAAAAAAAATCTATGTATACATAAGATCAACTAAAAGCGGACATTACATTAGACGTTCGTTCATCTTCATTTTGGTGCAGTTTGTGATTTAAAAAAGCGTTTACTTACGGCTGTTAGATGTCATAGCAACCGTTTCTTGATTTTGCATAATTACACGAGAATGGTGGTTACACGTGTACAACATTCGTGTTGAAATCCTTTCTATATCCATTATCTTTTCGATTCGTTTTCTTTCATTTATGCGTTACTGCCCAAAAGCACTTGAGACAAACGTTATATATAATTCCGCTAAAAGATTTTATTTGTTGATCAATGGGCCCTCAAGATGGGTGGTGAGTAAAAAGAAAGCTCCTGGTCTAAGTTAGTCCAGGTAGCTATCTGATTACCCTTGGGCCACTAAATTATTGGCTTGCAAAAAAATGTCTCCAGGAAGCTGATGGTCAGCAATGGGCTTGTGAATACTGTGGAGGTAAACCTGACTCATAGGCCCATCAATCGATTTACATTCTCCGGCAGGAGAATTACGTTCTTCGCACCAGCGCGCCTTGTGGATTCGTGTTCCTCGCAAGCTGTTGAATTTTCTACCGCAATCACACGTTGTAGCCAGGTACGTATCCAGATCGTTACCGTAGGAGCAAGTAAGTATATATATATATATACACACAAATCATATATAAACATATATGGATATATACACAAACATCATATATATATATATATATATATATATATATAGTAGCATCCAAAACTAAGGGAAAAAATTTTAAAACCTAATATTTGTTAGAAATAACAACTGTGAAAAGCTGAAATTTTGACAACTGGTTGTTGTTATCATCCATAATAACATACTAAAATTTGAATCATTTGCAAAGGATAGAAAAAGAATTATAACAATTATTTATTTATTTTCAAAATAGGATCATCCAAAAGTAAGGGACAAAATTATATATATATATATATATATATATTGCATACACATCATGTATATATGAATACACACACACACACATATCTATAAAAATTCATACACACACATACATATCAAGTATATATATATATATATATATATATATATATACAGGGTGGAATGATAAAATTGTCGTCCTAAAGAAAACAACACTACAGCTTTATTTTAAAACTTTTATTGAAAAAATCAATTCAGGTAACTTGATTATGTAGTAGAGCTGACATCTATTCAATGTAGCCACCTTCAGACTCAATCACCGCCTCGATACGGATCCGGAACTGGGAGCATGCCTTTTCCACAAATACCGGTGGGAGCTCGGCGAATACTCGGCGGCTGATCGCCATCATCAGCCTGGCTTTGGTGTTGTGGGAGGTCATGTTGGTAATGTTCTCAAGATATGACTAAACGAAGTAGTCCAGCGGGTTCTGGTCGGGGGAGTGGTGGGGGTAGTGAGAGATGGGTACAAAGTCGTAGCACTCCTTCTGAAGCCAAGCCTGGGTCTCTTTGGACTTGTGGGCCAGCACCGAGTCCTGCTGCCACACCCAAGGTCTGCCACCGACCACCTAATTACACCAGGGGATCACCACACTCTTCAGCACATCCAGGTACACTTTGGTGTTGGCTTTCAAGCCGACTTCAAAGATGTGAGGTGACATGATGTGGCCCTCACTTGAAACCACACCAAAGACCATAACTGTAGCCAGAAACTTTGTTTTCATCACACTGGGCATGTCCCTGTTATTCGTGGCAATCCAGATTTGTATTTTGAGGGTGCTGGCAATGGCCCTATTGTCATAACTTGGATTGGTAGAGAGTTGTACAGTGGCGCATCTTCGATTTCACTCGTTGAACATTGTGTCACTTTCAGACATGACAGAAGGCTCCTATTGCTCTTGGGATTTGTACACAACTGGCAAACTAGTAGATGGTCTGCAACAAAAAAAGAAAACCGGTTTTCATTAAACGGAAATGGAATCAAGACTTCTTTTCTAGGGCGACAATTTTATCGTTCCACCCTGTATATATATATATATATATATACACAAACATCATATATATCATCATCATTATCATGTCACACCATCAGCAAGGATATCCCGACCCTTGCTCGCCACCCTTCTCTATCATCCACTGCTTCCAGCAGGTCTTCAGGACTACATCCCATATCAGCACAGAGCTGCTGTATGTAGGTTCTAGCTGGTCGTCTTGCCTTTGCTCGTCCATGTGAAGGGGTCCACAGGAGTACATCACTTATGAGTTCATCCTTACTTCTCCAGTAGTGTCCTGCATGTCTGGTAGGTCTAACTTTGATAGTTTTCATGATGGGTGGTAGGTGGCCATACAGCAGCTGCTTTATGGGGTGTGCCTATGGAACTTGTTGGCTGGTTGGTTGTTTGGGTTTTATGACAACATCAACCTTTGTAAGTTATTTAACGCCAAATCCATTTTTATGAAAATAGTTCTAATTCAAACAATTCAATTTAGCATAAGTACACAGTTTAATTGTGAAAAACATTTTGATTTGAAGCAGTTCTAATTCAGTTTAGCGAAAGGACAGATTTTGTTTGCACACAGTTAAATGTCAAAACAGTTCTATATTAAACAATTCAGTTTAGCGTAAGTACAGTTTTAATGTCAAAAACAGTTTCATTGCAAATTATGCAGTTTAAATGTAAGTACGGTTTAATTGTCAAAAACATTTCTATTTTAAGCTGTTCAATTAAGTCAAACAATTCAGTTTAGCATAAGTATGCTGTTAGTTCTATTTAACCCATAGATAGGGCCCTATCAGGTGCTACCATGCCGCGCCAGAGTGGACCTGGGAGCAATGGCAATTAAGAGGTGCTCCACATTCCCCAAAGCCCCAACATTACTGGAACCTCACCATCAGATTTCTTAGTGTCATATCCAAGACACTCATTGGGGGGGAGGGGTCTTACCCCTCTGCAGAGGTGCAGTCAGTGTATTCTACAGCCTCAGCCAACTGGGCAACCAGAACTTGTTCAATATCGCTCGCAACATTCTTGTGTAGTTGCTATCTTTTTCTCTATACGTTTAGTTAGCGTCGATGTAGTGCATCCATACAGCAGTATCAATATGACTGCTGCTTGGAAGAAACTGCATTTTATTTTATTGGTCAGGTCTGACTTTCATATGACCGATAGCCTATCAATAGCAGTCCATGCCTTTGCTAGTCACGTGTTGATGTCTGTCTTGGTTGATGAGACACTGCTTCCTAGGTAGGTGAACTTGTCTACTAGTTTCATAGAGCTACCGTTTAGTGTGAAGATGTCGCCACTTTGGTTAAAGCACATATATTCCATCCTGACATGGAAGCCTATGCCTGCAGCTGCTCATTCCAGACTATGTAGTAGGGTTTCGGCTTGGGTGCATTTGCCAGATGCACTATGTCATAAGCATAGTCTGTGTCCGTAATTGTTTGTGCAGGATACCTTCTGCTTCTTTCCTTTGTTAGCTTGAAACCATTTTCTTCCATTTTATCAATAGATGTTCTAAGCACATAGTCTAGACAGATGATAAAGAGGTATGAGGTTAATGTGTCTCCTTGCAGTGACATATATATATATATATATATATATATATATATATATAGTGTATCACAAAAGTGAGTACAACCCTCACAATTCTGCAGATATTTAAGTATATCTCTTCATGGGACAACACTGACAAAATGACACTGTGACACAATGAAAAGTAATCTGTGTACAGCTTATATAACAGAGTTGATTTATTTTCCCCTCTAAATAACTCAAAATATAACCATTAAAAGCTAAACCTCTGCCAATAAAAGTGAGTACACCCCTAAGAAACTACACCCCTATATGTCCAAATTGAGTACTGTTTGTCATTTTCCCTCCAAAATGTCATGTGACTCATTAGTGTTACTAGGCCCATGTGCATAGGGAGCAGGTGTGTTCATATTTGTAGTGTAGCTCTCACACTCTCTCATACTGGTCACTGAAAGTTCCAACATGGCACCACATGGCAAAAAACTCTCTGGAGATCTTAAAAGACATATTATTGCGCTACATGAAGATGGCCAAGGCTACAAGAAGATTGCCAACACCCTGAAACTGAGCTGCAGCACAGTGGCTAAGATCATCCAGCATTTTAAAAGAGCAGGGTCCACTCAGAACAGGCCTTGAGTAGGTTGTCCAAAGAAGCTGAGCACACGTGCTGAGTGTCACATCCAAATGCTTTCTTTGAAAGATCGGCATAGGAGTCCTGTCAGCATTGCTGCAGAGATTGAAGAGGTGGGGGGGTCAGCCTGTTAGTGCTCAGACCATACACCGCACTCTACATCAAATTGGTGTGCATGACTGTCACCCCAGGAGGAAGCCTCTTCTGAAGACGATACACAAGAAAGCCTCCAAACAGTTTGCTGAAGACATGTCAACAAAGCACATGGATTACTAGAACCATATCCTATGGTCTGATGAGATGAAGATTAATTTGTTTGGTTCTGATTGTTATATTTTGACCTTCGACCCAGCCCAAAAATGCTATTCCAAGGTGATACACCGGAAGGAAGTGACACATTCCAATGGCCAGTAATCGAAAGAGATCGCGTGGGCGGATTAAGGCTTATGATATGGGACAAGGTGAAAGTCCCATTGTGCCACTACAGTGATGCACCGGAAGAGAGTAACCTCTGAACTGCATGACAGTTATTTCCGCTTGATGACAATTAAACATTCGATTTCAAGGATCCAGTGGGCGATCGTGTGGGCGTTGAATTATTATATAATTGAGTTGAGTTCGGGGTGCCAAGAGTTGCCAGTAGAATTCCAGACAGCTAGAGACCAGATGTGGTAGGGAAAGCCACACCCAACGGAGGGGGCCCTCAGAAAACCCCCGATGGAGTTAGGGGTCCAGAGAAGATGCTGATAAGATGCAATAAAGAAAGCCAGCATCCAGCAGTGGACCCCAAGACCTCTGGTTGAGCATCTAAGAGAACAAGAAAGACACAACGTGACGGTCATAACAGTGGGGTCAAAATATGAAGTTTATGTTCGGTTTCCAGCACCCTCTCACATGCAACCCTTGAACAACCCTTTCGAAACTTGCAATAAAGTGAGAGGTACTATTTACCAACCCCTCCGCTCAGGCAGGATATGACACAAGGTCAATTTTTAAGCGGAGTTTAACAGGTTTTGAATTCAGAGTTTTCCTTCTCCTAGACTAGTTGAAGAACCTAGTCCGTCCTACTATTTACCCATAGCTGGAGGGAGAATAAGGGGGTTCATACCTTTCCCAAGGGTATTTGCTCGAAAGTGAACGTAATAGCGCGACTGGAGTACGAACTCGCGTACTATGATTCCGCAGTTCATCGCTTTAACCATTACACCACGAGGACACCCTAAATAAAGTGAGAGGTAAATATTTGTAAAGAAGTCTTCTTGCGTCTTCCTTCCTGCGTCGTTTATTACTGTGTCTGTTATCATTGGGTCGGTATGTATCCAGTATATATATGTGTATTTCTGCATGAATCAGCAGATGACAATACAACACTGATAGCTTCAAGCATGTGTGGCGGCCACCAGGTGAGGAGTACAAAGATAAATGTGTCATGCCTACAGTCAAGCATGGTGGTGGGAATGTCATAGTCTGGGGCTGCATGAGTGCTGCAGGTGTTGGAGAGTTATATTTCATTGAGGGAAACTTGAACTCCAACATGTACTGTGAAATACTGCAGCAGAGCATGATCCCCTCCCTCCAGAAACTGGGTCGCAGGGCAGTGTTCCAACATGACAATGACTCCAAACACACCTCCAAGATGACCATTGCTTTACTGAAGAGGCTGAGGGTAAAGCTGGCCAAGCATGTCTCCAGACTCGGACCCAATAGAACATCTCTGGGGGATCCTCAAGCGGTAGGTGGAGGTGTGCAAAGTCTCAAATATCTGCCAGCTCTGCAACGTCGTCATAGAGGAGTGGAAGAGCATTCCAGTAGCTACCTATGAAGCTCTGGTAAACTCCATGCCCAGGAGAGTAAAGGCAGTTCTGGATAATGATGGTGGCCACACAAAATATTGACAATTGACATGGTGTATGTTAATATCAACAACTTTCCCTAAGGGGTGTACTCACTTTTGTTGGCAGGGGTTTAGCGTTTAATGGTTATATTTTGAGTTATTTTGAGGGGAAAATAAATTAACTCTGTTATATAAGCTGCACACAGACTACTTTTCATTGTGTCAAAGTGTCATTTTGTCAGTGTTGTCCCATGAAGAGATATACTTAAATATCTGCAGAAATGTGAGGGGTGTACTCACTTTTTTGATACACTGTATATTACACATACACTATTTAACTTCATTGACATGCTAAACTGATTTGTTTGAAATAGAATTCTTGGATCATTTAACTGTGTGCTAACAAATGACTGATATTTTATTGAATTTTTAGAAATACATAGCAATACCTGAAAACATTAAACGGTCTGAAAACACATGATTAATAGGAAATAGAATTATTTGTATTAAAAAAAAATAAGTGAAATCATTTAACTGTGTGAAAAAATGAACTCAGGCTCATTTAAAAATGTTATCTACAAAATGTCATCTCTTTAATACATATGTATTAAATAACCTACAATGGTTGATATGCCATCAAACAAAACATAGCCTAGTTGTCTGGGGCTGTCGAATACACCAATTGTGTCTCTGCAGAATAGTAAGACCCCCACCCCCAATAAATGTCCTGGATATTACACTAAACTATCTGATAGTGAGGCTCCAGTCCTGGGACTTTGGAGAATG
>OY757925.1:57794625-58027125 GCA_963585895.1 Sepioteuthis lessoniana | reverse complement strand
GAAAAAAACAATTCAGGTAAAAGTCAGGAGCGAGAAAGTGTTTCTTCTAAATGGCGGAAAGTGAGAATATAGTTCATCAGCAGTAGACGTGTTCTGCTTTCCTTCAGACTTTGGGATTTAGTGGTAGAGCTCGTACTCCAAATCTAAAATTTATCATTAGGGGAATATTCCCTCTTCTTTTCTCCCCTATCTTATCAGGGCTATTCTTTCCTCCCATAATTTGTTTTGAATTCATGTCAGCATGAATGCAACAACTTGGGATTCTGTGGAGTTTATTCTCTTCTCTTTTTCCTCTCATTATTGGGTTTCCATAACACGTTGGCAGAAGGATACACGTCTTATTTCAGATAAGACCAAGATCAATTATTGTCTTTTTCCTTGTGGAAAAGTCTTTTCTTTGGGTATTCATTTAACAAGGCTCACCATACCTCGGAGTTTGAGTTCATTCAAAGGAAAAGCTTTTTCTTTTCTCTCAGTATTTTCTGCATGGCATGACTTTTAGAATTTGGGTTCCTTCCGTATCCCAAATTATGTTCTTAGTTTTTCAATGAACAAAAGGCAACTGCTAATGTGTCTTCATCCTTTGACAAATAAATGGCAACTGTTTAGTTTCTGTAGTTTGAAAAATTACCCCATGTTGGCCTTTTGGCGGTTTATCCCTCAGTACCAATCATGGTCGCAGGTCTGCTTCTCTCCACTAACACATACATGGCTTATAGAGAGTAGAGTTTTCTCATGCCCATGTCAGCTTGTACTAATAGAGAGGGTTGAAGAGAGATGGCCTCTCTTTCCATCACTAACTCTTGCTTACTACTATAGTCTGCTGGGCCAGCGCGTTGTACCTCCTTTCTCCCATAACCTGGCGAATGTATGAGGGTGTCATATTTCCTCATCACAATATATATAAACATATTTATTTTGTTTACATATATAAACAAATTTTTTCATTGTAGGTCCAAAGAGAGAAAAAAGTAAAGATTTCAAAATGAAAAGGTCCACTAAGAAATTTGTATGTTTCCATACACATAAAAATGAAATAAATAATTCTATTAGATTTGAAATATGTGTGTGTGTGTGTGTGTGTGTGTTGAACAACCTAAACATATACATATGTTTGGTTGGTTCAATAGCATATTAAACTTCATGGGCTAAATGATGGCAAAGCCATCCTTATAGAAGAATAGTTGTGGTACTAATTAACCCATAGCTGGGTGATAAGAGGATTAATACCTTTCCCAAGTGTATATATATGTAAGTATATATATATATATATATGTACAAAACATTATATATACATGCATACATTATATATGTAAACATTCTATACCACCAAATAAATCAATGAAATTAAAAAGGAGAGATTATAATCAATTATCAACAATGATCATGCAGTTGTTTAAAAAACAAAACCAATTAACAAAAACTAATTCATTCATAATGAACAGTTTAATCAATTTTCATAAAATATCTATCATTAAAGCTGAAAAACTGGAGAAAATATATAAGAGTTTTATTAAATTCTAATAATTACTTGACTTTTTTTAGTAGATTCTTAAAATGCTAGGGTATTTAAAAGTGTTCAAATTGACATTTTTACAAATTTGAAAACGAACTTTAAAACCCATCAAGTTTCTTTCTATCAATAGTAAAAAAAAATAATTTTTTGATCAGATTTTCTTCCAATTCTTCTTCTAAAAGATATAAATTCTTTGAAAATTGATCAAAACATTATATGTCATTGAATATGGGGGGGGGTCAAATGTCGTCAATTTTTTTAACAAGCACAGTCATATGGCTTTGCAAATCAAGATTTCTGAAAGCATTCTTTAATTGGTACATGCATACTGGTGACTAATAAGGCCTTTATGAAATAGGCAAGACTTTTTCATAGTGACTCATTCTTAACCCTTTCCAGATAGATTTGGATGGACAGATATATATCTGTTTAAAAATTAATCTAATGATACTAATTGATTTTAGAGGGGGATATGCTTCATAAATTTGTTTCAAATTTAAAATTGAGTTACCTTAACACTAGTAAATGTTTGAAATAAATTCAGTTTGAAAAAGATTTCATTAGCAACTGTCAGTTGCAAAAACTATAGTGTAATGCAATGGAAGGATGTTGAAGGGCAACAAAATATAGCAGGAGTTCATCTTTAGGGAACTAGACTTGACATATTTGTAATGAAACTAGATCATCCATTCTATGGAATCCCTTTCTTGGTCTAGCAGAATAATGATGGGACTTGTATGTATTTACCCATCCCTTCTGCCACAGGCAGTATGCAACTCAAAGTCATTTTTTCAGTAGAGTGCTACTGGTTTCGAATTCAAAGTTTTCCTTTTCCTGGATTGGTTGTTGTGCCAAAGCCAAAGAACCTAGTCTGCTCTATTTTCTTATAGCTGAGAAGGAGAAGAGGTGGATTCATGCTTTTTCTAAGGATAAAACTAGTAGCTGCCAGAAATGTATTGAATATAGCACTGATCAGTCTTTGGGGTTATACTCCAAATTTACTTTCAGAGTTGTTTCCCTTAGTTCTTCACATACCCCGTGGAATCCCACAAACCAGTGTTGCTATTTAACCCATAGCTGGGGATCCTGAAAAGGGTTAAATCAAAAATTCTTTTATCAATAATAGTTCATATTTTTCTAACACACACATTTTTCATATAAGTCTATTCTTTTTATAATTTTCTATTTTGGGAACTTTTGCAATACAAAAGAAAATTTGTATATCTTTATCTTTTAATTTTTTAGATGAATTTCTGTAAAATCATTATTATTAATAATCTTGACTAGTATCATCTGTAATCTTCCTAATTCTAGTTGCCTTGTCAAGCATTATTAGTAATAATTTTATTATTAATAAAAAAAACCACTGTTTAACATCTGTTTTATAGTTGTTTTAAATAATGTTATTATTTATAATTTTGACTCGTATCATCATTCATCTTCCTAAATCTAGTTGCTTTATAGATTTTTTTGATTCTTAAAAATTATTAGAAAATATATATTAATTGTTTTTAATTTTTTGAAATTGTAAAAAAAAAATTCTGAATATTTTAATTTAAAATCATGAAAATATATTGATGGATTTTTTTTTTATTTTAAAAATTATGAAAAAAAAATATTAATATTTTTTTTGTAATTTTATAAACTAATAAAATTATTTATTAACTATTTTTTTAATTTTAAAAAAATTATGAAAGAAACAAATCAACAGCCAAATCAACCAAACACAAAAACTTAATTTTCAGAGAACTGACCTTTTCAGCATTCCATAATTTGAACAATGGAATTCAAATAGTTTTATCTTCAAATTATATTAACTATATTCACCATCTTGATTAACCTGTAAAGAAATTAGATATAAAATAGAAAGAGGCAAAACAAAATGATTTTTTAAGAAGTACAATAAAATTGAATTATGGTTCCTAAACTTTTTTGGTGCAACTTCTTTAGCTCCTTAGTTGTATTTTTATGCCCTCTACATGAACAACAAACCACTTTCTTGGCTTTAGTTTTATTTTGAATTTAAAACAATTAAGCTAATACTCAGTTTTTGATCATGCCTAAACTGTGAGAGCATAATAGGCAAGTTGAAAATTTAGACATGACATAATATTTTAATCAGAGAGAATCCCCATAGTATAAAGTGCTAAACTGTGAGAGCATAATAGGCAAGTTGAAAATATAGACATGACATAATATTTTAATCAGAGAGAATCCCCATAGTATAAAGTGCTAAACTGTGAGAGCATAATAGGCAAGTTGAAAATATAGACATGACATAATATTTTAATCAGAGAGAGTCCCCATAGTATAAAGTGCTAAACTATGAGAGCATAATAGGCAAGTTCAAATTCCAGTCACTCTATAACATTCACTTTCAAATACACTTAGGAAAGTTATGAACTCCCTTACACCCCAAGCTATAGCTTTAATAGTACCACTACTGTTCTTCTACAAGGTTGGCTTTGACATTAAATAACCTACAAAGATTGATATGCCATTAAAAAAATAAATATTCTAATCAATTTTTATCATATTGGAGAAAAATCTTTTAATGATATTGTTGTAACCTAACAAAAAGTTACTGATGAGAAATAAATAAAATGAAGATTAGAAATGAAATGGAAATCTTTCTACCATTAACTATTCCTGATTCTCTTATTTCAAGCCATATCACTGAATACATTATATATTACAAATCTTTAAAATATTCCACCCTGTACTCCCTGCAGAGAGGTAAGTCCATTCACTAAAAAAAACATGGTATCAGAGGTATTACACCAAATTGCATCTGATGGTGAGGCTCCATTTCTGGAGACTTGAGGACTGTGAAAAACCCTTCCTTGCCTTTACTCCCAGGTCCACTTTGAAAAGTAGTGGTTGTACCTGTTAGGGTCGCATTTATTGGTCAAATAGATCTGTTTGAAAATTCTTCATATTTGATAAAGCCATGTGCAAATAAAAAAACCTTTTTAGAAAAAAACTACACAAAAAATGTAAATATGAACATCCAATGAACACAATTCCATAACCTTTAAGCATAAAATAACCTTAAACAGATCAACATGCCATTAAACTCAATCAATCAACCATTGAAAATATCAATATTCCAAAAACAAAATATCAAAATATGATATGCATATAGTATTTAAGGGTATTGTTCAACAAGTAATCTATGCCACATATAGATTTCAATTGAAATTAGTTTTCATTTCTTTGAAACAAAATTCAAATATATAAAAGCCTTGTTCATCAGACAATTTTAAAAGATGAAGGATGAATGTAATTCCAAGAAATAATCAATATTTGGGGAATGAACAAAAAATTCAGGTCATTTTATTGGTATTTTGCTATTTGTATCATATAAATGGTATAAAAAAGATTAAATGAACATTAAAATACTAACAAAATTGTCTGTGACATTCATTATTATCATTCATTTTGATGAGTATTTTCTTTCATCTCTTAATTTTTAGTTGATTTTTTTAATTGCAACTTAGAACGCTCTATGGTTTGGTTTGGTTTCTTTGTCTAATGACATATCAACCTTCTAAGGTTATTTAATGCCAAGGCCATTCTTATAAAAGAACAGCAGTGATACTATGTAACCCATAGTTGGAAATATAAGAGAGTTCAATGCCATTCCCCAAGAATATTAGTCTGAAAGTGAAAGCAATATTGCAACTGGAGCTTGAACTCAAATACTTTGAGACCACAATCAAGCACTTTAGCCATTATGCCATGAGGACTCCCCCTACCCAAGATCATTTTATGACATTATGGGATAGTTTAGATTGGAAATAATGAAAGAGAATAATAAACTTTTAATGAGACTTGAATTCAAATCAACTTTTGCCAAGGTGGGTTGGTTTTATGGCATGTCAACACTTGATGGGCTATTTAATGCCTAAATCAGTCCTTTTTTTCCAAACAGCTATATGGTTTTAAGAAACTACTGATGATAATCATTTGTAAACAATTATAGCTTCAAGTAACTATTAATACTAATAATTTATAAACAATTAGGTATTTTCAAATAGCTATTCCTATTCAATAATAATCATTTGTTTGTAAATACAATCTGATTTAAAGTATTCCTATCTAATTCTAACAACTTGCACAATTATATGGTTTCAAGTATTCCTAAAACTAATAATTTGTACAAATTATATGGTTTCAGGTAATGAATAATAATACTTTGTAAACAATTATAGCTTTAAGTAAATATTCTAAATACCATTAATTTGCATACACTTATATGGTTTCAAGTATTCCTATCTAATACAAACAATTTTCAGATTTATTTGACCTATAGAAGGGATCCTAATTGATACTACCACTTCAGTTCAGAATGAACCTTGGAGTAATGGCAACAAAGGAGTGACACCATACTCCACAGAGCCCTAGAATTGGAGCCTCACCATCAGATACAGTTTAGTGTCCAACTCAGGACACCCCTTTTATGGGAAGGGTCATCTATCTCTCTACAGTGGATGCAGTCATGATATTTAATGCAACACCGACAAGGTGATTTTGCCTTGAAGAAGTTTGATTAAACACACCAGCTGCTCTACTGATAAGCTATGAAGAGTTATTGGTTTGCATTTCAAATAAAACCTGTAAACTTACCCTTTATTCTTTATTCATATCAGAGCAAATTTTGTCGTTTTTTATTTATTTTTACACTAGTGGTATTAATAGCATTTATTTTTGCTTAAATATTTGTTAATCATTATTATTAATTTCGACCAATATTTACTTTAATATTTTCATAGATATCAGTCTCTATGAAGCAATCATATCCAAAATGGGTGGTATTGCTAAAGGAAATGAGAAACAAAGGATGGTAGGTGGGATAACAGGATCTTTGGTAAAATTTAAATCACAACCAATTAAGAAACTTACACTTTACGAATAATAAAATTCACATAAGTATACATAAAAGCAAAGTTGAATTTTATTTTATGGTCACCTAGTTTTAAAAATCCTATTTTTTGTATCTAGGAGATATTTCCTGGATAGAAAATGAACCACATGCCACTACTCAGGTCATGATTATGTGATGGTAAGACTCAAACTCACATCTCACTTGGAAGTCTGGTTAAATGTCCTACCAACACTGACAAGGTGACTTTTGCCTTGAAGAAGTTTGATTAAACACACAACTGTTCTACTAAGCTATGAAGTGTTATTGGTTTGCATCTCAAATGAAACCTGTAAACTTACCCTTTATTCTTTATGAAGAGCCATAAATTTGCAGAAGTTCAAATCAAACCTATAAACTCATCCTTTATTCTGTTTTTCAAATCTTGACACCATATCTGTTACTGCTTTTTTCACTTACAGTAATAATAGTATCTTTTATTTATTTTTACTTTTAGATGAAACATTGCCAGCAATCATCATGATTAATTTTTGAATAGTATTTTCTTTAATCTTTTAATTCTTTGTGGCTTTTTATTGTAATTGACTTGAGATGTCATTCTATGACAGTAAGAACAATGCAGATAAGAAAAAGAAGAAAATGGAATGATTGTGATGATGATAATAATAATAATAATAATAATAATAATAATAAAAGAAGATCTTGGTGAGAATTGAACTCATGTTCTATTTTGCTAGAGGAAAGCCTGTTTAATATACCAGTTGTTCTACCAACTGAGCTACAAAGAGCCATAAATTTTCAGAAGCTCAAATCGAAGCTATAAACTCATCCCTTATTCTGTTTCTTAATCCTTCTTGACACTATATTTTTTACTGTTTTTTTTTAACATGAATAGAGCATCTTTTAGTTTTAGATGAAGCATTGTCAATCATTATCAATTTTGACTAGTATCTTCTTTCACAACTTTAATCATCAGTCTATGATAGCAAGAAATGACATGGATTAAAAACAATGAATAATAAGGATTATTTCCACTCCTTGTTATTCCTCTATCATAGAATGAAGATCCAAATGAGCGGCATTAAAAACCAACTAAAAATTGAGATATCAAATACACAAAATTAATAATAATGATGATTAACAAAACTTTTAAAAATAAGACATCTGTGACACAATTGCTAACTAAATATTGATTACATACAAGCTTTTTTTTTAGGAGGGAGGTAATTATCACCATCTGTTATCTCCAAGATGTTTCTCATTTAATAAATACTTGCTTGGTGCAAGTATCTAAGTTTTAATGTAATAAAATATTATATCAAATTTGAAAGACTAACAAAACTAAATAAGAACACATATAAAAAAGATAACATTTATTTTTATCTTAATTGATTTCTATATAAAATTATACATAGAATTGCTTTTAAGAATAAAACATTGATATTAGAAATCAATAACACCAAATAATCATTTATCAAACCCAGTCTTGTCAAAACCAGAATGCAAATTATTGCCACTATATACTATATAAACCTTTTTTTTGTGATATATAACACACATTGCAACATTTTAAACCCATTAATAACATGGGCTGTTTTAAGGCAAATCTAAGACTTTAATAGAAACATTGTTTATAAACAAGATGTCAATTAAGATTAGATAATGATTATTTAATAATCCTTGAGAATATAACTCAAATAACTAAAGGAATTGTGATGTCAGTGGTGATGTAGTTTTAGTTACAGATACATAATCTCCATGATAATAAGATACCAGAACCATCTAACCATAAATGTGAGTCTCTGGTACCATCCTGTGTGCTTGATTTCCTTTTTTCTTTTCCCAGGTTACCCAACTGTACAGAGTTTCTTTTATAATGAACCAACGTTCCTTGTCCACAATTCAGGTGACTGTGGTAATATTAGAAAGATGTACTTGTTGGAATTTTCCTACTTGGTTGTTGTTTATCTTCAGGATAGCCACTTTCTGATTCTTTTGTTGTAATAGTTGTTCCAAAGATCATTTTCCTCCCACTTAGATTCTTGGCTGGGTAGTAGTCAATGATTGCATGTTTCTTAATGTAAGGCATATGCTTGGTTTTGTTAAGAACATAAAGAAAACAAAAACAAAAAAAAAACAAAGCAAGAAAAAAAAGCAGAACGGTTTTAAAACATTGTGAAGTGTTTGTTTAAAAGTAATTTTAGGATGAAGAGTTGGCCAAAACTAGGAAAGCTAGTTATTTGAAATATGTTCTCATCTTTTAGAGAAATGCTGAATAACTTGGCTGACATATGCAATTGTTCATAGAATTGTTTTCTGTACTGTTCATATGAAGTCTGTTATTTAGGCTAGCAACTTATATTTGTGATATTCACAGCTCTTTTCTTAACATCATAATAAAGATAAGTGTAATTTACGTTCTATTAAATTGGGTTTCAAAAATTTGATATCATTTGAGATGTATAGGATTTTTTTTTTAATTCATAATCTAATAACATGACCAATTCTCATTCAAACGATCTCAAATTTTTACAGCACCTGTAGAAACAACATAGAATTCTATGTTTAATGTTTAAATACTTTTCTTTTCCAGTGAATAGTACTTCTATACCTGAAAAGAAAAAAACATTAAATAGAATTTTAAGTTATTTCTACGTGTAGTTATTAGATTACAAAATGACATCAATTTTTCTGAAACACCCTGTATACTAGATGACTCGTGAACCATTATATCATGTTCCCATTATAACAGTCGTCCATGATGTCATTGTAGGGGTCTCAAAGGTTGTCACTTGAACCTGGTAACAGAAAGGAAATGACAAACACATTGTGTCAAAAACCTATTCACATTCATTTTGATATTTACAATGAAATGAATTTTTAATTCAGGGAAAAAAAATCACAGAGCAAAATGTGGTAAGATGGATGCTGCACTTGTACGATGCAAATTTTTAAATCAATGGACCAGGAATATGTAATGTGATTTTTTTTTCAGTCATTCTTTCATTTATAAGACCTAATCTCCACTACATCAAGGTGTGGTTTTTTTCAAGCCCACATTCTTACTCATCACATCCCAAAATCAACTCAACGGACTTTTAGAATCTAACTAAAACTTGCAAAATTTCATATAACTGCCTTTAGCACATACATGAATGCCTACAAGATTTTTAATTTGCTATGGTTGTTCCAGTCAGGATTGAACCCTGACCTGTCACCTGATAATCCCACCTCCACACTTCCACAAGGTTACCTGAAAGTGTTAGTGAGAGCCATTATAGCACATAAATGCAGACACCACAAAATTATCATTCATTAGCCAAGAAAGATAATAGTATATATGTTCTGTGCAAAAATTCTTTTTTAAGGTTGATATCTAAGGAGGAAAAAAAACAATAATAATAATAATAATTCACTCTAACCGTCAGTCTCTGACAACAAGAAACTGCACAAAACTGAAATGATAAATGATAAACCATTCAAACTTAAATTTAAAATAAAGATTCAAACTTACGTCGCCTTTTGTCCCAAGAATATTTAACCAGTCCCCTTAAAGACAAAAGGGACGTGGATTTGAATTTCCCCCCATAGCTTATCCTTCATTATTTCCAATCCATGCTGTTGATCGTTGGCGTAGATTGACAACCCTAGTGAGTTACAATAAATAAACATTTTTTAAATCAAGACCGAAGAAAATACTTGTCGAAATCAATAAATGACGTAATATTCTGATTTCATAGTTTAGTGAGTAAAATTATCTATTTGCTCGAAATAGCAATAAAAAAGATATTAACACCATTAAAACTAGGGATAACCTTTCTCTTAATTAGAATTAGTTGTGTCTCATCCCCAAGCAAAATACGCATAAAGGAAGCATTTCTCTGATCTCTGGCAATTCCAATCCTCCAAGGAGATCGTAATTACTATCATTCCTAAATTGCTTTTCTCTTGTTTTAAAACATCTTAAGTATATGAAGTACATTCAAAAAGTATCAAGACTGAAGCTGAATTTATCAAGACAGAAATGAACAATGAAAGAAATGTTAATTTTCTTCCAAATAGTTATCTTGGTATTCAACATAATTATTTCAGTGAGTTTTTCATTGCTGAAACTCTTCTTTTGATATACTGTTAAGCTAAGCCATTACATTTCTTTCAATGTCCTCCATGTCCTCAAATTTTATTCTTGAAATGAATTCCTAATTTAAGGAACAATAAAAAAAATCACAGTGTGAAATGTGATAACTATGAAAGATGCTGCACTTGTACAATGCACATTTTTTTTAAAGTGAAAAAGTAGAAAGAGAGAAAGCAGAAAAAATAAACAATTAAAAAAAAATTGATGAAAGAATAGAAAATGGAAGAAAATAATAAAGCAGAAAAGAAAGAAAGAAAGAAAGATGAACAACAGAAAAATAAAATGAAAGAAAATAAAGAAAGAAAACAGAAAAATGAAAAGAAAGGAAAGAAAAAAATAAAGAAAGTAGAAAAAGAAAGAAAAAAATTCAATGGAAGAAAAAGAAATCATAAAACAGGAAAAGAAATAAAAAACAGAGAGAGAGAGCAGAAAATAAAACAAAAATCAAAAGCCAGAATCATTGTAGTTATATTTTACCATAACAGAGAAATTAGACAATTCTTTTTTGAATATTTTTAATGTAATTTAATCAGATGTTTTTGTTGTTTTTTTCTGTAAAAACATATTTGAAAATTTTGAATAAAAGATCATTTTCCAATTACTGCTAATCTTGCCAATAGAATGGCAAGTGTTACTAAAATCAGTAGCCTTTGAGATATGTTACATCAGCAACTTTACTGCTAAGGTTCATTCATTGGGTGAAAAGCCTTTGTATGAAAATTCTGAAGTTTGGTTTAATTTATTTAACTGCAGATCAACTCCTTATGGGTTACTTAATGCAAAAATTTAATTAATTTGTGAATCTTTTATTGTTTGGTTTGGTTTGTTTAATGGGATATCAATCTCTGTAGGTTATTTAATGCCAAAGCCATTCTTGTAGAAAAACAGTAATGATACTCATTTAACCCATAGCTTTTTTAAGTCATAAAAAAAATGAAAAAAAAAAAAAAGAGGAAAGCAGAGGAGGTAAGAAATAGACTATGAGAAAAGTAAAGAAGAAGATCAATAAAGAAAAAGGAAGTAAAAAGAAAAGGAAATGAAAGAGTTTGTCCTGTCAGCTGGGATTGTAGAATACACCGACTGCATCTCTGCAGAGGGGGGGGTAAGCCCCCCGCGCCCAACAAGTTTCCAGGATATGACACTAAACAATGTGATGGTAAGGTTCCAGTAATACTGGAGCTTTGGGGAATATGGAGTACTCCTTCATTACCATTACTCCTAGGTCCACTCTGGCCTGGAGTGATAGCATCTGATAGGGTCCTATCTATGGGTCAAATAGAACTAAACTGTGTACTTATGCTAAACTGAATTGCTTGAAATATGACTGTTTTGACATTAAAACTGTGTACTTATGCTAAACTGAATTGCTTGAAATATGACTGTTTTGACATTAAAACTGTGTACTTATGCTAAACTGAATTGCTTGAAATATGACTGTTTTGACATTAAAACTGTGTACTTATGCTAAACTGAATTGCTTGAAATATGACTGTTTTGACATTAAAACTGTGTACTTATGCTAAACTGAATTGCTTGAAATATGACTGTTTTGACATTAAAACTGTGTACTTATGCTAAACTAAATTATTTGAAATAGAACTATTTTTGACATTGAAACTGTATTTACACAAAACTGAATTGTTTGAAATAGAACTGGTTTGACATTTAAATGTGCGTAAACAACAACTATACTTATACTAAACTGAATTGTTTGAAATAGAACAGTTTATTTGTATAAAAATGGAATTGGTATTAAATAACCTACAAAGGTTAATATGCCATAAAACCAAGACAAACAAAACAACCAACTAACTAACCTACTCATGCCAGATAGTAATGCTTGGGACCATTTAACTGTGTGCTAACAAATGAACTCTGGCTTGTAAAAATGTCATCTACCAAATATGTGATTACAAATCATATATATTAGACATATATGTATAAACAGAATTTGGCATTAAATAACCTGTGATGGTTGATATGCCATAAACCCAAACAACCTAACAACAACCAACCAACCGGAAATGAAAGGAAATAAAAATAAGAAAGCCATAAATCAATAAGGGTGATGTGTTGAAGGGAAGACATATTAAGTAAAACAGTTTTATATATATATATATATATATATAGTTTTCATGGTTATAGGTGGTAGAGTCATATGCTCCCAGATTAAGTTGTACCTTGTAACTTGCAATGTGTAATTCTTTATTTTATTATGTATAATTTGATTGGTGGGTTTTGGTAAGCAGCTATTTCTTTATTTCTTAAAATAAATATGAAGCATTTTTGCTGTCTGATGATTGTCATCTTCTTGGTATATGAAACTTTTAGTAACAGCATTTGAGTTCATTTGCATTTTCTTAATCAACATTTAAAAAAAAATAAAATAAAATAAAAAACTGCTTAAATTTTTGAGCATTTAGTGCCTTTTCAGAAATTGTTATATTTAACTAACATATTCTTGTCATATATATATATATATATATATATATACATGTATATATATATGATGAGAATATGTTAAGTAAATCTAACAATATGTAAAAGAGATATAGTGAAGCAAAAAAATAAAATAAAATAAGAAAAATGGAAGATGAAACTGACATAGTGAAAACTAATTTTAAAAAAGATAAAGAACAAAGATATAAAGAAAAAAGATAAAAACAAGAGGATGAAAATAAGAAATGAGCATTTTGGAATATACTGGTCTTAAATAGCAAAAACCAGTAAGGAGAAGGCCAACATGGAACTAGAGATATCAGTATAGTAGATGGTTCAAGTGTGTAGGTGGGCTAGTAGATGCAGGTCAGCAGCAGTCAGTATCTTTACTATTATTAGTGCAATCAGTATTATCATCATTAGTATTACCAACTTGATAATTGGAACTTGTGTAACAGACAAAAAATAAATCTCTCCAACTAATTATCCTTTAAAAAGAAAAAGTTTTGAATTCAAAACAAAATGATTTTTAGATTAGAGCTGACTTCAATACTTTGTTCAGTCATTCAGATCAAGAATATCTGTTAATTTTAGTATAATATAATTTTAGATTTTGACATTCATAAATATAACAATCTGAATACATACATACACATCAAATCAGACTTTTCCAAGTTTGGGGCTGGGATTGGAGTGTGGTAACAGCTTCTTTCTAAGCTGTCTTCTTGTCTTCAAGCAAGTCATGGTTGGTTGGTGAGAGAGGAAGGAATAGAGAGAGAGAGAGAGTGACAGGAGTTTGATCCTAGGGATTCTAACTCTGCAACGCCTCTCATATTGCACACTGAATTACAGTGACTGGAGTTGCAAACCTAGCATTTATACTGGGTGGCCAAAATCTACAAACCCTTGGCCTCAGGGACCCATACCCACAGACTTTACCTACTTTGCAAAGCTAAGTTTATTGCTCAGCACCTGAGGTGCCTCATTAAGGGAATACCAACAGAGTCAAGAATTTTGGTCCCTGCCTTGCATGGGTTTCGACCTGTATGAGGCTCCCACTATAAAATGACCTTGTGCCATATTTAGGCTAGGTGGGAAGTCTAATAAATACCACCTCTTATATTGCATTGAAGTGGAAAGGTATAGTACCTGTATGGCAGTGACCATGCAGACTATGGCTATTTCACACACACACACACAAACAATTGAGGTGATATAGTTAAATATCTTAAATGGTAACATATTTAAAAGTATGTGCAATCCAGATGTAAAATTAACTTTACAAGTGAGTGCTGAAAAGTTCCTGATCCAACCAAGGAAAATGACCTAGAGGCATGAAATGTATATGCTATTCTATATACCCAACCTGCAGTTCAACACAGTACATCATTTCTAAAGATTTTTTTTTAAAGCATCTTCAAAAACCCTTAAAAAATCTATTAATTATAATTTTTTAAAAATTGTCATCTTGGTTTGTTTGAGAAATTTTCAGCAGCCTCTTGTATAATATTTCTAAATGAAAGTAGTTCAAATTGATTCAGTACTTTTAACCCTTGTGGTTTCTTATAACAAGAAGTTCTTTAATTACATTTATTCTGAATAAATTTGCTTCTCAGGCTATGGAAAGCCAGAAAAGCAAGTTTATTTTGAATGTCTGATAGACAAAAATATTTTATTAAATTTACTTTACAATTAATAACAAATTTTACAAATATTTTCTTCCATTGTTTTGGTTTTTCTTTTTTTAATTTTTAGTTACCTTTTTATTTTTATTTTATGAGGGAAAGCATGATAAAATAAAGATTGGCTCTCAGTGAAACTTGAATTTATGTTCCCTTTCATCTCTGATAGGCACTGTTTGTTGTTGTCATAGAAGTGATGATCTGAGTTTCATTGAAATAACAAATGAATAAATTAAACTGAAAAAAAATTATTAGTCAAAGTTATTAATAATGATTGACAATGTTTAATCTAAAAATATAAATAAATAAAAGATAAATTTCCTTTGTTTGGAAATTTCATAAAGCAAAAGCATTTTATAAACTGAAATTAATATTTTTGCCTGAATTTCTGAGATGGATTATCATTAATAACAGTACTTACCCACATTACATATGGGTTGTAAGTTGATTATTATTTAAAATGAAGGATGTAAAGTCACCTTCATAAAAGTTTAGGATGATTATTCACATTTAAAAGACGTTTTATTTGTTCTTATTGTTTATTTACTAAGGATTCCTATCTTGTTCACACTGAGCATGGTGTACAGAAGACAATTGTAGGTTTATTTAGAGATCTCAGATATCCTTGCAAACCATTAAAAATTGATAAATATTTTTAATAAATATTCAATTTCATTATTTTCCTGGCTCAATACTTTTAATTTTTTTTAGGGTTGGTTTTTAAAACTTTTTTAAGCCAGCCAATCATTGAGATGAAATGATTCCCTCTTAGTTCAACACCTAGTTGCAACAGAAATGGTCTAAATGCATAGAGAGGGAGACAGCCATCTGCCTCTCATAATGATTATCAAAAGAGTGGGTTACTGACATCAAGCATGAGATGGACACCTTTCATAAGAGGTGGACAGTAAGTCATAAAGTGATGGACATATCCCATCACAAAATCAGTTTGAGCTATATCAAGTACAGTTTAAAACATTTCCATGTGGAACTCTTAACAGTTCCTGAATGTTTGGTGGAAACTGAGCAAAAGATAAAGGAGCCCTAGCTGTATGGACAGATGGACATTTGGTGTATTATAACAACATCCTTATTCACTGATATACTTGGACTAATGCTCTAATCTTGCTTGTTATTATAGTTATGTTTCATCTATTGTAATAGCAGCCAACTTCAGATGTCTAGCATAGTTGGTAATCTACAAAGGTAGAAAATATGAAATAGGAAAAAGTTATATAGTCTTATTCAGTGAAAGAGATAAGAGACATCTCAAGGACAAATTAACAAGAAAGAATTAACTGATGTGAGATATCCCCTAAACATAGACATAAGAATCAGAACAATCTATCTCCTATAGATGGAATAAAGGGTTTAGTTTAGTTAGTGATTACAATAAACACCTGATGACAGAGAGTGTAACAGCTGGAATGTGACAATAAAATAAAAACCAAGGCAAGGACACAAGACTCAGTTGTACAATAATGTAATTAATATTCTAATATACTTTTTTTTAATTTTGTTTTCTTTCAGTCAGAAACCTTCAAAGCTAAGTTTACATAACTCTAAGGAACTCATCATGGGCCACTCAAGTCTGTTGCTTCTATGTAGCTAAGTTATGTCTTGCAAATATTTTGTGTATAGTTTTTATATACACACCCTTTTAGTACAGATATAGCATTATCAAAATTAGTACATTTTTCAATGTATTGAAAACTGTAACCATGTTTAGATACTGGAATGGTTAAAGTTTTGAATTGCAAAATAATACAGTATAGTTTGTAATGGCACAATGCATTCCATAATTATGTATTTTTATCACAGTCTGAAAAAAGAAAGCAAGGTATTTGTTTTAGTTATGTTTATCTCTCAAAATTACCAAATGAAATCAATTGTACCAATTGATAAAGCATTTCCAGAAAATAAATATATGAATGTTGACTCATTAAAATTTGGATAATTTTTTGTTAAAACAAAAGTCACAAAAATTGCAAATTTCTGTAGTTCTTGTATTTCTGATTCCAATTGTACTGAGAAAAAAAGAAACTGACTATTTTGATTGATTTTGATGGCATGTCAACCATTATAAGATTATTTTATGCCTACAGATTATGGAATCATGTTCATTGCATATTCATTTAATATTATATTTTTTGTGTAGTCAGTTTTTAATGTGCTCTTTTGTGTTGTGTGCAGTCCTATCAAATACAAATAATTTTTAAACAGATCTACTTGACCCATGGGATTCTAACAGAGTGAACCTAGGAGTAATGGCAATGAAAGGATAATCCACTCTACCCAGATCTCTAGATGCAGCTTAGTGCCATACCCAGAACACCCCTTTTTTGAGGGAATATCTTACCCCTCAGAAGAGGATAGATGTAGTTTAGTGTCATACCCAGGACACCCCTTTTGGGGGGGAATGTCTTACCACTCTGCAGAGGATAAAGTAAACATATTCTAAGCCCTGCAGACAGAGCATTAATTACTTTAAATTAAAGCTTAAAATGTTCTCTGAATCTAATTTTTTGAAAAAATTATTGAAAACAAAATGTTTTTTTAAAGGTCAAAGTCACTAGATATTTTTCATTATTTCAAGAAAATGTATTAAACAAATATGGTGTTAGATAACCATTTATTTAGGCCTTTACTCTTCAACAATCATGGAATCAATTGAAGTAAAATCATGAATTCAAATTTAATAAATATTTTGAATTTCAAATTTGAACATCAGTTTGTCCAGAAACACCTAGAAGATTTATTTCAGTTATACCAAAGATCCTTAGCTCAGGATTAGTTAACTGATTTTTAATGGCATGTCAACCTGTCTATGGTCATTTTATGCCTTGAGATAAGAAAATTGTGTTCTTTGTTCATTTATATTCCCATTTTTTGTGTAGTTGTTTCTTAAAAGTTTTTTTTGCACAGTTATATCATATCAAGTATTCCTATCTAACACAAATAATTTACACATGGTTGTATGGTTTAAAGTATTCCTATTTAATATTAATAATTATATGATTTCAATTAATTATTTCTATTTAATGATAGCCATTTGTTTGCACACTGATATATGGTTTCAAGTAACTACTAATAATAATCCTTAGTAAAAAAATATAACTGCAAGTAACTATTCTTAATACAAATAATTTGTAGTTATATGGCATAAAGTATTCCTATTAAATACAAATAATTTTTAACAGATCTGTTTGACCACTAGATGGAACCCTTAACAGATACTACCACTCCAGGTCAGAGTAATGGCAATGAAGAGGTACTCCACAGTCACAAGATCTCCAGAACTAGAGCCTCACTATCAAATGCAGTTTAGTGTCATACTCAGGACACCTCTTGGCAGGTGGGTCTTACCCCTTTGCAGTGGATAAAAGCAGTGTATTCTTAGCCCTAGCAACAGGATGGTTTTTGCTAAGGGTGCCCTTAAAAATATTCTTATTCTTTGTAAGTAGACTCAAAAGTTTTTAAGTTATTTATACATTTCAGTTTATAACAAAATAATTTGAATTGCATAACATTATTAGTAATTACTTTTTATTCAATAAATTAGGAAGAGTTAACAATGAGAAACTTGATGTTTCTTAGTGACATTTTGTATATAAGGACATACATAAAACAAACTGGAGGCATACCTAGCAAAATGGTTATCGTTATAGGAAATGGAATTGGTGACCCGAGTTCAAATCCATAAGGGGGCTTTTCATGTTTCATTTTACACTAATGCCCTTGGCAAAGGCAAGACTCCATCTGTTATTCCCCTAGCTATGAGCAAGTAGCAAACCTTGGTTTTTAATATTGGTATGGCAACAAATTAAGGAAAACTGAATTCAAAACAACTTTACTCAGCTTAAAAATTGATCATTCTGTCTGTTGCAGTGGAAAGGTTGGGTAAATATATACAAATTAACATAATTTGGATATAACCGATGCATTTTCACAATGCACATAGTTACTTTAACCAGCATACCAGTATACTATGGCACATAGTTTGGGAACTACTGCCTTATTTAAAGTTTTCAAATGCATAATTTCAGAAAACAGGTATTAATACCTTTAAATATCTGTTAGCTTCAGAGCTGTGACAACTGTCACTCTTTTTTCTACAATAAAAAAAAAAAACAATTAAAAAAATAGACAGTCCTACTTATTATCAAAAAACTGTCTTTGTAAATGAAAATGTGGTTGGCATCATTTTAATAAACATATGTAATAATAAGTCTGAGAATGTAAATTATATTTTTAAAAATGTCTGCTTCCATTATCATAAAGGCATTTGATAAAAAAAAACATGGCTGACACAAGCTGCAGACATTTTCACCTTAGTAAATCTAATGAAACAAATTGTTATTTACTAAGCTTTGTTTATTCAGATACACAGGTTGTTTACTGTACCTAGTAATAACTAAGTGACCACCTATCTGAGTATTTCACAGGGTCATCATTGCTTAACTTCCATAATCTGGTGGGAACCAATGTTTTAAGTGTTGATCTGAGATAAGTCAATCCAATCAAACAAGTTGGAAGAATTCTATATTGAAAATAATGATATTTTAAAAATCCTTCAACAAAAATATGATAATACCACCTAAATTAATCATCAAAATATGATGTTTTCCTTCATAAATTAATGACACACAAAAATTGTATAAATAAAATCATCTTCACATATTCTCTTTCTTTAGTCTCATTCAATTTCTGACATTAAGAAATGAGCTGTTCCCTTAGATTGGTCTAAATTTCTGAAAGGAACAGCTTTAGCTGGTCACTTAGCCACACTTTTCCTTGCCTAGCATCAAATTTTAAAATACCTGACAGCAAAGTGATCAAGAGCATTTATTTTTTATTTTCTAGCTCAAACACTGCCAATCAATAATATTAATAATTTTGATAAGTATTATCTTTCATCTTCCTCATCCAAATTACTTTTTATTACCACTCACTGAGGTTATCACATCCATAACAGTGAGGAACAGGTTTGGTTTGGTTTCTTTGTTTTTGATGGCATATCAACCTTTGTGGGTTATCTAATGCCAAAGCCATCTTTGTAAAAGAACAGTAGTGATATTATTTAACCCATAGCTTGGGTGGGGGCTTATATCTTTCCAAATGTGAACAGAACAGTGTGAATAGGGTTCAAATTCAGTTACTACAAATGTCACAGTTCAGCATATTAGCAACTATGCCACAGGGACTTCCCCAGTGAGGAACAGAACAGATTTGGAGCAAGATTAAATTCCTGGTGAGGCTTGAACTCATGTTTCTTTCTACTTTTGGGAAACCAGATTCTAACTACCAACTGCTATACTCAGTCAACAACAAGAGTATGGATGTTATCACAAACCCAAATAATAACAATAAAGGCACTCAATACCACTATCTCTGATTTATTAACACTATATTAGTTATTATTGTTTTACACACAAATAATATTAAGAGCATATAATCATCAAGCTCTTATTATTTATCCTTGCTTCCAATATGTAATGTGACTTACTGTCATAGAAGTGATGACCAAAGTAAGTAGCAACTCTTAGGGAAGGTATGAACAGCTATTGACTGGTCACTCTGATAAAACGGGATTTCTTCAAAGCTGTGGTCATGTCAGTACTACTGTATGGGTGCACCACAAAACACATGGAGAAAAAGCTAGAACTATCAACGATGGATGTGTAAAAAAGGGCAAAATATAAAAACCTTGGGAAAATTTGTATAACAAGAAAAAGTTGTCCGTTTATTTTTTTTACACATCCATCATTGATTTAACATCACTAATATCATCCCTCATGGTCCTGATGATGGTTCATTAGAACTGAAACGCTATAGTGTCGATTGCTTCACAATAAATCTCTCCTTCTACTTGGATTACCTTGTTATTAATTTTTCTTTATATATTGTCGGATTACAATCCATTATTTACTCCCATATATATATATATATATATATATATATATATATATATATATATATATATATAGTATTGTATTAGAGGCTATTGCAATGCGAAATAATAATTATTTGAGTCTAATTAATTTTAAAGTAAAAACTTCATCAGAGACCTTGTTGAATGTTCAAATTTTTGGGGGACATTATAAACATGGTGTCACGTGAGAGTGTTAGAACACCATTGCTTCTATTTTAATGGAAAAATTATCATCATCATTTTTGCATTTAATAAAAAGTTTATGGGATGAGGATGCACATGTGTTGAGGTATTCTTTAATTCTGATGTGGAGGGGTCTGATTGTACTTCCTATAAAAAATGATGGCATTTTAAGCAAATTAAATGATAAATAGTGTAAGTTTTTTGGCATATATTTGGATCTCTTATTGGGCAGTTGGCTAGAGTGCATGTTGTGACAGTATTGTTATTTTTCTTCATTAGGTATTGGCATAGTGATGGTCCAGATTGGGCCAGTTGTATGTCTACCCCATCTTTATAAAAAGCCCTGCATATTTCTTTGGTAATAGTTTCACTGAAATGTGGTAGTTCAAGCAAATTACTATATATATATATATATATATGTAGAAAAACTGATAACAACGATCCAAGTGGAAGGAATGATTTATTAACGGGGCGACACTATAGCGTTTCGGTTCTACTGAACCATCATCAGGACCATGAGGGGTGATATTAATAATTTTAAGTTAACGATGGATGTTTAGAAATGTGAAATACAAAAACCTTGGGGAAAATATGTATAGTAAGAAAAAGTTAGCCGTTTAACTGGCAAACTTTTTCTTACTATACATATTTTCCCCTAGGTTTTTGTATTTCACATTTCTAATCATTTCAGTAGAACCAAAACGCTATAGTGTCGACCCGTTAATAAATCATTCCTTCCACTTGGATCGTTGTTATCAGTTTTTCTACATATTGTCGGATTACAATCCTTTATTTACTCTTCATATATATATATATATATATATATATATATATATATATATATATATATACACATAGAAAGAGAGACATATAAAATGAGCATTTTGGTGGTCTGTCTCACTTTAAAATAAAAAAGTTGCCAATATGACCTTGAAAATGTGAAATTAAAAAAATCTTTTTGACATTATGAAGTTTCGGAATCAGGTTTCAAATTTCCTCTATATTGAGTTCAAATACAACTGTAAAGATAAGATACAAATGAACATGGCTCACTTTTATAATGAGAACCAATTGGGTTCACAGGTCATTTAGTACATTACTAAAATTCTCATTATATATATGAGAGAGAGAGAGAGAGAGATTTTAATTATTTCTTTCATTTTTATCAGATAAAATGTTATCTTGAATGAAATAGAATGTTTACAAATGAATTTTAAATTAGATAAAATTATTAAGTTGTTCAACATGATCTTGTTTTAACCATAACATTTTTGCTATTTAAAACAATGTATTTTAAATTACCTACATATTACTAAAAACAAAAGTTTATGCATATATACATGTATATATGTGAAATTTTAAAAGATTTTGACATGTTGAAGTTTTGGAATCCGGCTTCAAATTACCTACATATTGAACCATAATAGAACTGTAAAGATACGATACAAATGAACATAAGAAAAAATGAAATTTTTGATTTAAGGCAATTACATGTAAAAACTATTTTTAAAAAGACAAAATATATATATATATATATATATAAGCCAACAGAGATTAACAATGATTTCAGGAGTCATTTTAATACTAGATGACCTTCTTGTATCAAATTTTACAATTCAACCTTTTTGCAGGCAAAGCTACATTTTTGTTGCCAATAGTACACAAGTAGAGAAACATTTTTTTTTTCCTTTTTGCAGTAGCTCAATGTAAAGCATTTTCCTATCAGCTGCTTGTTGACCAATTCAGTGTTAGTGTAAAAAAATAATTCACCCACTCTACAAGGATTAAAAAATTATCTGTCAGCAAAAGGGTTAACATGCAAGGTTATTTTGCATCTTGTCAGTTTGATTTATAAAAGGAATGCAATGATTAACAACTCTCGTATGGATCTCCACCCTGGTGGCGGGTAGAGATCAAGAAGAGACCATCACTGGAGACCATATAATCAATAAGTTGTGATATAACACCAGGTAATAAGCTTAAAATATACACAATAATTACAGAGTGCAAGAAAGACACAAAACTACAATACAACTCTGATGAGCTAAGAGTAATATTGCACAGTAATGTTCACTAACATAATTATATAAATAATGGAAGACATTCAGATTTTCTGCCCTAAAGTCCTTCTTTTCTCAGCAATAGGGGAATCTCTATTAACCTAATTATTAGGCAAAGCTATCCTACATCACATAAAAAACAAGATACAGTACACTAACAATATTTTGACAACTGATAGCCTGATATCTTTTTTCATTCCGACATGAGGGCACTTAAAGTTTATGTTACCTGTTATCTCTTAATTTTGTGAGATTTTAACATTTCCTTTATAGTCCAAGAAAGGTAAGTATCTCATTAGTAACTTCTATACATTTATATATCAATTTTCACCTATCCTTAACTCTCCAGTCATTCTTCCTAATGTAAACAAGTGGATCTCAAATGCTGGAGTGATGAACAGGTTGACAGTAAGTGGTTACAACAAAATAATTCTCCAATGTTTAATAATTCTATTTATTAAATGTTTTCAGGTATTGTATCTGATACTAATAATTCTATTTAATATTAATCATTTGTTTGCACACAGTTTAAATAGTTTCAAGTGTTGCCATTTCAGTGCAATTGACCCTCAGCCACTGCCTTCTAGCACAAAATTAAAATATGGTTGGGTACTTTGTTGCCACAACAGCAATTTGAAAAATACAGTTGGGACAATCATATAGGTGTAAGGGCTTGACATGACCAGTCAATTGATTGTATTGGGTTCTATGTCAAATATTTTCTTTTCTAACATTTCTCAGGGCAATGGTGGTTACTTGGCTGTCCCCATTTCCTTTTTAATATGTAAAACAATGTACTGGTTTACATGGTACCAGCAACAAGGAACAATCTTTGACATGACCAAATGTCAATTTAGATAAAATGAAATCAAATAAAGTGCCCTTTTTATTACAAAAGATAAAGTTGTAAATACAAAAAAAAAACTCTCAAGAGGGAAAACTCTAAATTCAAACCAGCTTTACTCCACTTAAAAATTGACCATGTCTAATCCTGGGATTGGGTAATTACATCCACAAAACTACCCATGGTGTAATAGTTATTATAATTGGAAATGGACATAGTGACTCAAGTTCAAATTATGGATGAGGCTGTTTGCATTTCACATCGTGCTAATATCCTTGGGAAAGGCATGAATCCAACTATTGTCCCTCTAGCTATGGGCAAATAGTAGGGCAGACTGGGTCTTTAACTTTGGTATAGCAACGAATCTAGGAGAAGGAAAACTTTGAATTCAAAGCTGTTTAACTGTATTTAAAAATTGACCTTGTATCACATCCTGCTTGTGTAGGGGTGGTGGTTAAATACGTATACAAAAATATCTAAAATTATTATTTTACAGAATGATATCATGTGGAGGCCATTCTCAAAATACAAGGTAACACCCATCATATATATGATAAAAATATACGGAAAGTTGGATAAATCAAACACTTATTGTCAGATTCATCACAATCTATCATTTCAACATATATACATATATATATAAATATAGATAGATAAATGATAGAGAGCAGGGTAGATAAAGAGGAGGGGAATAATAAAAGAAATCTAAATTCTGATAACTTACATATTGGCACAGACATTTAGAGGTAACACCATGTAAAGTTATCTCATTATGATTAAAGTTAGCATATGATCAAGTCACAGTACCAGTTTTTATCTGCTGCCCTGTTGTTTAGGGCTGCAGAATACACTAACCCCCACCCCCAGGTGTATCCTTGGTATAGCACTAAAATGAATCTGATTGGGAGGTTCCAGTCCTAGAGCTTTAAGAAATGTGGAGTACTCCTTCATTGCTATTACACTCTGGTTCAGTCTGACCTAGATTTGTAATACCTGCAAGGATCCTATCTATGAATCAAAAAGAACTGTTCAATCACATACGAAGGATTATCATTAGTTATTTGTAACAATACAGCTGTCTGCAAATTATTTATATCAGATAGGAATACTTGATAAATAGAATTACTAAAGTTAAATAGCAATACTTGTAACCATTTAACTGTGTGTAAACAAATGATTAATATTGAATAGAATTATTAGAGTTAGATAGCAATACTTGAAACCACTTAGAATTATTCATGCTGACAATACTTGAAACCAGTTAAGTGTGGGTTCTAATGACTCATTTAAAAATAAAGTTACCTGCAAACTATTTGCTTACAAAATATATACACACACACACACACACACACACACACATACACACACACACACACACACACACACACACACAGAGGATTTGGCATTAGATAACCCAAAAGGGGTGATATGCCATAAAACACCAACTGTTTTTGTCTGATCACTAAACTCTTAGTTTCTTGGTTTTCAGTTACCCAGTATCTAAGCTCCTCGGAAAAAGAAAAACTTATTCAGACATTATCTAAGGAAACAGATAGCTCCATTTAAACCTATTCCATCATTCTGTTAAAATAAAAGCTATATTAAGCCTTTTAATATTAGTATCAGAGGAGATCACCTAAAGCCTGAAATATTTGGCATAGTAAAATAATGCTTAGCTTGAAATATCAGGTTTATGGTTCATAGTAAAACAATGCTCAGCCAGAAATATCAGGTTTTCAGTGTGTAGTAAAATAATCCTCAGCCTGAAAAATATTGAGCTAGGGGTTCATAGTAAAATAATGCTCAGCCAGAAATATCAGGTTTTCAGTGTGTAGTAAAATAATCCTCAGCCTGAAAAATATTGAGCTAGGGGTTCATAGTAAAATAATGCTCAGCCAGAAATATCGGGTTTTCAGTGTGTAGTAAAATAATCCTCAGCCTGAAATATTGATCTAGGGGTTCATAGTAAAATAATGCTCAGCCAGAAATATCAGGTTTTCAGTGTGTAGTAAAATAATCCTCAGCCTGAAAAATATTGAGCTAGGGGTTCATAGTAAAATAATGCTCAGCCAGAAATATCAGGTTTTCAGTGTGTAGTAAAATAATCCTCAGCCTGAAATATTGATCTAGGGGTTCATAGTAAAATAATGCTCAGCCAGAAATAGCAAGCTAAGAGTTGATAGTAAAATAATGTTCAGCCAGAAATATCAGGTTTACAGTGTATAAATAATATCAAGTTTACTCTGTGTAGTAAAATAACACTCAGCCTGAAATAGGCCAATAGTACATAGTAAAATAATAAGTAAAAAGTAAAGTTGGCGACCTTAGTCATGGGTGACCCGAAGGCTCCCTTTTCAATAGCTACTACACTGAGGTGTAGGGGAGTGCACTACTCCATTCCCTGGATTGCTTCACTTTACCCTTGATCCTTACCTTATAATGCTGAGTGTTAAGCAAGGTGGCATCAAGTACCATTTTTTTAGTATTTGGCATGACTGGACCTGGGAATGAAGACTATTAACAAACACTCTACTCATCAGGCTTATCGTTCATAGCAAAATAATGCTCAACCTGAAATATCTATTAGAGTGCAATGATCAATTTTTCTTATATTACAACCTGCTGATTAGTATTTAATTGGGTAACTACTAAACACCACAATGTACTGTAAGCAGCTTGCAGCTTTGTGCTGTACTGATCAAAGCTTAGTAAATGAACTCATTATAATCCAAATTTACGAGTAAGAGTCAACCATTTAAATAGGAAAAAATATATAGTCTAAAATTGTATTCTAACGAAAGCAAATGAAACTAAACATTAAATGGTATTCCTCGCATTTATAAGATTTTCCCCTATGCCAATCTGAAACCCATTTTTTAAAAAAAGTTTAAAAATCATGAAATTATTGGTACATCAGCCTGTATTGTCATGTCTATAACATTAACTCTTAAAGCACTTCATTCTCACTACAATTATGTTGTAGCTAAAACCACATGATTAATACTATACAAATACTAATCAGTTTGAAGTAGGAGAAGTAAAAAAAATCATCATCATCATCTTAGTAGTATTAATAATAGCAGCATAATACGGTTTTAAACAAACCACCCACTTTCATCTTCATCCCCCAAATCCTCTCCGTTTTAAAAATTTTTTACAGGAAATTAACAGTTAAGCAGTTATGATCCAGTTCAGTACTCAGATGAGTAGTAGTAGTAGTAGTTGTAGTACTAGTACTAGTAGTATTAATGGAATTATACAATTTTAAACAAACTAAGGTCTTAATAAAGTTTAATTTAAAAAAATAAAACAGAAAATAAAATACAAAAACAAAATAAAATATCATACAATTCCACTTTCACCAAAAGTTAAACTTTCATTGCCGAAAAGGCGATCTGAGCCTCTTTCAGTGCTTTGCCAGCTCACTGGACACACATTTACTTGCAGACTCTAGAAACAAGTCATCTATATTCTATTAACTTTATAATTTTATTTCATGCATTAAAAAAAAAAAAAAAAAAAAAAATCAACCAAAAACATTCCACAAGAAAAACTTATAAAACCTCTTACTTTTATTTTCATCCTCAAAACACTTTTTATTTTAAAAATTCTTTACAGAAAGTTAAGAGTTAGACAATTATGAGTCCGTTTGGTTCTCAGATAGATAGATAGATAGATAGATAGATAGTAATAATAATAATAGTTACTAAATAGAAGTTGACCAACCGTACTTAAGGGCAACCCAAAGACTTCCTTTTCAATAGCTACAATACCAACATGTAGGAGAGGGCGCTACCCCTTTCCCTGGATTGCTCCACTTACCCTTGATCCATACCTTATAATGCTGAGAGTTAAGCAAGGAAGCATCAAGTACCATTCTTTGAGTCTTTGGTATGACTCAACCTGGTATTGAAACCTAGTTTCTTGGACCATTGGCAAGCACTCTAACCACTATGCCAGTGGGTCGGTAATGGCATTATACACAATTTTAAACAAACCATCCTTTTTTTAAGAATTTAAGAATTTTTAAGAATTATTTATAGGAAGTTAAGGGTTAATCAAATATTTTATAAGGATTATCTAATACTATTTCCACTTAAAGAAAGAATCAGATTTCTTAATGAAACCTAATTTGAATCATATCATAAAATAAGGTAATGAACCTCATTAGTACGTATCTGGAGTACCAATATTCTATCTCATTTATCATAACAATGCCTTTATTTAGATAATACTAATGTAATACAACCTCCATAAAAAAAAGATGATTTACTCATTCTTAGAGATAGCAAATTTGAATCATATTGCAAATGTAAGTATCATCAATCACCAACGCACCAATATATTGTTGCATTCCTTAAGTTCAGGGAGTCTTAAACTATGGACAGTAAAGCATAGCTGTGTGAAAAGGGATATATTAAAAAAACATGTAAGAAATGATTCTTATTACAGTAAAGCAATTGAGAAATTTAAAAAGAAATGAAAATTTTGGATTGAAAACCATTGTCAACAGATATTCATTTGAAATTACATGAAGATGAATTACCTTCTATATCCAGTGATTGTGGATCTAAAACCTAATATGAAGACTTATCTATTATCACATTCTGGACTTAGTAGGTGCCCGTGGTGTAGTCGTTATCATTGTAGGAAATGGACACGGCGACATGAGTTCAAATCCTGGACGAGACTGATTGCATTTCACATAGCACTAATATCCTTGGGAAAGGTATGAATCCAATACTTCTCCCTCCAGCTATGGGTAAATAGTAGGACAGACTAGGTTCTTCAGCCTTGGTAAGGCAACTAGTCTAGGAGAAGGAAAACTCTGAATTCAAACCTGTTAAACTCCACTTAAAAATTGACCCTGTGTCATATCCTGCCCGAGCGGAGGGGTTGGGTAAATAGTATCACATTCTGGACTTCCATTAGAGATGGCCCAGTCAGCTAGGGCTGTAGAATACACCGACTGCATCTCTGCAGATGGGTAAGACTCTCCCAACAAGTGTCCTAGTTATGACACTAAACAATCTAATGGTGAGGGTCCAGTAATAGAGCTCTGGGGGATGTGGAGTACCCCTTTATTGCCATCGTTCTCTGGCCCAGAGTGGAAGCACCTGATAGGATTCTATCTATGGGTTAAATAGAAGTGTTTAACATTTGAACTGTACTTATGCTAAACTGAATTGTTTAAAATAAAACTGTTTTTGACAATTAAACTGTGTACTTATGTTAAACTGAATTGTTTGAAATAGAACTGTTTTTATATCTGTGTGTAAACAAAAAATTGTACTCATGCTAAACTGAATTGTTTGAAATAAAACTGTTTATGCATAAAAATGGATTTGGCATTAAATAACCTACAATGGTTGATATGCCATAAAATCAAATCCAAATTCTATAAGAGGAAAATATCCTTTAGTCAAAACTAAAAGCTTTAGTTATTTTTATTCAGTTTTCCATTAGAAGTGGGATTTTTTTCTCTTATAAACAAATAAATCTGCTCTGTTGGCTGGAGCTATATAATATACTGATTGCACCTCTGCAGAGAAATAAGACCCCACCCACCACCCTCCCATGATGTTGGCTGTGGATGGTAACTCATAATACTTGAGAACAGGATCCTGGAGGCTGAGCAGTCTGTGATTGTTGTGGGAACCTTACCCATCTTACCATAATGGACTCTTCTCACCATTATTAGTACCATTATTAGATGTAGCAACCAAAGTGGTCACTTGACCAGCAACACTCCACTTTGACCCTTACTGGGCAAGACAGGTGGTTGGAGAGACCCAATCCAATTGATTGGCTGGTCACATAAAGCCCTAGTACCTATAACACATTACTCAATAAGTCCAGGGCCTAACTAATAAAACAACAACTTTAAGGTAAAATTCAACTTTATTCATCAACATAGTCTCCTTCTAAGATGATATACTGATTCCAACATTTCTCTAACAATTCGATACCTTTTTTGTAGAATGATTTGTCTTTGGCCTTAAAATATGCCTCAGTTTCCAATATCACTTCTTCAATGGAACCAAATCTCTTTCCCTGGAACATTCTTTTAAGTCTGCAAACAGCCAGTAATTGCTGGGAGCCAGATCTGGAAAATAGGGTGGGTGTGGAAGCAATTCAAAGTGCAATTCATGTAGTTTTGCCATCATTGCGATCGACTTGTGACACAGTGCATTGTCTTCATGAAAGAGCACTTTTTCTTCTTCATTTGTGGTTGTTTTTTAGTGATTTCTTTCTTCAAACACACCATTAATGTTATATAATATTTGCTATTGATGGTTCTTCCTTTCTCAAGGTAATCGATGAACAAAATACCTTGCACATCGCAAAATACAGAGGCCAAAACCTTGCCTGCTGATGTTTGTTTCTTTGATCACTTTTGACAGCTTTCACCTGCTGCTGTCCACTCAGCTGACAGCTGATTTGACTCCGGAGTGAAGTGGTGCATCCATGTCTCATCCATTGTCACATATTTATGCAAAAACACCTTTTTGTTGTGTTGAAACAGTTGCAAACAACGCTCTGAATTGTTGTTGTTTTTGATTGACAGTGAGCAAATGCAGCATACACTTTGAAAACAGCTTTCTCATTGACAAATGTTCATGCAAAATGATGAATACACTACATTCTGATATCTTCAACTCCTCTGCTATCTCACACAACTTAAATTTACAATCAGCCAAAACAAGTTTGTGGAGTTTTTTTTTTTGTTTTCCGGGACAACTGCAGAATTTGGGCGACCTGAGCGTTCAGCATCATTTGTGTCTCTATGACCACATTTAAAATGAGCACACCACCTCTTAACTGTCATTTCTGACGGAGCAGAGTCAGAATGATACTTATCAAGTCATTGCTTTGCTTGAACAGTATTTTTTCCCATCATAAAGCAAAGCTGTATCAACACATGTGATTCAGATTTTTCCATTGTTTTGAAAATTTGCAACAGTAGCTTCATTTAAATAACTGTAATTTGTAAACTAAAAATTCAATTAGGCTCAAATTTCGACACATGCCATTTGAAGGTTAGTACTTTATAAAAATCATATGGATTTTTTATATGTGGTGCCATCTATATGTCAGGCCTGGGACTTATTAAGTGATGTGTTATGGTTGTCCTGACCATATTCTTCAAATTACTTGTGGAATCCAACCCAATTTCATCTTAAAAATGCTAGAAGAAAGTGGTTGAGGGTCAATTGCACTGAGATAGCAATACTTGAAATCATTTAACCTCTGTTCAAGCAAATGATTAATATTAGATAAAATTATTATCAAATGAGCTCTAACAACTCATTTGAAAATAAAGTTATCTACAAACTATTCATCATATATATATATATATAAACAGGATTTGTCATTAAATAGTCCACAAGGGTTGATATGCCGTTAAACCAAATAACTAAACCAAACTAGCAAATAGACTCCCATGTTTTAAAAAGAAAATGAATCTGTTTGGTCAATACATCCTAACACAGAAAATTATCCTTATACTACAGAAGAAAAAGTCATTACCAATTATTATCATCATTTGTTTGTTATACCTCTTTGGTTATCTCCCCTTTTTACTATCTTCTCACATCAACCTTAAAAAAAAAATAGAATCTTTGCACAGAACATATACACTAGTAATACAATATGTATATTCAGATCAAATTGTATCAACTAATCTTTTGAAGTTTAAATTATTTTTATAAGCTAAAATGTATAAAAAGGCTTTTTTGAATACATTTTTGAATTTACCTTCAAAGTGCATCCTCAGTTTTAAAAAAAATGTTTGTGAACAACTGTTTTAACTGAATGATTGACTTTATAGGTGTGTCAAACTGCCAGGGGTTATTTTATGCCTAGAGGTTAAGGATTCAGTTGTAACCAAACAAAAGGTTACTGAATGAGAAATGAAATGGAAATCTTTATAACATTAGCAAAATACAATACTTGCCAGCAGTATGAAGAAGGTAGCTGCTGCTAGTGGTGAGTACTTAGGATATTTTTACCTCCTCACAATAGTGCCCAATGTATTTATGAAGAATGGGACATACCCATTAATGTTCATAGGTAAGGTATATAATAGAAATGCATTCATTGTACATTCATATTTATATGTTTTATATGTTCATATTGAAATTTTTTTGTGTAGTTGCTTAGGTTTTATTTTTTCACACAATTCTTTTGAATACAAATAATTTTTAAACAGATCTATTTGACCAATAGATGGGACACTAAAAAGTACTACCACTCCAGGTCAAAGTGGACCTGGGAGTAATGGCAATGAATGGGTACTCCACAGATTTCCAGAACTAGAAACTCACCATTAGATGCAGTTTAGTCAAATACCCAAATACCCTTTTCTGAGAGGGTCTTGCCTCTCTGCAGGGGATACGGTCAGTGTATTCTTAGTATTTACTTGACCCACAGATGGGATCCTAACAAGTACTACCACTCCGAGGCAAAGTGAACTTAGAAGTAATGGCAATGAAGGGGTACTCCACATTTCCTAGATTTCTAGAATATAAGCCTCATCATCAGATGCAGTTTAGTGTCATACTCAGAACACCCCTTTTGGTGGGAGATCTTATGCTACTGCAGAAGCTATAATTCACATCCAACAGGTCTGAAAAACTACTGCTTTAGTTTAACTACTACTGCCATACTTAGTAATACTTTTACTAAAATATTACTATACTTTCTAAGTGGGGGAAGTCTCCATGATGAAGAAGCTTACATGCTCAATGGTGACATCATGGTAAGCAAATTCAAACTCCAGTTATGTTATTACATTCACTTTCAGATTAATACCCTTGAGAAAGGTATGAACCTCCTTATTCCCCCAGCTATGAGTCAAATAGTAACACTGCTTTTCTTCTCCAAGAATGACTTTGGCATTAAATAACTCACAATGTTTGACATGCCATTAAACAAAGAAAACAAACCAAACCTATAATAACTTTTATTATTACTCCATACAAGGATGGATTTGATGGATGCTAACTAAATGGCTGGAGAAAAGGCTTGACGGCAACTACACAAGAATGATGTGAGCAATATTGAACAGGTCCTGGAGACAGTACCCTACAAAGCAGCAGCTGTACGACCACCTACCACCCATCATGAAAACTATCCAAGTTAGACAAACAAGACATGCAGGACACTGCTGAAGAAGTAGGGATGAGCTCATAAGTGATGTACTCCTATGGACCCCTTCACATGGCCAAGCAAAAGCAGGGCGACCAGCTCAAACCCACATACAGCACCTCTGTGAGGATATGAGGTGTAGCCCTGAGGACCTGCTGAAAGCGATGAACGATAGGGAGAGGTGGCGAGAAAGGGTCAGGGATATCCGTGCTGATGGCACAACAAGATGATGAAGATCATGATAATGGTTGCTGTCATAAAAAATGAACTCAGTAACTGAATGAACGATAGGGAGAGGTGGCGAGAAAGGGTCAGGGATATCCGTGCTGATGGCACAACAAGATGATGAAGATCATGATAATGGTTGCTGTCATAAAAAATGAACTCAGTAACTCAAGTTCAAATTCTGGACAAAGCTGTTTGCTTCACTTCATGCCAATGTCCTTGAGAAAAACATGAATCTTTATCTCTTCTTGCCCCAGCTATAGGTAAATAGCATGGCAGATTGGCCTCTTTAGCTTTAATGAGGGCAACCAGTCTAAGAGAAAGAAAACTGAATTCAAACCTGATTTACTCTAGGTCAATTTTACTTTAAAAAATTGACCTAGAGTCACATCCTATCTGTGGCAGAGAGGTTGGGTTAATACATGCAAGGATGAGTGATTTTATAAGCAGCTTTTAGATTAAACAATATTCTTTAAATAATCAATGAGATATGGTCAATTGACTATTACAGTGGTTAGCCAACAATTTCTGTACCATGCCACATAAACTTAATGTTACTTGAATTTGTTAAGTATAGTTAATTTAAATCAAATTAAAAATTCAAGTAAGATAACAAATCAATACCTTCTTATTTAAAGCAAAAGATTTGTGTATAAATTCATATTCACACTCTGTCAATGGGGTTCCAAATATGCCAACTGCATCCCCTGAAGAGAAGTAATCCCACCTGCCTCCCAAAAAGTAGAGTCCAGGTTATGACACTAAACTACATTCAGTAGTGATGGTTCTTGTTGTGGAGCCCTGGGAAGTATGGAGTACCCCTTCATTGCCATTACTCCAAGGTCCACTCTTAGGGTCCCATCTATGGGTCAAGTAAATCTGTTTGAAAATTATTAGTATTAGATAGGAATACTTGAAACCATTTAACTAGCAATTTACTTAATCCCTCTGCAGGATGCAACAAGTTCAATTTTTGAGTGGAGTACAGCTAGTTAGAATTCAGTTTTCCTTTTCCTAGACCGGTTGTCCTGATAAAGAGCCAAGTCTGCACAACTATTTAAACATAGCTGGGAGGAGATGGATTCATGCCTTTTCCAAGGGTTTTCAGCATAAAGTGAAATGCTAAATCTCATTCAAGATTTGAACCTAGGTCATTGATTTCATTTCCTATGAAGATCACGGTGACATCATTGTGCCTCCATTTAAAACTATGTATTTCCTCAACCGTTCCACCATAAGCGGGTTGCAATACAAGATTAATTTTTAAGATGAGTTTAACAGGTTTGAATTCAGAGTTTTCCTTCTCCAGAACCTTTTGTCATACCAAGGTTAAAGAGCCCCCAGTCTGCCTTATTTACTTATAGCTGGATTCCTACTTTTCCTAAGAGTATTAGTGCTATGTGATATGCAAGCAACCTCATCTAGGACTTAAAACCATGTAACTGTGTGTAAGTGGTATTAAGAATAATTACTTGAAACTATTTTTTTTTTTTTTACTTGAAACCATATTTTTGCTTGTAAAAAAAGAACAACTTTGGTATTAGGTAACTCAACAAAGGTTAACAAGCCATAAAACCAATGAACCAAACCAAATGAGCTTTGTATTCTAGAAAAGCTGCAAAAATCAATATAAATTTTATTGTATTATTTTGTTCTATATTTATTTTTGACAGCTTTAACCCTTTTGCTGCACAATTTTCCAATCCTAAGTAGCTTCCAGAGCCACATTTTCCAACAAAACTTAACTATTTAAAAAACCACTTTACTTTAAAATTAAAGTAATATTATTTTTTTAAACAGTTGATTTACATTTACATTGATTAAATGTTATGAAATAGTGATAAACAATAAAAAGACACTGCATTTGGGGATTTTAAAATGGGAGGAAAATATAGACTAGTAAATAGAACATAGTATGAAATTTGATTGTTTACACCAGGGGTTCTCAGTCTTTTCACCCCAAAGAACCACAAATCTTAACTTAGGAGGCTCCAGGGATGTGATCTTCAAAAGGACAGGAAAATAATCACCAAAATTCACAAGGTAACAACCATAATTTATTAATGAGTCATCTGACGTTGTTTGTAATCAGAAAAAAATGTAATATCAGGGTTAAATGAAGATGTTGACAAAAGGAGCACATCAGACAAGCGATGATTTGACAGTTGTGAATGCAGCATACTCTTGGCAAGCTTCATTTTGGATAACAACTGTTCACAGTGGTATGTAGTGCCAAACATGCTCACTACTTGTTTGCTGTGGGTGGGGGACTCTTGGTTAACATACTGTGCTAGAAATTCAACTATAGCTGCACACATCACAACTTTACTTTGGTTTCATTGTTTAATGGCATATCAATCTGCATGGGTTATTTAATGCCAAAGCCATCATTCTTAAAAAAACAGTAGTGATACTATTTAACCCATAGTTTGTGGGATAAAGGAAACTAGTCCAAAAGTGAGTATAATAGTGCAAATGGAGTTTGAACTCACGTACTTCAAAGCTGTAGGTTGGCACTTTAGCCATTACACCATGGGGACTACCCCTCATAATTTTAGGAATTTGACTACAGTGACACATGCTAGTGAAAAAGGGAAGCCTATAAACCAAAAGGGGTCAATTTATACCTTTAAATTATCTGCACAGCAAAAAGGCAGAAAAATACACTTTTTAAAAAATTCCTGCTATGCAAAAAATTCAGCCAAAAATCAACTTTGAAATACTCAGATCAGTCAAAAGTTTTGCAATATTTTGGTGTGAGCTAGTTACCAGCATGTGTCACATTGAAGCTATGAAAGATACCATCTGTGGTTGATAGTATTGTGGTAGCTGGTGTGTTGACATGTTCTGCATTGCTTCACTCTATGTTTGATTTGAAAGATGCACAGATCAATGTTCAACATATTCTAATTCAAGAACTACAAGTTCAAACTGGGCCATATTGCTGCTGAAACAACTAAAAACATTTGTTTTGCAAAAGATAAAGGTAAAGTTGATTACAGTAACCAGATGGTTCAAATTTTGCTTGGGTTGTTAGAACCTCAACAATCAGGTAAGGTCAGGTTATATAGGCCTGAAACTGTGGTTTCTGAAGCCATGCTCAAAGTCGTAGAAGTAAATTTGGTCAAGTAGCACTCGGAGAGTATCAGGCAAGCTCAGTATCTCACAATCTGATGTGAATTGTCACTTTCACAAACTCAGTAAAAGCATTCGGAGCTGTCAAATAGTGCCACATCTTAGCAAAATATTGCAAGACTTTTGACTCCCTTAAGTACTTGATTATCCAGAAATATTACTTGAGTAAGTTAGTAGATATTTATACAGTCATTTTTAAACCATAGTTTTAGGTGCATATATACACCGTTTCATTAGACATTTTCTTCTTCCACACTGTATCTGTAAGTTCATGATATGCATTTAAACTTAAGCCAGCACATTGCCTAATGATGGTTGTCGGGAGACAATATAATAATAGAGCACAGTTGTTTTCTTGTCTTTTTTTTTATGTTAAAGGATAGAAACAAATAGTACATTCCACTTTTTGTTGATGTCTGCCAATGTTGGGGGAATTGGAGTGATTTAAACAATGTAAAACTAACAAAGAGAGGTGCCCTGTTCATTCTTACTTCCTGCAGCACAAAAAACTCACAGTTTTCCCATATTTCTTTGGTGATTTTATCTCTTGTGACTATCATAATACCACTAAATTTCATTTTCTTTTTTATTCAAAATCAAATTGCCTATCATTTATATGATACTCAAATTCACATTTTATATATATATATATATATATATATACACAATAAATTAAATTTATATGCTTTTATATATGTGTGTGTGTAACTAAGCTAGCCTTGTGGAACCTTTTGAGGTTAACATTTTAAATCAGCTTTGCTTACAAAGACATTGAATACTTTCAAAAAAACATTCAACTTATTTTGAACAACAAATTGCCCGATATATATATATATATATGCAAATTTCATTAAACATAATAGACATTTTATGTCTACATATTTTCTTTTGGATCCGTTCGAATTCCCGTATTACTTTTATTGTATTCTGGGGGAATTGATTTATGTATTGTCCATAGTTGCATGTATCCCTAGTACTTTCTGCCCGACTTTGGGCCATCATCAGGGGAGGATCTACTACAAAAGTGATGTAACTTTTGTTTTAGCATATTACAACTGTGTAAGGGCGTCTTTGCCGTTGAAGGTTTTGGCGTTTGTTTTTGAATGTGATTCTATATTTAGTGCCAGTAGCTAAAGACATTTAAGTACATTAGCACTGGTTTGAAAATTAATTCTATTAAGTGTTGGCTGCAGGTTTCTGATATGTAATGCTTCGAGAATCTGAAGTTTTTGTTTATTATTTTGATGTTCTAATATTGTTGTGTTGTCGGTGAGAATTTTCCGTAGCTGTGCCGTTGGGCATGAATGTTTTTTTAAATGCTGAGCTATATATATATATATGTGTGTGTGTGTGTGTGTGTGTGTGCAAACTAGCCTGGGGATAAATAGCACATCACATAATTATTGAAGTGTCAACACTTTGACAAGCTAAAAATCCTCATTTAATATTTATATTATTTTATATATATATATATATATATATATATATATTGAGAATGGCTATATATATATATATACATTGAGAATAGCTTTAAATTTAAATCAATGGCGTAGCACTGAATATTGTATTAAATGGTTTAACAACCTTGATAAAAATGATAAATATTCCTTTATTAAATATGATATAAGGAAATTTTACCCATCAATTATGGAAAAAGCAGTAAATAAAGCATTAAAATTAGCTAAAGAATACACTAGAATATCTGAGGATAAAATGAATATAATTAAACACTGTCACAAATGACTACTGTACCATAATGAGGAATTATGGATTAAAAAAGGAGTTAATAGAAATTTTGATAATCCAATGGGTTCTTATGATTTGGACAAGATATCAGAATTAGTAGTAGTATATAAACTTAATGATATAATCGACCCCAGCTGCCATAGACTTTATTGAGATGACAAATTGATTATAATAGATAACTGCACACCTAGAAAAGGAGATATCATTTGGAAGAAACTACATTTGTTATTTAATAAACTCGGATTCAAGTTAGATATTCAAGCTAATTTGAAGATTACTGATTATTTAGATGTCACATTTAACTCATAAGATGGGACAGTGTCCCCATTTAGAAAAAAAACAATCAATATCCATTCAACACAATGTAGGATCTAATCACCCAAAGAAGGTCTTTAAACAAATCCCAAATAATACCATGATAAGGTTATCAACAAATTCATCAAACGAGGATATTTTTACTCAAAATAAGCAAGATTATAAAATAGCCTTAAAAAATAGTGGATATTAAGAAAAACTCATATATAAAAGTAGAGAAGACAATACAAACATACAGAACAGGAGTAATAATAGAAGGAAAATCTTAAGGTTCACACCTCCATATAATATGGCTGGAGCCACAAAAATAGGAAGAGTAATTTTTTTTAAATATTAGGAAAAATTTTTCCTAAGATGAGTAATTTATAAAAAAATATTTAATAAAAACACAGTGAAATTAAGTCACAACTGTATGCCTAATACTTCCACATTAATTAGTAAAGGCAACTCAAAAAAGCTTAAGAGAAATAAAAATACTGAACCCCCAAATTGTAACTGTATTAAGAAAGAAAACTGTCCCCTCAAAAGAAGTTGTCAAATAGAGTGTGTAGTGTATAAGGTTGAAGTACTCAACCCAAGCAGTAATAGTAACAATAGGAATGATAAAAAAGTGTATCTGGGTTCAATGCAAGGCCCTTTAAAACAAAGATATTACAATTATAAAAGTAGCTTCACACAGGAAAAACGTAGACATAAAACTAGTTTGTCCAACTACATATGGGAAATCAAAAAGAAATTTGGTATAGATCCTATATTAAAATGAGAAATCGTGAAAAGATGTTGTAAATATAAGGGTGGGGGACAGATATTGTAAATTATGTATGGAAGAAAAATTAACCATAGCTACATATAATAAACCAAATGAATTGCTTAACCAAAGGTCTGAAATATTTAATATTTGCAGACATAGGAAAAATTGGTTAATTAGTAGATAAAAGGATTGATAAAATTGTTTAACATAGAAAAAAGGGAAAAAATTTTTTTTTGGTTTCTTGAATAAAGTGTTTTCTTTTTTTATATGCCAATTTTCGTATAGGTGAGGGGTCTTTTTGATCAATAAAATGAATTTTTTTGTTGTCAGGATCACATTGGCAATGTGATCCTGACAGGCTGTTTAGGTGAAACCTAGGGAGACCCACTTTTGGCCATGTAGGAATTATTTTTATAATATCAGCTCTACCTCATGTATTGAGCACTTTATTATGTTTTAGCTTCGGTAATTCTGTCGGTGTTTTTCCTTTTGACTAGACATACGTGCTACTCAATTATTTTCAAGTAGCACATGTTTTTTGTCTTTTCTTTTTTTACTGAATTTTTTTCCCCAGATGTCAGTTAGTAGAATTTGCAAATTGTACAATCTGGGTTTTTTCAGATTAGATATAAAGATTAAAATTTATATATATATATATATATATCTGGTGAGGTAAAAGGTAAACAAGCAAAAGCTACAACATAATGCCTTATTATTCCCAAACTGACGTATGTCAACTGATGGCTGAGTGGTATGGTACTAAGTCTAATGTAAAGTTGGGCAAGTTTCAGTCCTAACTTGAAGCATCCTGTGTGTCTAGCTACACTGATGAGTTGCGATACAATGAAACAGTCTGTCTGTGGATGATAATATATATATATATATATATATATATATAATAACAATTCAAATATCCTTTTAGCTGGTGTCAAAGTGTTAACACTTAAATTTTTGTTGTGGCACTTACCTCCAGACTAGTTTGCATTACCTACTGCAAAAATTGTATCAAAGGGCATTCGAACGAAATGAGAATAAAAGGTGGTGAAAGAAGAAAGAGGACATCTGCATTTTCTTTTATCCATTTTCCCTTCCTTCTTTTCCTTAAATACATTCCCCCCACCAACCAGTTGGAGTAATAGCATTAAAACTCAGAGCCAGGGTACTGCAACCCACCTGATGATCATTGAGGCATAACACACGTGAAACTTTTAAGTGATGGGCAGTTTATAACATTGTGGACTCGTTTTAAGTTTTTTCATTTTAAATCAGCTCAACTCGTGGGGCACTGAGCACTTTTTAAAAAACTTTCTTAATCTATTTTTAAAAAAGTGGCCTAAGATCCTTTTATATATATATATATATATATATATATAGCTGCACACCAGCTTTCACCATGATAAGTCTTTTATGACACCTGTCTCAGCCAATGACTCTCCAAAGGTTTTTCACAAAACCTCTTTTTCCTCTTCTTTCTGGCAAAGTGGCTAATGTGCTGGACTGTTTCATTGTAGTAAGTGAGTTCAAATTCAAGTCGCACTATGATGTTCCCTTTTGAACTAATACCCTGAGGAAAGGTATGAACCTCCTAATCCTCCCACCTATGGGTTAAATAATACTACTACTGTCCTTTTAAAAGGATGGCTCCAGCATTAAATACCTCATAAAGGTTGATATGCCATTAAACAATGAAATCAAGCCAAACCAATAGCTCTACCCAATGGTCTCTTGCTTTCGTTGAACTATATTATAGAAGTATTAGAACTGTAACTAACAATTGCTTGATTTTTTTCATTTCATGAAATTCAACTATAATTAAAAAGCAAACAGGCATACATCAAATTTTCACAACCAGATGATTTATTGGATGCAGTTAAAGATGGTAGAATGCAGTGACATTCTAAAAAATATCAACATTTATGAACAAGTCCTCAAGATTTTATTTCACTAGTCAGCTGGTGAAACAGGTTACATGGAGAAGATAGGACTTGATGTTTATATCCCAGGGAAATATATTTCTCACTCTCTCTCTCTCTCTCTATATATATATATACCTTATACTGACTATATATATATATATATATATGGGAAAAAATCGGGACTGTTTATCAGTTATGTGCTCACAGACCATCGTGATTTCAGGTCTTAATTGTCTCAGATTTTCTCACCAAGGCAAACCATTCCATTCTAATTCTTAGCACATCACTTTTTACCATAAGAAATTTGCCATGATGCCTGTCCTAGCCAACTACTCTCCCCCATGGTCTCTTACTATCATTGAAATACACTACAGCAGTATTAGAACTGTAACTAACAATTGCATTATTTTTTTTTTCATTCCATAAAATTTAACAATAGTTATATAGGTATACTTCAAATTTCCATAACAAGATAATATATTGATGCTGTAAAAGATGGTAGAGTGCAGTGACAGTCAATAAATATTGACACTTATTAATAAGTCCTCAAGATTTTCACTTGGTTTAAATTCTAAAACTTATTTTATATATTTTAATGCTAAAGTCAAAGTTGTGCAATCTGACACTGAAAAAAGACAAGGTATTAAAAGAGGGATTACTTTTTATAAAAAATATTACAAAAAAATCTTATGAAGTTTTGAGTAAAATATTCTTTTCAGTAGTTTAGTTTATCTGTTTAATTTATTCATTTATTGTGTTACATTTTCTATTGTTTAAATTAATAGATAAACTCATAAGCAAAGTTTTCTTACGAACTCCTACACATGGACACAGCAGTTTTGGCTGACTAGCTCTGTGCAGACATAAGATTCAGTCTAGAAAACCTGCTAGGAGGGATGCAAGGCAAGAGAGAGTCAGGAATTTTTTTGTAGCTGCCCTGACTATGATACAAGTTGCCTTCAATTACTTCCAGACTTTTTTTGTACAGACATTTAAGATTGTCATAAACTTCTGGAAATTTAGTATGTTATTGGTATACATCTTATGAGATGACTGACCAATCTTTATGATTTCACGTTCAAATGAACAACTACAGCAGCTATTGGAACATACCCTACTAAAGCCTGATTGTTACAGCTGGTGAATTTCAAAAAGGCAATCTGGACATGAGGACACTTTAGAAGAACGATATGCAATAAAATTCTGTTTTAAACTTGGAAAAAATGCCACAGAAACGTATGGAATGCTTCAGACTGCTTTTTGACCATCTTGCATGAATCGAGCATCAGTTTTTGAGTGGCATAAGAGATTCAAGAAAAGCAGAGAGTCTGTGAGGGATGATGAGAGGTGCGGGAGGAGTAAGGAAGTCAGAATACCAGAGTTGATAGGCCAAATAAAGAATTTCATGGATAAGGACCATCGTGTGTATAGCACTGAACCTTGCTGTCCAGTTTAAACTTTAATCAAGCATCTGTACCTGGACTCATGTTTGGCTCCATGTTTAGCTAGGCTCATCAGGCCCACATATCACTAAGTGAGCCAATGACCAGCATAGACCAGCAGGGCTTGAGCCTCAGCTCATGCCCCACCTTTCCCTCCCGTAATCCTCACTTTAAGCCGACCTTTGGGTCATTGACCTTGTGTCAAGTCCTATCTGGTGGGAGGCAGAGACAAATACAGTCCTCTGTCAATCAAACACACCACAAACAACACTAATCACTATTCGTGGGATTGACACATTCACATACTGGTCCTGCAACAAATTCCATGCTGTCAGCACAACACAATGATTATATATATATATATATAGTAGTTGACCATAGTCAAGGGTGACTCAAAGGCTCCCTTTTCAATAGCTACTACATTGAGGTGTAGTGGAGGGCACTAGTCCTTTCCCTGGATTGCTCCACTTGACCCTTGATCTGTACCTTATTATGATGAGTGTTAAGCAAGGAGGCATCAAATACCATTTTTTGAGTCTTTGATATGACTTGACCTGGGATTGAACTCCAGTCTCCCAGGCCATTAGCGAACACTCTACCCACTAGGATAATATATGATAAAATGAAGGTTGTACAATCCAAAAATGAAGAAAGTCAATTATTATTAGCTACTTGAAACCATATAATTGCTTTAAAAACATTAAAACTCACTTCAGCATTAAATAACCCAACAACAGTTGTCATGCCCCAAAACCAACTGATAACCATAATGATTCAGTTTCTTTGTTTAAGGGCATATCAACCTTCATGAGTTATTTAATACTAAAGCTATCCTTAAGGAATAGCAATGATACTATTCAAACTATAGTTAGGGAATAGAGAGGTTCATAGCTTTCCTAAAGAAAATATTATTGCGAAAATGGAGTTTGAACTTGCTTAATTAGAAATTTCAGTTCATCACTTTACCCATTACACCATGGAGACTCCCCACAAACATAATGATAGTTTTGATTTTAGTTTTAGTTAGATACATAGATAGATGTGAACGGGCTAGAAAGAAAGAAAGAAAGAAAAACTCAGATGTGAACAAAGTAGATAGATAGATAGATAGATAGATAAATTAAGCTGCATTTTACATAGTTAAAGCAGACATAGGAAAAAGAAGGATGTATTTGTATCAAAACCATATGAAATATGAATTAAACCTGAACTTTCAAAAAGGAAAATAGAGGTTAGAAATTATTTCATTTAGCAAGCTTAAAGAAGAATTATTCAATATCAACACATTTTCAACAGATTATCTTCAGTACTTCTCAATCTTAAAAAAGACAGTTTGACCTGTGTGAAATGGTCAACTAATTTAAAGAGTGTTGCCACTTAGAGTGGAGATAACTTATTTTTGTTTAAAACATGAACTCTTTTTTATTTATGATCACATAAAGACCAATGCCACCTGCTGCTTACTCTAGGCTATCCAGTAGCTCGAGTCAGTGCATTTGCAAGAAGCATGAGAGCACCTTGAAGGTCTGCATCTGTCATATTTTCTGTGGGATATCATCTCCATCTTGCCTTTTTTAGTGTGAAACCATTTTCTTTTATTAGATCTATTGATGTTCAAAGTACAAAGTCTAGGCAAGAAGCACTAGAGCATCTTGATGGTCTGTATCTGTCATATTTTCTTCAGGATATCATCTCCATTTTGCCTTTTTCTTTTAGTGTGAAACCATTTTCTTTTATTAGATCTATTGATGTTCAAAGTACAAAGTCTGGGCAAATTATAAACAAGCATGGTGCTAATGTATCTCCTTGCAAGACTCCAGCAATAATATTTAAGAAGTTGGTGTCACCATAGACCAGTTCCCATATCTCGGCAGCAATATCTCATCTACTGAAAGTGATGTCAACCTACACCTAGCAAAGGCATGGAATGCTATCAACAGGTTGCTAATCATATGAAAATCTAATCTATCTGATAAAATAAAATGGGACTTCTTCCAAGCTGTAGCTGTAAGGAACCACCACATGGACAAAACACAGAGAAAAAACTAGACAGGAACTAGACACGAATGCTACATGCTGTTTTGAACAAATCTTGAAAGAAAACACCCATAAAATAGCAGTTGTATGTCACCACCCTCACAAACCATCCAAGTAAGATGAACAAGGCATGAAGGGAGCTGCTGGAAAAGTAAGGACAAACTCATAAGTGACGTTTTCCAATGGACTCCAACACATGGACACCCCAGTGTTAGCCGACCAGCAAAGGCTTACATCAGACACTGGATGCAGTCTAGAAGACCAATCAGAAGTGATTGATGATAGGGATGGATGGCAAGACAGAGTCAGGGAAATCTGTGCTGTCAGCATGACTTAATGATAATTAAGAAAGACAGGTTTTTTTCTGAAGAGGATGTGGTTAAAATAAGCTTGTTTCCAAATAAGGGTCTTGTTGGGTTGGCTGAGGTCAGCAGTGTTGATTGTAGCTAGACTAGACCATTGGAAGTACACACAGCACACTATCTACTAGACGACTGATCAGTACAGCTTCTAACCGCTGCTTATATTTCCTCTATATGTGTGCTGTATAGTCATATTTGTTTAGCATATGCATGTGTGCAAATATGCATATCTGTAAGCCAGCAGAGTCACTTCATTAAAACATCCCTGAATAACATTCTTCCAGCCACTGCACAGGTCTGAATATAAATTCCAAAATCTTATTCAGGATTAAAAAATTTGGAATGAGATTTATTTTGGCAATAGCATTTTTCTAATTACTAAGCATATTCATTACTTATTGATATCACCTTATCAAATATATTTACCAGTACCCTGCTCTCATAAGGGTAAGCTTTGACACAAGATCAAATTTATTGTATGAACTCTCCCATGTACAGGTGAATGGTGAAAAAAGCAGCTCAGCTTCTTTGTGTAACATAACAGTACTGAATAGAAAGTGTACTATAATGGTACCGAATAGACAGTTGTGATACAACGGTACTAAATAGACATTTGTACCACTACATGTTCAAATGTCTTAATGGCCATATTGCTACGTCTGCAGGAGGTGCCTGTGGTGTAATGGTTATCGTCGATGGATATGGACACGGCAACACGAGTTCAAATCCTGGACCTGACTGATTGCATTTCACATAGCACTAATACCCTTGGGAAAGGTATGAATCCAAAATATTCTCCCTCCAGCTATGGGTAAATAGTAGGGCAGACTAGGTTCTTCAGCCTTGGTGAGGCAACTAGTCTAGGAGAAGGAAAACTCTGAATTCAAACCTGTTAAACTCTGCTTAAAAATTGACCTTGTGTCATATCCTGCCTGAGCGGAGGGGTTGATAAATATGATATTGCTACGTCTATAGTAGTAGTCGGACCCTCTGATGACCCTGCTGTGGAAAAAGTTGATTGGTTTCTTTGTTTAATGGCATATCAACCTTTGTAGGTTATTTAATGCCAAAGCTATTCTTCGCGAAGAACAGTAGTGGTACTATTTAACCCATAGCTGGGAGGATAAGGGGGTTCATACCTTTCCCAAGGGTATTTGCTCGAAAGTGAACATAATAGTGCGACTGGAGTACAAACTCGCTTACTACGATTCCGCAGTCCATCGCTTTAACCATTACACCACCAGGACACCCCTGGAAAAAGTTGACAAACACAGGAAATTCTGTCTTAGTTCACTACACAAAGGCTTATTCACTACTGCAATTTGTAAGTAGTCACTAGCAGAAAGAAAGAGAATATGAAAGTTGAGTCGACCACGTGAACTGAACTAAGAGAAACAAATGTCATAAGAAGAAAGAGAGAGAGAGCAAACACAGACTTTGAATTTTCTTTCCATATTTTCTTGTAGTTCTAATGTGTTTGCTGGTTTCATCTTCACAGATTTGCATCTGGTGCAAGGCCCCTTTTTGGAGGTCACTCCAAAGTGGGGGTCCAAAGTTTTTTGTCTGTCTTTATATCTTTCTGGCTGGTGTTCAACTGACCATCTTTACCTCCTCATGTCTTCTAGCTAACTCCCTCAAACTGAGTTGTCTCCTTTCTTTCACCTGGTATCAGCAGGAGGAACATCTGTTTCCACTGATTCCACACTTGCTCAAAAGATTTGGGACCTCCTGAGATCTAGTCATCCTCAACTAACTCAGTCATTCATATGTGACTGGCTGACCCACAACCAGCACTTTAGCCTGTTCCATCTGCTGTTTCATCCTATCATTCTCCTTCTTCTTTGTCTCCCTCTCAAGAAGCTAACCTCTCATTTTTTTGGACCAACCATATCACGTTACATTTGGTATTCCTCTTTGAGGATGCTTCAGACATCAGAGATTGATTCTGACACTCCACTTTTTAGTGCAAGGGAGGATGTGTTTCCTAGGGGGTGTGCAGTTTCCTGAAACTGAGACAGTTATTTTATTCCTCTCTATAAATGGATGATAGGGATCTTACCTATAGCCTATCAAAATAGGAATTTTTTCAACAGCTTCTTTTTATTACATTTTTTTAATATTTTAAAAGTAATGAACTGAATATACAAGCCTAGTTAATTTTGCTTGTTTGAAAATATAATGATATTTGTACATTTTTTTCAGTGATGTATTTTGAATAACTGCAAGAGTTCTCAGCATCTTTATATCATTTTTTGAAAATCTATTTGTATTACCTCTATCTCAGCTTTACATCAAATAAATATGCACAAAAAAAGAAAAAATTATTACCTCAGTCATTGGGCATGTCTGCACTCATAGACCTATCAGCAAGTTGATATGAATTTTATCATTTTTTGAAGGCAGTATTAAATTTCAAGAAAATAACATTATGAAGGAAAAAAAAGGACAGAATATTACAATATCTCCGAATATTAACAGCTCAAAATCTTAAGAAAAAAATACTGATTCACACTTTTAAACTAATAAAAGTATAAAAGAAAAATCAAGTTATTAATTTCATTTTGAAAACCTTTTTTTTAATGCTAGAGAAAAAAGCTTTAGTTGCATGAGATTAATGATAAAAAGTAAAACTAAAAAAAGTTGAATTAAAAAATACAAATATCTATCAAAAATATACTCATATTCACCCTTTCGTTTATTTTTAAAGTCTATTTATGCATTACATAAATAGATTTTAAAATTTTATCAAAATTGATAGCCCTTTCATGCAGTAAGAAAAGCAACAATTTAAAAACAGCCTGATGAATTAAAATCAAAATCTGTGCCCCCTACGCGCATGCGCGTACACACACCCACCCAAGGTAAATTTGGTTTTTAAAAATTCGAGCACGTGAATTAAAACTTTAAGGTTGATTTACAATTCTATACAAATGAAACGAAAAATGGTACACACACATACACGTCTATATAAATGACATTAGCGTATGTATCATATAAAACACACACTGACAAGGTCAAGGTCTCAGAAGTAAAAGCCGTGATGTTTCAATGGTTGTACTGGAAGAAGCAGTACAAAAATACCTAAAAACTATAAATAACGTAACAGTTCTAGCTTATTTTTAATTCCTTTTTTTTTCGGCATAATTAAATCATATAAGTCGGCAAAATTAATGATTCCATTCATGAATCACTATTAATGTTGGCCGCCGTCAATACAGTTAACCGGGTATTGCGCGCAAGAGAGGAAGCTTGATTTTATCACGTGATTACAGCATGGACATACGCGATGTCATTTCACTTTTCCTTTCTTTTCTTCTTTTTTCACGATTATAAGAAAAAAGAAATACTTATAGGTTTAGTTTTACTATTTTCGATTTTCGTTACAGTCTGTTGGCCTATAGCTTCTTATTATTTAACTTTTTTCCTCTTTTACGTCTTATTCTTTTCTTTCCTAATCCCATCTGTTACTCAAAAAAGAGGAATTTCGTCTGCCTATTTTTTATGAACTTTTGCGTTATCTTTTTTAAATACTTTATGCAATCAGCAATATCATAAATTAGAAGAGCCCTAAAAATAACTAATTAATATTTTAAATTTAGTAAAAATAAAATAGATAAATACAAGAACATCTTATTTTGTATTTTTATGCTGTTTGATTAAAACTCACCGAAACGTATTCTCTGTAAAAGGAGAGACAGGGGGAGGAAAAAAAAACACATGTCATGATCTCGAATGAACGAGATTTTATAGTGACTTAACATTTATGTACTTTCGTATAATTCTAGAATCCCGTTCAAACGTAGTTTCATCCAGTATTTCTTTTTTAGTCAATTTTTTTCACTTGTTTAAAATAATATACTTTTATTTATTGAATATAAAATAAACTTTTTTCGAACTATCTAACCTTTTTAAAAGCAATAATAATAAATAATACGTCCATATGATCAAGAGGAAATTTATATTCCCGTGAGCCTGTCTGATTGCCAGTACAGGTGTGCATCCATCATGGCGGAAAGCGGTGAAGAGAGTGAGAGGAAAATTACAGTAACAGTCAAAACTCCAAAAGAAAAGCAAGAAATAGAAGTGGAAGGTGATGCTACGGTCAAGGAGGTAATTTCAGTTTTATTTGATTGAATACTGATAAAGTTGTTGCAAGATTTTTTTCTAAATTAAACGGATGTCTTACGAAAGTGTAGTACCATCTCTTGTACGTTATCTTTTCTCTGTGTGTGTATGCGTAAGTGTGTCTACTACTAACTGCCGAAATTTCACCCTGGCTTTTACCGTTTGTGGCGTGAGATAATTTAAACACTCCACATAAACGCGTATACCGTTAATTGGCGGATTTTTTGTTCGGACTGATTTCTAAAATTCTTTATATTAATCATCTTACATACATACACACACACACACATATATATATATATATATATATATATATATATATATATATATGTGTGTGTGTGTGGTGTATATGTATGTGTGTATGTATGTATAATTTATTTATATATATATATATATATATATATTATAAATTGGTTGGAGACTGAAGACGAAGGCCGATACTTGAAAGGTGCTAAAGTCATTAGATGACTAGGAAAAATGCTCGTTGAATCGCTTCATGTTTTTCGTTTTATTAATTAGCTGTGTTTTAAATTAAATCGTGAATAGTGCTTTTGTATTTATATGGCTATATATTCCTATATATAACGATGATTAATTATTTTTCACGTCATCGTCATAAGTCGGAGACAAAAAATGGTGTGATGATGGATGACCATATTTACTAAGTGTACAATTCTGAATTGCCGTTAATTTATATATAGAGAGATAGATATAGACTAATTCTATTTTAGAGTCAAACTACGTAAATTAGTGAACAGGTGGCTCTGATTGTTTTTTTTATTGAGCTTGACATGGTAATCTCTCAAATAATTATTTGTTGCTCTTTCGCCGAAGACCGAAGTGTTTTGATGAGTTTCGTCGAAATAAAAAATTCAAAACTTTCCTTGATAAAATAATTAAAAATTGATTGATTTATTTGTTAATTTATCCGTAATCTTTTTATTTACATAAACTGAAATATTTACAATTTTTTTTTTTAAATTCCCATGTGATGAACAAAAACGTGTCCCTATTAAAAACATAGGACTCTTCACAAAGCTGGTCTGCTCCATCCTCCGTTTTTAGACTTACTACTACTAATGGAAGAGATGGATCCCTACAGTGGTATCAGTGATGTAATTTATTTTTTAATGTGTGGTTCAAGAATGAAAAAGAAAGGGAAAAAATTTAAATAACATTGATTATATTATTTCTTATTTGAAATTTTAATGTCGATTAAAATAATCTAAGTTACAAGTATATGTGCTTTTAAAAAAAAAACTCTTAAATCATAGATCAAAGGTTAACAAGTACATTTTTAAATATTAGGATAAAAATTCAGATCTGTTGTAGATTTAAAATATAGTCTGTTTCAGTAATTCTTGATTATTCATTTATTTTTACCTATTTGTTCATAAAATCTTCATACTGATAGAACTATTTTAAATTTTTTTAATCTTTTTTTGTTTCCGCCTGTAACGAATGATGATTTGACATTTTTTTTTGTTTTTTTTTTTTGTTTTTGTTTTTTTTTCGTACCAGTTACTTGTTATATTGCTGTAAATATTTCTTTCTAACCCCATTTTATTTATTTATTTATTTAGTTATTTATCTTAATTTTTATTTTGCTTTTTCGGATTTTATATAAAATTAATCGCGAGTAGTACAGTATTAACTAAGTTAACTTTTTGAAAAGCTCGAGTATTTTCCCCGTTTAATGTCCCTTGTTATTGATTAAAACTAATTTTGCTATATAATAATAAAAAAAGAAAAAAAAAGACTTTTCCATAGTCGTAGTCCCATCATGAATTTGTAACTTTATAGGTTAATTTAAGTTATAGGTTTGACTTTCTTGTGCTTATTCGTTGTTTAAATTGGGTCAACATTGTTTCAGTTACTGCAAAAAGGAAACAATTTATTTTATTCAGAGACTTAGGGTTTAACTCAGCTGTTGTATTTAAAGTAAGAATATACTTGAAAAATAATAATTGTGAGTTTTTTTTTATTGCCGATTTTCTGGGATTTTCTTTCTTTTTGAGCCACGTTGATTTTAAATACGAAAAAAATCACGTTTATTGACTGACTGATTAAAAAAAATACTTATTACCGGGTCCAATCATAATAAAAATTTCCCGTTTGATAAGCAATTCTTATTCTGTATCATTCATTGTTTGTTAAGTAAAATCACGAAAATTAAAAAGTATTTACAGACTTTTAAGAAATTGTTTGGAGAAAAGAAAGGCTGTTATCTGAACAGTCTCCCACCTCCCTCTCTTTCTCGTCTGTCCCACCCAATTTTTGTGTTGGTGACTGGAAAGCAATTATTTTAACAATAAAATTGAAAGGGAAAAACAAAGCAAAAAAAAATTGCTTTATTAGGCTCATTCCCATTCAGATTTATTAATCACATTCCTTTTTATTTCAACCAAACACTCTTAATGAATGTGTCAGAAAGACAACCTTCTTATTAATTTATTTATATTTTATACTTTAAAAATTCTAACTTGCCGCTTCCTTTTTAAAGGTGTATTTAAAGAATCTCATCCTCCTCTCTTCCTTTCGGATCATTTCAGATTTGAACATTATCTTGCAGTCAGTTAAAAATTCAAATTTTAGAACTTATATAAAGAGAGGACTTACCTCGTCGCATACATAAAAAATGTTTGATACATTATTTTCAAAATTTTTACTTGTAAAATATTTCTCTCTCTCTCTCTCTCTCTCTCTCTCTCTCTGGTATTGTATTAGTTTCTACTAACATCCATGAACTAAGGGAAATAACTTACCAGTTATCTTATCTTTCAGCCAAAATTTAAGATTTTTTTCTCTCCCACTCCTGAAAGGTCATCAAACACCAAATTAATGAGATTTAGCGACAATCAAAATCAGATGGGGACCAAACAAGGGTTCTTATAAATAAATCTTTGATACTTACACTTAATCTTTCATGATTTGACTTCTTTTCACCAAATCATGAAGTTCAGTGTTTCTCTACCTTTTCTTTGTGGCCTATTTTTAGTGTCAAAAAATATCAGGTCCACATATGCACTAATAGAAATTCTGCTTAACAAGAAATGCATTTTATTTTCAAAAGCATAATGTAGGAAGTATGAATGCTGATTACACTACTCCTGGTAACTACCTATCAGTTTTTCATATTGAACTTTCAAACTTTGATTCAGCTTTTCAATTTGCAATAAGTTACATTTCTTTGTGAGTACATTATTTGCTCCAGACCTATATTAAAATTTTCTCAGGCCCACTTGAGAATCGCTGATTTAGTTCCCTCTAATTCATTATTCATTCTCTTGGCAGTCTCAAAATTTCTCATGGAATCAAATAAAAGTTGCTCAAAATACAAAGAACATTTAACATTTTGATTTTTAGATATATAAACAGTTAAAAATTTGAAAATTCTTAATATGCTAATAGTTATATTCAATTAATATTTATATTAAAGTATAACCCTATTTCAAATAAATGTCTTGGGTATGACACTAAGACCTGCGGAGTATGGTACATCTCCTCATTGCTATTACTCCTGGGTCCACTCTGACCTGAAATGTTAGTACCTGTTAGGGTTCAAAGAACCTATTTCACATAAATTCTGTTCAATTTTTTGGATTAATTGCTGAATCTGCTTTTACAGTATCTCCATTAAAGTTAAAATATAGTTGCAAATCCTTTACTGCAGTATTTTTGTATTTTCACATGCAAAATAAAAATGTTTAAAGATTTTATTTGTAATTATCTTGATCTCTGTACTTTTGTATATTTGCAAGATTTTAAAGTAAAAAGACATAGAGAGATTCTTGAAAAATTATATCATTTATTATCACTACTCACAGTATGTGAAATGAGACCTATCAGCTATAGCTACCCTTGATTGCATACTAAGTATAAAAATAAACTACTACTTGTTTAGCTGTCACCAATTGAAATAATGTCATTTGTCTGTATGCTTCTTATTTTCTTTTTAGACATAATGTTTCTGTAAGTCGTCGTCAGCCAAAATTTAAAACTTCTGTTCAATCTGAAGGATACATGAAATTGTTTGTGTATTTGTAGTGGAAAACTATCATCTTTACAGAATTAGAGAATTTGTTGATTCAAATGATATCAATTTCTGTTGATATCTGACTAATTATTTTTGTAATAGATTCACTGTTTTTCAGTCCAAAAGTTGGGGGGGGGTCTATTATACATGACAACTATATAATTAATTTTATTTCTGGCCACATGCTTCACCATATTCAGGATGGGATGACCAGAAGTAAGTTATATCCATAGTCTTAACTGTTTTGTACTGTTTCAGAGAAATATCCACTGGAATGTGTTTTATTTATAATTTTGTTTCTCCTAATGTAAGTTTATTTTTGCCACCAGAGTGTTGCATTTTTATACAAACATGTCCGTGTTTGCTCTAAATGCTGTGTAACTTTTGTGTTTTAAGACTGGAAACTATTTTTAGTCAGAAATAACTGATATGAAGTTGAACTCGCGCACACACTCCATCTCTCATGTTAAGGATACTATTAAGATGTTTTGTTTTAACCTACTTGTTAAAGGAAACACATTCAAAAGATTATGGTGATAAAAGTTAGATTAGTTGATTTTGTTTTACATGTTATTAGAATCTGAGTACAACATAAGGATCCAAATTGATGCAGGTATCGTATTTTGGACAATCATTGAACTATAGATTCAACATTTAGCTTCTTTATTTTTTCAATTGGTCTATATATTTTTATTTTTGCTGTGTAAATTCATGTTTTGTGGCAAAAGCTGTGTTTTGTTTTTTTTTCCAACATTAAAAACGCTATCCTCACTGAAGCCTTCTCTAAATTTAGGCACAAGCTGCTGATTATTTGCCAATCTGTTACAAGGAAAACAAGAGATTCTGGAAAAAAAAAGAATCTTTATTTCTGGAAAGTGAGAGATGCTCTATTACTATCAGCAAAGTATATTAATGGAGGAACTACTCACTAGAAAAAGATTTTCATTGATCTCTCTTAGCTTATCACAACTGTCAATGTCACTGCAGCATCTTTTGTTTTAAAATAAAAAAAACTATTTAGATCTAAAACAAAGAGTTCAGGTTCTGTTTTCTATCTAACTAGTGCTATGAACATTATTCTGTTTAATTTGAATATTAAAGGTCTCTGTAGATTTAAAATAATTTCATCTGCTTTTACATTTGGTTTTAGATACTACTGGACCACCTGTGAGCTTGTTTAGCTCCTATTGTGAGAGTGATTCATAATGATATTAGTGCTTCTATTTTAAAAGTTTCTAATTAACATTTCAGTTGTTATATTGAGAATTTGTATGATTAACAAATGACATTCAGTGTAAATGCAGAGCCCTACAAGATTCTCATTCAGCTGGAAATTGTTTTATTCTCTAAATTAGGTTAAGTTTATTGCTTTAATTAAAAATTTTGATATCATGTACTGTTTTTGATGGGTTTATTTATTTATGTATATAATCCTCAGCTATATTACTTGTATATTTAATCTTAATTGAAACACATATTCAAGGAGTTGCAATTTTATTTTCCATTAGTGCGTGCACACGCGCGCGCGCGCACACACACACACACACAATGAAAATTTTATTTATATAGAAAGATAGATAATTATCGCAAGCAAAACAATGTTTGAATTAAATACACAAAGCTGTATTGTGCTTTAAGATAAATCATCTTATTAGAATAACTAATTGTTTTATTAAGATTTTATTTTCTTTGGCTTATCAGAATCTAGTAACTTATATGTGCTGATGTCCAAGTATGACAAATGCAGATGGTATATTTAATGAATAGTTTAACCCATGATGACCAGCCCATTGGTTTAGTGGTAGAGTGTTCACCAGTGGCCCAGGAGACCAGTGTTCAATTTCAGGTCAAGTCATACCAAAGACTCAAAAAGTGGTACTTGATACCTCCTTGCTTAACACTCAGTATTATAAGGTAAATATCAAGAGTAAAGTAGAGCAATCCAGAGAAAGGAGTAGCACCCTCCCCTACATCTCGGTGTTGTAGCTATTGAAAAGTGAGCTTTCAGGTAGCCCACGACTATGGTCCCTAACTTTAACCCATGTTAGAACTTTGTGTTAATCTTAATGTTTTTTAGTTATAGAATTTTAAGTTTCTTGACAGAATTTTCTCTACACTTTGCTAAATCAATTTATGGGCATGAGCAGAATATGTTTTCTTAGGTTTCAGTTTTTGTAAGAGACTTTATATCTTGATTTTTAAGTTTCATTGATAATTAAAAATATATGAAAATAATTAAAATATGAATAGCATAATATAAATAAACCAGTCTGTAGGATTAGAAAAGCATTGATATTTTGTTTTTGTGAGTAGACTTTGGAAACTATATTTAAAGTGTTACAGTTCTCTGTCATGCACATATGAAATTATTTACTAATCAATAGAATCTTCCATTCAGTTCAGTAGCTAAGTGTGAAGAATTATTGCACTTATAACTAATACATTTTGATTATTATTAAAATTTTACATTCTTTGGTTATGTTTTAATTTACAATGACTTTCAAAAAGTCATATTTGTATGTATTTACCCAACCTCTCCATGAGCAGGATGCAACTCACTAAAAATGAATTTTTAACCAAGTTTAACAGGTTTAGATTCAGTTTTCTTTCTCCTAGGCCAGTTGCCATAGCAACATTAAAGAGCCCAGTCTGTCCTACTATTTACTCATAGCTGACTGGGAGAATAGTTAGATGTATACCTTTTCCAATAGTGTTATGTGAAATACAAATAGCTTCATCCAAGATTTGAACTTTAGTCACTGTGTCCATTTCCTACAACAATAACCATTATGAGTCATATTTGTCAGCTTAGTTTGATACAAGGTTGGAAGTATGGAGCACCCAATGAGGATATGAGCCTAGTTTGCAAACCATTACACATGGGTATGACATGAAACAGCATCTGATGAGGCCCCAGTTCTGTAGATCTGAACATTGTGGGGTACTCCTTCATTACCATTACTTCCTGTCCCACTCTGACCTGTTAGTGTCCCATTTATAGGTCAAATAGATATGGTTAAAAAATTATTTATATTTAATAGGACCATGTGCAAAAAAACATCTAATTTAATTAGTTAATTTCTTGGTATAAATTTAACCCCAAGACCGACTGATTAATTTCAACATCATGTCAACCTAAGAACTCTATAGAAAAACTCTTTTTAGTCATAATTTGAAATTTTCACTTGATTCAAGTCATAGATTTAATAAATGTAAAGTTATATTGGTAAATATTTTATCCTGATGCATGGTGACTAAAGAATCTTTAATTCCTCTGAGTGTAAATGATGAACTGAAAGACTGACAGCATGGATTTTTTTAATTCTCTTTTATCATTATCTGCCATTGCTCTTGGTAGGTCCTAGACAGCATCAATTTTTGCAGAGAGCTGGTGAATATAAGTTTTTGCTAGTCGGTGAACATTGGTGTGTCTGTGTAGGAGTTCATAAGAGAACATAACTTATGATTTCATCTTTACTTATCCACTAATGTCCAGCATATCTTGCTCATCTTACTTGGATGGTTTGTGTGATGGGAGGTAAGTTGCCGTACAGCTGCTGTTTTGAAGGGTGCTGCTTCTTGAATTTGTTCAAAACAGTATGGAGCATCTTTGTATAGTTCCCATGTAGCGTTCTCTTCAGGTGTTTTAGCCATATAGTAGTACTGAAGGAAATGAATCAAAGAAAAAAATTAAAACTTTTCTTGAAATTTCTATCATTTGCCCTGTCCCATTGTGATAGTAATTGACAAGTAGAATGTTGTAATTAATGTTTTTTTATCTTTTATAGCAATCATTCCCAAAATAGGTGGTATACATTGAAGCAGTGTAGAAGGTGCATGACATTACAACCAAAAGAGCTTAGTTTTATAAAATCCAAGTGACAACTACTAAAGTGACACATAAAGTGTTAATTTGAGATCCAAAGTTATATAGTTCAGCAATATGGTTGAGATTGGATAAGTGCCAGTCACCAGCCAAATCAGACGCTGCTGGAGACTAATGATTGTCACATTTTCATTTTTGTAATAGCCAGGCTTTAAGGTATGATCACAGACTTGTTGTTAGATTAGTTATTGTTATAAATTTTTAATAGACCTAATACTGAGAAAGAAGTATATGTTCATTAAGAGGGAAGCATTGAGGATGTGATCCGAGAACCACTGCTTAAGAATATATAAAATTATTTTAGTGTATTGAGAGTGTAGTATTAACATGTTTCTATCAATTTCTTATGTATAATATTACATCCCATGATTTTGAACCAAGAAAAGGTTTAATTTTGTTTTCATTCTTCATTGTACTTAGCAAAATTTGAAATATTTATTTGCAGCCATTTTCTTGCTTTGTATTACTATTTTCTAAGATTATAATATTTTGAAGAAAAGATATCTCATAACCTGGTTTGGTTGTGAAGCACTATTCTTGTAGTGTGTCTTGGGCAGGAATAACCTGGTGGAGCCCATCCATCTGTCTTATTTGAATTCAATGTTTTTCTATTCGACCAGTTACTTTACTAGGTTAAAGAGCCCAGTTTTCCCAACTATTTATTCATAGTTGGATTTATATGTTCCCCAGAGGTGTAAGAAAATGCAAACCGATTCATTCAGGATTTAAACTTGATTAGTCAAGCCATCATGCCACAAGCCTCTCCTCTTTTTGAACTTGGTTAAATAGAGAAAACTATGTTTCTTCCATTTCTTTTTCCTGGAGATATTTCAACTTTGGTCATGCACTGCATTTCTTTTAATGTTTTTATGAATTGAATCTGCCCTTTTGGCTGGGGTTACATAATATGCCAGCTGCATCTCTCTAATGAGGTAAGCCTCCTCCCTTGCCTAAACAAGGCCACCTGCTAGCTGAGCAGTCTGTGACTTGGAAACCAAACTCATTAAGTGACTTGCAACACACTTTGGCCTTTGCTGGACTAGATGGCTAGTTGGAGAGGCTTCATCTGATCAATTGGCTAGTTATGTTAAGCTCTAGCACCAAAATGTTTGTCCTTGCCATATTCTTCAAATTCTTTTTGTGGCAAACAAGTACCCAAACTTATTTTATCTTAAAGGCATTAAAAGGTGATGGCTATGGGTCAATTGCATTGAGATAGCAATCCTTGAAACCATTTAATTGTATGCAAACAAATGTTCTCTAGTCATTCAAAAATAAAGTTGCCTACAAAATATTAACTTACAAGTAGATATGTAACAATTTGGCATTAAATAGCCCACAAGGGTTGATATGTCACTAAATCAAAATAGCCAACACATAAATTGAATCTTCTATTGCCTGTCATTAATGAATTAATAGAATTATTCAAAAGACTATTCTAATACTGGCCTATTTTGCAAACTTATTGAATCTTTGAAATGAGTTCAAACAATTTTAAAAGCAGCTATTAAATCTTGAATTTCCTTTTTGATAAAATATTTTCTAAAAATCCTAATTAACTACTTTTAACTAATTTTTCATTAATAATTCATTGTGTGTAGAAGATTGACTGGCAGTTTCAGAGTTTACTGAATGTAGAAACTTCACAAAAAATATGAAGTTTCTGATCTCTTTCATCAAATCTGATATAAATCTTAAATGACTTTTTAAATTGTTCACTAAAAAAAGTAATTTATATTATCAGTGAAGTTATTTGTTTTTACTTAAACATTTTCATGGCATTCATAGAGAGAAAAAAAATTATTTTAAGAATCAAGGGTGGAAACTTTCATTGATAATTGCAGAAACTTATGTCATTGAATTCATTGTTGATAGAATGATTGTTAACAACAAACTTTGATTTTTCCTTTGTCAATTTATTTACATTGTTTTTAATAATAAAATATTGAATAAATTTTGTATTGAAATTTCACTTTTTGAACGTTTTAAATTATATAAATCACTTTACTTTTTTTTTTTTTTTTTTTTTTTCCTGCTTATCTATTTTTACAACTTTTCCTCATGATAATAATTATTTTTCTTCTGGAAAATTTGAATAAAATTGTAAAGATCAAGTTATTTAGAGGCATTTTTTTTCTCTCTGTCTTTCAGTTTAAAGAACTTGTATCCAAAAAATTCAATGCACCAGAAGAACAGCTTTGTCTTATATTTGCTGGAAAGATTTTGAAGGATGCTGACACATTGGCACAGCATGGAATCAAAGATGGCTTAACTGTTCATTTAGTTATCAAGTCAGCAAACAGAGTAAGTTCTAAACCCATTTAAAGAATTTTTTTTTTTTTCTCTCTCAATACATGTTGACAAATGAGCTGCATTTTTGTTGTTGCATTGTATATTGTATTGAACAATGAGTTATGTATTTCAATGTATGTGTACATTTGACTTTGTATATCATTTGAGCAGACAGAATTTTAATGCATTTCAAATAGAAACAAATTTCTCAGAAGTAGGCAAACCAATAACTGTGCAGTAGTTAAAATCTATAATGTTTTGCTATCAACTTGCAATAAAATGATTTTTTAAAGGAAATATTTTCATGTGAATTTACACTGAATTCATAATTTTCATTGGTTCTGGAAGAAAATCTAAAATTCATCAAATGTTTTTTAATTTATTTATTCCATATCTTGAAAGAGTAAGACTCTTTATATAAATTTTTGTTTTAAAACTAAGATATGAAAAAATGAGTTATTTTTCAGATAGCTATTGATTTATTATTAATCAAGTGATATTTTAAAGATTTGTTTTATAAGCATTATATATCATAGCAAGTCAAATGAGAAAATGAGGAACATTATTTCTAAAAATGCTCCCACCTCTTGAAATCAAACTTTGCATCAATGTCTGATATTTATAATTGTTATGAAAAGTGGCAAAACAAAGAAAACAATGCAGACTTTCTAATAAATTAATACTTTGCTCTTAAATTTTATAATGGTGGTGTGACAAGTTAAAAACAAAAAAGGTAAATGATTAAGCTTCAGTTCTCTCTTTGAGGTATTTAACCTTGCTAACATTTTATCTAGCATAAATACCTGCTTATATCCCCCAAAAATGAATATATAAAATTAGTTGAATAATCAATCATCTAAATTGTTTACTGTATTATAAAAGTGTAGTCTTCCCTGTCCTCTCACTTCCATTTAAATCAGTTGTCTACTTTACTCTATTGTTTGTCCTTTGTTCTAACACATAATGTTTATATATCTATTAAAATATTTTACCCAAGAAGTTCATTTCTATCATTAAGGGTTTTTGGACTATTGTCTTCATCTTTGTTATTTCCACAATGTTTCAGCCGATATGTCCTCCGGCCTTCTTCACATGTTTATTGAACTCGGGAACCTTCACGGAACTTCAAACTATGTCCTTTATTGAATCCACGGGAGTCGCCTGTTCTGATTCTGTTAGCCATAACCGGCTGCAAGTGTTAAGTATTCCTGTATTGTTACTCGCCTGCAGTCAGGATTGAACATGCAACATCCAGATGATTGTCTCCTTAGAAGCTTAGGGAACCAACGCATATAACTAGTATGCTATGTGTCCTGCTGGTTATCTGGAGGTTGCAGGTTCAATCCTGACTGCAGGTGAGTAACAATACAGGAATACTTAACACTTGTACCCGGTTATGGCTAACGGAATCGGAATAGGTGACTCCTGTAGATTCAATAAAGGACGTAGTTCGAAGTTCCGTGAAGGTTTCCAAGTTCGACAAACACCTGAAGAAGGCCGGAGGACATATCGGCCAAAATATTGTGGAAATGATAAAAATCATCAAGCTTCATCTCAGAAATTTACACAAGTTTATTTCTAAATAGTTTTGATGTATAAATTTGATATAATTTTTAAAATATAAGCTTTTCCAAAAATGTTACTTGTTGTAATGAGAATACATTTTATTCTGTAAAATTTTACATTTTCAAAAACTAAACCAATCAAATGTTTGTTTTGTTTTGGTTTTGAGGTGAACATGTACCAATATTGTATTTTCTTATTTTTCAACCAGAAGAGTTTGTCCTTTTTACAAATTTAATTTGTTTTAATTAGCAATGCATACATAAGTCAGCTGTCTAAACATTCATATATACATTAAAATAAAACTGGTAATCTGAATGCATTCTAATTTATCTAAAATTCTAGCCTTGTTGGGTATGAAAATAAAGACTAAAAAGTTAATGCTTATCTTTTCTCTGGTTGTAACTTGTATTATTACAAATGTAAACATTTTGATTTTATCTTTTTTTTTTTTTTTTTTTTATTCTCCCCCATAAATTTTATATAGAATACTGAATCAATAAAATTTAGATTCTATTATATTTGATGCTTGTAAATGTAAAATTTTTGCTGTGCTTTTTTAAACTTGTTTTGAAATTTCTTTTTATCTCATATATACTTGTATAAAAAAGTATTTTTCTTCATGTAATTTTCTAAACAAAATTATTTTGAGAAAAAAAAAACTTGATGAAATTGCCTGTTATAAAATGAAAGTCTAAACTGAGGATTTGCAAAGCACTGAAATTTATATATATCCATTAGTTTCACTGAACTATGGATCTGTGGCTGGATCCAGGCACAAGCCTTGGTATGGTTGTATGTTAGACCTACCGTTGCCCCTACAGCAGGTCTCCATTTTTCATGACTGTTGTCCAAGGAAAGAGCAAAAGTGTCACTGCAAGAGTTGCTAGAAGATTGAACACAATTTTGTACTGCTTTAGAGACTGGTGCTTGCTTTTTGCTTCTAGGCTTATTGTCTTACTAAAATTAAAAAGCCGCCCTATCCTACTATTTTACCCATAACTGGGGAGTGGGAGATGGATACATGCCTTTCCCAAGTGCATTAGAGCAAAGAGAAAAATAGCTTTGTCTAGATCTTGAACTTGGTTTGCCAAATCTATTTTCTTTGATAATCATTATGTCAAACATGTGTCCATAATTTCCTATTAATGCCAAATATATGGATATAGGCCTCACTAACCAGCTTGGGTGTTTATATTGAGATACCAAAAAAAAAAAAAATGAAGGTATACACTACTGCCTACAACTTGACATCATACAATGGGATTTGCATTAAGTCTTCCTACATGCTTGGTGTAGTTATAAATAGTATGTGTTAGCTGTTTTCCAAATAAGATTCTTTTGTGTTGGTAAATATTTTTTTGCTTCAATTTGTGGTGAGGATGAAATTGAATAAGGAAACTAACCTTGATGAGTAATATAGATTTCAAAACTTGAGGTTAATTCAAACTACTGTTGAAGCTTTTTTTAAATGTAGATAATATATTGAACTACTACACTTCAATAAATCTTTTCTACCAATTGATCAATAACTTTCATTGCTGGTTTTAGTTTATTAAATTTAAAACCAGCATAAGTTATTTTCCTCTCTAATTGGGTATTATTGTATTTAGAATTGTATGCAAACTGACAGCATTGGTTTGACAGATTTGACTTAAATGTTTATTTCAGTAGCTGTATAGTTTCACTGATATTTAAAGCTGTTGTAAAGGCCCAAAAAGACTATTAACCAAAATGAGTTATAATTCAGTACATAGTATTAGACATGGAAAAACAAATTTTAATAAAACTTCAATAGCACATAAGTGATTATTTTCTTTGATTATTGTCAAATTTTCCTTTGTTATTATGAAAAAGTCATCATAGTCTAAAGAAAATTCTCAGGAATATATAAAAATATGAAATTTCTGAGAATTTTCTTTTCCTTGATTTGATATCCTAATTTCTGATTTGCCCTTTGCTAATAAGTTTTTGCTATAACTAAGGGAATTTTGATAATCCTAATTACCCAACCACTTGGCTCGGGCAGGATATGACACAAGGTCCATTTTTCAAGCGGAGTTTAACAGGTTTGAATTCAGAGTTCAGGGAATTTTGATAATAATCATGGAAAATAATCCCTTATGTGTGTTTAAACCATCAAAGTTTTATTAAAATATGTGGTAACAACAGAAATTTTATTTTTTAAATTTTTTCTAGATTATTAGTGAATTTAAAAACTTTCCTTTATCCTGGTCCATTTACCAAAACTTTTGTTCTCCAATGATGTCTGCATAAGGAGGAGTTTGGCTTTGGGTTATCCCTGCCATGCTTTTAACATCAACTACATACATTAAATGAGATTTTTTATTTAAAAACCTCTTAAGATATTTTAATGTGCATTGTTTTCAGCTTTGTCACACAAATTAAAAACTTATATGTAATAGAATTAACATTGATATGTAAAATAGTAAAATAATAGGTAGGGTTTTTTATACACCTATCAACAGTAAGGTTAGTGTTTTTCTTAGTAATATAACTGCTAAGTTATGATAAAGGTAAATTAGTATACTTATGAAGCAGCCAAAAAAATTTTTTTTTTTTTTTTTTAATTCAATTATATTTTTCTTCATAACTAAATTATATCATTTGAAATAGGGTAACTATGTAACTTGTTTGTTTTTATTTTTTAAAAAAATTTAAATAGAGAAGGAAATTTTAATACCATTTGGCAGAAATTTGATTAAGATTATTAATATTAGGTAAAACATTTAATTTTGCATAAAGCATTTTTGGTTTGTAAACAGTATCAAACATTTCTGTTCTTACCACAATTAGACAAGTTGCTTGGTGGTATTATAAGTTAGTGCTGGTGTACTCTGGGTTAGTGGTAATGATGCTTTGGCTCCGAAACCATAGCTAACCCCACCTCTCAGGTCATCATCTGCTGAAGGCTTTGTCGGTGGCACTGCTGCTGTCTTATTAGTGTGTGTGGCATCAGTCATTAAATCTTACTTTTGCCATTTTAAAGAATTATATTTTTCTATAAGCTTTTCATTTATAAAATGGTTTATTTTTTTAATAAAGGAAATTGAAGTGTGTGTATAAAAAATATATATATATATATATATATATATATTAGTTAGCTGACTGTAGTTGAGGGCAAACCAAAGACTCTCTTTTCAATAGCTACTACACTGAAGTGTAGGAGAGGGCACTACTCCTTTTCCTGGATTCCTCCACTTACCTTTGATCCATACTTTATGATGTTGAGTGTTAAGCAAGGAGGCACCAAGTACTGTTTTTTAAGTCTTTGGTATGACTTGACCTAGGATTGAATCCCAGCCTCCCAGGCCATTGGTGCACACTCTAGCCATTGTGTGTGTGTGTGTGCACTCTTTCTTCAAGTTCAATGATTCATTCTAAGTTTCTCAGTAATATTTTGGAGTTGAATGGTAAGTTAGATCATACTTAGACCCTCCTCTCGTTTTTATCTTTTTTTTAACTTGCCACCACCATTGTCAACCCAAACATCTTGAGCTATGTTCTTACCAATCAACTTCTTGTAACTGCACTCCGATATTATCTTTTGGTTAGGCAACTCTCATCTAAATGCTGACAATGAATTTCAAACAAAGATTCATCTCAATTATCTCTTTATATATATATATATATATATATATATATATATTAGTCCTTGTCTTTAAATTTGTTTCTACTAATGATTTATCTACTGTATATTGTTAGAAGTTTTGAAAAATATCACTATTATTTCATGTTAGTCTTGTCTTTGCTATTCTTACCATTATATTTCACTCATGAAGATGATAAAAGTCCAGCTCCCTTGTCAAAGTTTCTCCTTTCCACTATAAGGAATTCTTAAGCAGCCATTATGGAAGGTTATGGTAATTAGTCATAATACAATTAACCTTCAAACTGACAAATCTCTATCCCCTGAGATCTTTTATTTGTTTTTAAGTAGATATGATTGAGTTTGATTTCTAACACTGCATTACTTTTGGCTTGTTAACAGGGAAGTTTTGTGTGTGTGCATGGTAGGGGTTTTGCACTGTTGTGATAGAAACAAAGTTGAAAATAGGATACTTAATTTAGCAACACTAACTCTTTAAAATTGCTTCAAGAGACCCCTCCTTCAAGGGAGCTTGTATAAATCTATCATTTCATTTATATTATAATGATCCAATTTTTGTATATGATGATCATAATACTATTAAAATGCTCAAACTTAGAGAATTAAGCAATTTTCTACTAAATAACTTTAACAAAAACCTACCATACAAGCAGAATTTTAAGTTGTGTAAACTAACTATAAATTTATGCCCTACTGATTACAGCAATAAAGACAGGCATAAGTATGAAATTTTTTGTGAGGACTTTTAGGTTGATAAACATTATCAAAAGGTTAACATTTAAGACTTTGTGGTTGCTGCTACACAGTACAACACTAGTTTGTTTATTTTTCTAACAGATAAAGATTTGATAGATACAATGCTAAACTGAACCTTTATTTTGTATGTGCATGATAAAGTGAACCCCTAGGGAAACGGTTATTGAGTGTTAATTATAGAATGCTTTCCCTTATTTGTAATTAATCATAAATTCTATAAATTGGATCAGATTTTGAGTTTAATTGCTGCCAAAAGTTGCCTTTAAGCTAATAAAGAATGACTTTTTTTTTTCTTTCCCTGTATTTGGTTGTAAGTTTTGGTCAATTTATTGAATAATTTTCTTAACGCAAGTTAGGAATGATATTATTTCTAAATGTAACAAATCCTATTCATAATTCTGTTTATATCTTTGATATTTGTTTTGTTTTTAAATCTTTACTGTATACAAGACCTTAGGTTGCTTATAATACCTGTTTTTCCTAAGTGGTCACCCATCTAAGAACTTAGTAGGCTAATTGCTGCTTAACTTCTGTGATCTAATGTTTTAATAGTTAAGAGAATTTATTTCATTTTAAGATTGGAATTGATATGTAAAAACTTTAATTCAAACTTTGTTGAATTGCTAGGTTATTTTATTTTATTTTTTATTTATTTTTTTTTTAATTTATTTTTTTTTTATTTATTTTATTTATTTATTTATTTATTTTTTTTTTTTTTAAGATTTGATACTTTAATTTGCTTATTTAGGAAGGCTAAAAAAAATACAAAAAAAAACTTCAGTTACATTTCTAAATTGGGGCTCATTTTTCAGGTTAATGAAGAGGTGAGAGTGGTTGAATTATTTGACTTGTCTCAAGTGAGTTTTGTCTTTCTTTTTTTTTTTTTTTTTTGTGTAATTAAAACCTGGCCATCTGCATATTGGCTTTATTAACCTCCCTTTTCTTCTTTTTTTTTTTTTTCTTAGCATTTTGACTTTGCACTTAGTACTTTTTCTTTGAGTCATGTATCACTTTTTTCTACTAATGAGATGCATGAAATACATGTTTAGTACAAAAATACAATCAGCTTTATATTGTGCTGATCTCTCAGCATGAACATTTTGGGATGAAATTTGAAAAAATTATTCATTTGAATTTTCTATTTTCAAAGTATCCAAAGAGTAATGTCAGCAAATATTTTTGCAAGCACTTATAATAATCAATTTTATTTTTCTTGGTATCAACTGCTTGTCATCTAAGTTTGCTTAGATTTGTTGTTTGTTTTTTATTTTTATTTTTTTTATTTTTTTATTTTTTAAGATATTTGTCTTTTTGACATTGTAGAAAAAAAATTGATAGAAAATATTTTCTGCTGAATAAAATGTGAGAAATTCAGATTCTTTGCATCTGTGATGTACCAGATATAAGTTTTGATATCTAGTTGGATATTAGATATTGCCAGGTATGAAATAGTTAGATATCGATACTGCTGGATAATGTTATTTTTATATGTGTGTGTGTCTTGAAAAAATTATTTATCCAGGCCTGCACAATATATGTCCAGTAGAACTACATGTGATTTGCAAGAACTCTTATTGCAGTCCTTGACAGCTTTCAGAATGGTAAATCTTTGATATATAAAAATAAATTCATTAATTGGTGTCTTGTAAAAAAAATTGATTTATGGGTTAGCATAATTTTAATCAACCATTGCTGAAATCATCAATTCCCATTTGTTAATTAGGGATGAACTTTGTTCAGTATTTAGATGACCACTTATGAACAGCAGGTACTGTATGCAATCTAAGATGTGTCTCTGACTCAGCAAAGCTTAGATAATAAAATAAAAACCATTGTTGCACCTAATTAACTCCCTTTAGCATTTTGAAAAAATGTCTTTGACTTGTAGTCAGATCTATATAAAGGGATTGATTCTTTGAAATAAACATCAGATATTTTGTAGCAACAAATCTGATGCTTATTTTACACTAATAAGTGTAAAGAAAACGGTTATTTTCAGAGAAAGTTTAATGTACATAAAACTCATTAATAATTTGAAAATATTTTTATGAAACACAGTGTACTCGAAAAAAATATCAATGGCTTGGATTTTTACAAAACTAGAACTGGCTTGTGCTGGAGCTGAATGCTGATGTGTAATTGGATTTAGATTTTTCAACTCTATTTTCTCTCTTATCTGGTGCTGGTTATCTGACAGGATACAAATTCCAGTAAATGTGTACTATGCATAATACTTTGTTTTATTGATTGGGAAATTTTTTTTTAAAGGATTATTAGAATATAAAACAGAAGCAAATTAAATTCTTTAATTTCAAGTTTTCCTTTCTCGATGTTAATAAATTTTTCTTGGTTTCTTCTAATTTTTTAATATACAGAAAATAAATTTACACAAACTTTTGTCTAACTTACTAATAAATTTAACCTATAAGGATATAAATACATTTGAATTTTGTAATCTTTTGAAATATCTTTTTTAATTTTGCAGAGAGTTGTCAATTTCTTTTTCAATTTGTATTATTTTCCTGTTTTTGTAAATTAATGAGTTGAAAACTTTTACATGATCTATTCAGGCACATTGTTTTTCCAATTTTTTTCACTTGCACAGCTGATTGCTATTCTTACTTACGTCATCTGAAGATGTAAGTAATTCTATTCATCAGATGTAAAATATCATTCTAATAATCCTTTATTATTTCATAATTTATTTTTCCCCAATATTTGATGTGCTATGTTTGTATGAGGGTAAGATTTTGATTTACATATTTTTAAATCCTCTACTGATGAAGTCAGTTACTTAACATTGTATTTTTGCATAATTTAATTTTAAACCTTTCCACTTTAACCAGTGAGCTCCGAAAGCCTGATGACATTTCTTTAAATGAATAAAATATGGTTCTTGTTGATTTAGAAAGCCATATTGATCCTTTTAATAGATTCTGTCTTGTCAATATAAAGTTTTTGTCTGATTTAATCCTGTTGCTGGTCAGTTGCCAATACCAGTTCTTTTGTGCCAAATATCTATTAAGTTATCTATTATCAACCTATTCCTTTAATTATTCAACCTAGGTATGGGTCATCAAATGGTCAAGTACACTTAAAAATAGGTGATAATTAATGGTCATTAGACTGATTCTGTATAAGCTCTTAATGGTGCTGATAGTATAAGATCTTTATTGAATTGCTACTTTTTATTTACCATATAATTTCTTAAACATAGTATCATTAAATCATTGGCAAATGTAATTTTTTTTATCAGCATTTAAAGGGAAACTTTTTAGAAAATGAATGCTATCAGTTAATCTTAAATATTTCAGATTAAAACATCAAAACTGTTTTTATTTCATTTTATCTTTTATTATGCAGTTATCCCAAGCAAGGCTATGACAGATAAAAGTTTACACAGAAGAGCACTTCGTGTTATTTATCATTGTTGGAAATAAAATCAGCAACCAGAATTCAAATCCTGAACAATACTGTTTGCATTTTACTTTGTTAATGCTCTTGGGAAAGGCAGGAATCTATCTGTTCTCCCCTCCTCTCCAGCTCTATTGGATTGGGGTCTTTAGCTTTAGTAAGGCAACCAGTTTAAGAGGGCTAACACTTAATTCAAATCAGTTTTCTCCACTTAAAAAATTGACTTTTTTCCAGAGCCTGCTTGTGGCAGAAGGGTTGGATAAATACACACGCACAGTAATGAATGAAGGGTTAAGGATTCAACAAGAGTACATAAAAAGGCAGAAATCCAAACTAAGTGTAAGATACTTAACCTTCATGAGAAAGAAAAAGCTGTTTAGATAGAATTTTTTATCTGGTATGGGAAGATTCAAGAAGAACAGAGGCTGCTCACTAGAAACAGTATAACTAGTTCTTACTGGAAACTCTTGAATAGGTGAAACAAGTGAATGCAGCTCATCTGAAGATTTTTTCCCTAAAAGTATCACTTTAAAAAAAAAAAAAAAAAGATAAATGGGCTACATTATTTTCAGTGAAGGAAGTGGCTGGGGTGAGAAGCTATCCTCTTCTGCTAGAACATGCAACCAGTTCTACACTCTATCTAAAATAGACATAATAAGCTTATTAGAACCTGTCCAAATATGAGAACGGTATTCCATCATAAGGTGATTCTGGTTTGTGTTTAGGTACAACAAAGCATCAGTTATTAGATACTTTCTGAAGTGGTAAAATTACTCAAGTATCTTGTAGTTGTGATAGATCTATAAATATTGGTTCATGTAAGGCCATATTAAAAAAAATGTTTGATTTTCTCAACATTGCCTTTTTGGGCAGTTTCAGGTGCCAAACAATAAACTTAACCCTGCTAAGCCAATGTTGCCTGAGTGGGAGGCCCCTTGAGACCTGGTGATCAACTTACAATGGTCCATCTGGTATGAACATCTGGTGAACCCTGACCTAAACCTATTAAGAAAGGATATTAATTAGAATTCTGTAGAATTGATAAAAATTAGTGAGCTATCTTTTCACACTTGTTACAATTTCTATCAAGGTATGTTGATTTAGATATAACATCATTGGGAGGTGGCTGGCTTTTGGGTTGGAAAATATTTGAAGCATAGTATCAATTATAATTCTATAAAAAGGAATCTTTAACAATCGCACCCACCTCGGTATTATAAGTTTGGCTGCTATTGTTTAGTATTGTATGTTAGTGTTTGTTAATTTTATGTCCATGGTTTTTCTTTAATGCTGAAAGGGTGAAGTTTGACCATATGGCACTGGTCTGCTGAAACAAAATACTGGGCATGGAATTGAACACTGTTGAAACTTTACAACAGTTTATTCTGTTGAAATCTGATTTGCACAATCTACAAGTCCTTCTATTCTTAATGGCTGAAGCCGTGATGTACTTTATCTCAGGGGCATTGATTGTTCATAGTAGTTGTTGGCAAAGTCTACTAAAGATGGCTAAAGACTACCATTGATTCTCTAAACAATCCTGAAAGGTTGGAAGATAGGTAGTGGCTGTTTGTGACCTGTAAAAACTGGAGAACTTACCTAATCTCATTTCATACATAGACCCATTTTGCATATTTCAAATCAAGAGCTATTAATTTCAAAGTGTTTTTCTTTTCTTTTTTTCCTCCAATAAAAGTTCCCATTCAATTCATATGGTCTTAGTCCAATATGCAACTGCCAACAAATTCCACTTAGCTGACTAACAAAAAAAACTTCCCATGACCTCTTGAAGTAATTTGTGGATAACAAACTCAGATAAATATTATGGCTGATATTCAATTTCAAATCCATTATTCATTTTGACCTTATACCAGTGAGTTATGAATATAAGTGGGTGAAGCTCAGTTATATCAAACTCCTAGAATTTACTAGATTCATCCTGCATTCAATTCTTACTAGTATTGATTAGGATTTCAGTTTACAATTTCTAATCATTTCCAAGTTGTTCTTTTATTCAATTGCAATAAGATCTTTCTCTCTTGATGTTTACTGTTTATAACACTTACTGCTATGTAGTTATTATTGTTCCTGCTAGGTCCTCATTAAAACACTGGTTCACAAAAACATATCTGCCATAGGTGGTTATATTTAGTATTTCATAGTTATCTTCATTATATAAAGAATTTGAATGATTAAGAAATTATTTCAGTATGAATGCAAACTCGACAAAATTATTATTCAGTTGCAAATTGAACTGGAAACTGTTTAAGCATTTTGAGTGTATAACTAATCTTTCTGTGATATATTCTTTTCACTCGCTCTCTCTTACCTATATACAAACATAATTTTAATTATATATAATGTTCTTATATAAGCAACTGAGTTTTTTTTTCCACTGAGAATTGTTTTTTGAAGTATTTCTTTTAATATAATCCCACTCTTTGTCAGTGCACTAAAATTAATGCTTTTCCATAGATAAAAATTCATCTATTAATGCTTAAACTTAGACAAAGAATTTTACTATTACTTCCTTCTTGGTATATTATGTATTTTATATGTAGTTTTTTTTTCCCCAAAATGGAAATTATCTAATTTTGCAAAAGAGGTAAATAGAATATGAAATGATGCCAAATTTAGTTGGCTAAACCTAAATTAACATTAAAATAATAGAAAACATATCTTTTGGTTTTTAAAATTATATAGTTTTATGCAGAAAGACTTTAAGTGTACATGACTGTGTGCAAATAAAATTCTTAGTGTTAGATAGCAGTACGTCAAACCATCTGTGTGCAAACAAATAACCACTGGTTTATTTAAAAATTGTTACCTACAAACTCTGTTTACAAATCATACATATTTAATATATATTCATAAACAGGATTTGGCATTAAACAACCTACAAGAGGTGATATGCTATAAAACACAACCAACCGATGTTAACACATTGTTAAAACCATTAACTACAAAAGTGTAAATATAGATGTATAACATACATTATTCCTTAACCTCTTGGCATGAGATAACCTCCAGACAGGTTGACATGTCATTAAAATCCACCAACCGACCATTTAAGTGTACATAGAGGATATGCAGAATATCTGAGTTTATTTCCTTGGTAGGTTGATACAATTAATTTCAGATTCTTATAGACATTGTCAAATAATAATTGACTCTTGATGAGTTGAATTCATGACAATCTAAAATAAGAAAGCTTTCATTTTGTGGCTGAAACATGAGTTTTTTTTTTTTTTTTTTTTTTTTTTTTTTTGGTTTTTTTGGGTTTTTTTTTTCAGTCTTATGTTCAAACTAATCATTGTGTCAACTGAATTTGCCACATGCCTTGTTGGTGAGGCTTAGAATACATCAACTGCATCTTCTGTAGAGGGGTGCCTCCCCAAAAGGGGGGCATGTCCTGGGCAAAATGCTTAACAGCATCTGATAATGAAACTCCAGTTCTGGGGACTGTGGCGTACTCTTTCATTGCCATTACTCTGCCCTGAAGTGGTAGTACCTGTTAGGATTCCATTTGTGGGTCAAATAGATGTGTAAAAATTATTTGAATTGGACTACTTTATACCATATAATTGTGTACCTGGGATTATTAGTTACTTTATGCAAAGAAATGATTAATATTAAATAGAAATAGTTACTTTAAACCATATAATTATCTAAATTATTACTATTAGAGAGGAATATTTAAACCCATACAAATATGTTAATAACCATTTATTAGAAAAACAATCTTATACTATGACATACCATCAAAATGAAATCAACTCTTAATGAACACCAAAAAAAAATGTAAATATAAACATGCAATGTATGCTAGTCCCTAGCGTTGTGGTACAAAATAATCCCAAATTAGTTTACATGCCATTAAAAACAATTATGAATTTACCACAGATAGGAAATTTAATAAATGTTACCTTTGTGTATTTGAAGTGAATAATTAGGATATTGAATTTTCTCATAGGGTATTGTATAAAACTATCAATTAGGGATTGGAAGTTGGGTGCCAATTATAAACCTATTCTAGTTTACAAGGGTGGTCACTGTCATTGAGTGAATTGGGGGGGGTCACTGGTTCGTTGTGTTGTATCCCTAGTTTTTATATTAACCCATTAATAGTCAACTATTGCTTCTAGGGGGTTAGTTTTACTAATTATACTCATCTGCTGAAATGGTAATACTAGAACCAACACAGGTTATGCAGGCAATTAAAGAAGTGTGACGGCAAATTAAAATAAAAAGATCCCCGGGTGATCAACCATTTAAAAGCGTATGGGAACTAGTGCATTTAAATATTGTTATCACCAAACGGGGAGTTATTTTTTTTTATTTTTTATTTTTATTTTTATTTTTTTATTTTTTTTCGCACATGTGAAGACGGGGTGGTCTGGCACTTGATCCCTCATAGAATAAGTCCTTGTTCAGAGCCCTTTCTCGAGCATGTAGGAACTGGCATATTATGTGGGGGTTAATTTAGAGCTAGACTGACCGCCACTGGCAAGGGGTTTCCAAATTTCACGTTATACATACACCCACCAGGCCACTAGCTCTTCCACTCCTAGATTTATCGAAGGTATGGACCTCTAGGTTTAGATATAATAATATTAATTATAGTTGCCAACTCCGGTTTCCCATATAATATTTTTAAAGGAATTTATATAGGACAATTTAAGCGAAAATAACATAAGGCGAAAGAAGCTGAAAAAGAAACATGAGATAAACAATTTGATAGCAGATGACACAAATGAACACCTTTAACACATGGGAACATTAAAATATATCAATCTTTTTACTATGCACGCGGATACACATATTCAACGCGTCGGCTATATTATTAACGGATAGCACATAAACATAAATGTCTTTCTTCTTTTCCTTTCTTTCTTCTTTAGTCTTTCTTTAAATTGAGAGAGAGAAAGGGAGAGAATATATAATTGGGTGTAGGGCGAAACAGTCTTAAAGTTTACTTATCTTTACGACGACTTTCCTTTGGAGAATATTTTCTTTTTTTTTACGGGTTGACGGAATTTATTTATGCATATCGCTCTGGCTTGAAGACACTAAGTTCTTCTTGTCCAAGATTTCTTTCTGCTTTCTTCACCCGGAGTTTGGCCTAAGACTCCATTCATCACGACCTTTCTTATTTCCTATTTCCACTGACGGAAGAAGAGGGCTATTTCCGCTTTGGGATTCTAGCCAATCATTTGGCTTCTATCTTCTTCCTTCCCCTGTCAGGCAACCCGAGTGAGGTCACAGAGTACAGATAGCCTGACCCACATTTTTTCTTCCTTCAATGGCCGGCCGAAGTTGACCTACATTCTTTATTTGTCTTTTAACGGTCAATCTTTGGCTAATTCAAACCCGGGGGTAGTGGAAATTCCTTATTTCTCCTCTCTTAGTGGGAGACCACGTGACAGAAGCAACTATTGTTGAAACTATACAAAAGGTTTATTCAGTTAAAGTCCAGAATACAAAAACTAAGTTTGACTCTTCTTAGGGGCTTGAGACAATGATATGCTGATGCTATATTTTATGGGCTGTGGATTCTTCATAATAGCAGCAGACTCAGCAAGATAGACCTGGCAATACAAACCTAGGGAAACTACCAAAAACCTAAAGGTTTTCTCATATATAGATTCCAACAGAATTTTTCAAATTCAAATTTTCTGGAAAGTGCTTTCCATTTTTTTCAAGAGTTCTTTATCTAATGCATTCCCTCCCCACACACTTTTGTTTTGACAAGTGTACACAAGAGCACTTTTGCTTGACCACAAAATGTTATAAGGTAACTTTAGTTAATAGTACTCAAAAAACAATATTGGCTCTCATCCAATTTCCAACTCTGATTATTGTTGATGTTGTATAGCAGCAATGCTTGAAGCCATTAGTTTTTTGTCCAGGCAGGTGGGCTCTGGCTCATTTGGAATATTATCTACTAAGTATTCGTTTGTAATCTTTGGTTTAATATGCACATAAACGAAGTTTGGCATTGTGTGGCCTGCAGGGGTTTTTATGCCATAAAATCAACCAAACCAAACTTGAGAACATTTTGAGGCTTCCAAAAAACCTCACCCTTTCACTGAAATCTGACAAAATCAACCTTTTCACCAATATCTGGCCAAAATCAAGAACTATCGAAGAAAAAAAAAACCCCATGCCCTAAAACTCGTATAGAAGACAAAACCAACCTAACCTTTCTTGGCATTAAATGACCCACAGAGGTTGATATGCCATTAAACAAAACTCAAACTAAAACCCAACTCTGATTTGGTAAGTCCATTACTCATGTCAACTCTTAACTTTATTTTATCATTGAGTTTGATAAAAACAGCCCTTAATATGGCTGGCAGTCTAGGTAATCATATAAAACAATTATTCAGACATACTGCTGTTACCATAAACCATAACTCCAGTGGAATTATTAGTTTGTCAACACCTTTTAGCTAAAAGCCATGAATATGAGCTGCTCGAGGGTTTCACAACTGACCCATTAAAAAAAGAATTTGGTAAATTCATCAAGGATCAGGTGGCATTTATTCACCTGTTCAGCAATGTATTGAAAAGCTGCATACTGAACAAACATCATTGCTTTTGACTCAAAAATGTAGATATTGATGCTTTTGATAGTGGGCCAGCCCACCAGTGTACATCTTGTGAATATTTGTGTTCAGAAATATTTGGCAATCTTGAAAATTTAGAATTATCTCTTTCTAATAAAATAAAAATGGGTCTTGTGTGCATGGCTGGATATTTTACTACTGGTACCAATTATGATTTCAATTTATCAACTAATCATCCTCTTTGAATCATTCTGCTTATTAAGTTCCAATCAGGTCTTTTTTTTTTTTTTTTTTTTTTTTTTTTTTTATATATATATATATATATATATATATATAAAAATCAAGCCCTTCAATGCTTCTTGAAAGTGTTTCTCATGCCCTAAGAGGATGTTACCCTGTTATAATTCCATCCACAACCATTAGTGCAATCATTAACTCACTAAACAGTATGTTCAGTGGTGTATGAATGGCAAATATGCACTCTTATCCTGAAATAAAAATTTAGTTGAAGATGTTACTTCATGTTTCCCATGCACCTATAATGTTCCATATCATGCATAGGAGATGGTCCTTCTCTGTTATGATTTTATATTCAATCTCTTAATGATCCACCTCTCTTTATAATTCAGTTTTTTATTATGTATCTTTTCTTTTTTCTCTCCTTAAGACATACATAATTGTCCTTGTATTAACTTTCAAAGTTTTACATCCATATCATTTTTCAAATTGTGTAACTTCAATGGGAAGTCTCACTAACAACACTTTTTTGATGGCTAAGTACGTTTCTATTTCCCCTCAATTGTTCCTCCCTTCTTTCATCATGCATCCTCTTAAGGGTTATCAATAGCAACACTTAGGATTACCAAACTACTGCATTAGTCATCAGACCATTTTTAACTCGGCCTTCTGTTACCAAGCTCAGTTTATCCATTAATTGTTGTAGGTTCATTTTCTCCTCTGGACACTGCAATTCTGGTATCTCCTGAGCCTTCAGCTAAGGAAATTTCTTTACTAGCAGATCCTATGTTTGTCCAGTTCCTCATAGATACCTTTGCCCAGGAACAAGATCTGTTTCTCCAAATTTTTCCTCTACCTGATAGTCGAGCAGTAAAATGATTGTTTTGCCAAAAGACAGACATCCCATAGGTAAACTTAGAGTAGCTAAGGGTGGTGTTGCCATTATTATTCTCATTTGGTCACTATAGCATATTTTTAGATAAGTCCATCTTTCTTTCTGAAGTGGTAGCCCATACCCACTGCTTATAGCAATGTTTCCCTAATCATGTCTTCTACTGGAAAATTCTTAATTGCATTTATTTTCTCTTTAAATAAGCTTCTTCCAAATAAATCCCACTTTAGAAGAATAGAGACCAGCCTTCAGAAAATCAAGAAAAGAACAAGTTGTATTTCGATTACAAATTGGCCACACAAGTCTTACTCTTTCTTTTTATACTCAAGCAGGGACAGCCACCACAATGTTTGACATGCCAGACACCTTACATCATTAAACATGTGCTAGTGGAGCTCTAGCCATCACAAGAGAGCAGCATTTTAAAACTGATAATATGAGAGATATGTTTGAGAATGTCCACATGGATGATGTTCTCTCTTTCTTGAAAGATACAGGGTTATACTTAAAGTTATAACACCTTTTCACAATTCTGGAAAATTCAACCATCCAACTTACCAATCAACTAAGTACAAATAAATTATTGTTGAATAGCAATACTTGAAACCATTAAGTCTTTGCGACTGAAGCTGTAGTGAGAAATAATAACTACTTGGCTGTGCAAACAAATTATATCAAATAAACTGCCTCATGTTAGAAATACTTGAAACCAGTTACTTGTACAAGTAAATGAACTAGTTTTTTTTTTTTTTTTTTTTTTTTTTTTTCTAAGGGTATGTTCTCTACATATATTAGATATGCATGATTTGTAAACACATGTGAACTGGATTTGGCATTAAATAAACCATAGTGGTTGATATGCCATAAAACCCAAACAACCAATTAAATAAGTTTGATACAGAGTTGATGACCACTGTTGACATGATTTAGACTTTTTGATGAGCAATCCTCCATTGCATTCATCAGATGTTCTCTACATAAACTTGGTCCTAGATATGTCAAAGATTTTCTGTTTCTAGTTTGTATCTAGCAATCACCCTTCCTTTTTCCTTTGCCTCAGAGTAAGGGATGAGCAAATTTATCACCTGGAATACTTAAGATACTCTCCTTGTCCAGTAGCGATAAAGAGATGAATACCAATAATTCATGTTTGTCTGTTAAGGACACATCCCAATGAACTAAAATAATGTCATAATTGGCCTGCTGGATCAGCAGGCAGCCATAGCCTATGAAATAGTTCTGATTGTATTTTGAGCAATAGGTTTCTAAGGTGCTTGGTAGTCACTATACTTGTTGACAAATGGCCCAAAGACATATCTACATGAACTTGGAGATGCCTATAATAAAGATTGCAAAGCCTGGGGCAATGTTATTTTTACAGCTAACAGCTGTAAATATTGTTTTACAAATCCTCTTATCTGTGCCTCTATTGCTGCAGTTATATTTCTTGGTTCAAATCTTGGAGTGTATTGATTAACCAGTTGATACTTTGTCTATTTTTCACTAGTCTCATTTAAAATAGACCCATTTTTCCCTTGACGTCTGGGCTAACTTCTTTTGTACAGTTTCCAAGATGTCCAACTTTCCCCTGATCATTTCCAAATCACCCTCCAAATAAAAGAACATTTAAAGCCTTCTCTACTTAGGGTATTACTGTTCATCTTTGCCGTTTTCTTTACAGCTTTCTTTCTTAGTCTTGCATTTCTTTATATTGCCTTGCCAAGATTAAATTCCAAGAGTAAAACAATAGACTTGAGTATCCTGTTCTATTAGGAATTGTGTAGCTGCATGTTACTTACACTTCTTACTTGTGCTATTTCATTTCTCAACCTTCAATTGTACTTTGTTGGTGATTGATTGATTTTAATGGCCTGTCAACCTGTCTACAGTTATTTTTATGCCTATAGCTTTCATTTCCTACTCATCGTGGTTCATGTCTTTGCTCTTCTCCTCCTCTTCAGTTTCTTTGCTTCAATCCTACTAGGGAGCATTTCATCTTTGGCATCCCAATCTTCTGTTTCTTCTAATGAAGAGTTGTCTTCTCACTTGCTGTATTTATCTTTTAAACTTCAGAGGTTTCTCTATCAAATCTGCACATTTTTCTTCTAATTCAGCCTTTGATTTGGCCAAAGTTGTCTCTTTCCTTTTAATTAAGCAATTTAGTTTTGGATCATTAGCATGTGTGCTCTTTGTTCTTCCAACCAACTGATTCAAGATCACAAAATTAACGGTTTTGGTTTGTTCCACTGTTTGGTAATAAGGAATTCAATTTTTTTATCTAGTTTCCCGTCTTCTATAAAATACTGAGTCTCAACTAAATTCCTGTCTTTGTTATTTTGCTGATTCCTTTTCTCCTGGGTTCTTCTTATTTGATCTCTAGCTTGTACAAAGATCTTATGTTATTGTTTGATTATAATTCTATACTGATCCTCTCCCACATTTCCTTCTGGGCTTTAGCAAATTATCTATGAGTAATAGCTCATCTTTCCCAAGAATTTGCTTGTTTCGTTGATTAAGAATCTTACTGCTGTTAAGGTTTGATTTAAGAACAAGTCCTAATTCTCATTCTCCCTTTTTGATAATTTAACCAGTCTATCTTTCAAGAATCTGTGAAAGAATTCTACTTCCACTTACTCTACAGATAAGAAGTAACAACATGCTTCATAAATAAACTTTGTAGAGTTTCTCATTATCTCATCTCATTCATCAGTGCATCAATTACACATCTTTGCAAGTTCACTTTACAATTTAATTCCAATTCTTCTGTGTATGGTACATGAGCCTTTCACAGCTTGCTCCTGTCTCATAGGTGCCTGCTCTATGGTTTCTGGCAGCTGTCTCACAGGGGCACTCACTCACCCTCTATTTGTCTTATTTTACTATGTCCATTCACTAAAAAAAAAGTATATAATATGGTCTTCTACATTTGTAACACACTGTTTTTCTGTAGTTTCTCATTGTGGCCTATTTTGCCACAGGTCCAGTATCTTCATCTAGGTGACCTACCTCCTAAGTCTTGGGACGGCCTTCATTAGTTTGAATCCTTCTACTTAGCGGTAGCCTTTCTCCTCAAGGGTGAGGGGTTTCTTCCCTTAAACCTCTCAGGGTATGAACTCTGCTTACCTAATTCTTCATAATGATGTGTATATCAAGAAAATGTTGCTATATCATGGCAGACAATTTTTTTTGGTTAGTCAATTGATTATTATTTCTACATGCTCAAACACTATTTGACATAATGTTATATCTTAATGGTGTCACAAAATTTCTTAAGATTGATTCCAATTTCAAAATTAACATCAGTCTTTATTTGAACAAGTTGGGTTGATTACTTGGGCAATCATCTCCGTATCAACTGATGTAAAGACCATAAATATATGATGCCAACTAATATATATATATATGGCTTTTTTTTTTTTTTTTTTTTTTTTTTTTTATTATACCTAATACTTCCAGAAAAACCCTGGGTAGCAGAAGATAATAAGCATCTACTTTGTGATTATGTTTATATTTTGAAGAATATTCAAAATTTGTGGCTCACAGAAAAGACTGGAGAACTCTCATCTTTGATGATAGTTTCAAGCAAGTCACAAAATTGGTTCATCTTGAACAGTTATAGCATTTTGAATCTTTAAAAAAAAAAAAATAAAAATAAAAAAAACTGGTTTAACTTTCAAATTTAAATGAAATTCTGAATGCTCCAAAAAAAACAACAGGTTTCCACTTGCCTCATTGTTTTCTGAAAAAACATGTAACAATTCTCACTCAGTCTGTAATATGTGAGGACAAGAATACCAGTTTTATAAACAAGGTTTTTAACATGGTCAATGTTAAGACCCAATGTTAATACCCAATGACCCTCTATGAGCTGAAATCAGATCCCCCCAGATAAAAGCCAACTTTATTTTATCATTGAATTTGGTAAAATGACCTTTAATGTGGCTGGCAGTCTAGGCAATCATATAAAACAACTATTCAGACATACTGCTGTTAACATAAACCATACCTCCAGTGGAATTATTAGTTTGTCAACACCTTTTACCCAAAAGCTATGTGCTACTTCAGAAAAAGAATTTGGTAAATTCATCAAGGATCAGATGGCAGCTGTTTAGCAATGTATTGAAAAGCTGCATACCTAGCAAACATCTTTGCTTTTGAATTAAAATGTAGATATTGATGCTTTTGATGTTGGGCCAGGTCACCAGTGTACATTGTGAGGAAGGTTTAGAAATATTTGATAATCTTGAAAATTTAGAATCGTCTCTTTCTAATAGAATAATCAATCCAGTGAATGTGAAACCAATTTTTTTTTTTTTTTTTTTTTTTTTCCCCCTCTCCCCAACATAAAAAGCAAACTTGCCAATATTCGTGTGAATATAATTTGGAAAAATTGTAAACATTACACGCCCTGATCAAACAGTACAAGCTCTAAAAGTTTTTAAACTTTCATGAACTGTATATGTAAGAAATATTTTTGTTTAATAGAATTCTTACATAATATGGATTATATCTTTTTACAAGAAATTTTAACTTCTTTATCTTTAATATTTGCCAGTGCCCATGCAAAAAAAAAACATTTTTATTTAACTTTTGACATGTTATCCTCAAATATAAGTAAAAAATTAAAACATTTGAAATTGGCCTTCAGTTTTAGCCTTTTAGGTGTGTCATGAAAAGGCCTTGTAAAACATGGTTTTTCTATTTATGGGCCTCCATTGGTATTTCTCAAATTCATCAACAAGAGCTTTCCATTCCTTACAGAAGTTCTTTGTTTCGAACCTGATGACACCCCCCCTTTTTTTTTTCTTTTTTTTTTTTTTTTAAGTGTACATAAGAGCGGTTTACTTGACCACAATGTTTTAAGGTAACTTTGTTTAATCCTACACTAGAAAAACTTTATTGGCTCTCATCCAACTTCCAACTCTGATTTGGCAAATCTATTACTAATGTCAGCTCCAAAATTATGGGATGTGTAAGGGTAGGTAGGTAAAATTCAGTTGTATTGAATCTTATTAAATTTTTCTTGGTCTATTCAGGTTTCAATTTTCTCTGGTGTCAATTATGACTTAAATTTATAGTTTCAAATCATTTTAACCATTTTTCTCATAAAATACCAATCAGGTTATCCTTCTTTCATAGATTTTTTCTAAAAATAAAAACCTCCAATGCTTCAAACCACCTGAAGGTGTTTCTCATGCTCTAGCAAGGTGTTATCTTTTTATATATGCTTGTGCACTATGAGATATATATATAGTACACATGAGAAAATAATAGTGATTATACTTACTAGACACAAAGTAACTCTAAATTTCATGAAAAATAAATATGACTATACAATAATATAGCACAATCAGTTGTAACTGTAGAATATGCCAATTGCATCTCTGCAGTGGGGTAAGATCCCTCTCTCCCTGAATGTGACATTAAACCTGAAGCTTTGGAGAATGTGGAGTACCTCTTCATTGTTATTACTCTTCAGTCCACTCTAATGCAGTGATACTACTTGTTAGGGTCCTGTCTATGGCTCAAATGGAACTCTAACCATTTAACTGTATGCAAACAAATGACTAATAAATTGAAGTGTTAGTGGTAGATAGCAATACTTGAAATCATTTAGCTGTGTGCAGGTGGATCATTTGTGTTTATTTACTTTTTATATATGAACAAGATTAGGCATTGAATAGCTTACAAGGGTTGATATACCATAAAACCCTATCAACCAACCTATACAGTAATGTACTTCAAATGATCTTGATTGTAAAAAAAAAAAAAAAAAAATGCAATGCATTCTCTAATGAGCCTAAGTTTTTTTAAATCTATTTTGCTAAAGAATTTCGTCACTGGTTTAAAATATATTAGTAATATCTAGTTAACTTTTATGCTTACTAATCTTTTTCTATGTAAGCATCTTTTCAAAATGAAACACTTAGCTGCTTCCTATCTATTGTGCTTATTCTGAATATTACTTTTTTAATCATTGAAAAGTGTGTTGTAGCTTATTTATTACTTCATCTAAAAATGTATACTCCTATCATGAGTATATATTGGTCATCAATTCTGTAACTTTTTTTACCCTTAGGGATTGGATTTTTTTTTTTTTTTTTTTTTTTTTTTAATTTTTGTTTATCTGTGTTCCCAAATCAAAATTCTCTAAAGTTAACAATTGCTTATACCTAAACATTTATTCTCTTTTGGCTATTCCACATACTGTCGCTTCTATATTTTTATATATATATATATATATATATATATATATAATATATATATATAATATATATATATATATAATTTTTTTTTTTTTTTTCAACTCACATTCTTTCAAATAACTGGCAAGTGTTAAAGGATTTTTCCACAGCAGTTAGTGAATTTGTATACACTGGCTGTACCTCTGCAGAAGGATAAGACCACACACACACACACACACATGTGCTGGGTACGACAAAACTATCTGATTATGAAGCTCCAGTCCTAGAGCTTTAGATTGTAAAGTACCCTTTCATTGCCTAAGTCCACTCTGACTTGGAGTAGTAGTACCTGTTAGGGTTCATCTAGGGCTCAAATAGAACTATTCATTTTCTAAAAAATGTGTACTTATAAAAGATTAATATTAAATAGAATTATAAGTGTGAACAAAACTTAATCATTTACATTGTGCAAACATAGAATTATTAGTATTAGATAGCAGTACTTGAACCTTTTTGGAATTATAACTGTGGCAATACTCAAAATCCTTCAACTGTATGCAAACAAATGAATAATAATAAATAGGATTATCAGTGTTGAATAACAATACTTGAATCCATAAAATTATGTGCAAACAAATGAGCTCTGCTCATCTAAAAATGTTACAAACTATTCAAATGATTGATATTAAATACAATTATTAGTGTTAGCAAACAAATGAGCTTTAACTTGTTTAAAAGTAAAGTTCTCTGAAAACTATTTGCTTACAAATCACACATAATATATAAACAAGATTTAGCATTAAATATGCCATTAAATCAAATAACCTAATCTAATTGTTGCAATTCATTTTTTATATTGAAATCAAATAATGAAAGAAAAACAAAACTGAATCAGAAAATTATTTTCAATTTGCCAGTTCTGATTCTATAGCCCCAAAGTCAATGCTGATATAAATTTCTTGATCACAAGTGATGAATAGTTGACAATTACAATCCTTTGAGGCTACTAAGTAATGTTTAAAGGGGAAAAAATGCAACTCTTGAAATTAAGTTAATTCTAGATAAAACCTATGGCTATTGCCTAATCCTTTTCATTGCTTAGACTCAGATACATCTTTTACTATCAATAATGGCATTGGTTACCTACTTGTAAGTAACATCATTAAATATAAATGTGATGTAGCAAGTCTGCTTAGTAATAGTAATTGTCTCTTATGTTCACTTGCATCTTTATCATCTCATTTAATTAATTTCTTTAAGGTCTTAAATATCATTTCTTAATCCATTATATAAAAGTATGTACTACTGATTAAATTGACTATACTATTGTTTTTGTATGTGTTATTAATCATATCTGCTATTGTTATGGTTATCATATAGCTTGTTTTCATTTTGAATGCTTGCATTGTATAAAAATGGTTTGTTATTAATTTGAAAATTTTTGTATTTGCTTAGCAATGAAAATTACTAAGATACATTGCATTAGATATATATTGGATAGTGATGTAAACGATATGATCTTGAGATCTGGTTGACAAAGTGTTTATCAGGAATGTTAGTTTCCAGTAATGTGACAAACTTATTGAATATAGCATCAATGTAGAAGTATTGCATGTTAAGGAAAAAGAGATGATGACTTTATGATAAACAAATAATTCAGACATAAGTAAGGTATTTTAGTAGAGTAAATTTAACAGCTTTTGTCACTTTTGTAGGATACTCTTGACTTGGACTAATTCTGAAATATATATGAATTTTTATTTTTTTATTTTTTTTTTTTATTTTTTTTTTAGTTAACTTTTAAAAAATAAATTTAAATAGTTTTGCCAACCTGTAAATAAGTAATATTCAGTGGTGGTCTAGAATTTGATTGTCAGTATGTAAATTTTCGATTTTTTAAAATGCTCTTGTGTGTGTTATCCAGTTGTATCATTGATATTAAAAATATATTTTTGTATTTAGTTTACATGCTGAAAAAGAATCTTTGTTTTCTATGAATTTGCCAATACCTTTTTGATATTTCATATTGTGTAATCTATATAAATGTTGAGGAAAACATTTATTTCTAATTAGATTATTCAGCAAGTATTAAAGCTGCTGTTATATCCACAACTAAAACATGTCAAGTTCACATTTCTATATTGAAAAACAATTGTGCTAATAATATTGCTTTATTCTATTTTTTATTCAGATGGCCTGTTCAACATTTGCTTAATATTAATTTGAAAATTTGATTTAGCCTGCTGTCATTTAATTGGAAATAATTCTTGAATGTTTCCTTCACCAAATACTAGATTTTTTTTTTCTTTAACGCAAATTTTACATGGAAAACTTATGCTTTTTGATGTTATTTTCATAAAGATAATGAAAAAATTTCCTCCTATATAGTAATTTAAAAAAAAAAAAAAAGACTGGCTGAAAAGTTCATAGGTTGACCCAAATACTATCATGGAATGTGACCTAATGAGATTTATTTTTCAACATGGTCCTCCTTGTGGTCCACATGCTTTTTCTATCAGTGTTTTAGTGCTTGGATCCCATTAATCAAAAAAAATTTTCAACTGCAGATATCTCATGAACTTTTCAGCCCAACCTCATAAAAAGCACAATTTTATAAAGAATTTGTTCTTCTTCTCCTTAGTACATTTTACTAAAATTCTGCATTTTCTTGTTGATATATTGTTGAATCATATGTTAATTATCTATTTTGTCTTGGTGTACATGGAAATTGTATTTTTCTTTCTTTCTTTCTTAAGTCATTTCAATTTCTGATCCACTTAGTTACTACAAATAAAGATTAATTGGGTTGTAAGGAAATTATGACATTTTTAACAAATAATGCTAATTAACTAATGTGATCTGCACTCAAGGACAATGCTTATGTGTCTCTCAACATGAGCTAAAAAATGCATTGTTTTCTGTTTGTAAACTTGTTAGGTATAGATTTATATATCAATGAACTTCAATTACTTGTGATTTCGTTAAACAAAAGTTATGAAGATATAAAGAATCATTTAAAAAAAAAATAATGGAATACTTATGCTGTTAACCATGAATTTTATGTTGCATTTACTTTTAATAAATCGCTGTACAAATAATTCGGTTTTCCTGAAATGTAAAAAAAAGAAATGATCTAAATTTAATCCTAATAGTTTACTACATAATTCTTTTAATGGTAATTAAAAAAATTTTACAAAGTTACTGATCAAGGACTAAAAAAGGAAATCTTAAACATTGATATTTTCAATATTATTTCTAGAACATTAACAGCCCAGTCAACTGGGGCTCTAGAATATGCCAACTGCATCTCTGCAGAAGGGTAAGATCCTCCCAACAAATGTCCTGTATATGACACTAAACCATCTGATGGTGGAGCTTTAGGGAATGTAGAGTCCTCTTTCATTGCCATTACTCCCAGGTCCACTCTGACCCAGAGTGGTAGTATTTGTTAGTACCCCATCTATGGGTCAAATAGAACTGTTTAATCATTTAACTTTGTTCAAACAAATGACTGATGTTAAATTATTAGTTACATTACTTGAAACTATTTGCAAACAAATGGTTAATATTAAATAGAATTATTCATGTTAGACAGGATACCATTCAACTGTGTGCAAACAAATGGACTTTGGCTTGTTCAAAATTCTACCTACAAACTGTTTACAAATCATATTTGATGAAAACATATATAAAGAGGATTTCACATTAAATAACATACAAGGTTTGATATGCCATAAAAACCAACCAACCTTGAACATTCTAATATATATGCTGAATATTAGAATTCTAAAGAAATAATAGTACTATTTATAAAATAGTTGTCTATTTTGTCAGTCACAACATAAATAAAAAACTTAATGTTGTATAAAAAAATTTATTACCTTTTGGATTATCACAAATATGCTAAGGCTACTCATGTTATAACTTGTCAAAAAAGAAAAAAATACATGAAATGTCACTTTAGGCAAAATTTTTTTACATTCTTACCAGTATGATATAAAAATGTTATATCTTAGCAATTCTTTTAAATTGTTTACAGTCGAATTTTTTTTAAGGACATCAAACTGCTTTTTACTTGTCTTTCACATGTTTTATTAAAAATTTTAATTAAAAAAATGAGTAATATACCATTTAAAATAGATATTTTATCAGTCAACTAAGGAACTTGGAATTCTATAAAATTCAAAGTTGTATACATGGCTGTTCTTAAAATGGATTTTATTTAACTCTTTTTACATATGTATTCTAAAAGAATGTCACACTTGGATAAAATGAAATATTTTTGATTAGTTTTATTCAAATTTTTTAAAGGATGTTTTTATATTTTATATATAATGTTGATGTTACTAGAATTCATTTTACTCGTGCTTATTTAACTACCTACTATACTGGTTATTGTTCAGAATGTAAAAGTTTTTGTACTAGGATTTAAATTTTATTTTATTTTTTGATAGGGAGGCACCAGCACTGGAACAACTGAGACAACCAGTACTGCAAGTGGTACAAGAACTAGTTCAAGTACTACTGGTGCAAATGCTAATATAGGTGCCACTCCATTTGGTCTTGGAGGTTTGGGTGGCCTTGCTGGTCTTGGTAATCTTGGAATGGGCTCAGCTAACTTCATGGAGATGCAACAGAGGATGCAAAGAGAAGTAAAAAATATTTTATATCATAAATGCTTCAAAAGTTTACATGTATTCAAAATGTACAAATTGATTTCCTTGCCTATTTTTCTAGAAAAAAATTATGAAAATTTGCTTCTATTGAAAATTCTTTTATTTTCTGTGCAATATAATGTGGCTTAAATTACCTTGTCCCTTTACCCTGTTTTTATTTATTATACTGGTTGTTGAATGTTTAAAATGATTTTGGGGATCAGAAAACTTCAAAGTGAAATTTTTGGAGAAAGCTGTTCAATTAAGATGGTGCCATCTACTCATTAAATGGCAAGCCTCTGAAAGCATTATCAATGTATACCAAGATAAGGCATGGACTACTATTGACCATGTAGAAATATGATTTCTCTGATAAAAATAAGATTTCTTCCAAGCTGTAGCCATGTCGGTGCTACTGTATGCTTGCACCATTTGGACTCTAATGAAATGCCTATAGAAAAAGATAGCATGCAACCTCCTTGTGTAGTTTCTGTTTTGAACAAATCCTGGAAGCAGCGCCCTACAAAACAGCAGCTGTACGACTATATACTTTCCATTTTACAAACCATTCAAGACATGTTGGGCACGGCTAGAGAAGTAAGGAAAAACTCACCAGTGACATTCTTCTATAGACTCCTAAACATGGGCACACCAGTGTTCACTGACCAGCAAAAACTTACATTCATCAGCTGTGTAGACCCTGGATTACATCAAGAAGACTTGCCAAGAGCAATGACCAATTAGGACCGATGATGAGAGCGTCTAGGGAATCCATTCCTTAAGATGATTCAGTGGTTCTAAAAATGTTCATTGTTTACTTTTTGCCATATTTCACTATAAAACTTGTCAGCTATGATGCAGTATCACTTCAGAATATTTAATTTATCTAATTAAAGCTTTTGTGAATGTTTTTTAATTTTCAGACTAATGTTGTACATTTGACTTTGAATAATTACTTTTGTTATTCCATTTTGTAAAATTTTGATCATAAATTGTGTTGCCTTTATAATTTTGTTTTAACATTGTTAATTTTCTTAGATAAAAGAACTATTTGCATAAAAATATATATTGATTTTTGCACCATAAGCTCACATTTAAAGACTTCAATATTAGCCTATTGACTTCTATATGTGAAAAAAACTTCTACAGTGATATGTAGAGAAACTTCAATGGGTGAAGGTTGTCTGATTAACTGTTATATCAATTACAAATATAGTACTGTGATAACAACCCTTAAAAGAAGAAACTGGTCATGTATGTATGGAGAAGGTGGACTAACGTATAGTTATGCTAGCCTAAATTGACACAGACCTTTTTTTTTTTTTCTTCTTCTTCTTAAGAATTGATTGAGGTACTTGAAACTAGGTAAGGATTTCCTGGAGGAGCTACTTTTTATAAAAAGTCATTACAACCACCCTGCCAACTGCATCCTCTGCAAAGGATAAGATCCACTACAAAAAGGTGTCCTGCATCCAGTGATGAGGCTCCATTTCTGGAGAGTGGCGTCAGCCTTTCATTGCTATAACTCCCAGGTTCACTCTGACCCAGAATGGTAGTATCTGTTAAAGTCCTATCTATGGGTCAAATAGATCTGCTTGAAAATTATTAGTATTGGATAAGAATACTTGAAACTATGTAGCTGTGCAAATAAATTATTATTAAAGACAAAAAGTGTGACTAAAAAAAAGATAGCAATAGAACATTGTATATATATATATATATATATATATATATATATAAAGAGAGAGAGAGAGTTATGATTAATCAAACATTTTGAAGTTAATCAAATTTCAGCATTACATAACCCATCAGAGGTTGACATTCTGTCACCTAAACCAAAACTTAAAACTTTGAGTTGATGGCACTAAAACCAGAATTTACTATTTTAAGAATTATCTCTCATTGAGTAACCCTCGTTGGTTTTAACCAATGACATATGTAAGAACTCTAAATTTCTATGACATCAATAATTTTAAGTGAAATTCAGTGGACAAGCTTTTCATTTCAGGTAACTCAGAGGAGACTAATTCCAATATTCGTCCCTTTGCATTAAGATCTTGAGCCTTAGATTGTCTTTGTATTCTGCATATAAAAAATCTGGTTTGACCTTTGACACTATGTGCTAAAAAAAAAAAAAAAATCTATGTTAGCTAGCAACATTCACTTTATAACCTGACTTTTAGTAAAGTTCTCATTAATACAATTCCCACCTTGTTCTTTCTGCTTTCATTTCTTTTGTCCCACAAAAAGATGATCAATATAATCCTTGTCCCCCAAATTGTAATGTCCTACAACTTGCTGATGCACTTTCATACCCCACTCAACAGGTACATACACCCACTCTTCAAAAGATTATCATTAAAAGGAGACTTTATTTTATTCTTTATAATAAATATTTCAACTCCTTCTTCTTCGTGTGATTTAATCTTATAACTTTTTTCTACTAGCTGATGCAGAATCCAGAGATGTTTCGTTCTATGATGGAAAACCCATTTGTCCAACAGATGATGTCAAATCCAGAGATTATGCGTCGCCTGATCACTAGCAATCCACAGATGAGAGAATTGATGGAAGTAAGTTTGTGTTTTTCCTTTTTTTTTTTTATCACCACTTGCTATTTTGTTTGGAAAAGAAGTTTGTTGTTAAGGAATTTAATTTTTTATATTTTTTTTCCTCTAAGAATTAAGGAAGATATGTGTGTACGCGTTTGTTTTTTGTTTTTCTTGAATTAGAAAAAAACTCAATACAGAAATGTTTGAAGAGAAAGTTAAGTGAAATGACTTAAAATCCTTTTAACTATGTGATTTGTTAATATGAATAATTTATTGACAAGTCACATTTTTTTTTAACTCTTAAAACCTGATTGCCCAGTATTTGTGTGTGTGTGTATATATATATATATATATATATATATATATATATATATATATATATATATATATGCAAATTTCATTAAACATAATAGACATTTTATGTCTACATATTTTCTTTTGGATCCGTTCGAATTCCCGTATTGCTTTTATTGTATTCTGGGGGAATTGATTTATGTATTGTCCATAGTTGCATGTATCCCTAGTACTTTCTGCCCGACTTTGGGCCATCATCAGGGGAGGATCTACTACGTCTGTATTCCAAAGTGCTGTTATATTTATGAGCTGCAGGATCATGAAGTTTAAAATATGTATATTTAGGCAGCATTTCTTCGTTAATGCAAATTTCATTAAACATAATAGACATTTTATGTCTACATATTTTCTTTTGGATCCGTTCGAATTCCCGTATTGCTTTTATTGTATTCTGGGGGAATTGATTTATGTATTGTCCATAGTTGCATGTATCCCTAGTACTTTATATAATATATATATATATCTCCAGATGGCCTTAATTCTGACTGGGAAATCCCCATTTCTACATAGCTATTGCCTATACTTGACCATTGGCCTAATGAGTAGAGTGTTCACCAATGGTTCGGGAGACCAGGGTTCAATCTCAAGTTGAGTCATACCAAAAACTTTTAAAAAATGGTGCTTGATGCCGCCTTGTTTAACACTCAGCATTATAAGGTACGGATCAAGGGTAAAGTGGAGCAAACCAGAGAATGGAGTAGACCCTTCCCCTACACCTTGGTGTGGTAGCTATTGAAAAGAGAGCCTTTAGGTGACCCTCAACTACGGTTAGCAACTTTACTTCATTGCCTATAAAATGTAACAGTTTATATTTTCAGACAGGACCCTTAGGTGAAGGAAGGGCTCACAATTCTCAGAGCGAAATATTGACCTTATGTATTTTTACATTTTATTGCAATGATTACAAATTTTCAAGTGCTTTTATCCCATTTAAACTTTAGTATTGAGATTCCTATGAAAAGATATTTTGTATAAATGTACATATTATTATTGGAGGTACTTTTAGCATGATGATTATTGTCATAGAAAGTGGGTTTGGCTACTCAAATTCAAATCCTGAACAAGTCTGTTTGCATTTCCCTCATTGAGGAAAGGTAGGAATCCAACTATTCTCCTTCCGGCTATCAGTAAATAATTGAACAGACTGGCTCTTTTACTTTGTTATAGCAACTGGTCTAGTAGAAGAAAAATTCTGAATTCAAACTAATTGTAGACCTGAAAAGGGGTGAGCTCCACCAAGATTATTTTTGTCCAATCCATGCTTCAAGAGTAGCACCCCTATCACCAAACCAGGTTATGAGATAAGTCTTCTTATCTTATATATTAACTCAGTTATTCAATTTTACTTGGATATTAACTACTTAAATCATCTACATTTTGATCAATTCGCAAATGTTAGTTGATATTAATACTTGAAAGACTAAAGTATTAGCTTTTTCTTTTCTTCTTCTAAGCCTGTGTTTTCTACATTGATTAATGCTTCATTTTCAACCATTAAAATTTCTTGCTACTATTTTATCTTTTTCTCTCCAGAGAAATCCAGAAATAACTCATATGTTGAATAATCCAGAGCTAATGAGGCAGGTAAGTAGCTTTTTTATTTACTGTAATTAATAAAAAAAATGTTAACATCTTTTGTTCATAGATATTTTTGAGTATATGACATAAATTGAATAGAACTTTTAAAGGAAGAAAAAATATATTTGATTTGATAAATTTGGTTTGCATGTGTGGCAAAAAAGGATGCAAAGGAAATTCATATTTGTTCAAACCATTTCTTGTAATTTTTTGATTTTTACAAATTTGTTTCAAATCATGATTTTGTTTATTCAAAAATACCATTTATTCTCTGCATCAGACAAGGTGGTAATGAATGGGAAGAGAAAAAGTAATCTTATTTTTTCCTCTTTTTATGTCGTGAAATAGTAATCTCTTTATTTTTAGTTGATCAGAATTAAAGTCTTAATACTGTACATTTGCCAAAAGAATGAGTTTAGTTATATACAATCATCATCAGAAAATTTAGTTTTTGTCATATTTTTCTTTTTGAACATCATTCCAAGTGAAATTTGAAAAATGCTCAGTCATAAGAGTGCCTCCAGTGTAACAGGCTCAAAGGGTTAAATATGTTTTCAACTACAATTTCATATTTGACAGCTTTTATATATTATCTGGAAACTTTTTTTTTTTTTTTTTTTTTTTTTTTTTTCCAAAATTTGAATTTTTAAAGTACACAAAAAGCATTTAAAAGAAATCTTATTTCATTTTAGACTCTGGAACTTGCCAGAAATCCAGCTATGTTGCAGGAACTGATGAGAACACAGGACAGAGCTATGAGTAATTTGGAGGTATGAAATGTTAACATAATTTATTCTCTACTCTATAGTTTTTTTTGTAATTAGATTATGAGAACAATGTTCATTATTACTCAACTTCAGAGTTGAATTTTATTCTTAAGGCCCAGATGGAATTGGAATGCATAAGATTGCTTCAAAGATTGCTAAATATTAGTAGCAATATTTAGCCCCAAGGATTATGGATTGTGATAACCATCAACACTAAAATGTTTGTCAAATTTATTCAGGGTGCAAAAGCAAAATTAGGAATATTCTAGTATAAAAATAAACAACTCTATTATAAAACAAAACTAATTTTAATTTTAAAAAATAAATAAAATAAGATACACAAAACAGTAAATTTACTCAATATGGCTGTCTTTTTTTTTTTTTTTTTTTTCTCATTATTGTATCAACACACCTTTAAAACAATTTTCATGCCTTTTGAAATAAATTCTTCAGACATTTTATTCCATTCCTCCTCAATAGCAGTCTTAAGCAAACCAATATTATGATAGGAAGTTGCATTTGTTTTTTCTGAAATGTTTCATATAACATAATAAGGGGGTTATGGTTTGGGCTTGATGAAGGCCATAAAGAAACTCCAATTATTTTGGAAATTATTTGGCTTGGTTTTGGCATTAAGCAAATCGTAGATACTTTTCTTGCTCACTCATATTGAGCTGAATTTTAATGAAAAAGTGCTTGAATAATATAACAAATCATGAAAATTTAGATTTATCACTTTTTTTTTCTTCTTTCCAAAAACAAATTGGACTAATCAGACTAATGAAAACGTTTTAAAAAATTAATCCATATTTTGCATTCTCAAAGGCTGCATAATATGAGAATAATTTTCCTGTTCTAAATATTATGGTTTGTGAGAGCTCTTACTACACTAAAATGTAAAAATTGTTCAATCTGAATGACTGTTTCTATGCCACAAAATAACTAAAGTGTTTGCCAGACAAGCCATGACAGCAAGTGCTTCCAGAAAATTGGCAAATAAAGATTTCCTACTTAAAAATTGTTTAAACAAGAAACTGTAAAAACATGGTAAAAATTTGCATGAAGCTATTAACACAGTAACTTGTTTTTCAAGGTTTTAAAAACTAATGTTTCTGAACTCTTTCATCAGTGCATTGTTGTGTGTTATTATTTGTCTACAACAGTCTGACCTACCTTAGTATTTATATATAATTATCTAAACAGGACAACAACCTCTGAGAAGGTAAGAAAATAGAAAAGCAGATTGTAAGTTGTGGCTTCATTCTAAGCTAATCAAGACCTTGTCCTAAGAATCGTGTATGAAATGAATCTGTTTCAATTTTCTACTGAAACCATTAAGATGTTATGCTTTAATTTCCATGGCATTAAAAACTATTATTTTGAAAAAAAAAATTTTTTTTTTTTTTTTTTTTTTATTCTTATTCCAGTGTTATATACATCTACAAATAATTCACATCTTATTTATTTATTTTTTCTTTCTCTCTCTCTTTAAATTTCTATTTAATCTTAGAATGCAAAAATTTCTTATATCATATTTTTAGTCAGAATTAATATATTAACCCATTTGGTGTGGAGAGCAACTCGAGTCACCCAAATATACTCAATGCATGGGGGTGAGATGCAACTTAAGTAGTCCATATTGCATCAAAATTTTGGATTTTGTGCATTATAACTTCTGAGAAGGGCTTCTTATTTGATATACTCCAGCCCTAAAAATTAAAAAAACAATACTGCTAAAGCTTTCATAAAACGGTCATTTTTAGAAGTATCAGTGAATAAAAAATTTTCTTATAAACACTAGTGTGGACCCCACCCTACCCATCAGAAAAGATCCAAGTTTATTTCTCTTCAACATTTTTTTTTTTTTTTTTTTTTTTTTAGAATGTATTGTAATTGTGAAGCTCTTTTTTTTTTTTTTTCATTTGCAACCTTTTTTTTTTTATTTTATGGTCAAAAGAGGATTCAAGCCATTTAATGTGCTCCACCAAAATGGTTAACATTACTAAATCTATATCTTTTTATTGTATTAAAGAATAATTGTTGTTGAACATTGAAAGTAAAGACATTATTTAAAAAAAAAAAACTTTACTGAATGAATATTTACAAAATTTAGATAATATATTTAAAATTACTTTTAAGATACTTTTGGATTTTTTTATTGTTTACTCTTTTTTTTTTTTTATAGAGTATACCAGGTGGATTTAATGCTCTGCAGCGTATGTACCGTGATATCCAAGAACCCATGATGAATGCAGCTCAAGAAGGTTTTGGTTCCAATCCATTTGCCTCTCTTGTGTCTAATGCTGCTGGTAAGTGCTGTTAACTTAAAAGATATTTATTACTGACTGACAGAAATGCTAAATGTCGAAACCCCACAGTACTTGAATTTTTTTAAGCAACCATTTAGATTTTCTTTAATATCTTGCTCTTATTGCCCTAATGTAAGGGGAAAAATTCCAGAAAATAAAGTAGCCACATTTAAATTATATGATAATGAAAATTTTAGAGAGGTTTTAAATGTTCAATGCTTTCAGAGCAGAGCTAGTTTATAAATGTAAAATTTTAAAGACACTTCTATGCTCATATTACTGAAATTCAAATGTCCCCACAATCATCAGACAGATTCTGTCTGATGATTGTGGTGACATTTGAAACTGAAACAAGAAGGGTATGGTAGGGTTATCTCTTTAAAACTTACCTATAAGGTGTGGAGGTAAGAAAATAATTTTACTTTATAGTATTAACCATGTGTTTTTGTTTATGTTTGTGAAACTTTTATTCTTTTTTTTTTTTTCTTTTTTTTTCTTTTTTTTTTTTTCTCTCTCTCTCAGGCAACCCAGCCAATGAGCAAGTTGGCAGAGAGAATAATGATCCTCTGCCCAACCCATGGGCTCCCAGGCCCTCAGGAGGCGGCAGTGGTGGTTCAACAGCAGGTGGTGGAGGTAGTGGACCCACCCAGACAGACAGTACTAGTGGTGATTCTTCTACTCCCTTAACTGGTGGGCCATTTGGTAAGTTCCAATTAGCAAAATTTTTTCTGGTTTGAAAACATTTACTCAAATTTATGGCTCCTAATGATAAAATTATTGATCATCTAATTCGGTTTTTCTTTGGTACTTGATAACGATTAGAGAGAATTATATCATCAATAACACTACTTTCATGGTTTACTTTCTATGACTTAAAATTTTGATATTCAATGTTTAGTGATACTATGACAGGTAAAAAACACCATTGGTTTGTATCTGTATATTACTAAAAAAAAAAAAAAAACATCCTGCTTGTTTTGGTTTCTTTTTTTAATGGCATATCAACCTTTGTAGGTTATTTAATACCAAAGCCATCTTTGTACTTGATACTATTAAGGGGATTCATACCTTTCCCAAGGGTATGTCCGAAATTGAACATGATAGTGTGAAGTTCAAACTCACAATTCCACAGCCCAGCACTTTAACCATTACACCACAAGGACACACCCTCCTGCTTGTGTATATGTAACGATATCTACCCCAGCAAAAACAGAACATTGTAGCAAGATTTTTATTAGAGTAATACACTCAAATTTGAAAAATGAACTAGTTTCCAATCCAATTTGCTACTGAATGATAATTTTTTGAGGTTTGCATTCATGCTAAGCATTATTTTAATCCTTCAAATCATTGGTACTATTTACCAACCCCTCCGCTTGGGCAGGATATGACACAAGGTCAATTTTTAAGCAGAGTTTAACAGGTTTTGAATTCAGAGTTTTCCTTCTCCTAGACTAGTTGCCTCACCAAGGCTGAAGAACCTAGTCCGTCCTACTATTTACCCATAGTTGGAGGGAGAATAAGGGGGTTCATACCTTTCCCAAGGGTATTTGCCCGAAAGTGAACGTAATAGCGCGACTGGAGTACGAACTCGCGTACTACGATTCCGCAGTTCATCGCTTTAACCATTACACCATGAGGACACCCTTCAAATCATTGGTGTAACAAATAACTATGAAATGCTGATTAGAATTGGTCACTGCTTAAACAAAAACATCAGTATTGTTATGAACCAACATTACAACTGGAAGTTTCATGGGTCCTCAAGTGATAAATCTAAAGCATCAAAAAATATCTAATTATACATTTATCAGCACAAATATCTTGGCATAAGTTACAGTTGCCGATATAATTTAATTGGATTTTTATAATGTACATTGAATTAAAGAATTTTCAGTCATTGCTGTTAAAGATAAATGGAAGTTTTTGTAAATCAATGAAAATAGGCTGATGTTCAACTGGAAATTCAAGATACTATACTTCTTATGGATTATTTATTTATAGATTGTGATGAGAAAAATGATAAAAGAAAAATAATTGAAAAAATAAAGACATAAGAAAAGTGAATATAGAAAGAAATAAAGAATGAACAAATGAACCTGGAAAGAAAATTGATGTACTGAAATATGTTATAACAGGTTTCCATAGTTTGAAATATCCAAATTTCCAATAAGAGAATGGCAACAAATTGTCAACTGAATAATATATAATTTTTTTTAATTCTTTTTATTTTTTTATTTTTATTTTTTATTTTTATTTATTTATTTTTTTTTTTCAAGGTATGTTTAATACACCAGGCATGCAAAGCTTGTTAACACAAATGACACAAAACCCTCAATTGATCCAAAACATGTTGCAGGCACCATACATTCAGACAATGATGCAAACAATGTCTGCCAATCCAGAAATGGCCCAGCAAGTGAGTTTTTTTTTTATTTCCTTTTTTCTAAATGTCTTTCAGTCAAAACTTCCAGAATGTTTTGACATTTGTTTGAAAAAGTAATTTTTTTTTTCTAACTTTCATTTCACTGCATTTGTTTTCAGTTAAAATATACTAGCTCTACTCATCAAGTTTTTATACTGTGATTTTTATTTTGTCCTTTTTTCTTTTCTTTTTAATATTGAAAGTTATATTTTTCTATCCATCCCATACTAATTTTTTTTTTTTTTTTTTTTGTATCAGATCCTAGGAAGCAATCCAATGTTTGCTTCTAATCCACAATTTCAAGATATATTCTTCCAGTATCTCCCCACCATGATGAATCAGGTATACCATTAGTTTCAACATTTACATATTAGCAATAAAAGATGAATTAAAAGATTCTGTTTTATCTAATATGAACAGCAAAACAAAAGTTCAGTTTCCTACACTGTAAAGATAACACAAATTGGTATAATTTTCACAGGCTACTTTTTAAAAACATCTAAACTCTCATAAAAATGCCTAACACTAATGAGATTTATATAATATTTGATAAAAAGGAAAACCTTGAGCCTGATAATTAACATCCTCTATTACATTGTTGATTTACATTATCAAATGTTAATTTTGAGTTAAGCATTAATTTGTAAATATAAAAATTTATTAAAATTTAATCAGATCTGTAGCAACTCAAATCTTCTGTGTTCAAAACCAACTTTTAAAAAAAAAAAGTTTCTACTATTTATATATTTTTTTAAAGCAACTAGATTTGCACAGTTGATGTTCTAATACTGAACCATCTACTTGTCTAGTTTTATTTTGATTGTATCTTTAATACCCCAGTATGAAGTAAAATAAAATGAAATGCAAAATTTGTAACCTTGGAAGAAATTTTGACAAACTAAATTTGTTGTTTGCTGTTATATCAGAATAGGCATTCAAGGGACAATTTTTGCTCACTTAAGATAATGACAGAGTGGGGGCCTCACTGCCTCCCACATATCCAAAGGTTAAAAATCTGTCTTGAGACCAGTTTCATATTACTGACATGTCTTAGGTAAATCAGACTCACTCTTGCATATCTGTATTTGTATTTTCTATTGATAATGTAAACTTTTGTGAATTCTCTTTTTAGCATGTTATGTCTATTGTAATATTTTTGTTACTCCATTTTTTATATATATATATATATATATATATATATATATATATATAAATAAAAGGAGGTGCCCATGGTGTAATGGTTATTGTCGTAGGAAATGGACAAGGCGACACGAGTTCAAATCCTGGACGAGACTGATTGCATTTCATATAGCACTAATACCCTTGGGAAAGGTATGAATCCAGTTATTCTCCCTCCAGCTATGGGTAAATACTAGGGCAGACTGGGTTCTTCAGCCTTGGTGAGGCAACTAGTCTAGGAGAAGGAAAACTCTGAATTCAAACCTGTTAAACTCCGCTTAAAAAATTGACCCTGTGCCATATCCTGCCCGAGCGGAGGGGGTGGTAAATATCATATATATATATATATATATATATATATTAAAATCTCATCTAACTTACATATTAACTTTTTCCTGGAATAAATATTAATCACTATAGTTGAAGTAATTTAACAGTTAAAAAAAATGTTTAAATGCAATTTGATTTCTGGTAAGCGTCACATGTTGAAATTTTAGGTAATTTTGTCTAATTTATTTCTGGATTTCTCCAAATTTTTTAATCAATTTAAAGCTTACCCTTTCATCAGTAGATGTGTTTGATTGATTTATTTATATAGGTACTAATATGGTGTCAGTTCACATTGTCAATTGACACTGTGATATGCCCAAAACCTTATTCTGTCATGCTTGTATTAATTTCATTTGCCATCTAACTATTCATATTGTATATGAGGTTCATCAATAAAGTAAAATTTGCTTAAAGAGTTGGCAATATGAAATGCTGTTTACATTTAAATCATTTCCCATGATAGATCTTTTCATGTCCCAGAAGACTGTCAGCCTGACCTTTTTTTACTGTGCCCTTGGAACTTTACTGGAAAGTTGGTGTTTTTCCATTCTTGGGACTCCCTTTTCAACTCTAACTCATAATGGCAAACCTGTATTTAGCCAATTTGTAAGGATTCTTTTGACTTAAACATGCTTCTCTGTATGCATCATACATTCTTTTATAAAGTTCACACTCACTTATAAAGTTTGCACTCATCAGTGATCAAAAATTTGATGACAGACCTCTGTTCAAACTTGGAGCATTCTGTTTGATTTGTGGGCATTTTAAATAACCTCAAAACAAATATTTTTGCAAGATTACTATAATTTTTGTTAACTAATTCCAAAGAATACCAAGTTTACATTTATGGAAAATAATTCAGGGAGAAATTGTTTTGCAAAAAAGATTCCTCTTATTTGTTGAACGAACCTCGTATTTTCTTCTATAATAGTTCTTTAAGTAATATAGTAGTTGCATGAAGATTTAAATGAAAAAATGAGAAAGAAATGTTGTTAGTTGAGTTAGAGAAAATAGTAAAGTGAAAGTTTAACTTATTAAAATGTTTTCTGCAAGTACAATGTCAATCTTTATGTAAATGATAAACTGATTTGCTTTTTAAGTGGCAAAAATTGTTTTGTTTTACTAGTTCTTGTAAGTGAAGATATATACATAAAACCGTTTTTTAATCTGTACTTTTTTTCTTCTTTTTCTGTTAAAAGCTTCAGAATCCGCAGATGCAAACTTTGCTGAGTAATCCACGTGCACTTGAAGCTGTCATGCAGATTCAACAAGCACTGCAGCAATTGCAAAATGAAGCCCCTGGGCTTTTTCCTGGGTATAATTGTTTTCTCTTTTTTTTCCTTTGTTTGCATGTTTGATTGATTTATTAATTTTTTTAAGGAGGGAATTTATATTTGGTGATTATTCACCGGACCGGGTCTTATGTAACTAAAAATTTAATTCCAAATTTTATTTGGGCACAATTTTTCCTTTTTTTAAACATGATATTTAGATACATAAATGATAAGTAAATAAATACAAAAGTGAATATTTTTTTATTTGCATGGATAGGTTACAGTCAATCTTCATATGATTTATATATTATTCAAAACTACTGAATGACATTAGTGTTTTAAAAAAAAAAAAAAAATTAAGGTTATGAGCAAGTTTTCACCTGTAAACACGAGCAAAGCACAGATGTAATTAATGTAAGAATCATCTGCAAAAATTATTTCTTATATCAAATGAAACAAGAAAATCAATAATTTATCTTGATAAATTCTTATTCATTTTTGTTTTTTACCTAATAATTTGATAGTTAAAAGGGGACATACTTAGGAATGTATTGTTTTGCGTTTTGTTTTGTTTCTGTTTACCATAGACTTACTGGGCTTACAATTCCTTCAAGCACCACCACCACCACAACTGCAACAACAACCACCACTGCACCATCAACAGCTGCTGCTGCTGCCACCACAGCATCAGAAACTACAACCACTGCTAGTACCACTACCACAACTAGCAGTACCAGCAGCACCAGCAGCAGCAGTACCGCTGCTACTACAGGCAGTACTGGAACTGGTGAAGGCCCCACTCCTTTGACTGGAAATTCTAATCCAAATGCAGATGCCTTTAGTAACCTTATGGCCCAAATGGTACAGATGATGGCTGGTGGACAGATGGTAAGTTTTTTTTTTTGTTTGTTTTTTTTTTTGTTTTTGTTTTTTTTTTTTATCAACCATTCATTCAATCATTTGTTTGATGAATGTATATAAAAATACTTGGGTGAGTCAAAAGTTTTGCCATATTTTGGTGCTACATGCTAGATAAAATGATAGATACATGCTAGATTTGCCTCAACTCCAGTTTTGGACCTACCTGACTTTGTCAAGGTTCTTGCAGCCCTGAGCAAAACCTCTTGAATCATCTGGTTACTTTACTGTGTGTGATCACCTGTGCCTTCATCTTTTGTTTGCACAACTAATGTTTTTGGTTGCTTCTGCAGTACTACAACCCAGTTTGAACTTGTCAAGTGTAAGTTCCTAAATTACTCTGTTGCACATTTGTGCAGCTTTCAAATCAAACAGGGAGTGGAACAATACATAATGTGTCAACACACCAACTACCATGATACTATCAACCATGGCAGGTACCTGCCATGGTTTGAACTGCTTTGGTCATGTGATATGTGCTGCAAATTAGCACATACCAAAATATTGCTGAGTTTTTGACACTCATTCTGGTAGATTAACTTTTTTTAAATATAGTTATATATAAATGTAGAAGGAAAAAAAATCAGCCCTGGAACAAGACATTGATAAATACCTGTAAGATTGTCCCTGATAATTCTACATTGAAAAGGAGTACATCAGATTTCTTATAGCAGGTATCAAGTAATTAGGCTTTTTTTTTTTTTTTTTTTTTAACGTGCCACCAAAGTGTCACAGTATGCACTTGAATTTAGCTACCTGGATGGTAGACTGTTTTTCTTCAGAAATGAAACTCCTAATAATCAATGTAATACTTGTTATACATGTTTGTGGGTTATGTTGAATTTTACTTACAAAATCAAATTAAAACTTCTATGTGTACATATGAAATATTTTAATCTGATTTCTTTTCTTTTTTTACCAGGGCCAACCTCCTGAGCAACGTTTTGGCCCACAGCTAGAACAACTAGCAGCAATGGGATTTGTGGACAGAGAAGCCAATATAAGAGGTTTGATTCGATTTCTAATATTGTGCAGCATTTGAATATTTATTTCTTTAGATGGTAAAATATTTAGGTATCCTTAGCACTAACTTGATTTGATAATTTCTTGAGGGGAAAGGATATAAAACCTTCAATATTTTTATGAAGAAATTATTGAAAGATGGTGTATGGTATTTAGCAACATCTTTACAGAATTAATCATAATTAAATACACCATTATTTTACAATTGATAAGTACTCGGTTTACTATTTAAAAAAATGCACACTAAATAATCACATAACTTTATAAGATCCCTTAATAATAATATAGAAACTGTAAAACCCCACAAAATATTTTGGTTCCATATTGGACGGGAAATTGTTTTATTCTCTTCAGAGCACTAAACAATTTTACAATGTGTTGTTTTTGTTGGATTATAGTTATATATATATATATATATATATACACAGCTGAACTAATTGATTTCTGTTAACTTAGATATTCATATTTGTTCCCAAATTAATCTTTACAAAAATACTTTCTCTATATTATTAATAGTTTTACCTTTAATCAGTTTTAAATTCTTTTTCAGCTTTAACTGCTACTCTTGGTGATGTGAATGCTGCTATTGACAGATTACTTCAGCAGAGATGATCAACACCTGCACCAACTTTTCACCATGTTCTACTACTACAGATTACTTCAATTATTACAACTTACTTCAATACAAAAGAACTGCTGGTGATTCGAACAGATTCGTGTTACCACTACAAACAAAATGGCTAGTACCATCTCCACCAAAACATTTGTGATTACAGCAAACTCTTAAGTATACATCTTCCAATATTAGCTACAACTTGTGCAGGCAAATGTCCACTGTCTTTAGTGGTACTTCTATGCTACTGCTGTTGCAAACATCAGCTATACCAAACAAAATATTAAACAAATCTCTTCTTTCTCTCTCTCTCTCTCCTCCCCTTCTACTTGCCCCTCCTTCCCTCTGCCCTAATCTATTATTACATTGTCTCCATGACAGTGATTGACAACTACAAAGGAAAACAAAAGATGTTTAGCTTTCTAAAGCCATTATTGGGAAAAACTGTTTAAAAAAATATATATCAGAGGAAGCAAGTAAAACAAAGAAAAAAACCTTCCCTTATTGTTCTTGTTTAGTAGTGACTACAGCTCTACATAGTTGGTACTACTATAAATTCAACCACTTCACATACTACACTATCTGACTATACTTGATGATGACTGTATTTGATAATGACACAATGTGTTATCTGAATAAACTTCTCTCTTTTAAAAATTAACCTGCCATGTTTCTTTGTCAGAATAATGTCATTGATCAGATTTTTTTTTTCCCCCACCTCTTGGTAACTTTTGATATCTTAAGCAGATATCTGCTTTGTCAAGGAGACTTTAAAAAAAATTCTTTGAATTTATTACAATAAGAATGGTGGTGATAAGTTGATTGGTAAAAAGATGGGAGAATTCCCCATGTAAAAACAAACTAATGTTATATATGAACAGCAAATAAACTGATATTAGGATTGAAGGAAGGAAAACATAATTTTGAAGTTTTGTATTTTAGAAACATCTAAATTAAAACACTAACATACAGAGAATCTAAATCAACACTGAATTTACAACTGTGGAAAAATATAAAGCACATTATATAATGTACTGAACTGTGAAAGATAATTGATTGTATAAGAGCATATAAGAAATACTAAAGGAATTAAAGGATCAGCATTTTTTTTTCTTGAATGAGGAAGATAGTAGTAGATATATTAAAGCAAAAGTTTAAACTTTTTTTTTTTCCCCCCCCAAATTTCTTGATATTTTTTAATAATAAAGGCAAGAAGCAATTTAGACAAGCTAATTTTAAAGGTTTCATACTTTTTAATGCAAATCTTTTTAACAACTTAAAAAGAAAATGTATAACCACTATATCCCTCCAGTTCTCTTCACTTTTACTCAAAGGCAACAAAAGAAAAGCTTCAAATATATTTTTGAACAATTTAATCCTACAACTGGTAATTGATATTTTGACAATTAGAAATGTGTAAATTCACTGCTAACATTTTTAATCTAGAAGGTTTTTTTTAATGAGTGGATGGCTTTGATTTTTTTTTCTAATAGAGGAAAAAAACATTGTGGCTTTTATACTATCTTGCAAGTATATCAGATTGAAAAGATTTGCGTCAAACAGTTTTTTTTTTTTTTTCTTCCTTGTATGGAATAAAAATGTGCCATTCTGTGATATTGTTTAGTTTTAAACTTTAATTTTTATGTTCTTTTTGCTTATGTGACGGCATGGTACACTTTTCTTGAACTTTTGGCAGCATTAGATATTTTGAAGTTCATTGAGGAACAATTTTAAAGTCCTATAAATGACTTAATTTTCATCTGTAATTGAGATGATGAATTATGATACACTGATGTACTCAGATAAGCCTTCCTACTTTGGTCATTATCATGACTTGAAGCAAAGAGAACACAATTCTTCACACATCTTTTGTGTAAGCAACCATTTGTAATGTGAGAGTATGCATGCACAGGCTCAAGTCCTTATTTTACTACCATATATGAATATGCATGGGTTATTGAATGCATGTGTGTATATAAGGACTTGTCTAAAGCAACACAGCCATTCGGATGATTGCATTATATTACCAATAATATTACTACATTTAGCTAGTTTAGTTTTCTATCTTGGATACATTAATTCACAAAGTGGATTCCTCCTGAAAGACGAGAGCCAACAGACATTATAATTAGTAATGTTTTAGCTTTATATCCTGTAGCTGAAGCGTTAACTATAACAAGCGAGATAAGGATATTAGTCTGAATACATCAGTTTATAATACACATAACCTAAAACAAGGAAATTCTGTCTTGTTACAACTTTTGCCTAAACTATTCTACCATTTAAATTAGTAATTTAAATCTTTTAAAGAAGAGTAATACTGTCAAAATTTATGAAAAATGTTCATGCAAAAATCAAATTAATTTTCTTCGTAAAGAATTATTCATAATAAAAATGTATGTGATGGTTTTTTTATTTATATATATATATATATATATATATATATTGCTAACTAAAAAAATTAATGTTGGATGTTTTTTTTTTTCTCCTCAATTCAACCCTTTCTGTGTTAAAAGATGTGAAGATTAAATTTATTTAAGCTTTAATAATAACCATTTGTCACATTTTAGTATATTGGTTGAATTTTGCTGATGGGTGCAGTGGTTTTTGAGCTAGGCTAGCAGACTATTATTAATCAATTCAATTCTGACTTGGTGCTCTATATTTTTGGTTTTGTGCCACAACTAAGCTAAGTTTAGTAAATAATTACTATTCTGGAAGCAGAGGTAATATTTTTAATTTGGGGTCTGATAACAAATGATTATTTTGCTATAGGTCCTATTTAATGAGGTGGTGCGCTCGTGTAACAGTTATCATAGAAATGGAATCCGCAAACCAATTTCAAATTTGGATAAAGCTGTTTGCATTTCACTCAGTACTAATACCTTTTAGGAAAGGAATAAATTCATCTGTTCTTCCTCTAGCTATGGGTAAATAGTAGGGTAGACTGGGTTCTTTAGCCTTGATTAGGCAACCAGTCCAGGAAAGGGAAAATTCTAAATTCAAACCAGCTTTATTCTGCTTAAAACGGTTGACATTGCATTACATTCTGCTTGTGGTGGAGATGTTGGCTAAATACATAAACTGAATTATTTTTTCTCCTCCTCACTTTATATTTCAAACCCTATTCCTACCTTTATTTTCTGATATCATAACTTTTTTTTTTCTTTTTCTATGATCGTTAAAATTGGGAATTTCTGAATTCTTGAGAAAGGATTGTATAGGAAAAAAAAACTTTATCTAACTGGGCTTGTGTCAATAAACTTCACAACTATATTCTTAGATTTGACACAAGGCCATGATTATGGGGGCAGAGTGCATAGTGAGAATTGAATTTGCAATTTGGTAATTGATTTGTGAGACTTGTTTTGCTAACCATTTACACTCTAAGGAGGAACCCAAATTGCTTTTAAAAATAAAAAATCTACAATTTATTAAAACAAATAGTTTTCCTAAGGATTATTATTGTTAGTTAGTACTAGTCTTGAATATATTTCTATTTAATCATCTTACTCTTAAGAATGTTAGTTCTTTGCAAGTATTTAATTGACCACTAGTGAACTGTAGTGTCAACTCAGAGCATTCAAGGCATTGTAAAGTAGTCCTTTACTAAGGGCCAGGTGTACAGGGTACAATGTGAAAATCAAACTCATTAACAATGGTCTTTTAACCAAGTTAACTAACCCTTACATTATGGATTGTAAAGAAATTTTCATTTTTATTTGAACTCCTATAATAAACAAATTAATTGTTAATGAATATCTTTTATATGTCAAATCTGAGCAAGATAATGATGTCTTTGTCTTCCATTTAAACATAATTCTATCTAGCAAAGATTTCTCTAAATATGTGCAAAATAATTGTACAAATTTGAACTATAAATAACATTGTGCTAAATTGTTGAATTTTGTTTTAAATTTGAGGAATTAACGTATGTGCCAAACAAAATGAATAAAATTTTAAACTTTGCGGTAAGAAAAACTTAGATGCAAAAATTTGAAGATTCGGTTTATTGAAGTAACTCACTTTTGTATATTTATCTTAGTTAAATTTTTTTTTTCTCAAAAATAAGGCGGGTGGCTTGATGATAACATTATCACAGCCAAGAATAATAACTATTAATAAAACAATTTTATTATTAAAAACACATAAAATTTAATTATTCAATTTCAGTCTTACTTTACTTTTAAGTTTTTTTTTTTTTTTTTTTTTTTTTTTTTTAATCAAAATATACCAATTAACTCATTGGTGGGAAGAGCTGCTTTTGTCACATTGAATAACTTGTTTGAGGCAGAAAGAAGGTTCATTTGGTGACAATTTTATGTAGAACTTCAGTAGACAGTCACAGCAGCTTATAAAACTTGTGAATTAGATTTACCAGTTAGTGAAAGATATTTGGTGAAAGGACATTAACATTATACACTCTTACACTTAGAGGCAATCAATATATTTGTATATATATATATATATATATATATATTTCTAAATTTTTATATATTTGTATATAAATGAAAAAATGGATATAAAAATAAATGAAATACCTATATAGAAATAAATATTATACATTTGTATATATTTCTAAAATTCTGTGATAGTGTTAGATTATAGATATTAACAAATGATCAATTTGAATTAGTAATTTCTGTAGAACCTCCATAGACACAGCAGCTTTTTATTTTTATATATATATATATATATATATATATATATATATATATATATATATATATATATATATATATATATATATATATCAGTGGCGACTCTAGCCTATTTTTGCTACTCGTGTCCCCCCCTCTGTCAACTTCAGTTCCCAACCCGTGGTCCGTGGACCCAAAGTAAGTCATCATAGTTGCTATTGCGTGATTCTCCATTGTATAGCACAGATTGACAAACATACCTTGCATGGTGTTTTTTTTTTTTTTTTTTTTTTTTTTTTTTTGGAAACAATCAAGATACTATATAATTTGTAGTCTTGTTAATACAGTAGATAAGATAATTTTTTTTCCTTTCAAAAGTATAGAAGAAAAGAGATGTTCATTACTATGACGAGAAAAATATGTTTATTAGAATAAAGAAACTGATGACAATATACACAGACACAGCTAGTAGTTTCAATTTCGCTTAAAATAAAGATTATTTGTTGAAAATGTATTCAAATAAACAAATTTTAGTTACAGAATGTAATATATGCAACATTCATTAAAGAAATAGAGATCTGTTAGTGAAAAAACGAATTAAAACACACCATTTAACCAACATTTACCATAGCGATGATGATGACGTCGGGACGGCTATAATCTGTTAACCCCCCCTCTCTCTCTCTCTCGGTCCCTCTCCCTCTTCCCAAGACAGCTGTAAGCAGTCAGAATGTGCTAAAATTTTTGAGCACGATGTTTGGGTTGCTCTTGCTATTGGCTACAGCCAAAAGCGTATTTCTCTAACATTACTGTTATTATAAGGGTCTAGTGCTCGGCACGGATTTGCGCGTGTTCAACATTATAGCCGATTTTATGGGATGTTCAATGAATCTGACGGTGGCCGGACAAAGACCATCCGTTCAAAACAGCATTGTTGTATTATTCCCAGATATATTTATGAACTTTTGGCTACTTAGTTATCGAAACTTGAATAGATACATAATTTAATTGAGATCAGACTAAGTATGTTTGCTTGGAATTAATGGATGATTTTTAATCCATTTTGAATAACATTGACCGAGTTATTGGTCATGCCGGGCACGAGTAGCACTCGTCCTGTCTTGAAACCTTGGTATATTTTAGTAAAACTGTGGGAACAGCATTTCAAAAATCTACTAGGAAACCCACCAAAAATAACGGATAAACCGATCACCAGAATTATCAGTAAGCAATTAGACATTAAACTAGGTCCTTTCACCAAAGAAGAACTCGACTCAGTTCTTAGAAGAATTAAAAATAGGAAAGCTGCAGAAGTGTGGAAGACTAGACAATTCGACGATATACTGCTCCGGCAATGCAACGCAGTCTATAGTCAAAATAGGATAGAAAGATGGATGAAGGGATGCATCCTTCCTTTCCCTAAAAAAGGCGACCTCGGACTAGCCAAGAACTACCGAGGGATAACACTTACATCCATAGCAGCCAAAATCTTCAATGCCCTACTACGAAACCGCATAGAACCCAAAATAGACAACATCCTTAGGAAAAACCAAAATGGCTTCCGGAGAAATAGATCCACAACCTCACAAATACTGACCATCCGTAGAATCCTTGAAGGCGTTCGGGCAAAAAACCTTCAGGCGACATTACTATTTGTTGACTTTACCAAGGCCTTCGATTCCATACACAGAGGGAAAATGGAGCAAATCCTACTAGCATACGGCCTACCAAAAGAAACTGTAGCAGCGATAATGATTCTCTACAGAAACACCAAAGTACGTTTACCAGATTGAGACACGGAATACTTCGACATTGTTGCAGGAGTACTACAAGGAGACACGCTAGCCCTGTACCTCTTTATCATCTGTCTAGACTACGTGCTTAGAACTTCGATCGACAAAATCAGAGAAAATGGCTTCGAGCTGACTAAGAGAAGAAGCAAAAGATACCCCGCAGAAACAATCACGGATGCCGACTACGCTGATGACTTGGCGTTACTGGCGAATACACCTAATCAAGCAGAGACACTACTGCATAGTCTGGAACAAGCCGCAGCTGGTATTGGCCTCCATGTCAATGCACACAAAACTGAATATATGTGTTACAACCAAACGGGCAACATTGCCTCACTAGACGGAGCCTCTCTGAAACTGGTAGACAAATTCACCTACCTAGGAAGTAGCGTCTCATCAACCGAAAAAGACATCAACACACGACTGACGAAGGCATGGACGGCTATCGATAGGCTCTCGATCATATGGAAATCAGACCTAACCGATAAAATGAAACACAGTTTCTTTCAGGCAGCGGTTGTGTCGATACTGCTGTATGGATGCACTACATGGACGCTAACTAAACGGCTGGAGAAGAAACTAGACGGAAATTACACAAGAATGCTGAGAGCAGTATTGAACAAGTCCTGGCGACAATACCCCACGAGACACCAACTATACGGACACTTGCCCCCCATCACGAAAACTATACAAGTTAGGCGAACCAGACACTGCTGGAGAAGCAGGGACGAGCTCATAAGTGATGTACTCCTATGGACTCCCACAAATGGCCGTGCAAAAGCAAGACGACCAGCTCGAACTTACATACAGCAGCTGTGTGAGGACACAGGATGTAACCCTGAACACCTGCCGGAGGCGATGAATGATAGGGAGAAGTGGCGAGAGAGGGTCAGGGATATCCATGCTGGCAGCATGACATGATGATGATGATGATGATATATATATATCTTTGTCTAGTCAGTGAAAGATATTTACACTATCTTGTACTTTTTAGCAAACTTTATATTTCTAAAATTCTGTGATAGATTCTAAATGATTAATTTTGATTATTTTTTTCTTTTTTTTTTTTTTGCTTGGGTTGACATTCTATGGCAGCCAGGAGCTGCAAATTACAAATAAGGATAAACACTCTGAGGTTTCTCTCTCTCTCTCTCTCACTCCCTCCCCTCTTTCCTTTGGCCTTGGGGGGAAGTTTGATTGAATGCATCAACTGAGCTACAAGAAGACATTGGTCTATAGAAACTCAAATCAAATCCATTGTTTATACAGTTTCTTTTTGCACCAGATTTTATTGTTATTGTTTATTACACTAGTATTAATAACATTTTTTAAATGAAATGTTGTCGGTCATTAATTATTAATTTTGAGTGGTATTTTCTTTGATATTTAGTTAGTTTTTACTGCTGTTGTAGATTGATGACATTAGTTTTTATAGAAATCTAAAATTTAAAGATAAATACTCATCAAATTTGATGATGAATAAAAATGTTTCACCTAAAAATATTTTTAAAAAATTTAAATTTATTTGAATTGTATAAGAGAAATCTTACTGATTCTAGATGAAAAAAATATTTTTCACAGAATTAGCTTATGAAGTGTATTGCCCTAATAAAGATCTCACTGTGCTGGGTTTTTTTGCTGGATTATGGTTTTATATATATATATACATATACACACACACATACACTCACAGTTTTGTTATGTAGATAAGGTACTTTTATTTATTTTTTTTAAGTGGTAAGATCCTCCACTTAAAAACTGAAAATTTGAATTCTAAAATAAACTGACAATTCATTTTGAATGTAGTCAGCTCTTCTTATGGAACAGTTACTATTAAATATTGGGTTTGATTCCTAAAAGAGCTCTCTTTCATCCTTGTGCCAAACCTAATCTTCACTTAGTACACTATTCATTTTGCATCCTAGATGTATCATAAAAACTGAACATAAATAAAAGTAATTATGCTGCTGTAGCTAAAGATACAGTAACTGATCCGCCTGAAGTTGCAATCAGAATCTCACTCATCCAATTATTAGAACCATGTCATCGTTTCCCATAAGAGATAATCCAACTTAACTAAAGTTTGAATTATTAATTTTGATTATTACTTTCATGTAGAAAATAAATATGTAATTATCTTGTCATCTGTAGACTCTTTAATAGGAAATTTTTGATTAAAGTTAGCATGAGAACTCCTTTTATCTCAAGGAATGTTTTAAGGGCAGCATTGAGGAGGAAGGGCAGAACATTTTTAGCTTAAAATTGATTAGGCAGTTCTAATTCGACCAGAAGGCTAATAAAATGCCCCTCTCGTTCGTGAGATGACTGGGGCTTTTTGAAAGAAAATTAATTTCATACGAAAAGCAGCTAGAATGAACTTTTATTTTACAAAATGTGTTTCAGCATATATATATATATATATATATATATATATATATATATATATATATGAATTTTTTTTTTTTTTTATCTCAGGTAACAGATTCTTCTGCTAGTTAAAGATTTTCAAATATTGGATTCTTTAATTCATTAAATAAGTCATTACCACTAACCCAGAGTGCCTCAGCAATATTTTACAATACCACTAGACTTTGTTGGTTTTCTGTCATATTGGGAGATGCCAGATTAAAATGCAACCTCTTCACATAATCCTGTTGCATTCGCAGTTTTCCGGAAACGGTTAATTAAAAATTTCCATCAATAAATAAGCCAGCATAAATGACACACCATTTCACGCATGCCCATACACACAACATATATAATGGAAGAAGTTATGGCATGACATCTAAAATTAAGTGGCATATTTATTCAATATAGTGTTTCAATCATTTACAAGCTTCTTTAGATATTGGTTGCAGAAAATATTTCATTTTTGAAAAAGAATGCGAGAATGAATCAGTCATGAGCATAATCTGGAATGTTTTTTATTCAACATTTCTAAAGATCTCTAACGATTGGCCCACCTTGGTATGTTATCATGACAACCCCTTAGCCAATCTATTTTTTTCTTTTTTCAGTATTCTTTTCAAAAATTAACATTTTCAGGCATTATCTAAGAAAGCTTATAAATGGGCAAAACTTTACATTAAATAAATACTCCAAATTTTGGTTTTCAAGTTATATTCTGGTCACTCTTTCAGACATTTTATTCAATAAATATATATATATAATTTTATACTTTCAAATCAAATAGTGAAGTGCCCAGTCAGCTGGGGCTATACAATACGCCAACTGCATCTCTGCAGACCTTTTAGCGAGTATCCTGATTATGACATTAAGTCACTTGAGGGTGAGCTTCCAGTCTTGGTGCTTTGGGGAATGTGGTGTACCCCTTCATTACCATTACTCCCGGGTTCACTCTGACTCGGATTGGTAGTACTAGTTAGGGTCTAATCTATGGGTCGAATAGAACTGTTTAACCATTTAACTGTGTGTAAACAAATGACTGGTGTTGAATTGTTAGTGTCTCATAAATAAAACTTAGTGATAGAAATCTTTGAAACCATTTAACAGTGTGCTGACAAATGATTAATATTAAATAGAATTATTAGTGTTAGATAGGAATACTTGAAAGCATTTGACTATATATGAAGAAATGAGCTCTGGTTTATTTAAAATGGTGCCTATAAACTATTCATTTACTAATCATAGACACTTATATTACAGGATTTGGCATTAAACAGCCTAAAAGGGCTGATATGCCATATGACCTAACCAATAAATAAAATTGCTAATGTTAAATAGAAATACTTGAAACCGTTTAACTGTGCAAACAGAGGAGCTCTAATTCATTTAAAAATGAAGTTATCTACAAACTCAGAATTAATTTTTATTTATTGCGGACTTTTTGTCCTCATCTTGGTAGTTTTTTGTTGTTTCTTCTCACTATGTTTCAGCCAAATTTCACCTCTGGCCTTCTTCAGGTGATTAACTGCGACCTCAGATAGGAATGCAGAGTCTTATAACTGTATCCCCAGTAATTACTGCTTTCCATAGTTATTGTCTATCGCACCACATTTTTGACCAAGTAAACCTCTGGCCGGCTTGGGTAGGATTTGAAACCGCTATCTCACCTGGAACCGTAGAGACTCAACACCCCTATCTGCTGCACCACGGGCCTCGAAACTACCAAGATGAGGACAAAAAGTCCACAATAAATAAAAATTAATTCTCAGATTAAGAAGCCTCATCTCAAAAGGATTCCTACTAAAGGCATCTACAAACTAATTTGCTTAAAAATCACAAACAGGATTTGACATTAAAAAACGCACAAGTGTTGACATACCATAAAACACCAGATAATGTTGTTTTTGATATTTTGTCCAACTCTCATCCACTCGTGAACGCTAATCTTGGGCGTCTATAAATGTTTATCAATCCTGAAATAAACATCCCCTAATGATGGCCCAAACTGGTTGTGAATTATAAATTTATTATATGATTCAATAATCTAAACTGACATCATTCTATTAATGAGTCATTATTTTTATGCTGACTTGGCATGTGAATATCATGAAAATTCCATTTCTCGTTCAGTGCACTGATGTATTATCTCGTCAGTTATTTCAAATCTTGTTGAATTAACATTTCGTTTCTGGTAAGTTGTGACTACAACAAAGGAATATACAAAGAGGCTGAATTTTTATCCGGTATTCTTACGATATGATAGAAAACCAACAAACTCTGGTAAAATTGAAAATACTACTGCGCTGGATAGTAGTAGTAGTAGTAGTAATGATACTTTGGCCTTGAAACCATACCTGACACCAAAGTCTGATAAAGGCGTTGTTGACCACACAGCTATTACTTATTCGATAAGAATTTAAGAAATAGAATTCACAACCACTTATTCTAGGTGTTATATTCTATTTTTTAAAATTTTTGTTCTTCGTCTTGTGTATTTTTATAGTCCTCAATATATTTGGTTTTTTTTAAATAGCATATCAACCTTCATTGGTTATTTAATGCCAAAGTCATCCTCATAAAAGAATAGTAGTGGTACTGTTTTACTCATACCTTTGGGTAGGGTAAAAAAAAGTTCATACCTTTTCCAAGAGTATTAGTCCGAAACTCAACATAATAGCATGATAGGAGTTCAAACTTGCTTACTACAATGTCACAGTCCGGCACGTTAGCCACTACGACACAAGGACTCCTTCTCTGATCAATAAATTGATTAAGTTGTTATTATATATCGTGTTTTATGATATATTTATTCATGGTTTTGATTGTGATTTAATTGATTTTTAATTTTTAAACAAGTTGGATCTTTGGGAAAGGTATGAGCCCTCCTCACCTCTAGCTGTGGGTTAAAAAGTATCACTACTATTCTTCTACAAGGATCGCTTTGGCATTAAATAACCCACAAAAGATAATATGCCATTAAACAAAGAAATTAAACCAAACCATCAAACAAGCTGGTCAGTAGCATTATTCCTAAGAAGTAAAATACTCATTACTTTTTCAATGAAACTTATTCCTTAAAAAATCAAAAAATATCTTTATTTATCAAGTTTAACGTATTATTTATTTCAATTTTATCATATAGCACTTTAAGGAGACACTACCTGAAACTTGTAAACAGATATTCACCTTTGAAAATCTGTACCTCTGATATGCAAAATTCATTTTGCTGGAATCTCTTACCTCAATAAAATATGTCGCTTCCTGATGAAAGAGGAAGTAAATATGGGTAAAGACTACAGTAAACAAGAATGCATAACATTGAGCCACTGCTGCTTTGCTGAAGTTCAAACCAGCTGTACTCCACTAAAAAAATTGACTTTGGGTCATATTCTACCTGTGGCAGAGAGGTTGGAAAAATGTAAACAAGTTAATACTCAAGAAAAAATGATGGCACTTGTAAAAACTAGGGCAAATGATAACAGCATTGACAAATCTACTGTACAATTGAGATAGCTAGACACTTGTAAAATCTATAGTGCAATGGCAAAAACAACCAAACACTTATAAAATCTAAACCAGAGGTCTATTAACTTAATGACTGGTATTAGACAGGAACACTTAATACCATAAAACTGCAGGCAGAGTATTTGTATTAAGAATAGTTATTTGAAGTGATAATTGTTTACTAATGACAAATATTAGTTACTTGAATTAATATAATTGCTTGCAAACAAATGACTATTATTAATAGTAGTAGTTACTTAAAGTTATTACTATTTGATAGGAATACTTAATACTATGTAACTGTGAGCAGGTTATTTATATTAGATAGGAATACTTGATACCATATAACTGAGCAGGTTATTTGTATTATATAAGAATACTTGATACCATATAACTGTGAGCAGGTTATTTGTATTAGATAGGAATACTTGATACCATATAACTGAGCAGGTTATTTATATTAGATAAGAATACTTGATACCATATAACTGTAAGCAAGTTATTTATGTTATATAGGAATACTTGATACCCTATAACTGCAAATAAATTATTATTATGACACAGGCCATGGGATGTTTTAATTTTTTAATCTGAACTTCTACATAAAAATTCTATATCAGAATTTTTATGCTCATTCTTCTTATGGTTGACACGGCAATCTATTATGATAAAAAAAGTACAATGGAGATAGCTAGACACTTGTAAAATCTAAGGCAGATAGAGGTTTCAAACTTTCTTGCATAATTTTTAGAAAGTATGAACTATTATGGATACAGACCAGTCAGCTGGAGCTGTAGAATGCACCAACTGCATCTCTGCAAAGGGATAAGACCCCCTCTACCAAAAAAAAAAACGGGGGCCTGGATATGACATTAAACCATCTGATGGTGAGCCTCCAGCCCTGAAGCTTTGGGGAATATGGAGTACCCCTTCACGGCCATTGCCCCCAGGTCCACTCTGTCTTATAGGTTCCTATTTATGTCAAATACAGCTATTTGATATTTAAACTGGTTGCAAATAAATGACTTCCTTTAAGTCGAAGTATTAGAAATAGAACTGTTTGACTATTTAACTGTGTAAATAAATGACTGATGTTTAATTGAATTGTTAGTGATGCATAGCAATAGTTGGAACAATTTAACTTTGTGCTAACAAATGATTAATGGTGAATAGAATTATTAGTGTTGATTAACAATACTTCAAACTCTTTAACTGTGTGTCTAAATTGAATTGTTAGTGTTACATAGTGATGCTTGAAACTATTTAACTGTGTGCAAATAAAACTATGTTAGCAATATTTGAAACCATTTAAGTAAGTGCCTGCAAATATTAAAGACTTAATAGAACTATTGGTGTTAGAATATTTGGAACCATTTAACTGTGTGCAAACAATAGTAATACTTGTGTACGAACATATTAACTCTGACTCATTTGCAAGTAAAATTACATAAAAGCTATTGACCTTCATATCATATGCATAACCATTCAACTGTATGCAAACAAATGAGCTGTGGCTCGTTTATCTACAAACTATGCGTTTACAAATCATATATAATATGCATAGTAAGAGGATTTGATATTAAATACCCTACAGTTGTTGATATGCCATAAAACCCAACCAACCTAACCATTACGGATAGTAATTATTTAAAAGATCACTCTACGGTTTTTAGCGCTTGTTTGTTAGCAAATATTAAATCATTTAAACTTTAAAATTTATTTCACTCATTTTCAATCAGAGTGATTGCTTTTAACGATAGGATTATTTTATGCCTAGAGGTTAAGGAATTGCATTCATTGTACATTTATATTTTTGTGTAGTTTCTTTAGAGTTTTTTTTTTCACAATTATATGATATCATATATTCCTATCCCATAAAATAATTTGCACACATTTGTATGGTTTCAAGTATTCCTATATAATACTAATAATAATACAGTTACAATCTCTTGTTTCTTTTTAATGATAATTTTTTCACTCAGTTATTTGGTTTCAAGTAAGTAACGATAATCTTAGGTGCTATATTCGGTTGTTATTTATCTATTTTTTAAAATTTTGTGAATTTTTATAGTGCTCAATATGTTCGGTTTCTTTTTTAATGGCATATCAACCTTCGTTGGTAATTTAATGCTAAAGCCATCCTTGTAGAAGAACAATAGTGGTAAAATTTTACCCATAGCTAGCGAGGGAGGAAGGTTTATCATTTTCCTAAGGATACTAGTCCAAAAGTGAGCATAATAACGTGATTGGAGTTCGAACTCGCTTACTGCGATGTCACAGTCCAGCACTTTAGCCACTACGACACGAGGACTCCTTCACAGCTTGATCCTATTTACCCAACCCCTCCGCTCAGGCAGGATATGACACAAGGTCAATTTTTTAAAGCGGAGTTTAGCAGGTTTCAATTCAGAGTTTTCCTTCTCCTAGACTAGTTGCTTCACCAAGGCTGAAGAACCTAGTCTGCCCTACTATTTACCCATAGCTGGAGGGAGAATAATTGGATTCATACCTTTCCCAAGGGTATTAGTGCTATGTGAAATGCAATCAGTCTTGTCCAGGAATTGAACTCGTATCGCCGTGTCCATATCCTGTGACGATAACCATTACACCACGGGCACCTCACAGCTTGATATACTGATAAAGCTGTTATTATATATCGAGTTTTATAATATGACAATATATAATTAATACAAATAATTTACAGTTTAATGGCATCAAGCATTCCTATCAAATACGAACAATTTTTAAACAGTTCTCCTTGAACCATAAATGGGGCCCTAATAGGTACCACCTCTCCGGGTCAGAATGGACCGAGTAGTAATGGCAATGAAGAGTGACTCCACACTCCCTCCAGACTTCGTATTGGTCACACTCACATTACTCATTCACACCTCCTAAAAGGGGAAGACTCCCCAGTATGTCTAAAATGCATTCATTAGAATGCATTCTAAAATGCAAAGTACCTCTCACAGTCAAACACGTTCTCATAAACTGTGACAGGTTCAGACGAATTCGCCTAAAACATTACCAAACAAATAATTTAAAGAACCTCTTCAAAAACTCCAAACCAGAGGAAATCTTAAGCTTTCTAAAAGAAATCAATCTCTTCATCAAAATCTAGTCAAATATAATAAAACATAACTAAAACTCATACCGTAAAACCTAAAACATGCACAAAAGACAAAAGCAATTTAACTCTTCTGGCATTAAATGACCCACAGAGTTTGATATGCCGTTAAACAAAACTCAAACTCAAACTCTAAAACTGGTGCCTCACCCTCAGATGCAGTTTAGTATCTTACCCAAGACACTCCTTTTATTGGGGGTGGGATACAGTCAACTGGGCGGTGAAGAAGGAAAAACAAAAAGATTTGTTTTTTTATTTGATTTTTTTTCTTTCTTAAACACAATATTCCGTACATTTGTTGATACGTGATATCTTAAGTTTAAAAAGTTTTGTACTTTGAACTTTTATTTATATTACTAGCTGTTATTTATAATTTCTGGTGCAATAAATGCATTGGAGGTCACCTAATTCCGATTTCTACTGTTTGTGCTGTTTAAAGTGACATTTTAATACTACAGCTCTTGTATCCCAGTTTACTTGCAGCTTTTCAGTAAGTACAATAACTCAATTCTACTACTTGTTTGCATTGATAAAATTATTTTTGTAGTTTATAGAAACGGTGAAAAGCGTGATTAGGGTAACTTAAAACTGAGCTTTTTTTAGACTTATTTTTTCCGATGTGGGTATCATAGGGGAACCAGAAAACCTGGTCCGTTTACCCAAACTTTTCTGGTTCTCCTGATACCTGCATCGGAAAAAAAAGTCTAAAAAAGTCCGACTTCGGGTTACTCTTACCACGCTTTTCACTTTTTCCTTTCTAAAGAGAAGCATTAATATCATGGATTACTGTTAACTATACAATCCTAATTAGAATCTTTCACTCCTTCCTGAATTGAAGCATCAATATCATCATGGACCACTGTTAGAACAGGAACCAAGTCGTTACAAAGTTCGTTTAGTTTTATTCTAATCTGTCGGATTAATGAAAATACATCCAATTCAAAAGCCAAATTATTTTTGCTCTTCTAAACTTAATTTGATTAGAATAGAGAAGGAAATGCATTCATTTTAAACTGACTCTTGCTTTTTAACACAAACCTAATACCCTTTCATTCTTTTTTCTCGATAAGGTCCTATCAACTATTAATTCTAACTTCTATTTCCTTTTATCTTAATTTCTTGTTGCTTTTTTTATCGTAATTCTTTACTAGAAAAAAGAATGAAAGGAGATCTAATTGAAACTTGCAAAATTATAGAATTTCAAACTATGGTAGACATTCTTCAATATTTCTCCTCAAGCTGGAAATTTACAGTAAAAACAAATTTCAAAAACTAAGTCTACTAACCAATTAGATTTTTTTTTTTTTTTTTTTTTGCTACGAGAGTAATATATTTTTGGAACAAATAGCTTAATCAGATCAAAAACTGCATTAGTGTAAAAAAAAAAAATGAGATTAAATTTGATGAGTTCAGAAAGAAAAATAAAAAAAGGTTTCAAAAGAGCATTTTTGGGATCTTTCGGATGAATTACGAAATAGAATTTGATCTGTAAATAGATAGTGTATCAACACAATGTCCTCGTTTGCAGACAGTAAAAAGTTAATATGAAAATCTCGTTAAATACTTACATTTTGGTTTATTTAATGTATGTTTTCCATCAAAACTTATATTTATTTTTACAGTAATAAAGTTTAACTGGATGTTACAGTGAGTTTACTATCCATTTTTATGAATTTCCTTATGATAATCTAATTGTAAATAAGAAAATTAAAAATTTGGTTTATAATGAGATAATAGTATAATGTTCTGTGCAAAAATTCTTTATTAAGGTTGATATCTAAGGAGAAAAAAAAAAACAATAATAATGATTCACTCTAACCGTCAGTCTCTGACAACAAGAAACTGCACAAAACTGAAATGATAAATGATAAACCATTCAAACTTAAATTTAAAATAAAGATTTAAACTTACGTCGCCTTTTGTCCCAAGAATATTTAACCAGCCCCCTTAAAGACAAAAGGGACGTGAATTTGAATTTCCCCCGAGAGTTTATCCTTCATTATTTCCAATCTACGCTGTTGGTCGTTGGCGTAGATTGACAACCCTAGTGAGTTGCAATAAATAAACATTTTTAAATGAAGACCGAAGAAAATACTTGTCGAAATCAATAAATGACGTAATATTCTGATTTCACAGTTTAGTGAGTAAAATTATCTATTTGCTCGAAATAGCAATAAAAAAAGATATTAACACCATTAAAACTAGGGATAACCTTTCTCTTAATTAGAATTAGTTGTGTCTCATCCCCAAGCAAAATACACATAAAGGAAGCATTTCTCTGATCTCTGGCGATTCCAATCCTCCAAGGAGATCGTAATTATTATCGTTCCTAATTTTGCCTTTGGTAACTTTTCAAGATTAAAATTGGGCAAATTTTGTACTGAAAATTGTTGGTACTAAAATAAAAATTTGGCACTAATTTGACCTTTACTTCGAATTTCTGGGACTAAATCATAAAAGTAGGTTATACTTAGCCTCACATGACATACATTATACAGGAAATATTATTACTATTATTATTATTATTAATAATAATAAATCAAAGGAAACGAAAAGACAGACAAGTACTAAGACCTTGCCAGAGAACTAAAAAAAGCTATAGAACATACAGGTGACAGTGATATTAATTGTATTTGGTGCGCTTGGAACGATTCCAAAAGGCTTGGTAAGTGGGCTAGAGAGGTTAGAATTCGAAGGACGGGCAGAGACCATCCAAACTACAGAATTATTGAGGTCAGAAACTGGAGGAAACTTGCTGTCACTCAGACTCCAATGAAAGACTATCAGCTAACACTGGTGTGAAAAACTCACAAATAGTGATATAATAAAAATGATAATAATTAGAGACGAAACAATGAACCATTAAATGAATGCAGCGAACTAGCACAAAAGGGAGTGTAAGACTAGACACGATTGGGTAGGGAAGGCGATCCACTGGGAATTGTGCAAGGAAATGAAATTTGACCACTCTACCAAATGGTACATGCACAAACCAGAATCCGTTCTAGAGAATGAGACACACAAAATTCCCCGGGATTATGAGATGCAAACTGATCACCTAATCCTGGCTAGAAGATCAGTGAGGATTAACAAAACAAAACAAAAGAGAATATGCTGAATTGTGGGAGGTGCCCCTGGTGTAATGGGAGGTGCCCGTGGTGTAATGGTTACCGTCGCAGGATATGGACACGGCGACACGAGTTCAAATCCTGGACCTGACTGATTCCATTTCACATAGTACTAATACCCTTAGGAAAGGTATGAATCCAATTATTCTCCCTCCAGCTATGGGTAAATAGTAGGGCAGATTAGGTTCTTCAGCCTTGGTGAGGCAACTAGTCTAGGAGAAGGAAAACTCTGAATTCAAAACCTGTTAAACTCCGCTTAAAAATTGACCTTGTGTCATATCCTGCCCGAGCGGAGGGGTTGGTAAATATGATATGCTGAATTGTGGGCTTTGCCATTCCGAAGGACCACAGAGAAAAAAATCAAAGAAAAGGAAAAGAGAGACAAATACTTGGACCTTGCCAGATAATTAAAAAAGTTATGGAACATGATAGTGACCATGATATGGTGAGCTCGGAACGGTCTGCAAAGGCTTGGTAAGAGTAATGGAAAAGTTGGAAATTAGTGGACGGGTCGAGATCATCCAAACAAAAGCATTACTAAGATCGGCAAGAATACTGAGAAGAGTCCTGGAGATTTGAGAAAACTCTCAGTCACTCAGATTCCAGTGAAAGATCATCAGCTAACGCTGGCGTGAAAAACTTGCAAAGAATATAATAGTATAAACATCAACCAGAAGCCAAAGGGGCTATTATTCTCTGGGACTTTGCTATCCAAACTAATACTCTGCAGAGGGGTAAGACCCCCACCCCCAATAAGTGTCCTGGATATGACACTAAATAATCTGATGGTGAGGTTCCAGTAATGCTGGAGCTTTGGGGAATGCGGAGTACTCCTTTCATTGCCACTGCTTCCAGGTCAACTCTTGCCCGGCGTGGTAGCAATTTTAAGACTTAACTGTAACTATTTAAAAAAAAATTAAAAAAGCAAATGATTGAAACTAACATTTGAATGGTACATTTCTATATAAGTTTTTGAACATTAAAACAAAATTTTGCCCTGTTGGCTGGGGCTGTAGAATACACCGACTGCACCTCTACAGAGGGGTAAGACCCTCTCCCCAACGAGTGTCCTGGATTTGACACTAAACAATCTGATGGTGAGGTTCCAATGATGCTGGAGCTTTGGGAAATACGGAGCACCCCTTCATTGCCATTGCTCCCAGGTCCACTCTGGCCCGGCGTGGTAGCACCTGATAGGGCCCTATCTATGGATTAAATAGAACTAACGGCATACTTATGCTAAACTGAATTGTTTGACTAAACTGAATAGCTTGATATAGAAATGTTTTTGACAATTAAATCGTACTTACATTTAAACTGCGTGCTTATGCTAAACTGAGTTATTAGAAATGGAATTGTTTTTTAGACATTGAAACTGTACTTACACTAAACTGAATTGTTTAATATAGAACTGTTTTGATATTTAACTGGGTGTAAACAAAATCTGTACTTTTGCTAAACTGAATTAGCTGAATTAGAACTGCTTGACTAAACTAAATAGCTTGAAATAGAAATATTTTTCACAATTAAACTGTACTTACATTTAAACTGCGTGCTTATGCTAAACTGAGTTATTAGAAGTGGAACTGTTTTATAAACATTGAAACTGTACTTACACTAAACTGAATTGTTTAATATAGAACTGTTTTGACATTTGATAGGTTATCATTCAGAATAGAAAATTGGTAGAGTTCCACCCAATCGTAAAATACGCTGACTGTATCTCCCGCTGAGAGGTAAGACCCCACCCTAAAAGGGGTGTCTTGGGTTTGACTCTAAACTGCATCTGATGGTGAGGCTCAAGTTTTGGAGATCTGGCCATTTGTCCCAAGTCTATTCTGAGTGACAGTATCGCTGATCCGGCTAAACTGAATTAGCTGAATTAGAATTGCTTGATTAAACTGAATAGCTTGAAATAGAAATGTTTTTCACAATTAAACTGTACTTACATTTAAACTGCGTGCTTGTCCTAAACTGAATTGTTTGAAATGGGACTATTTTCATAAAAGTGGATTTGACGTTAAATAACCTACAAAGGTTGATATGCCATAAAAACCCAACCAACCACCCAACAAGCCAAACTAATAGAAGAAAAACAGCAATAGACTAAATATAGTGGTTAAGGGATAGAAAAGAAAAACATGCCTTCTAATTTATAAGTCAGTATCAACAGACAATTTGTAGGAGAATAGACCTGTATTTGCTATTTATATGGCACCCGACTATTTTACGTTGATTTTATGTATATTGAATAAGGTTTAATATTTCCCACGTTTAATGTTGAGGTTTGATATAGTTTGGTGTTATAGAAAAAACGTGGAATGGGGCATATTATATAGACATAATATAGGCACATGGACAAAGTGGTAAATGAAGGAAGCCAGTGAAATAAATGAGTGAAGATATGAAACAAATAAAGGTTGTAAAACGGCGCGGACAAAATGAACATTTAAAACAAAGCGACGAACAAAAACAAATTTATATTCTACGACAATAAATCTTACATTGATACATAAAAAATATTACTAACTCTACTAACAAAATAATAGTGTGTGTATATGTGTGAGCTCGTGTGTGTGTGTGTGTGTGAGTGTGTAACACAACTAAGCTACAAAAAGAATTGCGAGTTTAAAATGTCCTTTTTTATGGTTAGACAAGCAGTTTCTCAGTGACGGGAAAGCGTCTCATAGTCCTTGTATATGAATGTCTGCGAGGCCCATTCATGGTGTTGCTTTTCTCTCCTGTTGATTCACGCTGAAGGGAGTGTGTTGCTGCTGCGGAGAAATTTGGTCAAAGAGAACAAGGGTGTTTGAAGACGACGTATTTATAGAAAATACGCGTCTTGTAGGTGGCTCAAAAACGCAGGACTTGAATTTACGCGCGGACCTTGTTTTAAACATGTCACGTGGTCCTCCTGGCCAATGGTTTTCCGAGACTGAATATTGAGCGTCCGCCATCTTTGTGGGAACAAGTGGCATACCGCCCAAAATAATTTATAGGAGTGTAAAGTCCTATAAATTACATAACACTCAAGGAATATAATAAAATAAGTAAATACCATGACCTGGATATAGAAATTGAAAAAATATGGTGTCTTAAAATTACCATCATGCTAGTAATAGTGTAAGCCTTGGATATGATCAAGAAAGGGAAAGATAAACTCATTAACAAGATACCTGGCAGTTACAAGCTATATGAAATAAAAGAAATTTCTTATCTCCTTAGGTGAGTACTAGCAATGTGTCTGAAAAACATCTCCCAAAAGAAGCAGCAAAAAACATAAACTTTTAGAATGCATATGATCACTACTTTCCCTCACGCTAGGTCTTGGGTAAAGACTCAGTGAAGGATTGTAAGAAACCGAAGATAAAACTGAAAATTAAATGGTAATAATAATAATGATAATATTAATCATATTTACCAACCCCTCTGCTTGGGCAGGATATGACACAAGGTCAATTTTTAAGTGGAGTTTAACAGGTTTGAATTCAGAGTTATCCTTCTTCTAGACTAGTTGTCTCACCAAAGCTGAAGAATCCAGTCGGCCCTACTATTTACCCATAGCTGGAAGGAGAATAATTGGATTCATACCTTTCCCAAGGGTATTAATAATAATAATAATGACAGTGATACCAGTTGTAATTGGCGCGTTCGGTTGTCACCAAAGGATTAGTCCGGGGACTAGAGGACTTGGAAATAAGAGGACGAGTAGAGTAATGATAAAAGCGATGGACTGCGGAATCGTAGTACAGGAGTTCGTACACCAGTCGCTCTATTACGTTCACTTTCGGGCGAACCCCCCTATCCTCCCAGCTATGGGTTAAATAGTACCACTACTGTTCTTCTAGGAGAATGGCTTTGGCATCAAATAACCTGCTAAGGTTGCTATGCCATTTAACAAAGAAACCAAGCCATATGTATATATATATATATGTGCTTGTAATTCCATTCCTTTTGCGAAAGGAAAACTTAAGTAGTTGGAAAATTTTGTAAGTTTTAACATTTCATATTAATGGAATATCGTTCTACATAGAAAGCATCAAGCACTTTAGTTTTTATTTTCCAATTTTGGGGCTATTATTATTAAACACACATGCACACACACACACACACACACATATATACATATATATATAAGCTGTACTTTTAACATTATCAGTTAGATACTTTTATCATTTTTTTCTGAGTCACCGTTGTGGAGGTGACATTAAAGCACAAGTGATATAGACTACGCAGACAAAAGAAATTTAACAACGACGTGAATGTTAAACAGATATTTTTTATAACATAAATATACAAAGAAAAACAAAACAATACCAGATAGAAAAATGTCCGAATATTATTTGTTATGTATTCGTGTGTGTATGTGTGGAGGGGGGTCTAATACATATATAATGCGAATGTGCATGTGTTTTGTTCGAATATATCTGTGTGTACGAAAGTTGTGAAACGAAAGAGTTCATAGCAGCGAAGTGTTCGTCTGGCCGCTAACTAAACATGTATATCTGAATGTGTGAGGCGATTTTGAGGTCCATCTAAAGTTTACCATCTTGAAGTGTGACAAATGTACCAATTTCATTAGGACTAAGCATGTATTTTTGCTGGCTCCCATTTCAGGCTGCGTGCCTGAAGTAATACGTGGCGAAATGTCTGAAGCTGTACGAGCGCGTGTGATGGAGCTATCAGGGTGGTAGTCAGAACGTGAGAGAAAGCTTTCGAAGGTGGAGACTATATATGTGACCATGTCTCGTGACTGGCTCCAAATGCAAGATTTATTTTTGCGTGGAACAAATTCAGAATGCGCGGACGTAGTTGAAAGAAACGGCATTGATCACGATACTACAAAAAATAGATATAATACAATGCTCTAAGCTTATTTCCATAGACACAGACATGTCTAATAATTCCAAGCAATCAATAACTAAGGAGCTATTCTCAAATATATAAGTCTTTCACAAACTTTTATATTATAGAAACTTCTCCCTCACTTACGTACGATAAGGATATTACCTCATCTTCATTCTTTTTGCATTTCTTATCTTTATGTATCGTATAGACTCAAGTATCATCATCCTATACTATCTGGGATTATTTGTTGACTTTTGCAGCAGGAAATTGTTGGCGTACCAGTTTGTCTAGGCCTAGCCAGGTTCAACTCTTTACACTTACACAAAGTTTGTATTTTATGTATGGTGCGGCTTCCTAATGGACTAAGATTTACATATCAGAAAAGAAGGGAGTCCCCGTTGGGTAGTGGCTAACAGATCGGGCTGCATCACCGTAGTAAGCGAGTTCGAACTTGATTACGTTCACTTTCGGACTTGGGAAAGATAGGAACCCTTTTATCCCCTACCACCAGCTATGGGTAAAACAGTATAACCCTCACAGGTTAACGTCAAAATAATGTAGCCCATGTGGCACATAAAAGGTTTATCGTTGTTCTGGTTAATTATTGGTATTGTTAGGAAATTATAAAGCTCGTAAACTGACTCCTTTTCTTCTTATCCCATTCACTTGTAATCTTTTTATCTGTGGAAGCTGTTACGGGGAATTAGGGACGGAAGAAAAAAGACAAGGATACCAATAAATTCACTTTTTATTTTGGGGGTTTACGACTATTCTGTAGTGGCGACTTTTTTCCTGAACCAGTAGCAATAATCGCGCTCCACCAGAGAAGGCACTTGAAGAACATAAGAGAATTATCTTCTGCAAATTATAAGTTGGAGGTCCGTCATCTGTATCTGTGTTCAGTGGATACGTTCGACAGAGGCTGTTACTAATAGGAGAGACACAACGTGCTGCTAAGTTCAGGACTCAGCGAACGTCTCCGTTCCCTACCAACAGCAGAGAGAAAAAGGTCAGTCAGTTCAGTTGAGGGGTATCTCGCGGGAACAGGGAGAAAAATTTCTCTTTGGAGCCAGGAAGCCCTTCTTTTTAGACATGCGCAGATTTCGATTCGTGTCAGAGACCTCCAGGTAAACTGTTACTTTTTGCATTCTTTTTTTTTTTTCATGTCATTGTCTTTTTTTATTTATTATTCCTTCTCTACAAACAAAAAAAGTCAACACGGGTTTGAAATGCAACAACTTTTTGTTCATATTGTTTTTTTGTATACAACGGTTTTTACTCTTCCCATTACTACCCTAATCGAGTGACACAGAAATCTGCCACACAATTGTCATCGGTCAAGTTGTAAGTCAAGTCATCAGTATTCGGAGTTTGGCCCGAGGTCTTGGGTTCAGGGGGTCTCACAAATCGACGTGAATTCCAACAGCGGCGGTAAGAGACCCTCTTAGTCGACTGCTTAACTCTACTCTCCGGGAAGTTGTCAAAAACTCTATCTTATATTGGATTTGGTGTTCATGTTTTAGATCAATTTCCCGTTATTCCAGTTTTCCTTAAAACAGCTTTTTCAAATTTGGGAAATTTTCTAACTCCTTTTTAGTGGTCAGAGGACTGGGTGTACCATTTCAACTCCAACCTTTTATAATTTGTTTCACTCGCCCATACCTGGTATCAGAAGAGTCTTAGAACTTATTCCTCCAACTCTCTATATATTCAACCTGGCCCTCCTTCCTAGGCGGGCACGACTGTCTTTTGTGATGAATCTGATTTTCAAATATTTTCCTATCAGGTCAGCCACCCAAACATTCTAATGCAAACAATTTTGTCCGTTCAGTTAATTTCATTGACGAACCAGACCTTTTTTAGTTTCCAAGTATTGTCTTTATCCAGGAAATATTATGCAATTATGATTTTCTTATCAAATTGTTGATCCTGGACATTTTTCAACTGCAAACATATCTATTCCTTGATGACAATCTCAGAAATAATCCAGACATTTTTTCCGCCTGAACCTGACTAGTTGTATAAGTCATTTTATCTTTTGGGTTTCAAATATTTTCTTTGCCCAGTACCTTAGATTTTCACAAGAATGAGACCCTATCCCTTTTCACTTAGAGTGCTTGCTCTCAATTGATTAACCCCGAATCTAGGAACTAGTATCATATAAATCATTCTATTTTGGAGGATTCCAAATGTTTTCTTTGTCCAAATAATATTTAAGCAGTTCAGATTTTCTTAAGAGCACAACTCTACCGCTTTCCGTTTAATCTGCTGGCTTTCAATTGATTAACCCCCCCCCACACACACACACACGCACATACACTCAATGCTCCAGTACCACTACTGTCCTTCTACGAGGATGGCTTTAGCATTGAATAACCCACGAAAGTTGATATTCCATGAAAGAAAGAAAGGTATCAGAAAGTCACATGATACTCAAGTATACACAGTATTTTCTCTTCTATTTAGGTTTTCCATAGCAATTCAATAGGTTTGAGTAGTTGTGCATACTGTTCTTATATGTATTGTTGGGAAGAAACAGCATTTCTCCAACCATAATTTTGTAAAGGTCTCGAAGTCATTACATTTAGATTTAAAAAAAAATGGATAATGTTTTACCGCAAGAAATAAATACAAAAAGTACACAAGAAGATTCTCCCAACAAACTTATAAAATCATTTTCAGGTAGAAGGGTTTCCTGGGAGAAACATAACGATTATTTTTATAGTTAACACCGTCTGCTCTAAAGGAAAGGAAGACATCTATAACGGTCTCTAAGTCAGTATGTTTCATCACATCTAAAAGTAAATTTACCATGTCCAAGAAAAAATTCACCAGTGTGTCATCATTTCCAAAAATAACTTTTCTCTATTTTGCCGCCACAATCTCGTGGGTCTGAGACCAGCTATCCTCTACCTAGATAGTAGAAGTCCGGCGCCAATGGCCCGGGAGACCTGGGTTCAATCCCAGGTCGAGTCATACCAAAGACTTTAAAAATGGAACTTGATACCACCTTGCTTAACACTCAGCATTATAAGGTACGGATCAAGGGTAAAGTGGAGCAATCCTGGGAATGGAGTAGCGCCCTCCCCTACACCTTGGTGTAGTAGCTATCGAAAAGGGAGCCTTCGGGTCACCCTCGACTATGGTCGCTAACTTTACTTTACTTATATTTTTTACTGCTTCTCTAACTGCTGAACCAAAGTATCAGTTCCGAATTTCATACATGATGACAAACTTTAATCCTTAAAGGAATTCATCCGATTTAGCTCGAAGATTCTCCTGCTACAATATTAAGCTACATTTTATGACAATAACTCGTTACGCTAATTGACAGCACACACTCTCCTGCCTTCGTAACAATTTCTTTTATAGAATGTTATGTGAGGATATAAAACCGGAGTCATACACTTCACGGAATGAGAATCTTACTCGATGTTTGTGTTTGTTGGCTCTTAAAATAAGTTGAATTGAAATGCATGATTCCCAAACGGTCCAAACAAAAAGAGCAAGGTGAAAACAAGTTGAATAAAGGTTTAGAGGAAGAAGTTTGTGTGGCACAAATCGACGGTTTGTAGTATCCTCACTTTTAGCTATGTAGTTTATAGGACTTTACACTCCTATAATTTAATTTGGCCGGTATGCCACTTGTTCCCACAACAAAGATGGCGGACGCACACAAATATTCAGTCTCGGGAAACCATTGGCCAGGAGAACCACGTGACCTGCTTAAAACTACGTCCGCGTAAATTTCGTCCTGTGTTTTTTGGAGCCGATTCCAAGACACGTATTTTCTATAAATACGTCGTCTTCAAACACTCTTTCTCTTTTTCCCAATTTCAATGGAAGCGCTGACACGCTCTCTTCAGTGTGACATTCTTCGTATTCACCAACAGAAGTGAAAAGCAAAAAAATGGATAAGCCTCGCAGACATTCATTTCTTCAATATACCTTAACTAAGAGACTTTTTCCAGTCTCGGAGAAACCGACTGTTTCGAACCACAAAAAGAAATAGACATTTTAAATATGTAATCCAACTTAATAGGACGTTTTCATCATTAACCTTTTCTGTAGTTTAGTTGTGTTAGTCACACACACACACACACACACACACACGACTATTTAGCCAACAATGTAGAAATAGCAATATTCTTAATGTATCAATGTATGTTTTGCTATAGATATAAATTTGTTTTGTTTGTCACCTTGTTTTGAATATTCCTTTTGTCCACGCCGTTTCATATCCTTTACTCATTTGTTTCATATCTTCATTCATTTGTCGCCATGTGCCTATTCTACCTTTTTCTAAACATAAACTAAACACTATATCAACATTAAATTTTGCCGGACTAAGCATAACTACCAAATACCATCCCCCTCTACAAGTTCCCTTAACTAAAAACTAAAAACTGATAGATCTTCGGCTCTCTTTATCTCTGACCCTTTCTCCTTTGTCTGGCGGCCCTCTGTAGCGAACTGACTTCTTCCTCTTGCACTGTCGGTGTCGTTTCTCTGACTAACTCTCTTTGAACTACTATAGCAACGGACTCATTCTCATTATATGCCCGGGGAGGGAACATTCCGATTTCCGGATTTTCTGGCACCCAGCTTGGGTATATAAAAAAACAGAATATGGAGGTGCCCGTGGTGTAATGATTTTCGTCGTAGGAAATGGACACGGCGACACGAGTTCAAATCCTGGACGAGACTGATTGCATTTCACATAGCACTTATACCCTTGGGAAAGTTATGAATCCAATTATTCTCCCTCCAGTTATGGGTAAATAGTAGGGCAGACTGATTTCTTCAGCCTTGGTGAGGCAACTAATCTAGGAGAAGGAAAACTCTGAATTCAAACCTGTTAAACTCCGCTTAAAAATTGACTTTGTGTCGTATCCTGCCCGAGCTGAGGGGTTGGTAAATAGGATAAAAAAACAGACAACGAGTCTCCAAGAGATGCTTAAAGGTGTGATAATAATTTTTTTTAATGTCATTGAACCATTTTTATGCGTTTTATACTTGTAAGAAATAATTAGTGATCCCACGCAAATATTTCTCGGCTCCTATATAGGTACCTAGGAAGCAGCGTCGCATCAACCGAAAAGGACATCGACACGAGGTTAACGAAAGCATGGACAGCTATCAATAGGCTATCGAAAGGAAATCAGACCTGACCGATAAAATGAAACGCAGTTTCTTCCAGGCAGCAGTTGTGTCGATACTGCTGTATGGATGCACTACATGGACTCTAACAAAACGGTTGGAGAAGAAGCTAGACGGCAATTACACAAGAATGCTGCTAGAAATCTTGAACAAGTCCTGGTGGCAACACCCCACAAGACACCAACTGTACGGCCACCTGCCTCCTATCACGAAAACTATTCAAGTTAGACGAACCAGACATGCAGGACACTGTTGGAGAAGCAGGGACGAACTCATAAGAGATGTACTCTTATGGACCCCCACACATGGCCGTGCAAAAGCAGGACGACCAGCACGAACATACATTCAGCAGCTATGTGAGGATACGGGATGTTGTCCTGAAGACCTGCCGGAGGCGATGAACGATAGGGAGGAGTGGCGAGAGAGGGTCAGGGATATCCGTGCTACCAGCACGACATGATGATGATGATGATGATATAGGTACACACATACGTACATATACGTATATGCATATCCATGGACAATCTACAACCATCCACATGTATACACACGCATATACATACTTACACACATAAGCCCACCCGTATAAAGCTAAGTCTGTATACCAACATCAATAGTGTCATAGTTATCTCCGGCGTTGACCCATGAAGTAGACAACTTCATTCTACAAAAAACAATCAGCAGATTTCTACAATATATGCAACTCTAATGATTGATTTCTTTGTTTAATGGCATGTCAACCTTCGTTGATTATTCAATGGCAAAGCCATCCTCGTTGAAGAACAACATAGTGGTACTATCTAATCCATAGCCTGGGAGGGAGGGTAAAAGGGTTCATTCGAAAGTGAACCTAATATCGTAATTAGAACTCGAACTCGTTTACTACGATGTCACAGTCCAAAACGTTATCCACTATGTCACGGTTACACCCCCTAACTCGACAAACAATTTTGCGTGCGGCGTCCCCGTATTAAATCCAACTTTATTTATTCTTGTAAAGAGATAAATAAATACAATCAAAAACATTTTAAAATTATATAGTTAAATCTATATTTCTCTACATATAATCTATTTCCATTTTTTACTGAAATATTTTATGACTGACGGCGTTTAACGCCATATCAAACCATCTATGGTTATTTCATGCCAAGAGGTTAGGGAATCGCCTTCATTGTACATTTATATTTATATTTTCTGTGTAGTAGTTTCTTAAGAGGTTTTTTTGCACAATTGTGTGATATCAAGTATTCTTATCTAATATGACAGAGAACTACGATTAATTACTTGCAAATTCTTAGTATTAGACAGGAATACTTGAAAAATATGTATACAAAATATTTGTATTAGATAAGAGATTACTCAAAGCCATTTAAAGCTTATGAATTATTAGTATTCGATAGGAATATTTAATTGATTGATTGATTTTGACGGCATGTCAACTCGTCTTGGGTTATTTTATACCTAGGTTAGGGAATTGCGTTCATGGTAAATTTATATTTACTTTTTTGTATTGATGTTTCTTTTTGTGCACAATTATATGATATCAAGTACTCCTATCTAATACAAATAATTTGCACAGTTGTATGGTTTTATCAAACTGTATGGTTTCAAGTTACGATTTCTTTTTGATAATAGATATTTTTTGCTCACAGTTATTTGGTTTCAATTAATTGATAATAATAATCCTTAGTAAACAATTATAGCTTATTCTATGAATAATTCACAGCTATATGGCATGAAGTATTTCTATGAAATACAAAAGATTTGTAGAGGGAGACTTCGTCGCGTTGTAGCTAACGTATTAGATTGTGACATCGTCGTTTGCGAGTTCAAACACCAGTCGTACTATTACGTTCACTTTCGAACTCATACCCTTGGAAAAGGTATGAATCCCCTTATCCCCCCCCCCTAGCTGTGACTTAAATAGTACCACGACGCTATTCTTCTACAAGGATGGTTTTAGCATTAAATAGCCAACGAAGGTTGATATGTCATTAAACAAAGAAACCCAATAATTTTTAAACAGATCTGACTCTGTGCATAGTAGCACTCAGAATGGACTTGGGACAAATGGCCAGATCTCCAAAACTCGAGCCTCACCATCAGATGCAGTTTAGAATTAAACTCAAGACACCCCTTTTGGGGTGGGGTCTTTCCCCTCAGCGGGCGATACAGTCAGCGTATTTTACGATTGGGCGGAACTCTAAAGTGTAAATTAAGTTGTGTGTGTGTGTGTGTGTGTGTGGTTTTATTACGATAACAACGATGGTTTTATGCCCTTAACATCCTCCACCCCAAGCCACTGGCCCCCAATCCAAGGCTTTTTTACCAGTACCTGTTGTATCTCGACATGGCACAAATAAACCATACCTGATTCCCGATAATTCGTCGCTCAAGCAGAACCTTTCCATAGCACTAATAAGGCCGGATCAGCGATACATCCTGAAGCCAAAGACAAAGGTCGGTGGGAATGGAAATTTCTTTTACTCATACGTATACATGCGGGACCTTTCCTTGAACCTAAGCGTATGTAGTATTTACCCACGTGTCCGTGGTGGACACAAGCAAATAACAATCTATAATAAAAAGAATCGTTTTAATATTTGCCGTTTGTACAGAATAACCAACCCATGAAAAATGACGTTAATTTTGCTTTATTTGGTTGGTTGGCTGGTTGGTTGGTTGTTTGGGTTTTATGGCATATCAACCTTTGTAGGTTATTTAACGCCAAATCCATTTTCATGAAAATAGTTCCATTTCAAACAATTCAGTTTAGGACAAGCACGCAGTTTAAATGTAAGTACAGTTTAATTGTGAAAAACATTTCTATTTCAAGCTATTCAGTTTAATCAAGCAATTCTAATTCAGCTAATTCAGTTTAGCCGGATCAGCGATACTGCCACTCAGAATAGACTTGGGACAAATGGCCAGATCTCCAAAACTTGAGCCTCACCATCAAATGCAGTTTAGAGTCAAACCCAAGATACTCCTTTTAGGGTGGGGTCTTACCTCTCAGCGGGAGATACAGTCAGCGTATTTTACGATTGGGTGGAACTCTACCAATTTTCTATTCTGAATGATAACCTATCAAATGTCAAAACAGTTCTATATTAAACAATTCAGTTTAGTGTAAGTACAGTTTCAATGTCTAAAAACAGTTCCATTTCTAATAACTCAGTTTAACATACGCACGCAGTTTAAATGTTAGCACAGGTTAATAGTCAAAACATTTCTATTTCAAGCTATTCAGTTTACTCAAACAATTCAGTTTAGCATAAGTATGCCGTTAGTTCTATTTAACCCATAGTTAGGGCCCTATCAGGTGCTACCACGCCGGGCCAGAGTGGACCTGGGAGCAATGGCAATGAAGGGGTGCTCCGTATTTCCCAAAGCTCCAGCATCATTGGAACCTCACCATCAGATTGTTTAGTGTCATATCCAGGACACTCGTTGGGGAGAGGGTCTTACCCCTCTGTAGAGGTGCAGTCGGTGTATTCTACAGCCCCAGCCAACAGGGCAAAATTTTGTTTTAATGTTCAAAAACTTATATAGAAATGTACCATTCAAATGTTAGTTTCAATCATTTGCTTTTTTAATTTTTTTTTAAATAGTTACAGTTAAGTCTTAAAATTGCTACCACGCCGGGCAAGAGTTGACCTGGAAGCAATGGCAATGAAAGGAGTACTCCGCATTCCCCAAAGCTCCAGCATTACTGGAACCTCACCATCAGATTGTTTAGTGTCATATCCAGGACACTTATTGGGGGTGGGGGTCTTACCCCTCTGCAGAGTATTAGTTTGGATAGCAAAGTCCCAGAGAATAATAGCCCCTTTGGCTTCTGGTTGATGTTTATACTATTATATTCTTTGCAAGTTTTTCACGCCAGCGTTAGCTGATGATCTTTCACTGGAATCTGAGTGACTGAGAGTTTTCTCAAATCTCCAGGACTCTTCTCAGTATTCTTGCCGATCAGAATCATTGGAACCTCACCATCAGATTGGGGAGGGGGTCTTACCCCTCTGCAGAGATGCAGTCGGTGTATTCTACAGCCCCAGCCAACAGGGCAAAATTTTGTTTTAATGTTCAAAAACTTATATAGAAATGTACCATTCAAATGTTAGTTTCAATCATTTGCTTTTTTTTTTAAATAGTTACAGTTAAGTCTTAAAATTACAATCAGCCATCGACCATAACTCATCGTCTGAGTAGTCGGGGAGGAAAGACGAAAGAAATATGATTGTATTGGAGGCAACTAGTCTAGAAGAAGGAAAACTCTGAATTCAAACCTGTTAAACTCCGCTTAAAAAATTGACCTTGTGTCATATCCTACCCGAGTGGAGGGGGTGGTAAATATGGTATTGGATTGCTTGATGGTAGGGAGGATTTTGGAGTAGCGAATTTGGAGCCGGTGAAGAGAGATAAATACTCAAGTTTTCTGTGAACCGACCCCTTTTTTCGGGTAGTGACGTCGAACCGACAACACCGATTTTACTGTCTGGTGTTTTGGGCACCACGCTATGTCTTGGGATATAGCGTTGGTTAGTCCAGTCACCAAGTAAATAAAGGGGGTGTCCTCGTGGTGTAATGGTTAAAGCGATGAACTGCGGAATCGTAGTACGCGAGTTCGTACTCCAGTCCCGCTATTACGTTCACTTTCGGGCAAATACCCTTGGGAAAGGTATGAACCCCCTTATTCTCCCTCCAGCTATGGATAAATAGTAGGACGGACTAAGTTCTTCAGCCTTGGTGAGGCAACTAGTCTAGGAGAAGGAAAACTCTGAATTCAAACCTGTTAAACTCCGCTTAAAAATTGACCTTGTGTCATATCCTGCCCGAGCGGAGGGGTTGGTAAATAGTACCAAGTAAATAAAGGAAAGTATGGAAGAAATGTTTTCGTCTCTTATCTGTTTCTATCTTTTCTTTTTGTATATTTCTGTTGGACTTTCTTTGGGCAAGGCATTGCGCCAGCCAGTCAACGTGGAGTAAAATAATATAACCAAAATATGGAGTCAGATATCTTACGTCAACACAGCCTTGCCACTGACCTTCCTAAAAACCTTTAAACCCCACATTGGTGACCTCGACGCAAAAAACCTTTAAAAACCACATTGGTGATCTCGACGCAAAAAAAAACTTTAAACACCACATTGGTGAACCCCGAACACGTGAATAATGAACACCCAGAATAAAGAAGACATCCCAACAAGAAATTTAAAAAAAAACAAAAAAAAAAACAACAAAAACATCCTAAACTGGAGACAGACGACTTTCCACGCGGCACAAAAAACAGAACAAAACAAAACAAAACAAAAAAACAACAACAAAAAACCAGCGAAACATCGAGAAAAATTTTCAAATTGTCCCGCCGAACTAACTTCTGGAAAACAAAATGGACGTAAATAACAAGCACGTGGAATTTCTTTCAGCAAAACATTATCTGACAACACACTTTTTCACTTCCCAACTTGCAAAATAAGGTAACTTTTTTTAAGTTTCACTCACCCTACTTCTATTTCGGTTTCTGTCGCCACATGGTTTATCTCTCCCACTACCTCACTAAACCACCAACTACTACTAGAAATTTCAGAGAACCCCAAAAAACTCACACTACTCCTCTATGCCACTTTCTCGGCTCATTAACCTTTTTTTCCCAAAGTGACATTTTGTTTAAAAAAAAAGGAAAAAAAAGTACCACGAGGTACACAAAAAAAAAAAAGATTTCCAGCAAATACTAGCGACTAAAAAAAAAAAAAAAAAAAGAAAAAAAAAAAGAAGAAAAGTAGTCACTACTACAGAAAATGCAACGTTTAAACAAGCGAGCGAACACACACACAAAAACAAAAAAAAACAAAAAAAAAATAAAAAACTCACGGATAAAAAAATAAATAAATAAAATAAATAAAATAAAAATTATTCCCGGATATTAAAAGAAGTTCCAATGAAAAAGCAAAAGGGTTAATGAAGACGATTACATTCAACAACTCTATGTACTACCGGAATTAATGCACATGAAAAATAAAATGGAAATAAAATCCATCATATCCAACGAGTCCTAGTTTTCCAGCCACCCTTAACAAATTACCAAAATTATTGAACATTTGCAAATAAGATACAAGAATTTGATAAATAATCCTCCTAGAAAATGGGACAATTAAAAATCAATTCAGTTTTTTTGCAAAAAAAAAGCGGGTTGGCTGGACACACACAAAAAAAAAAATTAAAAATTTAAAAAAATTTTAAAGGGAGCCGTGACACCTTTACAAATATTCATTTTTCTCTAAGAATCCTCCTAAGAGCTCCGCTATTTCGGGTGGTGATGTATTGTGGGGATTTAGGAATTAACAATAAAACTCCCAACCGGATATTGACTCATCGGCTGCCAGATACAAAATGTATAAACGCGTCGCCACGCATAAGGCTCCACGCATCCATCCGGTTAAAATCAGAAAAAAGAAAAATAATAAAAAGTAAAGTAGCCAATGGGAAGCGGTCGCGCCAAAATTAGAAGGATTTTGGAGTAGCGAATTTGGAGCCGGTGAAGAGGGATAAATACTCAGGTTTTCTGTGAACTGACCCTTTTTTTCGGGTAGTGACGTCGAACCGACAACACCGATTTTACTGTCTGGTGTTTTGGGCACCACGCTATGTCTTGGGACGTAGCGTTGGTTAGTCCAGTCACCAAGTAAATAAAGGAAAGTATGGAAGAAATGTTTTCGTCTCTTATCTGTTTCTATCTTTTCTTTTTGTATATTTCTTTTGGACATTCTTTGGGCAAGGCATTGCGCCAGCCAGTCAACGTGGGGTAAAATAATATAACCAAAATATGGAGTCAGATATCTTACGGCAACACAGCCTTGCCCTTAGCCACTGACTTCCTAAAAACCTTCAAACCCCACAACTAACAATGAACAAAATGGAAGAAAAGACAAAATGAACTCAAATGCACGTGCAAGAACACTTAACAATCTATATGCACAATATACATACAGATGTCGTCACAAGGAAAACAATTCACAAACATAGTGTTCTCTGAACAGGCAGTATGTAGAAGGAATGCAAAATAGAAAAAGGTTTCCTTGGCAAATATGAGTAATATAGACTTATGGCTTTACTGTTCCCTTATATGATTAGAGGCAGATAGAGATCGAGGAGGGATTTCTAAATTGTCATGTGATATCCAACAAAGACCCTAACAGACATACCAATTTTCTAAGCGGGATAATTATTAATTGTATCTCTACAACCGTGAATTAAATTGTAACTTGTTAAGGACGTAATTTCAGGACCTCACTACTCAATAAAGAAAAATGAAGTTAATGACTGAAATTTATTCTTATTTGGTGGTGAATATCAGTATTACATCTCTATATAGATTTGTTGTACATTAATACAAGATTAACGTACATTTCTATGGGTGGACTATTCTGAATGATAACCTATTTTTCTTTCCGTTTTTTTTTTTTAAATTTCATTTTATTGTTTCAATGATAAAATATCTGATAATGTGAAGGTGAGGCAAAATTAGTATCAAACATTTACTCAAGGCAAAATATCTTTCTTTTGTGGGGGTTGACTAGGAAAGAGATAAACAACTAATGGAAATGTCATAAACTTAAAATTATAATAAGAAACGATCCTTTGTTTTATGTCGGTAAAATGAGAAGCTACTATTTTTTCTATTATTTTACAAAATTAAGGGATGGGAAAGTTCCCAGTGCTTTCGTTTTGAAAAGAAAAACAAACTAAAAACCATTTTCCTCCCATGGAGAGTCCCATGACGTAGTTGTTAACGTGCTGGTCTGGGACCTCGAAGTAAGGGAGTTCGAACTCTATTCGCGTTATTACATTCCCTTTCGGACTAATACCCCGGGGAAAGTATGAAGCCCCTTATTCCCCACCTCCCCAGCTATGGGTTAAATAGTACCACTGCAGTTCTTCTATAAGGTGGTGTAATGATTTTGTGTGCCTTTTTCTTCAAACAATTTCTCATTGAAGTAGGTACAAAGACTGTCTTTGTAAAATACCAGATCGTCCTTTGTTGACAGGTACTCTTTGAATTTGTACAAGTGCTTCAACTGAGGTTCAAGGGCTTTCTAACGCATTTGGAAACCTTGTTTAATCAGTTTTATGAGCTTCTGTAAATTCTTATCTTCTTTGGTGGCGCTGACTAGCCTGTCTCTGGTCTATTCACTTACAGTAAGAAATTCTAATAGATTCATGTCACTGAAATAAAACTGAAATTTATCATCCTCTACTTGGCCTCGTGAAAGAGCATCAGTAGTAATTACGTCACTGCCCTTCTTGTTTGTTATTTTGTTGTCAAAATTCTGTTTTGAAAGTGTTATAAATAAGTGTATGGTTGTAAAGAAAGGACAAAACACAGAGTTGCAAATCAAACAAGAAGACAAGTGAAAAATTTAACAATTATATTAACAAACAAGAAACAAAAGGTTCAAACAATTGTGTTGGTGAATATAAGAATATCTGTGAAATTGAGAAGAAAATGTTCGTAGATGTATTGATAGGAACGGGTCAATTTTAGGAAATTTGATGTGTGTTGAATGGTAGTGAAAATCGAGAAGTAAAATGTTTCAATATTTGTGTTGGTAGGGGTGAGTCACAGACTTAGGAGGTCAACCAAAGGTTATGTCGATAGGAAAGGAGAAACATCGGCGCTGAAAAGATGGAATGTAGGTAGGGTTGTGATTCTCGGGTCATGCGGCTTCCATCAAAGGGCCGTAGTAAGAAATTTCAGACGAGTTGTGTGATATTGAGTGGTGCAGGCGTCACGGTCGATATTCTCTCGAGGTCTCGGAGCCGACTGACTTTTGAACTTTTGTTAACCATTTTATAGTCACGTTTGGGTCGAATTGGCTCCAATAAACTTTGGAAGGGAAGGTTGTTGATTGGGTGGAAAAAAAGAAAAGGATCTTTTAAATTGTGAATATAAAGATACATTTCAACCGGATGGATGTGCGGATCCTACTTACGCAGCAACGTGTTTTATTCATTTTGGTTTCGGCCATCGTCTAGACAACATCCAGCTTTTGAAATGTACATTTGTGGTGTTTTATTTGTTTGTTTGTTTGTTTATTTTTTGGGGGTGGGGTTGTGAGTTAGTTTGGAATGTATTAGTAAATCAAAAGGGATTTCTGTACAAAGGCATCATTCTTAACAGTCTTTTTAGTGCTTCGCTTATAGGCTTGTTGCTGATTGCTTTTAATATTTTGTGACCTGACTCTATTGTTACATATCTTCCGTGGCAATAGTCCAAACATAGCAGCTCTCACCTCTTTTTTAATTGGTGAATAGTATTTTTCATAGTCGTTCCAAACCCTTGAGGCGTATGACACTGGTTTCCCATTCTGCAAGAGGACAGCTTCCACGCCTACATCAGATATGTCAGTCTGTATCGTGACTGGCTTTTCTAAGTCGTTGAAAGTTACGACAGTTGTGTTTGCTATAGCTTTCATTGTGTCTTCAAATGCCTTTGTTATACCTCTGCCCATTGGAAAACCTGGTCTTTCCGTGTTAATCTGTTTAAAGGTTCACATTTTGTCGTTGGCGAATGGTCAAATTTCGAGAGGTATTTAACCATTCCTATGAATCGCCTTAGATGATGCAAATTATGAGGTGCTGGGAATTCTGTGATTGCCCGTACTTTTTCTTCATCGGGCTTCAGGCCTGCGTTTGTCAGTGTTTGACCTATGTAAATAACTTCCTCTGAGAGGAATTTGCATTTGTCAAGGTTAATTTTGATATTTCTTCCCCTGCATCTCTACAGGTAAGCTTGCAAGTTCTGGTTGTGGATATTGTTGGCTTGGTCTGAGTTGTTTCCAAATCCTTCAACCAAACAGTCATTTTGAATAATGCTGACCCCGTTTACCCCTTGGAATTGTTCGATCATTTTGCTTGGAATGCCTTGCTGGCTGGTATGATACGCATGGGCAGTCTTTTGTATCTGGGGCGTTCCAAAAGCCGTCAGTTCTGCCTTGTCGTTTAACTTGCAATGCCAGAATCCGCTTCTTACTTACAATTTGCTAAATTTTATTGCTTTTTTATTTGAAAACCTGTATATGATGGGTTCCAAACTATGTACTTGGCAGTAGTAGTTGTTAATCAGTGCCTTGTTTAATGGTTTGGGGGTCTAAACATCTCCGGAGCTTTCAGCTGTGTTTTCTTTCGATTACAAAGCTGTTGAACCATGAGCTGGGTCCTTCCAGTTTCTCAATTATATTGTCCCTCATCATCTTTTCTAGTTCCTGTTTAAATTGTTTTTCTAATGCAAACTGGACACTTCTTATTGGTTGTTGTATAGAAACTGCGTCTGGCTCTGTTTGGAGTGTTAATTCGCCTTCAAATTCACCAACTCTCTCTTTAAAAACGTCCGAGAATTCTAATAAAATATCTTTGATTGAATCATCGATATCTAATTTTCTGATGTCTTTTAGGGTTTTTACTTTGAGGTCATTGCATGCTGCAGCCGAAACGGTCGTGTCAAACTGATCTAGGTTGAATCGAATTAAATTTAGCTTTTGGCTGAGATTGCAGCTTAAAATCGGTTGTACCTTTTCATTCACGACCATGATTGAGGCTATCACCTTTCTTTTGTTGACAGGATTAATGAGTTCTACCCTCATAGTTCCTTCAGTTCTAACTTTTTTTCCTCCGTATACTGAAATATCAAGTTTTTTTTCCTTTCTTTAGTAAGTGCTCCATTTTGTTTTCTTTAACGAAAGTTGCTGGAATTACATTTATAGTTGCTCCGGAATCTAATATGAATTTAATTGGCTTGTTATTTAATATTTAATTCGCGAGAACCTTATGAATTGCCTCCCTTCCAATGTGAAAACATTCATTGACATCTTATTCCTTGAGTTTACCCTTAAAATTTTTTGATGTGGCAAAATGGTTCTTTCTTTTGTATTTAAAACATTCCTGACCATAAACAGGACAGTTTCTTATTCCTTTCACGTGGTTTCTCTGACAATAGATGCGATCATATTTCTTTTTATCCCTTTCAGTCGCATTGATATCTTTCTCATATGTGTCATTGCCAACATCTAATTTGTCGTATTTTTCAATTTTTTTGCAACTGAATTTTACTTTGTTCTGCAGCTCTGTATCGGTCAATACACTGTGTCAGGGTTAAATAAGGTTCCCTCAGAAGAATTTCTCGTGTTTTTTCTATCGTGTATTCCTTTTATTATCTGTAATCTGATCATATCGTTATTAGTGACAGTTTCAGTCACAGTCTTTAGAACTCGTTTTCAAATTTAACAAATAGTCCTCAAAGCTCTCATTTTCACTTTATTCTTTTCGTAGGAAATCTACTCTGTCTACGGTCAATAGTTTCTTAGGCTTTGTGGAGTTTGAAGGTTTTTCGCGTCGAGGTCACCAATGTGGGGTTTGAAGGTATTTAGGAGGTCAGTGGCTAAGGGCAAGGCTGTGTTGCCGTAAGATATCTGACTCCATATTTTGGTTATATTATTTTACCCCACGTTGACTGGCTGGCGCAATGCCTTGTCCAAAGAAAGTCCAAAAGAAATATACAAAAAGAAAAGATAGAAACAGATAAGAGACGAAAACATTTCTTCCATACTTTCCTTTATTTACTTGGTAAATGGACGAACCAACGCTACGTCCCAAGACATAGCGTGGTGCCCAAAACACCAGACAGCAAAATGATGTTGTTGGTTCGACGGACACTGCCTGACAAGGAAGAAGACTGGTTTACAGAAAACCTGAGTATTTATCCCTCTTCACCGGCTCCAAATTCGCCACTCCAAAATCCTTCTAATTTTGGCGCGACCGCTTCCCATTGGCTACTTTACTTTTTATTATTTTTCTTTTTTTCTGATTTTTAACCGGATGGATGCGTGGGGCCTTATGCGTGGCGACGCGTTTATACATTTTGTATCTGGCAGCCGATGAGTCAACATCCGGTTGGGAGTTTTATTGTTAATTCCTAAATCCCCACAGGCTTGCAGTAGTCCTTAAATGCTTCGATGACCATTTCGAAGGTTCTTTCGTCATTTTCAACCGTTTTCCCTGCACGTTCTTGATTGTCAGACTCCGGTGTATTTGTTGACCTTTTCTTCCTAAAAGATAATTAAACAAACTCATTTTTCTTGTTCACAACATTCGCAATTTTAACGGCGAAGTCTTTGCCTTCGCCTTCGAATTTCTGAAGTTCAAAAAACAGATTCACTTCTTCAATCTACTCGTTAAAAGCTTTGTATAAATTTCTCGCGCTCCAGTCATAACTTTGGGGTGGGTTGATAGACATCATTTTGTAACTTTAAAAAAAAACAAAAAACAAACAAAACAGAGTAGTACTCACTCAGTTTATATTCGAGTTTGTTTCTTATGGCACTATGTTATGCAGAAATAGCTTCAGGCCACGTGTGTCTATTAATGCACGTCTTTGTTGCCCCCATCTTGTCTGTCAAGTGTCTCGCAGTTAAAGGTCCCTTCAGGCCGATACAATATTGGGTCGCTTAAGTATATAAGTCGACCAACACCAAGTATTGTTCTGTATCATTAACAATTGAGTTAAACATCAATCATTCGTTTACACGCAGTTAAATGTAAAAACAGTTTTATTTCAAACAATCAAGTTTAGCATAAGTACACAGTTTTTTTGTTGACATGTTGCGGAGCCGATAAAAACGTCGGCCGCGCAAATTATTTTGGGGTTTGCTAAGTGTGCGAGTAATTGACAGCCAAAGAACAATGAAGAGAACATCGGCGAGATTTGTCGTAGGTTACAGAATCGTCTTATTGGTAAAGTCAACTGGTGTGTGTCGTCGTTCTTGGTGGAGTCAGCTGGATGATCGATGTCGGCAGCTGGTATGGTCGTCGTAGGTAGAGAGACAGTTAGATGATCAATGTCGGTAGCTGGTATGGTCGTCGTTGGTAGACAGACAGCTGGATGATCGATGTCCCGGTTGTGCAGTACATTGATTTAATCGGGGGTGTCGATGTGGTCGCTAGTCCATACAGTTAGTCGTACGTGGACTAGATACTACGATGCTAGAGCTGGTGTCGATATGGTCGCTAGTCCATACAGTGAGTCGTACGTGGATTAGATGCTGCAATGATGGAACTGGTCTGCAGTTGGTGCTGGTAGCTTGGTCGCGTAGGATCGGGCGAGTGGGTTAAGACCATTGTGTCTTAGCTCCATGTTGGTGAGAAACGAACGAACGGACGGACGAAGGAACGAGTAACTAAGACCATCATGTCTTAACGTCGCGGACCTGAGCGAACGAGCAAGCGAGTGTTGTGGCAAAGACGGCCGTGTTTTAGCATTGCGGACCAAGTGAACCAACAGGGAAACTGTGACTAAGGCTTGCCATGCCTTAGCGCTGCGAAACTGGGCGAACAGACAGGGAAACCGTAGCCTTAGCTACGGTTCCTTAGCGCTAAGAAGTCGAGCGAACAGACAGGGAAACCGATGGCTAAGGCTGCGGTTCCTTAGCGCTGCGAAGCCGAGAGAATGAACGGACAGGGAAACCGACCGAAATGATTAAGACCGCTTGGTCTTAGTGTCCTCTTCGTGTTTGCCTCTAGGGTGTCTCCTTCGACGAGTTCTTGAGAACCGTCAGAGATACTCCAACACAAAGGGTGGAGACCTCTAATGGTCCTTAAAACGACCTTTTTTGCATATCTATGTCAGTGTAAGGCGAATGCGACCACGAGATGTAGGATAACGCCTTAAAAGCTTCGCTACGAGCGGTATTTGTCCTCCGTCCCACCAACCGGACGAGTATGGCACAAGGCTTTTTTAAAGATGGGTCCGGGCACAGGGCCGTAGCCCAGACGAGCCAGGCATTCCCAAAAATGCCTCGGGCGCCGTTGCCATTCCCCTTAAAAGGGGCGCCTCAGGCATTAGGCGATAAACTTAATCCCTCCAAAGAGGGTTAAAGCCTAGGGGAAGGCCCCCTGAGGTTCGAGGTATGTCCAGTGACGAGACACACCTGACTGGATCCGTGCCGCTCACACTACGGCCGGTCGAATTGCGTCCCATCAACTGGATTCCACTTGTCAACCAGTTGTTATTAGTCATGAACCCCACCAAGCGTACGAGTGTGGCACAAGGCCGTTTTTAGGTGGGTCCGGCAGTCCCCAAAATGACTTGGGTCCCGTTGACATTCTCCTAAAAGGGGTGCTTCAGGCGCCAGGCGATGAACCTAAGCCCTCAGAAGAAAGTTAAAGCCTGTGGGGACGGCTCCATGAGACCAGAAGTATATCCAGTAATGAGACACACCCAATCGAACCATGCAGCTCATACCACGGCCAGCCGAAGTGTGTCCCATCAACTGGATTCCACTTGTCAACGAGCTGCCTGACTACTGATAGGGGCCTTGTTAATACAAAGCGAAAGCTGTGTCACACTACTTAGCCGCGAAGACTGAAAGTTCGTCTATAAAAAATAGAAGTGGAAACACAGTCCTTCTTTAACATGAGATAGGCTTCGAAAGATAATCCACATTATTTCAATAGAGTGACTTTCGAACGACGGGCACTATTAATGCTGTAAAAAAATTTTTTTTTCTTTCTCCGCAGTTACTGCAGGTCAGGGCTCCGGACGGTTTCATCATTTCCGGTTGTAGCTGGATGTAGCGTTTTTTAATGGTTTTTGAATAATCTGATTTGTTTACGTATTTTGAACAGGTCACGCCAGACGCACAGTTAAATGTAAAAGTAGGTATTTTCAAACAATCAAATTTAGCGCAATTACACAGTTTAGGTCTATTTGACCCATAGATAGGATCCTCTCAGGTGCTACCACTCTGGACCAGAGTGGACCTGGAGCGATGGCAATGAAGAGATACTCCGCATTTCCCAAAAGTCCAGCATTATTGAAGCCTCACTATCAGATTGTTTAGTGTCATATCCAGGACACTTATTGCGAGAGTCTTACTCCTTTACAGAGATGCAGTCGGTGTATTCTATAGCCGCAGCTGACTGAGCAACAAAATATTTTTGCGTGAGTATTAAGTTTTGTATTTGAACAGAATACATAATTTTTTTATATAGTTTACTTCAGTGTCAGTCCTGGATTCCTTTGATGAAACTTGATTACCGTCTTAAAATTCGATACTGATCATTTTATGTCAAAGGTTGGGGTATCTCAGGTCTGTCTTTTTCGACTTTTGTATTGCTACTGACTAGCACAGTAGATAGCTGGTATTCAAACCCACTAGTTTGGGTCCTGACTGGAAATTTTGAACTCAGAGGTCAGGTAACCAAAATACCTTCCATAGGAAAAATGTAAATTTACATTTGTTGCAGAAAGAACTCTTTATTCTTGTTTCTATAATTCTACTTATTTTATTAGTTAAAAAAATCTATCCTATTCTTTTAAAATTCTTTGTTTTATTTTATACCAACACAAAGTAAAACTTTTAGCGATTCTTAAACTATCTAAGTAAAAAAAGTAAAGTTCGCGACCGTAGTCGAGGGTGACACGAAGGCTCCCTTTTCGATAGCTACTACACCAAGGTGTAGGGAAGGGTGCCACTCCATTCCTTGGATTGTTCCACTTTACCCTTGACCCATACCTTATATTGCTGAGTGTTAAGTAAGGAGGCATCAAAGACCATTTTTGAGTCTTTGGTATGACTCGACCTGGGATTGAACCCCGGTCTCCCGGGCTATTTGCGAACACTCTAACCATCATGCCAAAAAGCACATATAGATCAATTAAAAAATATATTTTAAGAATATATATACTGAGACTCATGGTACAAAATTTTGTAGAGAAACACTTTTTTTTTTTATTGCGACTGAAAGATAATACCGGGCCATTGGCCTAATGAGTAGAGCAATCTCTGGGAATGGAGTAGCGCCCCCCCCCAACACCTCGGGGTCGTAGCAATTGAAAAGGGAGCCTTCGGGTCACTATCGACTAAGGTCGCCAACTTTACTTACTTATAGTCGGATAACAGCATCTCTGGTCACGTGACATCTATCAAGGTGACAATGAAATTTTTTCAAACACGTGTTACTGTATACTAACAACTGTTTATGATACGTTGATTCACATCATCAAACAAGAAATCGAAATCCTCAATAATAAACTTCAAAATATTTCTCTACAGAAATGAGAATCGTGAAAACAAATATCTAAAAATTTTTTAAATAAATACATTTCTGAAAACGATCTATTCCTTAAGCCTTACATAGATTTTGTCGAGTCTGATGTTGAAACGAAAGACTAGAGAAGTAGAACAGGGCCCCAATTTTTTCAGCCAGAGGGCTGCAAAGTTTAATTTAGAACTGTCCGAAGCAGTAATCTTATATGGCCGCCTCTTCTTCCCCCACCACACACACATGCACAAACAGCTAAATTCACACGGTAATAACCATAATTTATTGATAAAGCATCTGATGTTGCAATCACAAAAGGGTTAATATCAGTGTCAGTTGCAAACGCAGCGTACTATTCACAGAGGTATGTAGTACCAAACAATCAACAGTTAATATCAAAAGGCGAATAGAATGTTTGAAAGTTGGGTGAAGGGCCGCTTGGATGGAGTGTGGAGTTTCGTTTTGTTATAAATAAGCGTAAGGTTGCAAAGAAAGGACATAACACAGAGTTGCAAATCAAACAAGAAGACAAGTGAAAAATTTAACAATTATATTAACAAACAAGAAACAAAAGGTTCAAACAATTGTGTTGGTGAATATAAGAATATCTGTGAAATTGAGAAGAAAATGTTCGTAGTTGTATTGATAGGAACGGGTCAATTTTAGGAAATTTGATGTGTGTTGAATGGTAGTGAAAATCGAGAAGTAAAATGTTTCAATATTTGTGTTGGTAGGGGTGAGTCACAGACTTAGGAGGTCAACCAAAGGTTATGTCGATAGGAAAGGAGAAACATCGGCGCTGAAAAGATGGAATGTAGGTAGGGTTGTGATTCTCGGGTCATGCGGCTTCCATCAAAGGGCCGTAGTAAGAAATTTCAGACGAGTTGTGTGATATTGAGTGGTGCAGGCGTCACGGTCGATATTCTCTCGAGGTCTCGGAGCCGACTGACTTTTGAACTTTTGTTAACGTTTGGGTCGAATCGGCTCCAATAAACTTTGGAGGGGAAAGTTACAGATTGGGAGGAAAAAAGAAAAGGATCTTTTAAATTGTGAATATAAAGGTACATTTTAACCGGATGGATGTGCGGGTCCTACTTGCGCAGCGACGTGTTTTATTCATTTTGGTTTCGGCCATCGTCTAGACAACATCCGACTTTTTGAAATGTACGCTTGTGATATTTTGTTTATTTGTTATTTACTGTTTTTGGTTGTGAGTTAGTTTGGAATGTATTAGTAAATCAGAAGGGATTTCTGTATATAACAGTTTGGTTGGGTTTTATGGCATATCAACCTTTGCCAAATCCATTTTTATACAAATAAACAGTTCTATTTCAAACAATTCGGTTTAGCATATGTACACAGTTTAATTGTCAAAAACATTTCTATTTCAATCTATTCAGTTTAGTCAAACAGTTCTAATTCAAACAATTTAGTTTAGTATAATTAGAGTGTTTCTTTACACACAGTTAGATGTCAAAACAGTTCTATTTTGAAAAATTCAGTTTAGCTTAGAACTGTTTCAATGTTAAAAACAGTTCTACTTCAAACAATTCAGTTTAGCATAAGTACGCAATTTACATGTCAAAGCAGATATATTTCAAGCAATTCAGTTAAGCATAAGTACGCAGTTAAGTTCTATTTTACCCATCGATAGAAGCCTATCAGATGCTGCCAATCCAGGCCAGGGTGGACCTGGGAGTGATTGGGGGGTCTCACTCTTCTGCAGAGGTGCAGTCGGTGTATTCTACTACTCCAGCTAACTGGGCAATACACAGTTAAATGTCAAAACAGTTCCACTTTAATCTATTCAGTTTAGCATAAATACGCAGTTTAAATGCAAAAACAGTAAACTCTCAAAACCATAGTTAAGTCCTATTTGACTCATTGACAGGACCCTATCAGGTACTACCACTTCGGGCCAGAGTGGACCCGGGAGCGATGGCGATGAAGGGGTGTTCAGCATTCCCCAAAGCTCCAGCATTACTGGTACCTCAACATCAGATTGTTTAGTATTATATCCAGGACACTCATGGGGGGGGGGGTCGTACTCTTCTGCAGAGGTGTAGTCCGTGTATTCTACAGTCCCAGCCAACTGGGCAAGTGGAGTTTGGTGTTTGTTTTCGAAGTTTTATCAAATCCTTTAAGAACCACCATTGGGGCGCTGGCTGTGAGTTAAGGATCACTGATATAAGAGCAGTCAGTCTATGTGTGTTTCTATTAACTACATGTAATGACCACTTTCTGACTTCCCCTACCCAAAGAGTTGATTATCCGGTTAGGAGAGGTAGGGGCTTATAATACATTAGCTGTTTGCCCTGCAAAAGAGTATGACCCTTCTCTCAAAAGGGTGTCCAAATATTGCTTTTATCACTAACAATTCAATTAAACATTAGTTATTTGTTTACACACAGTTAAATGATCAAACCGTTCTATTTCAAATAATTCAATTTAGCATGTCATTTGTTTGCACACAGTTCAAATACCAAACAATTCTATTTGATCCATAGATAGCATCCTGTCAGGTGCAACCACTCCGGGCCAGAGTGAACCTAGGAGCGATGGTAAAGAGCTCCAGTATTGTTTGATGTCATATAACAGGACACTCGTTGGTGGGGGTCTTATCCCTCTGCAGAGATGTAGTCAATGTATTCTACAGCCCCAACCAACAGGGCTGCATGATTTTGGGACTGAACCATCATTATTACAAACTCAGGGTGTCTTCACCCTGTCAGTGTTGCTTATGCTGACTGTACTCTCTGCTGAAGGGTAAGACCCTCCTTCAGTTCTAGAAATCTGGGAAGTGTAGAATATACCTTCATTGCCATTACTCCCAGATCTCCTACGACTCCGAATCGTAGTACTTGTTTGTATCCCATCTATGGATCAAATAGATCAGTTTGGAATCAATTGTATTCAATGGGACCATGTAAAAACAAAACTTTTGAGAAACAACTATACAAAAAAGTAAAATATGAACATACTATGAACGCGATTCCCTTACTTCTCAGCATAGAATTAAACCCAAGACGAGTTGACATGCCGTAAAAATTGATCAGTCAACCAAGAGTTGATATCGACCCCTTTTATTTCAAAGTAATTTTGATTTAACACGATCAATTTACTTTTATTCATTTTTTTTTTTGGTCTTGAACTGGGAAAATTTATTAGATGGGAATATATTAGGGTGTCACCGTTTGGCGCAGGTCACCCTACCTGTGTCAGCCGAGTGTCAATAAATAACACAAGAGGTTCTATTTATTTATAACTTTTTCTTACTCCTTTTTATTACCAGAGAAGGGCACTCCGGTAGTGTAATGGTTAGCAAGCTTGACTAGCAAACCTGCAAGAGTGAGTTCGAGTCTCATTGGGTGCCCCATTCAATCGGCCTTGTGCCACATCGAAGCAAAGAGCTTCGTAAATTACATTACCAGAGAAGGTTTTATCCAATGGCGAGCAATATGATGTTTATTTAGTTACTATTTTTATTGGTGTGATGACGATTACAATGTTTGTTTTGACAACTCGCTGCCTCAAACAACAACAACAACCACATATTATTTAACTGAACTCATCCTTTCTTCTTTGTGTTTTTTTTTTACACAGGTAAAATTTATTTTTGATCAACCTCTCAATAACTGGAGCAATACTATAAAAATGTCTTTTAAATTCTTATCTTTGTACTTCCCCTTTTTAAACACATTGTTTTTAATTGAAGAAAAATGTTTACATACATATATACTTACATACATACATACATACATACATACACGCGCGTGCACACACACACATACATATATATATATATATATATATATATATATATATATATATATATATATATATATATATATATATATATATATATATAATGTATGTATGTATGTATGTATGTATGTATGTATGTATGTATGTGTGTATTCTATGCCGTGCCTATTTTTATTTACAAAGGTGAATCAATTAGTCCATAGCCTGGTGTGTAGTTATCAACGGAATTTTGATTTGAAATGATCACTGTGTAATTTCCGATCTAATATACGAAAAACATTCACAAGAAAACAAAAAATCTATGGTTTGTAAACAAATTCTTCCTATTTAAAAAATAAAAATAGAAATATTAGTTTTGACTACTATATCATAATCTTTACTGACGATAAACACTAAAAAGGTGTAAAAAAAACTTTTTGTTAGTTTCCCCGAAAAGATCTTCATCTGTCACTTGTTTGAAATTTTCCTTTTTCTAGTAATGTACAATTCCAAAACTAAATATGAGGATTATTGAGAAGAATAACATGGCAAAGGTTTTTTAAAAAAAAGTAAATAAAAGAAGAGAGAAATGATAAAAGAAAGAAACGTTCTCTAATTCCGCGTCAAGAGAAATTCGGTCTAAGATCGTGACTTGGGAATCCTCACGCGTATATATGGGCAATAGCAGAAATTATCTCGCCCCGTCAACATTCCCCCTTATGGGGCACATCAAAGACCAGGGGTTGCCCCTACTACTATCCCTTTTAGAAAGTTAGTTGTTAGTTAGCCGACCGTAGTCGAGGGCGACCATAAGGCTCCCTTTTTAATTGCTACAACACCGAAGTGTAAGGGAGGGCGCTACTCCTTTCCCTGGAAGACTCTACTTACCCTTGATCCGTACCTTATAATGCTGAGTGTTAAGCAAACAGGCATCCAGTAGCATTTTTTTGAGTTTTTGGTACAACTCGACCTGGGACTGAACCCCAGTTTTCGGATTATTGGCGAACTCTCTCACAATTATGCCAATTTAGTTAAACTGGAATGGTGCAGACTTTTTAATTATCGCTTTTTTGCCCCAAATCCCGAAAACTTAAGACAAAAGAAAAACGTCAATATTTGTCCCCTCTTCTACCCCTCTGCCAAATTAGTTAACAAAATAATTGAATTAATAAAAATAAAGTAAAATCATCTATAGATTTGATAATGAAAATTTATCAGTGCCGTTTGAATATTTATTTGAATAAGGTGTAACATTTCTTCAATTTTGATTAGGCGAAAAATTCACATAAGCAAAATGAGTTGCCTAGTCTTAATAAGATCAACTATAGAAAGTAAACCCCCTCCCTTCGCACAAGTTTGCAATATAATGACATTCTTCTACTGAATGAGTTGTATTGTTCAGTAGTTTAGAGTTACAACTACAGAAAAGAGGGACTTTTCTCCGCCCCAGCAAAAAAAAAAAGGTATTTTTCTCTTTGGTGTTATGTTGAAAGAAAGAATGTTATAGTGCCTTAAGAGTTGTGTGCTGTAAAAATATCAACAGCGTTTAAAAATAGTTTTTGCAGATTAAAAGTATTTATCCCATTCTATTTATTTATCATTTTGAAAAATATTGTTTTATTTTCTTCTTTCTTCGGCTTTTTATATTTCTAAAAAAAAAATTATCATCCCGCCGTCTAAAATTTCCATTTTGTTTGTAACCATAATCAAGCAAACATGGTATATCAAATCAAACTTTTTAGAACAATACACTTTTAAGAGAACAAAGCAATTTGAAACTGAATGATACTTTTGTCGGAAGCATATATGCGGACTTAATATGCTGTTTTGGGGCATCTTGTTTTTAAACGTGTTGCAAAATTTAAATATCTACTTTGATTGCAGTGTCAGCTAACGAGCAGAATGTCATTGTTTAATGCTTCATCATCCAAATTCTCTATTCTTCTGTTCCTCCTAAATTGGACCATTAATACCATCATAAACCAATGGATTCAAGAATCGTTTAGGAAAACATCGAAAAACTATAAGAAAATAATATGGCCTATTTTGGCCTTTTTGAAAAAAAAATTCTTTCTCTTCTTTATACTATCATTCTTTACACGTGTATCTACCTTCATTGAGAGAGAGAGAGAGAATAAATCTCACACGGTACACGTGGTTTGTTCTCAGTTGCATCTTTTTTTTAAATCTTTTTTTAAATTCTTAATTAATATTTCTGAAAATAAATAAATAATTATATAAATGTAGTTTTCTCATTGTTTGTTGTTGCTGAATATTGAACAATGGAAGTCGTTAAGAAACTTAACGAGAAGGGAAAAGTTGTCGCTCAATAAATAAATAAATAAAGAAGAAAGGAAATACCATGGAAAGTAGGAGTGGATTCGTTTAAATGTTAAATTGTTATCTCAACAATAGATCATGTTTATAGGATTAACTTCTGATTCGTTATTATCTAGCAAGCAGCTTTTATTTATTTATTTATTTATTTATCTATTTATTTATTTATATATTCATTTGTCTCCGTTAAAAAAGAAATTGGCTATGTTAACAATCAGTAGTTCTTTTTTCTTGGTTGTTATTGTTGTTTTTTTTTAAACAAACATAGTTTTTTAAAGAACCATTTTAAATATTCTGCTTTATACAGTAATTCAAATAAGTTTTTTTTTTTTTTTTTTAAATTAAATCTTTGTCATGTATCGCTTAAAAAGCAGTCAGATATGTTCGGCCATCCGTTTTTCCAGTGTTAAAAGTGTTAAAAATCCCTATTTTTTGTTCCATAATAAATATAGATTGTTTGAACATTTTTTTTTTAAAATATCCATAATCTAAATTTTTTTTTATTAATATCCATGATATATATTTTTTCTCTAATAGATATCTAATTTTATATTTTTTCTTATAATAAATATTCATGATTTTATATACATATTTTTATAATAAATATCCATAAATTTATGTTTTTTATATAATAGATATTCATAATTTTATCTTTGTTCTTATGATCAATATTTATAATTTTATTTATTTTGTAATAATGAATATCTATAATTCTATATTTTTCTATAATAAATATCCATGATTTTATTTTTTTCATAATTTTTCTAAAATAAATATCCCAAATTAACTTTATTTCCCATAAAGCCGGCTGACCTTAGTCGAGGTCCCTTTTCAATGGCTTCCACACCGAGGTGTAGGGGATGGCGCAACTCCATTCCTTGGATTGCTCCACTTTATTCTTGACCCTTACCTTATAATGCTGTATTAAGCAAGGCGACATCAAGTACCATTTTTTGAGTTTTTGGTATGACTCGATCCGGGATTGAACTCCAGTCTCCCAAACCATTGGTAAACACTCTACTCATCAAGCGTAATTTTATCTGTTTTGTCTTCATGAATATCCATGATTTTAACTTTTTTCTATAATAAATATTCATGCTTTTTCTTTATTTTTTCCATAAATGTTATATACATAATTTTATTGATTTTTTAACAATGGATATCCATTATAATATCTTTTTTCTATGATAAATATACATAATATTATCTTTTTTATAATGATAAACACTTTTTTTTTCTTCTTGTTATAAATGTCCATAATTTTTTTTTTCTAATAATTATCTATGATTATTATTTATCTCTTTTTTGAATTACTTGCCTATATTTTGCACTAATTCAGTTGCAAAAGGCATGAATCCATTTCTCCTACAAATTTATAATTATAATCTGAAGACGCTAAATCTGGTGAGTATAGAGGATGCGGTAAAGTTGTCCATCAATGAAGTGATTGTCTTGCTTGTCCTGATGCTTGTGTATGGTCGAGTTTTCTCCTGGAGGAGGACATTATTGATTGGCAAGATTTAGCACCTTCAGACTATTGTCTCTTCAGCGTCATGAAAAAGGCAAACATTATACTCGTGACAAGGAAAAAGCATTACTTTTTTACTCATTCTTGTATATAGATATATTCTTTTGTAAAGGCAATTTTCTGTGTTCTGCTCTACTGAGATGTACACCTAAAGAGCTCTGGGTTTGGTTGGCATATCAACCATTGTAGGTTATTTAATGCCAAATCCTGTTTATACATATATATTAAATATATAAGATTTAGTTTGGTTTGGTTTGGTTTGGTTTTATGGCATATCAACCATTATAGGTTATTTATTGCCAAATCCTCTTTATACATATATATTAAATATATAAGATTTGGTTTGGTTTGATTGGCATATCAACCATTGTAGGTTATTCAATGCCAAATCCTGTTTATACATATAGAATATATATGATTTGTAAACACATTTTGTTTATAGATATATATATTACATATGTAAGATTTGGTTTGGTTGAGTTTTATGGCATATCAACCATTGTAGGTTATTTAATACCAAATTCTCTTTATACATATATATTGAATATATAAGATTTGGTTTGATTCGGTTGACATATCAACTATTGTAGGTTATTTAATGTCAAATCCTGTTTATACATATAAAATATATATGATTTGTAAACACATTTTGTTCTTAACATTTTTAAACAAGCCTGAGCTCATTTTTTTTTCACACATATAAATGGTTTTAAGTGTTGCCATCTAACACTAAGTATTCTATTCAACATTACTCATTCATTTGCACACAGTTAAATGGTTCCAAGTATTGCTATGTATCACTAACATTTCAATTAAACATCAGTCATTTGTTTACACACAGTTAAATGATTAAACAGTTCTATTTCAAACAATTCAATTTAGCATAAATCATTTGACCCATAGGACCCTATCAGGTGCTACCACTCTATGCCAAAGTGGACCTGGGAGAAATGGTAATGAAGGGGTGCTCCTCATTCCCGAAAGCTCCAGCATTACTGGAGCCTCACCATCAGATTATTTAGTGTCATATACAGGACACTCATTGGAGGCAGTTTTACCCCTCTGCAGAGATGTTGTCAGTGTATTGTCCAACCCCAACTGACTAGGCTAGAAGCACTGGGGCATAATGGTTATCATCCTAAAGAATGTATACAACAAACTGCATTCAAATTCTGTATGCATTTCACTTCAACCTAATATTTTTTGCAAAGGCATGAATCCATCTATTCTCCTACTAGCTATGGATAAATAGTAGGGCAGACTAAATCTCTTTTCATCTTTTCTCTTGGTAAAGCAACCAGTTGGTACCCTTGGAATAGTCTCCAAAGACCTGGAAGAAAGAGATAGGGCAAATTGGTGATCAGAGAAAAATCAAGACCATCCAGACCACAGCACAGTCAAAATCATTAAGAATACTAATAAGAATCCTGGATGCCTATGAAGACTGACTGTCATTTAGTGAAAAACCATCATTTAAAACTGCTGTGAAAAACTTGCATAGAGTGAAAATAATGTATAAACCCATACAACTACTATGCAAAAATGATAGCAATCTCTCTAACAAAGCTTTCTTAAATGATGATCTATGTTTGGTTTGATTTTATGGCATATCAACCACTGTAGGTTATTTAATGCCAAATTGGGTTTATACATATATATATATATATTATATATATGATTTGTAAACATAAGTCAACAAAGTTAAATAGATCCAAGTATTGCTGTTATAGCAACCAGAATTATCTGCTAGCAGAAAATAGAAAAACATTATATCACCACAATATTTGAAAGCCCAGCCAATCTAGAGAAAGATGTCTGTGTGTATCTTAAAGTGAAAAATAAATTAAGAATGTGTGTGTGCTGGTGTGAAATTAAGCTAAACTATGAGAGAGAAAAATTGTGATGGCATAACAAAAATCACTGCAGAAACTATTGTACAGACATTCCTTTCTGGATAGATAGCTTGGTTTGGCGTCCTATCTGTTATTACAACAGACAGAGGATGACAGTTTGAATTCGCTCTTTTTAAAAAAACTCACCAACATGTTAAGTTGTAAAAGAACCCATACAACAGCCTATCATTCAGAAGTTAATGGTTTGGTTAAGCGATTCCATTGCACATTAAAAACTGCAATGAGAGCTCAACTTCACCACAACCACTGGAAAACACATCTTCCATTACTTCTCCTTGGACTTTGTTCAGCAGTCAAAACAGATTTGAACTGTTCATCAGCCAAATCGGTTTTTAGAGCAACATTAACACTTCCTGGTTAATTGGTTATCAATACACTGACAAATATTTCAAGCAATGCATTCATTGAAAAACTTTCTTACTACATGTCTGAACTGTTGCATGAAAAAGCAAGGACTCCCAAGACAAATACATACATTCATGATGCACTTCATGCATGCCCACATGTTTTGGTATGAGATCTAACATGCAAACATCCTATAGAGCCTCCTTACAAAGGCCCTTATAAAGTTATAAACAGGCATGACATATTTTATACACTGCAGCTAGAGAACAGATTTGAGAATATTTCAATCAACCGCTTGAAACCAGCTTTCTTTGACACAACACTTGAGGAAATACAAACTAATATAACATAACAAACAGAAAGTAATCAGTCACAACAAGCACAGATTGCATCGCCAACTGAAGTCAGATCCCACCATGGGAGACAAGTTCATTGGCTGGCGAAGCTTGTTACATATCCTACATGAACTTCAGTATTTTTTTCCTAGAGATTATCAATCTCTCAAAGAGGAAGTACTTATAGCAATCAGAATTATCTGCCAGCAGAAAATTGTAAAACATTATGTTACCACAATATTCCACACTATCAATCATGTTGTAACCTAATAAAAGGTTACTGAATGAGAAAAAACCAAAACAGAGGTTGGAAATGAAATGGAAATCTTTACAATACTCGTCAGCTGTGTGAAGAAGGCAAAACCACTGCTTGTGGTGATTATTTTGTCAACATATTAATCTCCCTCACAATAGTGTCCAATGTGTTTATAAGGAATAGGACATACCCATTATTGTTCATAGGTACGGTATATAATATATCACTAACAATTCAATTAAACATCAGTTATTTGTTTACACACAGTTAAATGATCAAACAGTTTTATTTCAAAAAATTCAATTTAGCATAAGTCATTTGCTTGCACTCAATTTAAATACCAAACTGTTCTATTTGATCCATAGATAGAATTCTGTCAGGTGCTACCACTCCGAGCCAGAGTGAACCTAGGAGCGATGGCAATGAAGGGGTACTCCACATTCCCCAAAGCTCCAGCATTGTTTAATGTCATATCCAGGCCACTTGTTGAGGGAGTCTTACCCCTCTGCAGAGATGCAGTCAATGTATTCTACAGCCCCAACCAACTGGGTAGCATGATTTTTCGGCTGAACTATCATTATCACAAACTCAGGGTGTCTTCACCCTGTTAGTGTTGCTTATGCTGACTATACTCTCTACTGCAGGGTAAGACCCCTCCTTCAAAAGGGTGTCTTGGGTAGAACACTAAACCGCTTCTGACTGTGAGGCTCCAGTTCTAGAAATCTTGGGAGTGTATATACCTTCATTGATTTTACTCCCTGGTCTCCTATGACCCGTAGTTGTAGTGCTTGTTAGGGTCCCATCTATGAATCAAATAGATCAGTTTGGAATTAATTGCATTCAATGGAACTGTGTAAAAAAATAAATAGAATAAAGAATATACTTGGTGAGGATGAAAATTTATTTTCTTTGCCAACATGTGTTTCAACTGTAATATTTTACCTGCATACAAGTTTTTCTATTTAGAATTATTTTAAATATAAAATAGCAATAATAGAAAATATGTTTAGTATGTAAGCTAAAAATTCGTCTTCAGGGTAAATGTTTTGAATTTTAAAAAAATGTGTAATACAAGAAAATATATTTGAAATTGATTATGTTATAAAACGGAATCTCTTTTTCTAAAAAAAACGTAACATCACTTCATGGTTTTGAGAAATCTTTTTGAATGGTTTACAATTTCAAAAATTCAGAAAAACAATCTGATATTGTTCACTTTATTTATTCTCCGTCCCACCACTGGACAAGTACGGCACAAGGCCCTTTTTTAAGGTGGGTCCTGATGCAGGGCCGCAGCCCACACGCATCCAGCAAAATCCAAAAATACCTTCGGCCACGTCGGCACCCCTCAAAGGGGGCAACCCAGAGGCCAGGAAACAAACAACAAACAATTGGCAAAATGATTTCAAGATCTGATATTGTTAACAGATCTTGAAATCTTTTAGCATCATTTTTGCAAAAAAAGGTGATATTTCATAAAATCCTGGTCTTTGGAAAATTGTATTAAAAGTGCATATTGATCATGCCTCACTTATTCTATGTTTATCTTTATCATTTATGTATGGAATTATGGTTGAGTTCTGAAAGTCAACTGCATGGCTGGTTAAAATATTATGTGAAACTAAATAACTAGATGTGTTTCTAGATTTTTGATTATATATTCTCTTTTTTAGATTTCTCTCACTTATATATATATACACACCAGTCACTAGCATGCATTTTAAGTAAATTAGGAAGAAAAAAGTTTTTATATCTATTGTTAGTCTTGACATATCGAGTGTAATTCATGATTTCATGATAATTTCTTTTCTTTCTCTTTGCAGATAAGGAGAAAAAAATGAATCTTTTTGGTTTAGAGTTTGCACCTTTATTCATTCCATTCAGAAGACGCCTACAAACTGCTGCCGTCTTTCAGTGGACCATTTCCTTTTTATTCCTTGGTTTCTCCTGTCTTGGAATCTTCATTTATTTGTTCTTCACACGGTTCTATTACATATCACTTGCTTACCTTACTTGGTACATTTATGATTATAACAAGGCGGAAGAAGGAGGAAGACGTTTTGAAATCCAGATGAAAAATATCATCTGGACGTATTTCCGGGATTATTTCCCTATTAAACTTATCAAAACAGCAGACATAGATCCATCCCAAAATTATATTGTTGGTTACCACCCACATGGAATCATGAGTGCTGGCGCCTTTTGTAATTTTGCTACTTATGCAACTGGATTCAACAAAATTTTCCCAAAGCTGAAATCATACCTTTGCATTCTGAACGGACAGTTTCGATTCCCATTTTATAGGGAATATCTTATGTCATCTGGTAAGTTTTTGTCTCTTCTCATTTCACTAGCTACTTGACCTTTAATAATTAATGTGTAAGGTTTGGAATGAAATCTGTTTGGTTAGGAATGAAATCTGTTTGGTTTGGAATGAAATTTGTTAGGTTAGGAATGAAATCTGTTTGGTTTGGAATGAAATCTGTTTGGTTTGGAATGAAATCTGTTTGGTCTGGAATGAAATCTGTTAGGTTTGGAATGAAATCTGTTTGGTCTGGAATGAAATCTGTTAGGTTTGGAATGAAATCTGTTAGGTTTGGAATGAAATCAGTTTGGTTTGGAATGAAATCTGTTTGGTCTGGAATGAAATCTGTTTGGTCTGGAATGAAATCTGTTAGGTTTGGAATGAAATCTTATGAGCTGAGAAAAAAGGCTGACAGTATGGAAAATCCTATTGATATGTTTTTGTATAGGAATAGCTACCCCTATGAGGACACATGTAAATATGATTTTCCATACTGAGACTCCTGATTTAAAGCATTTATTAAACAATAAAAAACTTTAGGACAAAAAAGGACATTATATCCTTTGTTACAATTAACCCAGAGCACCCAGTAGTACCTTACAATACCACCAGACTTTTTTGGTTTTTCATTAAATTATGGGAATACCAGATGAAAATGCTGATGAGCTGAGCAAAAAGTTAAATGGTATGGAAAATCCTATTGACATGATTTGCTATAGGAATAGCTATCCCTATAGGGAAACATGTTAAAATGATTTTTCATAATATTCTTTTTGTTTCATATAAAAGTATCATTATCACTAATCGTGAGCAACCCAGCAATCCTACATTATACCACCGAACTTTGTTGGTTTTCCATCAAATTCTTTGTTGCATTAAAAGTTTTCCAGTTAATGTACACAACCCCAGAAGGCACAATTAGTGTAAGCGTTATTGTCAGAGGAAATGGAATCTGTGACTTCAAATCCTGGATGAGACTATGTTTCACTTTGTGCTAATGCCCTTGGGAAAAACATGAATCTATCTATTCTCCTTTCATTTATGAGTAAAATAGCAGGGCAACCTGGGTTCTTTAGTCTTAGTATGACAACGAGTCAAAAAGAAGGAAAACTGAATTCAAACCAGCTGTACTCTTCTTAAAAACTGACCTTTTACCACATTCTGTTTATGGTAAAGGGTTTGGTTAAATACATACTCCTCTTAAAAACTGATCTTGTATCACATCCTGCTCATGGTGAATTTGGTTGGTTGGGTTTTATGGCATATCAACCTTTGGAGGTTATTTAACGCCAAATCCATTTTATGCATATAATCAGTTTTATTTCAAACAATTCAGTTTAGCCAAAGCACACAGTTTAACTCTAAGTACAGTTCAATCATGAAAAACATTTCTATTTCAAGCTATTCAGTTTAGTCAAGCAGTTCTAATTCAGCTAATTCAGTTTAGTATAAATACAGATTTTGTTTATACACAGTTAAATGTCAAAACAGTTCTATATTAAACAATTCAGTTTAGTGTAAGTAGAGCTTCAATGTTTAAAAAACAGTTCTATTTCAAATAATTCAGTTTAGCATAAGCATGCAGTTTAAATGTAAGTACCGTTTAATTGTCAAAAATATTTCTATTTCAAGCTATTCAGTTTAATCAAACAATTCAGTTTAGCATAAGTATGCCATTAGTTCTATTTAACCTATAGATAGGGCCCTATCAGGTGTTACCACGCCGGGCCAGAGTGGACCTGGGAGCAATGGCAATGAAGGGGTACTCTGTATTCCCCAAAGCCCCAGCATTACTGGAACCTTACCATTAGATTATTTAGTGTCATATCCAGAGAGGTGTAGTCGGTGTATTCTACAGCCCCAGCCGACTGGGCAATGGTCATGGTAAAGGGTTTGCATAAATATATACATGACCACAGAAATGAAGTTTTAATTCAATGATGTAAGATTTGAATTAACTAATGAGATCACAATGTCAAGAGATTGACAATGAACATGAAGATATTGACAATGAACACGAAGATGAAGTTATAAAAATGAAGTTATTCAATCAGGAATTACTATTTCTTAACTGGTAACTCATGCCAACGAACGAAGGAATCATGTGTGCTATGGTAAATTCCTGACATTTGCTCCTTTCTGTTGATTTAAAATTTAATTCCAACAATTACACTGTTATCAACATAATCAGTTTTAATAAGATGGTTTTGTCTTGTTTTCTGATGTGTTGATGTTATTCTACCCTACTTTGTGGGAGGGTTTCTATATGTGCATGTAAATATATGTATATATGTGTATATATACGTATGTATTTATTTGTATATATTTTTGTATGTATATGTATGTGTTATATATATGTGTATGTATGTATGTATATATATTCGTATTTATGTATATATATGTTTACATATATATATATATATATATATGTGCATGTAAATATATGTATATATGTGTATATATACATATGTATTTATTTGTATATATTTTTGTATGTAGATGTATGTGTTATATATGTGTATGTATGTATGTATATATATTTGTATTTATGTATATATGTTTACATATATATATATATATATATATATATATATACATATATTCTATATGTGCATGTAAATATATATATACATGTGTATATATGCGTATGTATTTATTTGTATATATTTTTGTATGTATATGTATGTGTTATATATGTGTATGTATGTATGTATATATATTTATATTTATGTATATATGTGTCTACACACACACACACACATATATATATATATATATATATATACCCAATCTCTCTGCAGAAGCAAGATGCCACACAAGGCCAATATTTAAGCAGGGTTTAACAGGTTTGAATTCAGTGTTTTCCTTCTCCTACACTGATTGCCATACTAAGGTTAGAGAGCTCAGTCTGCTCTACTTTTTACCCATAGCTGGAGAGAGAATAATTGGATGCATACCTTTCTTTAGGGCATTAGTGCTTATGAAATGCAAACAACCTTGGGTCACCATGGTACTATTTAATCCGTTACTGGGAGGATAAGGAAATTCATACCTTTCCCCTGGATATTAGTTTGCAAGTTAACATGATAACATGACCGCAGTTTGAACTTGCTTACTTAGTGGCTGCAGTCCAGCACATTAGACATTACACTACTGGGACTTCCCCTAAATTTCTGGTTATACATCTCTTTCTCTTCTGATTGTCCTTCTCATTGGGTGCCCAATTCATGCGGCCTTGTGCTACATCTAAGCAAAAAAGCTTAGTAAATTACCTCTTCTGATTGTCCTTAGGAATTCAGATAACATTATACTTTTTTCATATTTGGAATTTGAGAAGGTTATTTTCTAGGGGCCATGGATTTCTCCAATGTAGGTTTTAGATAGCTGGTTTTCTTTAGTTTTTATTGTAGCTTTATATACCTTTTCCTTAAGACACCTCTGCTTTAAGGGTTACTCTTCCTTGTTTTATTCTCATCTTCTTTTATAATCTCCCAGTTCCTGTCTTTGTATTCTTCTCTCTTGGCCCATTGTTGCCTTTGTTGTCATCATGTTTTCTTGTCATGCAGTCATTTTTAAAATAATATACTGTTTTATGTTCTTGCTGACATGAACAATGGCGAGAATTATTCTTTTATGCACATTTTAACTCAATGACTTACTCACATTAATCGTTTTATGAATACAAAGAGCCAGTCAAATCAGGTCAGAGGTGGAAATCAATGTGGAGCCTTTGACCACTTCTAACTGTTTCTTAACTAAAATCTATATTCTAACTTGAATTTTAGTCACCTGACTTTAAAGATTAATTTGGTTCTTTCCTTAAGATACTGAATACTTTTAATGTATTGTTATGAACCATTAAAAAAATTAAACTATATATGGCCTAGTAGGTAGATTATTCACCAATGGCCCGGAAGACAGGGGTTCAATCCCAGGTCAAATCATACCAAAGACTAAAAAAAATGGTACTTGATACCTCCTTGCTTAACACTCAGCAATATAAGGTACATATCAAGGGTAAAGTGTTGCAATCCAGGGAAAGGAGTAGCACCTTCCCCTAGACCTTGGTGTAGTAGCTATTGAAAAGGAAGCCTTTGGGTCGCCCTCGATTATGGTTGCCAACTTTACCTTTATATATATATATATATATATAAGTTAGAATAGCGTAGAGAGAGTCACTGGTGCTTGATGATTGTCAGACCTACAGCTCTTGGTCTAATGATCACATAGACAAGAAACTAACAGTCACTAAGCATCACTGACTGTGTTTCTAACTGAGATCTACCTATGCTCTATCACTGATATTGAGCACTATTTGGTTATAAATATGGCAAAAAACATAATTAAATGATATTATATCAAAATACATTATTTACTTCCATTATTAATATATATATATATATATATATATATATATATATATATATATATATATAAAAGTGCTCATATGCAAGTAATCAGAGCAGTATAAAAACTTTACTTTTTTCTTATCTCTTTGGCCTGGGAGATCAGGGTTCAATCCTAGGTCGAGTCATACCAAAGACTCAAAAAATGCTTAATAGTCTGCATTACAAGTTATGGACCAAAGGCAAGTGAAACAATCCTGAGGAAGGAGTAGTGTCCTCCTTTACATCTTAGTGTAGTAGCTATTGAAAAAGGAGCCTTTGGGTCACCTTTGACTATGGTCAGCCAACTTACTTAACTACTTATATATATATCACCATTATCAAGGTGTGCTGACAGCATGGACTCCTTTGACTCAGCAATTGCATTTGGTAAATCCTCTTGATTGTATCAAGTGTCTGCACAGAGCTGATGAAAGTAAGTTTTTGCTGGTTGCCCAACACAAGTATGTCTATGTGAAGGAGTCCATTGGAGAACTTTACTTATGAGTTTCTCCTTACTTCTCTAGCAGTGCCCAGCATGTCTTGCTTGCCTTTCTTGGATGGTTTGTGAGATGGGAGGTAAGTGACCATACAATTGCTGTTTTGTCAGATGTTACTTCCAGGATTTATTCAAAACAGCACACAACATCTTTGAGTTGTTTACATTCAGCCTTTTCTTTAGGTGTTTTGTTAAAGTCCAAGTGGTGCAATTGTACAATAGTACTGACTTAGTTACAATTTAGAAGAATTCCTGTTTTATTTTATCAGAGAGATCAAAATTCTAAATGGTTGTTAATGTGTCAATAGCAGTTCATGCCTTACCTATGCATATGTTCACACACACACACACACACATACATATATATATATATATAATGTCAGACTGAACAACCCTGAATTCAAAACTAGGATCTTGAGCTTCAAAGACAGTCTGAGATCTTCAGCCTTTTACTGCCAATTCTTGCAATGATGCTAGTGCCAAGTTGGATTAGCCTTTGTCCTTTCCTTGGACAACATTGGTAGCCTGGAGATGTCAGATTTGCTGCATGGACAACTATCAGTCTTCCATATAATATTATCTAGACTTACCAGCAAATCTCTGGTCTCATAAGGCTAACAGACCCCACTGATATATATATATATATATATATATATATATGTTGTCGAGGCTTATGGTTTTTACTAGCTCCCTTGGTGAGTTAATGGAGGACTAAATGTTGCAGTATTATTAAATAGTGCTCAATATCAATGAGAGAGCTTTTATATATATATATATATATATATATATATATATATATATCTTTAAGATTGCTATAATCTGTAAATAAGGATAGATTACATAGTGTCCAAAACCAGATATAAAATAGGAAACAGAAAGAAATAATCTTCTTTCTTGGAGTGGGAGTAATCTTAGCAGTAATGAGTTCCCACTGGCCCTCTGCTTTAATTAGCCCAAGTGAATATCATGACACTTAAATGCCAGTAAATAGCTTGGGACTTACAATTCTGGTAAAGTTTCAAAATAACTGTGGGCTTATATCAAGTTAAAACTTATTTGATGTGAAAGTTTTTTTTTGTGACCTGTTGAGCAAAAGGTTCTTGGTTACATTTGTGTCAGGAGCACAGATAATAAACAAACTCTGGGTCTGATATAACCACAGTATACAACCCATGAAAAATGACAAATCTAAACGTAATTCAACATGGGACCCAAACAGCAGTTTTGGGTGTCATGATCAGCAGGTGCTCCCTTGATAACCAACATGGGGGACCTGATCACAATCCTGCAAATGTTGGCTGCTTTTTTTTCAGGTACACAAATGACGAACAAAACAATCACTCAAATCAGAGACTCCAGCACAGAAAATGGACCAGGGAAGATAATGAACTGGCACTTTACTGCTATTTAAGCCTACTCAAAGAGGATATAGAAAAAGAATGATAGAGATTTAGACAGAGTTAGCTAGATTTAAGACAACAAACCAAAGGCTTGCTGACCGGGTTAGGATAATAGTCAAGAAAGGCTGGTTTTCTGACCATGAAATATTGGAAATACACCAACAAATATATAGAGAAACATGTCAACATTACATGTCACTAGTACAGTAACCGAGACACTGAATACAGAAATGCCAGAAAATTCCAAGCTAAAGAAAACACTAATAACAACCAAGATACTACACACCCAAACACAGATGAACAAACACTCACCCAAGAAGAAAAAATGAACGTAGGGATTATGAAGAGAATTATTTCCAAGAAGAAAACTGCATTGCCTTCTCTCAGGAACCAAGAGTGGAAGACAGTCAAATCAGAAACCGAAAAAATAAACAACTTATTAACAAATATCCTAAAGAACAATATTGCGGACCTAAACAATCTAATATATGCTGGAGCGAAACTAGTCTGTGAAAAAGTTGGGTTGTTCCTGAAGAACAAGAACAAAATGGCTAAACTTGGATGGGAAATCAGGTTGGAAAAACAGTTTAGAAATCTATGGCAACAAGCAAAGATGATAAGACAGAAAAAAATATGGGATGTTGCGACAAAGAGGAAAAAGCAACACAACTACAATAAAAAGATGAAAGATGGAAGACTAAAAAGATACCATGACAGGACCAAACAATACAGACAAAACAGGACCTTCCAAAACAACTAAAGAAAATTCTCTCAGCAAGTTAGGGAAGGAAGTGTGAAGACAGTCCAGCAACCAGATGCCAGGGAAGCAAAACAATTTTAGGGCAAAATATGGGAACAGAGGGATCATAACAAAAAAGCTGAATGGATAAACAAGACGGAAAAAGAGTTGCAAAGTGTCAAAGAAAGTCCTAAGATGATTATACACATTGATTAACTGTGAGCAACACTCAAAAAAATACCAAACTGGAAAACTCCAGGCCTTGATGACATACATGGATTCTGGTTCAAAAAAATTCACTTCTATCCATGACAGACTGGATATCAAAATGAAAAGATGCTTACAAGAAACAGACATACTCGAATGGATTACCAAAAGAAAAACCACCCTGATCCAGAAAGACCCCCAAAAAGAAGCCACCATAAACAATTATAGACCCATAATGTGCCTACCAATGATGTGGAAAATACTAATGGCACAAATTAGAGAGGAGATTTACAATTTGTTAATAAGCTGCGGACTGTTCCCTGAGGAACAGAAAGGATGCCACAAAGGATCCAGAGGGACAGGTGAGCTCCTATATATTGATCAAAACATCCTTAACGAGAATAAGATGTAACAGAAAAATCTGGCTATAGTGAGGATTGACTACAAAAAGGCTTATGATATGGTCCCCCAAAGCTGGATAATACACTGTCTCAAAATGTAAAAGAGTGGAATTGACAGCAGGAGGGGAAAGCTTACCTGAAGCAAAGATCCAAAGAGGTATATTCCAGGGAGATACACTATCACGAATACTATTTGTAATAATGATGATGCCACTGAACCACATACTCAGAAAATGCACAGACAGATACAAACTTTTTAAATCACAGGAAAAGATCAATCACCTAATGTACATGGACAACATCAAACTATTTGCCCAAAATGAAAAAGAACTGGAAACCCTAAAACATGCAGTCAGAACATTGGGATAGAATTTGGTATAAAGAATGTGCCATGCTAATAAGGAAAAGCAGGAAACACATGATGGAAGGAATAGAACTACCAAATCAAGAAAAAATTAGAATACTCGGAGAAAAAGAAACCTACAAATACTTGGGAATATTGGAAGCTGAAACCATCAAACAAGTAGAGATGAAAAAAGAAATTTAAAAAGAGTATCTCAGAAGAATGAGAAAATTACTCAAAACCAAACTATATAACAGGAATCTTATAAAAGGAATAAATACCTGGGTTATCCCCCTTGTAAGATACTCAGGAACATTCTTGAAGTGGATATGAGAACAAGAAAGCTGATGATGATGCATAAGGCCTTACATTCTAGAGATGATGTTGACAGACTATATGTGTCAAGAAAAGAAGGAAGAGGATTTGTCTGCATTGAAGATAGCATTGATACAACAACTCGAAGAATACATAGGAAAGTATGGAGGAAGACTGGTTACAGTCACCAGAAACAATACTGACAACACAAGGATCCACTGAATAGAAACAACCAGAAAGCAAAAATGAGAAGAAAAACAACTCTATGGACGTTTTAAGTGACAGCTCACATGAGAAAACATGGACGTAGCTAAAAAAAGGAAACCTTAAGAAAGAAACTGAATCTCTTCTAATAGCAGCTCTAAACAATGCCATAAGGACCAAACATATCAAAGCAAGAATAAATGGCAGTTGTAGGTTATGTGGTGTTAGAAATGAAATGATCAATCACATAATAAGCGAATGCAGCAAACTAGCACAGAAGGAGTATAAGACAAGACACGACCAGGTGATCCACTGGGAATTGTGCAAGAAATTAAAATTTGACCATATGAACAAATTGTATATGCACAACCCAGAATCTATCCTGGAGAATGGAACGCACAAACTCCTTTGGGATTTGGAGATACAAAAGGATCACCTAATCTCAGCCAGACGACCAGACCAAGTAATAACCAACAAAAAAAAAGAGAACTTGCTGAATGGTGGACTTAGCTATCCTGGCTGACCATAGAGTAAAATTGAAAGAAAGCAAAAAGAAAGATAAGTACCTGGATCTTGATAGGGAATTGAAAAAACAGTGAAACATGAAAGTGACGGTGATACCAATTGTATTTGGTGCTCTTGATACAGTCACCAAAGGGTTGATATAGGGACTTAAAGAGTTGAAAATAAGAGGGCGAGTGGAGATCAATCAAACTACAGTATTATTGAGATCAGCCAGAATACTGTGGAGAGTCCTGGAGACTTGAGACTTGCTGTCACTCAAACTCATGTGAGAAATCATCGGCTAATGCTGGTGTGAAAAACTTGAGAAGGAGTAAATAATAATAATAATAATAATAATAATAATAATAATTATAATGATAATGATAATTTGAATAGAATTCAGTTCCAAACTGCAATTTTTTTTTAATACATATTTTTGGAATTTATCCAAAACTTTGTAATGGTACTTATATGTTAAATTTGTCAATGAATTTTGGGGTAATCAAATATTTCTTCTTTTTTTCCTTATATATACCTTCAATTGCAGCATATAAGTAAACCTTTAAAGGCTGAAAAGATCTCTAATAAACTAGGTGTAAACAACTTATATGGCAGAGCTAAATCTAAACCTTTGCTACTGGTTGACCAATCTGTGGCAAAGATTTGGATTTTAGCCCTGCAGTACAAGTCAATACCCAGTTTTGTAAAGATTTTTTTCAGGCTTTAAAGATTAACTTATATGCTGCAGTTTACAGTTGTGTATCTTAAGTATTTATTATATTCAAGTAAAGTTTAAACTTAGATACTTTTAGTAAAGAGAGGACCAATATTTTCCAAATAAATTTTCTAATTTTTCCCTATTCATTTCTTAAGTTTGTTCAATCTTTTTCAGCCTGCTGTTCTGTGTCCAAACGCAGTTTGTCTTGGATTCTTAAAAGAAAAGAAAAAGGCAATTTTTTGGTTATTGTCATTGGTGGAGCGACAGAAGCATTGGAAGCAAACCCTGGAAAATTTATTTTAAACCTCAAAAAACGGAAAGGATTTGTAAAATTAGCTCTCCAAAATGGGTTTGTATGAGAATTTATGTTGATTTTAATGTTTAAACTCATTTTCATATGTACATTTCAAATGATTTTAACAGCATGTGTAGAAACGGGTCAAATTCTGTTTAATGTTTAAATGCCTTTTATTTTCCAGTGAATGGCATTTCTATAGTTGAAAAGAAAAAACTTAAAATATTCAACATAAAATTTTGTGTTGTTCCTACATATGCTGTTAATAACTGAGATCATTTGAACAAGAATTGGTCAAGTTATTAGATTATGAAATAATATTGATTTTTCTGAAACATGGTGTATTTACAAAAGATTGCAAAGACCTTGCAGTAGGTACAAAATTTAAATATTGTTTTTAAAAGTGTGTGCATAATAAAATATTTTGAAAATGATTAGAATATTTCAAAATCCTAAAAAAGAGAACCCTTTGTTTCAGTCACTTCTCTGACATAATTCTCTGAAGTCAAATTATTAAATCACAAAATGATATCATTTTTTTCTGAAACACCCTTTATTTACAAATGATTACATTAAACTTGGTCAGTCAGCTGGGAGTGTAGAATACGTTGACTGCTTTTCTGCAGAGGGGTACAACACACCCACAACAAGTGTCCTGAATATGACACTAAACAATCTGATGGTGAGGCTCCAGTAATGCTGGAGCTTTTGGGAATGCAGAGTACCCCTTCATTGCCATCACTCCTAGGTCCACTTTGGCCTGGAGTGGTAGCACCTTATATGGTCCTATCTATGGGTCTAATAGAACTAAACAGTGTACTTATGCAAAACTGAATTGCTTGAAATAGAACTGTTTTGATATTTAAACTGTGTACTAATGCTAAACTGAATTGTTTGAAATTGAACTGTTTTTGTATGCTAAACTGAACTGTTTTAAATAGAACTATTTTTGACACTGAAACTGTACTTATGCTAAACTGAATTGTTTGAAATAGAACTGTTTGACTAAACTGAATAGCTTGAAATAGAAATGTTTTTGACAATTAAACTGTGTACTTAAGTTAAACTGAATTGTTTGAAATAGAACTGTTTATTTGTATAAAAATGAATTTGGCATTGAATAACTGTTGTATAGTGGCTCGTACTACATGAATTCTGGTATCTCGGTGGAATAAAAGACATTGTGTTTCTTAAGTATAGTCAGTACTGAAAGATCTCAGTCAGTAGTAAGACCAACTTCAGACAGCGTGAGACTTATAATATTTGTTGGACTGTACCACTTCAGTTAATAAATAGTTAACTCTATTTCACTGTGTATCTCTTCCTTACAATGATACAACAATAATGTACAAAGGTTGATATGCCATAAAACCCAAACAAATAAACAAACAAATGATTGAAAAATGATATCAAATTTTTTTGAAACATTTTGTATAATGAATAGTGAGCTATTATCTATTTGTTTCTTTGTCTGTTTGGTAACTACAGCTAGGATCAGAGTGTAGTATCCATTGTCCATAAATCCTGCTTAGGATTAAGTGTCACTCCCTGATACTTCTGGCTTGGAACAGAATGCAGTATCTGTTGTCATTCAAATGTACGAGGATCATTAAATAAGTTTCCAGACTTTTTTTCGTATGGGCACTTTTATTGATAGTACACACATGAAACTCTAGTCCCCTTTGAAGTAATCTCCTCCTGCTGCAATGCACTTGTTGTACCGTTCCAACAACTTCTGGAAGGCCCCATTGAAGTTCTCTTGTGTGAGCGTGTCAATGACCTTCGTCACAGCCTCTTTCATCTCCTCAATTGTCTCATAACGACAGCCTCTGAGCTTAGGGAATAACCAAAAGTCACAGGGAGCAAGGTCTGGACTATAGGGAGGGTGAGGAAGTGTCTTGATGCTCATCTTGGTCAAATAGTCTGTGACAAGGATGGAGTTGTGAACTGGTGTATTGTCCTGGTGGAAATGCCACTGACCCGATTTGAAGAGTGCTGGCCTCTTCCAACGGAATTTCTTCCTGAACTCCCTTAAAACCTCAACATAGTAACCTTAACCCTAACCGTAACCCTTTGGTCAATCAACTCTGGTGTATTGACTTCCTTACTCCTCCCACATCTCTCATCATCCCTCACAGACTCCCTGCCTTCCTTGAATTTCTTATGCCGCTCAAAAACTGATGCTTGATTCATGCAAGATGGTCAAAAAGCAGTCTGAAGTATTCAATACATTTCTGTGGCATTTTTTCCAAGTCTAAAACAGAATTTGATTGCATATTGTTCTTCTAAAGTGTCCTCACGTCCAGATTGCCTTTTTGAAATTCACCAGCTGTGACAATCAGGCTTTAGTAGGGTATATTTGAATACCTGCTGTAGCTGTTCATTTGAAGCTGAAATCCTATTATAAGCCTGGACCCCCACATATGGCCGGGCAAAAGCAGGATGACCAGCTCGAACATACATTCAGCAGCTATGTGAGGATACGGGATGTGACCCTGAAGACCTACCAGAGGCGATGAACGATAGGGAGAAGTGGCGAGAGAGGATCAGGGATAGCCGTGCCTGCAGCATGACATGATGATGATGATGATATATTTACTCAACCGCTTCACAATGGAGAAGATGTGACTCAAGGTCAAATTTTGAGTGGAATACAGCTGGCTTGAATTCAGAGTTTACCTTCTCCTAAACTGGTTGGATACCAAGGCTAAAGAGCTAAATTTGCTCTACTATTAATGATATAAATTTCTAAGATCATTAGTTCCAAGTGAAATGCAAGCCAATTCCGGAGGCAGACGTGAGAGGACATTAGTTAATTCTTCTGATGTTATAAAAACAGCTTAGTGGCCAAAGAAATTCATGTCTTGTGTTTGATACTGGAATAAAGTAGTTCAGGATTACTCCCTCTATTGTCATTGTGGTTATTTTATGGACTCACATAGTGTTGAGGTGTCTCCCCTACAGATGGACTCGCCTCATGTGACACATACTGGCTAAGCTCTCTTCTGCGCAGTCTTGGCGAGTCGTCACCGAGAATGGATGTCATGTTCATGATTGTGTTAAGCTGAGGAGAGGTTTCCCCCAGCTATCGTTTATGTATGTACTATTTTCCTTCAATATATTTCTTATCACTCATTTCTGAGTCATGTTATCATTTCAACCTCCCCTTGACCATAACAAGTAGTTATGTTTTATGACTGATATTGCTTTGAGTTACTTATCAGTCTTCTAAAATTCTCATTTGTTTGTTTGTTTAATGGCATATCAACCTTCTTGGGTTATTTAATGCCAAATCCATCTTTCTAGAAGAATAATAGTGGTACTATTTAACACATAGCTGGGAGGATAAAGAGGCTCATAACTTTCCCAAGGGTATTTGTCCAAAAGTGAACGTAATAGCTTGACTGGAGTTCAAACTCGAGTACTACGATTTCACAGTCCAGCGCTTTAACCATTATACCATGAGGACACCCCATTTCTCATTTGTATCTCCTGTTTGTTGATTATCTCTATGTATCAGGAGAGAAACTGAAGTATAACTTTCCTTGCATAAGGCTCATTGTGATATCCATTATTATCGAGCAACAATGGATCTGTACCTGAATTTTCATTCAAGTCTGGGCTTGATAGTATAAAAAACCAGCTGTTGTATATACACCAAATCTCACTTCTTTGCACCACCAATAAATATGTAGCAGTTCAAAAATAAGTTCACTCTTTATATATATTTATACATATTTATTTTTGGTTACAGTTTCAATGCTGTACAGTATAGTAATAAATAATACCTAGTAATATCCATTTTCATTGTATAATATTTCAGTTTTGGTTTGATTCCTTTGTTTAATAGCATATCAACCTTCATGGATTATTTAATGCCAAAACCATTCTTTTAGAAGAACAATAGTGATACTATTTAACCCATAGCTGAGGTAAAGATAATAACGTCCTAATATCTTTTGAAGAAAATGAACTTTTTGTCAAAAAATTGTGAGGGTATATTTATTTTTAGTAAAGTAATATAAGTAAAGTTGATGACTGTATTCGAGGGCGACCAGAAGGCTCCCTTTTCAATAGCTACTACACCGAGGTGTAGGGGAGGGTACTATTCCTTTCCCTGGTAAGCAAAGTTGGTGACCATAGTCAAGGGCAACCAGAAGGCTCCCTTTTCAATAGCTACTACACCGAGGTGTAGTGGAGTGCGCTACTCCTTACCCTGGATTACTCCACTTTACCCTTGATACTGTGTGGGTAGGTTAAATGACCTCCCTTGATTAAAAGTAGCTTTGAGTGATCGTTCGTAGTATTATGCAAATCTGGACGACAGGCCGTCGGATGGGGACTACTTATGAAGCAGTGGAAGCCACCATTTGCATTCTATCACGTACGTCACACGCTCCACCTCGTACAGATACGTGCCTTATATTGCTGAGTGTTAAGCAAGGAGGTATCAAGTACTGTTTTTAAAGTCTTTGGTATGACATGAGCTGGGATTGAACCCAGGTCTCCCGGACCATTGGCGAACACTAAGTGATACTGTATTTGATGAATTGGTTCAACTGATAATTTCTTATCAGATTCGATGAAAAGTGGCTGCAGCCAGTGTATTCAAAGTGTGCCTCCCTACAGAAAAAGAAAGTTTATTCGTTAAGATAATAAAGTTTTTACTTAACATCATCATCATCATCATGTCGTGCCACTAGCACGGATATCCCTGACTCTCTCTCGCCTCTTTTCCCTATCGTTCATCGCCTCAGGCAGGTCTTCAGGGCTACATCCCGTATCCTCACATAGCTGCTTTATGTATATTCTAGCTGGTCATCCTGCTTTTGCTCGGCCATATGTGGGGGTCCATAGGAGTACATCACTTATGAGCTCGTCTCTGCTTCTCCAGCAGTGTCCTGCATGTCTGGTTCGTCTAACTTGGATAGTTTTCATGATGGGAGGCAGGTGGCCGTATAGTTGGTGCTTTGTGGGGTGTTGCCACCAGGACTTATTCAATATTGCTCTCAACATTCTTGTGTAATTGCCATCTAGCTTCTTCTCCAGCTATTTTGTTAGCGTCCAAGTGGTGCATCCATACAGCAGTATTGACATGACCGCTGCCTGGAAGTAACTGCGTTTCATTTTACTTAACACTTTTCATTATTTATCACACCTGTGCATATAATATGTACAAATATTATAAATAGTAAAAAAAAAAAGTTACATAAAAACATTATCTTAACTAAAAGCCTTTGTTTAGGCATTAGACTGTTCGAACTCCAGTCATGCTATTATGTTCACTTTCGGACAAATACCTTTGGGAAACAGGGATGTCCTCGTGGTGTAATGGTTAAAGCGATGGACTGCAGAATCGTAGTATGCGAGTTCGTACTCTAGTTGCACTATTGCGTTCACTTTCGGGCAAATACCCTTGGGGAAGGTATGAACCCCCTTATCCTCCCAGCTATGGGTTAAATAGTACCACTACTGTTCTTCTAGGAGAATAGGTTTGGCATTAAATAACCGACAAAGGTTGATATGCCATTAAACAAAGAAACCAAACCAAACCTTTGGGAAAGGTATGAATCTCTTAATCCTCCCAGCTATGAGTAGTGGAGCTACATCAAGGTTTAGACTATATTTTTTATTTACTGTATTGCATTGGTTTCAATTGTATTAAAGTAGTTTCGAAAGTATTAATAATTGTTTGAATATTTTCTTTTTATGTCTATATTTTTGTGGGCTAGCATAGCTAAAAGTTAGGGGTCATTTATTACATTCAATACATAATAAAAACAACTTTTTTGTAGCTAAAAATTATGGTAACAATATTCACATGTATTTATAATTTTTTCTTCTTTTTCGATTTTTTATTTTTTTATCGATAGAGCTCATCTTGTTCCTGTGTATTCATTTGGCGAGAATGACATTTTCTTGCAAATGCAATCAGAAAAAAGACTATGGATGAAGAAACTGCAATTAAAACTTACAAAATTCCTTGGTTTTTCCCCTCCTATATTTCATGGTAGAGGTGTTTTTAATTACACCTTTGGTATCATTCCATTTCGAAAACCAATCAATACAGTTGGTAAGTATAGCATATCTATATATGTATTACCTCATAAGTATACCTCATTTGTATATTTCTGCCCTTTCAGTGTGGGGATTAGATGATATCATCTGCAGAAGGGTAAAACCCTGCCCTCTGAAAAAGTAGTATATTCATGGTAGAGGTCTCACCATCAGATGCAGTTTAGTATGGTACTAAACTGCATCTAATAGTGAGGCTTCAGCAAAGCATAGTAAATTTAGAGTGGCTTGCATCTTTTTATGTTTAATGAGGTATGCTGATGGATTATTGTTATTGAGCTTGATTCTTACAGGGTGCACTGTACATCAGGTCTTGTGCTAATCTTAGAAATTGACACTAATATTCATACTTTTTGCTCTTTTCATCATCCTCCTCCTCCTCCTCTTCTTCTTCTTCTTCTTCTTCTTCTTCTTCTTCTTCTTCTTCTTCTTCTTCTTCTTCTTCTTCTTCTTCTTTCACTCCCACTACTACTACAACCACTCCTACTATAGCTTCTGAATATTTCTTCTATAATTTCTTTGCTCTGCTTTTTAAAATATCCTTCAATGCATTTCTTAGTTGTCATTCTTTTTCTTTGTTTTCTTGTTCATTTATTATAGTTATGGATCTTGTTCTCATGGCCTAGGTACACTAACTTTAACATGTATATATATATATATATATATATATACTATAACACACACACACACACATACATACATATATATATATATGTATATATATATATATATGTACATATATGTATAAGAGAAAGATTGAAATCTGATGGTATATAAATATGAATATTCAGAGGATGTATTTTATATATGAAATTTGCCAGTTTTTCAGTCTTTACAGCTATCTTCAGAGCAATTTATCTATTTACCCGACCTCTCTGCCAAAAGCAGGATGTGACACAAGGTAAATTTTTAAGAGCAATCTATGTATTTACCCAACCCTTCTGTCATAAGCAGGATATAACAAAAGGTCAATTTTTAATTGGAGCTCAACAGGTTTAAATTCTGAGTTTTACTTTTCCTAGACTGGTTTCCATACCAAGGCTAAAGAACCCAGTCTATCTTAGTATTTACTCATAGCTAGAAGGAGAATAATTGGATTCATACCTTTCTCAAGGTTATTAGCGCTATGTGAAATGCAAACAGACTCATCCAGGATTTGAACTCAGTTCACTGTGTCCATTACCTATGATGATACTCTTTACATCATAAACACCTCTTCAAAGCAATGTAATTGTTGTTTAATGTTTTAGCAGAAAAAAAATAATGAGCAAATGAAAAAAGAAAAAAATTTCTTAGCACTTTTCGATGTTAATAACTTTTCCTTTCAAATTAGACTGACATGATATTTTTGTGCTTGAAAAAAAAAAGATAATGTCTTTATAGTTTAAAAATCATAACAAAAAATATTGGATATAAATATAATTTCATCATGATTAATAAAAACTAATTTCAATAAAGAATATTGTAATTATTTAGAAATATCAAGATCAATTGAAAAAACCTGATAGTATCATAATTAAAAATAATGCTTGATTCAACAATCTTTATGTATTGTTTATTATATATTTTAACTAATATTGTAGACTTTAAATAACATAATCTAAAGTCCTGTCAGGGTTTATAAATATATTTTTTAATAGTGCTCAAAGGTTCTCCTATATAAATTACGTTAGACATTTCAATAGATTGCATATATGCTTGCTTCAGATATAATTTATTGTTCTTATTATCATTAATTATGTTCTCAATTGTTTAAGAAGAGATTTTAACAGTTTGGATCCTGAGGTTGTATGATTATTTTTTTATGATATATGTGATTGAATTAGTTGGTAAAATAATATATCTATGTTTGGTTTGGTTTGGTTTGTTGGGTTTTATGGTATATCAACCTTTGTAGGTTATTTAACGCCAAATCCATTTTTATGTGAATAATCGGTTCTATTTAAAATAATTCAGTTTAACATAAGTACACAGTTTGTCAAAAACATTTCTATTTTAAACTATTCAAGCAGTTATATGTAACAATTCAGTTAAGTGTAAATGCAGTTTTAATGTCGAAAAACAGTTCTATTTCAACTAATTCAGTTAAGTATAAGCACGTAGTTTAAATGTAAGTACGGTTTAATTGTCAAAAACATTTCTATTTCAAGCTATTCAGTTTACTCAAACAATTCATTTTAGCATAAGTATGCTGTTAGTTCTATTTAGCCCATAGATAGGGCCCTATCAGGTTCTACCACTCCAGGCCAGAGTGGACCTGGGAGCAATGGCAATGAAGGGGTGCTCCGTATTTCCCAAAGCTCCAGAATCATTGGAACCTCACCATCAGATTGTTCAGTGTCATATCCAGGACACTCGTTGGGGAGGGGTCTTACCCCTCTGCAGAGGTGCAGTCGGTGTATTCTACAGCCCCAGCCAACAGGGCAAAATTTTGTTTTAATGTTCAAAAACTTATATAGAAATGTACCATTCAAATGTTAGTTTCAATCATTTGCTTTTTTTTTAAATAGTTACAGTTAAGTCTTAAAATTGCAAATCAGCCATCGACCATAACTCATCGTCTGAGGGCCCTATCAGGTTCTACCACTCCAGGCCAGAGTGGACCTGGGAGCGATGGCAATGAAGGGGTACTCCGCATTCCCCAAAGCTTCAGCACTGCTGGAACCTCATCATCAGATTGTTTAGTGTCATATCCAGGACACTCGTTGGGGGGATCTTACCCCTCTGTAGAGAAGCAGTCGGTGTATTCTACAGCCCCAGCTGACTGGGTAATATATCTATGTAATTGATTATTTTTTGAAATATTGTTTACATTATTTATAGTGTTTATGTTATTTTTGTTTGTGAATTTTAAAAACTTCTATTTTAGCACATTGTATATTAGCCATAGGATATTGTAATTGCATAAAGGAATTTTCAAGTTCATCATTAAAAAATTTGGGGCTACAAATTCTAAGGGCTCTTAGGTAAAATTGTATGAATTTTTCATTTTTTTCATCTCATTTTTTCATTTTTTTTTCATGTTATGATATAAGTAAAAATGAATAAGTTCATTCTTCTTAGTAGATTTATGATAAGTTTTAAATTCTAATTTGTTGTTATTATTTATTAGTAAATATATCGTATATAATGATTTAAAAAGAAAAATTTGTTATATGAAAAAATGTATTTATGAACACCTACGAGATTTTTATAATACTTTAGTTAAACATAATTTAGAAATAAAGTGTTAATTTTAAAGATTTGAAAATGTTAGTTAAAATAGATAACGAATAACACAGAAAGATTATTAAATCTTGCATTATTTTTAATTATAATACTATCAAACAAACATTGAGTTTTTTCAACAGATCTTCTTGTTGAGTAAAATTATTTCTAGATAGTTACAATATGTAACATACCCATGATACGGATATAGAATGTTCATAACATATATACATAGAACATAGGAATCCCGAAACATGAAAAACATGTAACGACTTCTTAGTTCAGGTATGAAACCTTTTATTACATTGCGTTAAAGGTTTCAACATAAGGAAGAGAGATGCACAATCTTTCTATGATGACTTTTCCATCTGCCTCCCATCACGTGCGGCGCCCGTAGCGCACAAATTCGTCTGGCCTCAGCGAGCCCTGAAAGTCGACCCTTCCCGTTCGGAGTCTTGTTCTCAACTAACTGACTTTTTCAAAATCCCTAAAATCCTCTGCGCGCGCTTTCGGTACATGACGTCATTCACATCCACTGGTCAACCTTTCTTTCTGGGATTTTTATTTTGACATCTGTGAACGACACATCCTCCCCACGCGCGCATCAACACCTGTGCTCAAGTTTGCACCTAACTAACCCATGTGCTGAGCTGAAAGGTTCTCAGCCTAACTAAACCCAAAGGCAAGATATATAAAACGAAATCCCTCAGCCATTATATTACAAATATCCTTTATTCAAATTAGTTCATATTGATAATGATGAAATTATACTTACATTCAATATTTTTGTCATGATTTCTAATCTACAGACATTAGTTTTTTTTTTCAAACACAAAAATATCATGTTAATCAAGTTTAAAATTAAATGCTATTAATGCTGAAGAATGCAAAATAATTTGTTTCATTGTTTTTTTGTTTCATTTTTTTCATTAGAAAATTATTTATTTTCTGTTGAAACATTAAACATCAATTACATTGCCCTCATATATATTGGCATAATGGTTAGAGTGTTTGCCAATAGTCCAGGAGACCAGGGGTTCAATCCCAAGTCGAGTCATGCCGAAGACTCAAAAAATAGTACTTGATGCCTCCTTGTTTAACACGCAGCATTATAAGGTATGAATCAAGGGTAAGTAAAGAAATCCAGGGAAAGGAGTAGCTCTTGCAAAGAAGCCTTCTGGTTGCCTTCAACTATGGTCGGCCAACTTTCTTACTTACTTGTATGTATATATAACAGTTAGGAAAACAATAATAGGTATAACAGCAATATAATATAAATAAAACTAGAAAGCTTAAACTAAACATAGTAGTGATTTAACAAATGAAAAGGGTAACAAGATATAGCCACATAGATAAGCAAACCATACTCAGAATGACCCAAAAACTAGTTGAGCATCTCCACCTTAGTACACAACATATAATAAGACCCTATACATATATATATATAAATCACATTAGCATAGACACAGAGTCAGCAGTACTTGGCAACTGTCAGTTTCCTACCTATGCATTCATCAGGCCAAGTGATTTTGGTTTGTAGTTAGCGTCTTTTTATATATTGTGTACTGGGGTTGGGGAGGCTAGACTAGTTTGTGGGTCATTCTGGGTAGGGCTTGCTTATCACTACAGCTATATTGTGCTACCTTTGTGAGTTGTTAATTCCTAAGTTAATTCAACTAAGTTTAGTCTATGGCTTTCCATATTATATATATATATATATTAGAATTGCATTATTACAGCCCTCTTAGAGATTTAATAGTGCCATTATAATGGGTGGATTTTATATGAAGTGGATTAATAGTTATTTCAACCTTATCATTGATTGATAAGACTTTCCTTTTGGATTTCCTTTCTGAAGGAAATGTGTTACTTTAGGTGGTATTATTTTAAGGGTTTACTAATTCTTATTTTCAAAATAATGTACTGAAATCCTCATGTGCTGTTGCTGTGAAACTAACCTCTGAAAATAGTTTAGTGAGAGGTGTAAAAACAAAAGTGTCATTAGAACGAGTGTGTCATTAAATCATTATTTAATAACACGCTTGTTCTAATGGCATCAAAATGAGACTTTATTTTCTTTGGTGTAACTTGTTAACCAATCAAAAGGGGACCTTACTACACATGCATGAACAGACACTCTCCTATAGAGTTACTCAGTCTGCATTGAGTTGTCATTTAGTGATCTTGTGTATTTTCCTGATGATGTACCATGCAGGTTTTTTTGGCAAAATATTACCCTCTGGTCTGTCTGTTGTATACTCACATAATAAATTTGCATATATACACATATACATGCAGAATACATTTTAACGCCATAATAAAGATGAGCGAAGACTTCTTTAAAAAATATACCTCTCACTTTATTTGAAAGGGTTGTGTGTGTGAGAGGGAGCTGGAGACCGAACAAAGACTGCAACATATTGACCCCCACTCTTATGGCCATCAGCGTCTCTTTCCCTCTCTCCAGGGCTGCTCAACCGGAGGCCTGGGGGCCCACTCTGCTGGGTGCAGGCTTCCTCTGCCGAGTTATATAATAGTTCAATCACCCACTCAATATTTTTGGAATGGCATGTTTGATCGTCATCAAGCGGAAATAACTGTCATGCAGTTCACAGGTCACTCTCTTTCGGTGCAGCAGTCTATGACTGTACCATGGGATTTTATCTTGTCCCATATTGTTAGCCAAGCCCACCTACGCGATTTCTTCCCATAACTGCCATCGGAATGTGTCACTTCCTTCTGGTGCATCACTTTGGAATGGCATGTTTGGCTGGGGTGAAGGTCAATATACAACATGTCAGCTGAAATGCATTCCAGATTTTACTTCCTTTGATTTTTGGCTTTTTTTTTTTTCTAAAACTAAAACTCACTGTTGTAAAGGAAGAAACTTCAGTCTAAGGATGAAGTTAACTGATGGCAATCACAAAAAAGTTCTTAAGTGACTTTTGAAAAATGGAAGGAATTTTAGGATCAATGTGTGAGGGTCCCAAAGGAGAGTAATTTGAAGAGGGCTAAGACACTGTTGTCTTAGGTAGGCATTTATTTTTTTATAAATTAAGCTTGATAACTTCCATCCATAACTTGGGTAATAGAAAAAAGAAAAGAAAAAGAGTTACGTCCCTTACATCACAATCCTCAGGTACTTTTTTGCATTTCACATAGTGCTACTACTACAGCCTCTGGATATTTTTCTATCATTTTTTTGCTTTTTAAAATCTCCTTCAATGCATTTCCTAGTTGTCATTCTTTTTCTTTGTTTTCTTGTTCATTTATTATAGTTATAGATCTTCTAGGTATTCTAACTTTAACATATATATATATATATATATATATTACCTTGGGAAAGATATGAATTTAACTTTTCTCCCTCTAACTATGGGTAAACTAGTAGGGCAGGCTGTGCTCCTTAGATTGGTAAGGAAACCAGTCTAGGAGACGGAAAACTCTGAATTCAAACCAGTTAAACTCTGCTTAAAGATTGACCTTGTGTCACATCCTGCTTATGTGGAGGTGTTGGTAAATACATATATCACAATTTTCATAGGAAATGTTACTTCTCTCTCTCTCTCTCTCTCTCTCTATATATATATATATATATATATATATAGGAAATCAGGAAAAATGGAAAAGAATCTGACAGTCTGTAAATATACAAAAAACAAAGTATTCTGAGGATGATTTTGTTTATAGTTGAATTATTTGCCAACATTAAATGTTTTGTTTTTTTATATTAAACCATCATCAGGGCAATGTTAATATGTGATGTTGTATATTCTGAATTCGATTCAATTTTAAAAGGAAACAAAAACACAAATTACATCACATAGTTTTGATTGCTATTAACAGTAACATAATGCCATTAATTTTTTCATCTTTTCATTTCCTGATGATGGTTTAAGATGAAAACCAAAACATTTTACATTGATAAATAATTCATTTATGAATCAAATTACCCACTGAATACATTATTTTTACATATTTGTGTATATATATATATATATATATATATATATATATATATATATATATATTTCATATTTGTGTGTATATATATATATATATACAAACATGTATATTTCATATTTGTATATATATATGTATACCTTTCATATTTCTATATATATATATATATATAATAGTGGACACGGCGACACAAGTTCAAATCCTGGACGAGACTGATTTCATTTCACATAGCACTAATACCCTTGGGAAAGGTATGAATCCAATTATTCTCCCTTCCGTTATGGGTAAATAGTAGGGCAGACTATGTTCTTCAGCCTTGGTGAGGCAACTAGTCTAGGAAAAGGAAAACTCTGAATTCAAACCTGTGAAATTCCACTTAAAAAATTGACCTTGTGTCATATCTTGCCCGAGCGGAGGGGTTGGTAAATATGTATATATAGTAGAATTGACACAACTGCTGCTTGGAAATAATCACATTTTATTTCATTGAATAAGTTAGACTTCCATCTGATCAATAACCTATTGATAGCAGTCCATCAACAGTTGTGTCAATTCTACTATGTGGATGCACCACATGGAGGCTGACAAAGCATATAGAGAAAACGTTAGATCAGGATTGCACAAGATTGTCATGAGGTATATTGAACAAATCCTGGAAGCAACATCCCACAAAACAGCAGCTGTACAGCCACCTACATCCCATCTCTAAAACTATCCAAATAAGATGAACAAGTAAGCATGAACTCATAAGTGACATTCTCCTATGAACACCTTCACATGGATGTGCAATTGTTAGACAACCAACTAGAACCTATTTACAACAGTTTTGTACAGACATAGGGTGTAGTCTATAAGACCTGTTGGAAGCGATGAATAATAGAGACATACAACAAAAGAGAGTCAGGGAAATCTGTGCTAGTAGCATGACATGATGATGATGATATATATATATATATATATATATATCATGTCGCCCCACCAGCATGGATCTCCCTGACCCTCTCCCACCACCCTTCTCTATCGCCCATCGCTTCTGGCAAGTCTTCAAGGCTACATCCTGTTTCGGCACAGAGCTGTTGCATGTAGGTTCTAGCTGGTCGTCCTGCCTTTGCTCGTCCGTGTGAAAGGGTCCACAGGAGTATGTCACTTATGAGTTCGTCCCTACTTCTCCAGCAGTGTCCCGTATGTCTGGTTCATCTAATTTGGATAGTTTTCATGATTGGTGGTAGGTGGCCGTACAGCTGCTGCTTTGTGGGGTGCTGCCTTCAGCACTTGTTCAATATTGCTCACAGCATTCTTGTGTAGATGCCGTCAAGCTTTTTCTCCATACGTTTAGTTAGTGTCCATGTAGTGTATCTTTACAGCAGTATTGATACAACCGCTGCTTGGAAAAAACTGTTTAATTTTATCGGTCAGGTCTGACTTCCATATAACCAATAGCCTGTTGATAGCTGTCCATGCTTTTGCTAGTCATGTGTTGATGTCTGTCTCGGTTGATGAGACATTACTTCCAAGGTAGGTGAACTTGTCTACTAGTTTTAGAGAACTACCATTTAGTGTGGAGATGTCACCGCTTTGATTAAAGTACATGTAATTTCTCTTGTCTGCATTCCAGACTATGTAGCAGGGTTTTGACTTGGGCAGGTGTATTTGCCAGAACCACTATGTCATTGGCGTAGTCCGTATCCGTAATTGTTTGTGGGGGGTATCTTCTGCTTCTTTCCTTTGTCAGCTTGAAACCATTGTCTTTCATTTTATCAATAGACGTTCTAAGCCTGTAGTCTAGACAGATGATAAAACGGTATGGGGCTAATGTGTCTCCTTGCAGCACACCTCCTACAATGTCGCTATGGATGTAAGGGTTATACCTCAGTAGTTCTTGGCTAATCCCATGTCACCCTTCTTAGGGAAGGGGGGGATGCATCCCTTTGTCCATCTGTCTATTGTGTTTTGATTATATACGGCAGTATGTCGTCAAATTCCCTGGTCTTAAATACTTCTGGGGGTATTTCATCAAGCCCTGCTGCCTTTCTATTTTTAATTTATCTTAGTACTTACTGAGTAGAGTTTTTTTTTTCGGAAACTGTCCTAGTTTGATGTCTAATTGTTTACTAATAATTCTCGTAATTGGTTCAAGTGTAACTTTCGGAGGGTTTCTGAGTAAATTTTCAAAATGTTGTTTATAGATATAAATTCCAAGTGGTTATCATCTACTTGTCACATGATTGCTTGTATGGCAGGAAACTTTGAGTTAAATGGCTGGTAGGTGACAATGGCTTTAAATTTTACATTTTAAAGTTTCCTCTGCAATTTACATATAGATTAACCCTTTTGTAAACTGTGCAACATTTTGTTGTTTTATCTACCAGCAAAAGTGTTAAGCATGAAATTTTACAATTTTTAACCTGAGATTTAATTGTTGTTCATTGAAAAGAAAACAAAGAAAAAAAAAAGAAAAAGGATTGTCAGAGGTCAGGAATTAGTGCAAAAATTACTGACAAAGTTCGGTTGTTTTTTAAATGAAAGATGTTTTAATTTCCATTTTTTTGCTTTTCTTTGATCTTGCAAATTGTTCACACTCTCAGGAATACGTGTGTCCTACTTTGAATACACATTCACACATGTCTATTACTTTGAATACACATGCACACATGTCTATTACTTTGAATACACATGCACACATGTATACTTCTTTGAATACACATGCACACATGTCTATTACTTTGAATACACATGCACACATGTATACTTCTTTGAATATACATTCCCGTACGTGTACTCCTTTGAATACAAATTGTACACACATGGATGCACCATCAATATTTTAACATTTAAAAAAATTTCTCATGAAAAGAATGAAGAAAAATCTTCTAAGATTTTTTTTCTCCGCCTTTCCTTTTAATGTTTCTCTTTTCTATTTTTTTAACTTCTTTTTTATCACATTAACATGATTAACAATGTCATTTCACTCGTCCCTGCTTTTTTACCATTTTCTTTAGATATGATTTTCTTCACTATACCCTGCCAACCTTTTCTTTGTATCAAGATTACTTCCTTTGTTCATTAAGCCATTATATTTCCATCTCATTGGTTATGATTACCGTTATTCTAAATTCTGTTTTTAATTTTATTCTAAATTTTAAAAAATATTTTGGATACTTTTTGAGATTTAACTTAGATTTAACTCATTTCATTGGCTACAATTATCTTTATCTTAAATTTTATCTTAAAAATTTCTGATTGCCCAGTCAGATGGGGCTGTAGAATACACTGACTGCACCTCCGCAGAGGGGTAAGACCCCCCCCCAATGAGTGTCCTGGATATGACACTAAACAGTCTGATGGTGAGGTTCAAGTAATGTTGGGGCTTTGGGGAATATGGAGCACCCCTTCATTGCCATTGCTCAAAGGTCCACTCTGGCCTGGCATGGTATTACTTGATAGGGCCGTACCTATGGGTTAAATAGAACTAACTGCATACTTATGCTAAACTGAATTGTTTGATTAAACTGAATAGCTTGAAATAGAAATGTTTTTGATGATTAAACCATACGTACATTTAAACTGCGTGCTTATGCTAAACTGAATTATTTGAAATAGAACTGTTTTTTGACATTGAAACTGTATTTACATTAAATTGAATTGTTTAACATAGACCTGTTTTGACATTTAACTGTGTGTAAACAAAATCTGTACTTATACTAAACTGAATTAAGTGAATTGGAATTGCTTGACTAAACTGAATATCTAGAAATAGAAATGTTTTTCACAATTAAACTGTACTAACATTTAAACTGTGCACTTATGCTAAACTGAATTACTTGAAATTGAACTGTTTTTGACATTGAAACTGTACTTACACTAAACTGAATTATTATATATAACTGCTTGAATAGTTTGAAATAGAAATGTTTTTGACAATTAAATTATGTACTCATGCTAAACTGAATTGTTTGAAATAGAACTGATTATTTACATAAAAATGGATTTGGCGTTAAATAACCTACAAAGGTTTATATGCCATAAAACCCAACAAACCAAACCAAACCAAAAATTTCTGATTGAAAAAATTTTTTCAGTGCCTCTTGAAATTTAACTCAAATTTTTCTATATGATATTGTTATGGCCCCGGAGAGGGTCACTAATGAAAACACAAACACGAATGTTAGATAACAGATTATATTACACAAGAAAGATAGAGTTACATAAAAAAGGTAAGAAGTCTCGTACTGTTCGGATAACACCGATATTGATCTGCCTCTGGTAGCAAAATATCTCGGTACTAATAACGGTGAGAAGAGTCCATTATGGTAAGATGGGTAAGGTTCCCACTACAGATATTTTTTGTATTGGATGTGAAGGAAATACATTTTGATTGTATTCTGTAGAATTTCCTCATCAAAAAAGAAAGGAACTATTAAAATAAACTTTAAGATAAATGTAATTATAGCCAATTTAATGTTTAGATAATTTATTCATTTTTGTAAAGAATTTTAAAAAAATCTTCCTGAATGTTTCGCTAAAGCATTTAATTGTTGTTTTTTTTAAGTTGGAAAACCAATTGAACTTCCATTGATTGAGACTCCAACCCCAGAAGAAATAGATGAATATCACCAGAAATATTTAACAAGTCTTCATGATCTGTTTGAAGAATACAAAGGCCAATATGGAATTGATGAAATGCAGCATTTAATGTTTCAATAATTTTTTTTTCTAGTTGGCATTCATTTGTCAATATTCATTTAAAACATTATTTTTTAAATTTCTTTTCTTTCAGTTCATCATATTTTATTTTCAGGATTTTATCATTTAGAATAATACTTCAAACAAAGAATGCATACATTTTACTAATGGTGACGTGAGTTTGAAAGAGATGCAAGGAAAAATGTATTTAAAAAAATCCTGAAAAAAATGAAAGAAAACTCAAGGATTACCCAAACTTAAGGATTACCAAGTGTCTATATCTGTTGCATCATGTGTCCAGCAACATCTTCCCAATGATTTCACTTAAAAGTACTTTTTTAACCAAATGCCAATTGTGAAAAATATCTCTCAGGACAAAAAACAAACTTGCAACAACTTTTAGTTTATTTTCTTTTATACAAAAATAGAATAAGTATCTGTTATGTTATCTGAGGTTCTGAAGTGAAACATTTTCATTATTTTGTGAATTATTTAAATGAGCTTCCTTATACTTATTATTTTTAGCACAATGTTTCAATGATATTTCAATCTGCCTTTTTTAGGTTTTGTTTGTTTGTTTTGTGGGGTTTGAGGCTTGAAGGTCAGGGGCTAAGGGCAAGGCTGTGTTGCCGTAAGATATCTGACTCCATATTTTGTTTATATTATTTTACCCCACGTTGACTGGCCGGCGCAATGCCTTGCTCAAAGAAAGTCCCAAAAGAAATATATAAAAAGAAAAGACAGAAACAGATAAGAGATGAAAACATTTCTTTTATACTTTCCTTTATTTACTGGGTTCAACAACTATTCCATGGATGGGGGAGTTTTTCCTGAATACATTGAAATGGTTAAATCCCCCAGTTAAGGTGTCAAAAATATGTTAAATCGTTTCACCTATGTATTTGTCCTCATTTGGTATTTCGGGCTTCCATAAGGGTTAGTCTTCTTCTGGAAGTTTGTCAAAGTCCGGTAAGAGTTAGTTTATAGTTTGTTTGTGGGTCTTGTATATTTCAGCATAATGCTGACTGAGAGAGAGAGCTGCATACTGGGTGAAAGGGAATAACTGACGCTATGTCCAAGGACGTATGCTTGGTGCGCAAACATGCCAGCATGAGGTTATCAATCCTCCGGTCACTGCCTGAAAGAGAGAGATAATATTGTCCCCTTTGTCAAGAGGATGACTTTTCTCTTTTACGCATGCGTCATCCCTTTTTCCTGTCAGGGACTTCTGGAAGTTTCTGCAAATTTAATAGTTTTCTTTTTATTTATTTATTTATTTATTTATTTTTTTAAAATTTAATTAAAAAATTTTTTATTTATTTATTCATTCCCTACAGTTTCTCTCTTTCTTTATTTAATGACATATCAACCATTTAGAGTTATTTAATGCCAAAGTCATCCTTGTAGAAGAACAGTAGTGATACTATTGTTGTATAGCCATGACCAACTATACAAACACATATGCATGCAAAATCATAACAACACAATGAAGACGAGTGACACATTTCTTTTGAAAAATATACCTCTCACTTTATATGAAAGGGTTGTGTGTGAGAGGAAGTTGAAGACCGAACAGAACTGCAACATATTGACCTCCCCACTCTATTGGCCATCAGCGTTGTGTCTTTCTTGTTCTCCAGAGTTGCTCAACCGGAGGCCCAGGGGCCAGCCTCTCTGAGTGCTGGTTTTCTCTACCGCAACTTGTCACCAACAGTTCTGGTCTCCAAACTCATTGACTTCCTGTCTTCACCGAGTTATATATTTTGCAAGGGTATTTGTCTGAAAGTGAATGTAAAAGTCTGACTGGTGTTCAAACTTGCTTACTACGATATCGCAGTCCTGTATGTTAGCCATTATATCATGTGGTCTCCCCACTTTTTCAGGTTTTTTATTTTGTATCTGATCACCCTTGAATCTCCTATCATTTGTGCCATCACCTCAGAACAATTAATAGATATGAATACGTGAAAGACTTAGATGTGCATAGCATAACAGTTATCATCACTGAAAATAGAATCAACAATCCAAGTTCAAATCCTGGACAAGGCTATCTGTTTCACTTTGTGCTAATGCCCTTGAGAAAGGCATAAATCTATCTGTTCTTGCTCCAACTATGGGAAAAATAGTAGAGCAGACTGGGCTCTTAAGTCTTGGTTAGGCAACCAGTCTTGGAGAATGAAAACTCTGAATTCAAACCAACATTACTCTGCTTAAAAAATGATTTTGTGTCGCATCCTGTTCATAGCTGAGGGGTTGGATAAATACTTAGGAGAGTCAAAAGTTTTGTACTGTTTTGGCACATTTCTGGATTTGCCAAGGTTGTAAAGGTAATGAACCTAACTGGACTCGGAGATGCTTGCCTGATACTCTCCAAGTGATACTTGATGGATTTGAGTCTGTGGCTTGGAGCATAGTCTTGGAATCCACGGTTTTAAACCTACCTGACTTTGCCTGATTGTTGAGGTTCTTGCAACCCAAGCAAAATTTCTTTACTCATTTGGTTACGGTACTAAAATATAACTATGCCTTTATCTTTCGCACATCAAATGTTTTTGGTTGTTTCTGCAGCACTACGACCCAGTTTGAACTCATAAAGCATAAGTTCCCAGATTAGACTACATTCCATTTTCATCCGTGCGACTTTCAAATCACACTTGGAGTGAAGCAATGCATAACATGACAGTGCACCAACTGCCATAATGCTACCAATGACAGCAGGTACCCACTATGGCTTGAACTGCTTCAGTGATGTGATATATGTACTGTGAACTAGCCCATACTTCCAAAATATTGAAAAACTTTTAACTCACCTTAGTATATTCATCAAAGCCTTGTATTAAAAAGACTTTGAAGACAGACAACCTACTTTTTGGCCTTTGGGTTTGGATTAAAGTTTAGCATCTGTTCATCTTCCTCAACTGTATTCTTGTCTTTGGGCAGGATGTGGCAAATAAACAAGGCAGGCTTAGACCTCTTCACATTGGTTGAGGGTATCTGGGTTATTTTTCAACTTGTGTATACCCCAAGCCCTTTGTTGAACTGTTTCAGCTATGGAAATGTAGTTAAATATTTGACTTTGAAATGTTGATTCTTGAATTGTTTCTATTAAGTCTGTGAAAAAAATACTGAAGAAAACTCAAGGATTACCCAAACTCAAGGATTACCCAAACTCAAGGATTACCCAAACTTAAGGATTACCAAGCGTCTATATCTGTTGCATCATGTGTCCAGTGACATCTTCCCCATGATTTCACTTAAAAGTACTTTTTTAACCAAATGCCAATTGTGAAAAATATCTATCAGAACACATGGTGGAATGGATATAGGTGTTTGGTTAAAAAAATGCTTTTAAATGAAATCATCTGGAGGTTGCAGATTCAATCCCAACTACAAGTAATTAACAAGGAATACTTACCTTAGTTTAACACTTGTACCTGGGTATGATTAATGGAATTAGAACAATCTACCCTGGTGGATTAAATGAAAGGTTTGGTCCGATGTTCCGTGCAGATTCCTGCGTTTGTCATGAAACACCTAAAGAAGGCCGAAGGACGTATCAGCTGAAACATTGTGAATATAACAATAAAGATGAAGACATTTATCTGAATATTGTAAGTGATAAAAAGGTTCATCTCAGAAATTTTGACAAGCAGTTCATAAACCTGGGTAGCAATATTTCATCTACTGAAAATGATATCAAGAAATACATAGGTTAGGTATTGACAGATTAACAACCATCTGATCTCTGATAAAATAAAATGGGAATTTATCTGAGTTGTAGCCATGTCAATACTACTGTATGGTTACATCACTTGGACTTTGACAAAATGTCTGAAGAAAAAGCTAGATAGGAATTACATAAGGATGCTCCAGGCTGTGTTGAACGAATCCTGGAAGCAGCATCATACAAAACAGGGGTTGTATAGCTACTGTACCCAACAAAGATACTCATCTGAATGATATTCTTTTTTAGTATAAGTTTAAGCAGTTTTTGTATTCTACTTAGTTGATTGCTCTCTTCTTAGTTTGATGCTCATGAAAAATGAAAAGAAATAGTGAAGAATTAAAACTTTGCAAAAGTGATCTCATTGGCTAAAATATTGTGACTATAACAACCAATAGGAGAAGATTAGTTTGTTTAGACAACATTAATACTTCATCATGAAATTCAAACAGAAATTATCAGAAATATATTTCAAAGTTAAGAAAAGTTCTAAATAAAATGGGTTACAAATCAAATAATTACACACATACACACACACACACCTTTCTCAAGTAAATTTTAAAGCAATAATTGTATGTGAGAGTGTAAATGTATGTTCATGAGCATATATATATATGTATATATTTATGTGTGTGTGTGTATGTACATATACTATAAATAGTGGCATTCAAGTTGACCTTTTAAGCTTGAAAAAAATTTCTAAAACATTAGGGATCAACTTATATGTTTGGGCAAAAACCAAATCTTTATCACAGAATGTTCAGTCTATGGAGCAATCCAGGGAAAGGTGTAGTACTCTTCCCTACACCTTGGTGTAGTATCTATTGAAAAGGGAGACTTTGGATTACCCTCGACTATGGTCAGCTAACTTAATTTATTATCTCATACAAATAGAAACAGATTTTGAAAAGCTTTTCATATTTTCCTAAGAATAGAATAAAAATAAATGAAATGAATTTTATTTTTTCTGAATCAACAAACAAGGTTTTATTACCAAAAAGTGATTTTAATATCTAAAAATAAAATATCAGTTAAGAATCTTATTGTTTAAAAAAACAAACAAAAACATCAAAAATGTTAAGTTTCATGTTAAATAACTATATAAACACACACATACACACACACACATACATACATACATATATACATACATGGACACACTCATACCTACACATACACACAAACATACATATACACACATACATAAACGTATATATATATATATATATATATATATAGTCATCCACAGACAGATCTGTTTCGTTCTATCAGAATTCATCAGTGTGGCTAGACATACTAGCTTCCCATTGCTGGGATCGAAACCCGGTTGACTCAAACGCCAATCCGAGACTCTACCTCTCATCCACGAGGAACTAATAGAAGCGAAGTAAATTTTAAATGGTTATAAATCACAATTACTATTGTTTACATACATCCGCTTAACGGCTACCGAGAGCTCAATTCATATATATGAAGAGCCTTGCAACAAATGCTAATGGCAACGCGATTACTTCATTCGCTAAAGAACTCAACCTTACGGGGGTAGGGGAGTATATGTATATAGTCATTCACAGACAGATCTGTTTCGTTCTATCAGAACTCATCAGTGTGGCTAGACATACTAGCTTCTCGTAGCTGGGATCAAAACCCGGTTGACTCAAACGCCAATCCGAGACTCTACCTCTCATCCACGAGGAACTAATAGCAATATATATATATATATATATATACACACACACACATGCATATACATACACATACATACAAATTCACATACATACATACACACAACTGTATACATACTTAGATTCTGATGGAAAATAAGATTGCCATACTCTGAATTTACTTAAGACTAAACCTATTGGTAATATAGCTGGAATGCAGTAAGTGATCACATATCATCATCGTTATCATGTCAGGTTTCCCTGACCCTCTCTTGCCACTCATCAATCATCCATCACTTCTAGCAGGTCTTCCAGGCTATATCCTGTCTCAGTACAGAGCTGTTGTTGATATGTTCTAGCTGGTCATCCACCACTTGCTCGTCTGTGTGAAGGGGTCCATAGGAGTACATCACTTATGAGTTCATCCTTACTTCTCCAGCAACTGGACCTACAGGACACTGATCACATATACAGACCAATATATACACAGGTTCCAAAATATGAGGTGTATCAGCAGTAACCAGATTCCATATTAATATAATGTATATCCTTCTTAGGTGTTTATATAGGCCTACACTCACAAATGTGTTCACAGATCAATATGTGCACAGGTTCCAAAATAAGAAGTGTATCAATATGACCCAGAGTCCATATTAATATAATGTATAATGTATATCCTCCTTGGGTATTTATACAGGCCTTCTACTCTTACATTGTGATGTATTGATATGAGTGTTACTATGTCACAAGGGAGCCAAAGATTTGAATATTTTATCTGAATATATGCTACACCTAAACAAGCACATATTGTCATGACTATTTAGGGTCTTGTAGTTTTATTTTCCATCAGTATACATTATATATATATGTGTGTGTGTGTGTGTATATATATATATATATATATATATGTGTGTGTGTGTGTGTGTGTATATGTGTGGGTGTATGTGTGTGTGTATATATGTGTGTGTTTATGTGGATGCACATATGTCTTTAATTGGAATCATTTTGAGATGAGGCTTCTTAATCTGAGAATTAAAAAAAAAAAGTCCGCAATAAATACAAATTAATTTGCATGTACATATATATGTGTGTGTATATATGTGTGTGTGTATGTATGTGTTTATGTGGATGCATGTATATATATATATATATATATATATATAAAATGAGGTTCATTCAATAAATAAGGGGAATTTTTTTAAAAAAGCAAAATAATTTTTTTTTTCAGAATTTTTTTCTATAAATATAATCTCTGCATTGTTTGAAATTGGTTTACAGCAAAAATTATTTTAATCTCACCAAAATATTTATTTTGAGGCTAATCAAAATGGCAGCAACACAAGCTGAGTGCTCTAGGTTTAAACAGAAGTCAGTCATCAAATTTTTGGTTGCTGAGAAGTGCAAACAATGTGAAATTTACTGAAGAATGTGTGATATATACAGAGAAGCATGTTTTAGTAAAAAAAAAAAATGTTTACAAATGGGCTAAACGTGGGTTTGCCATTATAAGCCTGAGTTGAAAAGACAGTCTATGGAGTGGAAACACGCTGATTCTCCAGTAAAGAAAAATTTCTGGGCACAGTGGTGAGTAAATAAGGTCATGCTGACAATCTTCTGAGACATGAAATGACCCATCACTATTGATTTCCTTGGAAAAGTGCAACTGTAAACAATACTTCCTATTATCAAATTCTTTGGCCAAATTCACTTTATTTATTGAATATATATATATATATATATATATATATATATATATAGGGTGGTTTGATAAATTCTTAACCTGACTAGAGAGGATAACTCAGAGCCTTATAATGTACATATAATTCCACATATTCAACAAATTTGGCACCTCATTTTTCAAGTTTCTTTAACCTTTCTCAAAAAAAAAAAAATTCATATATCTTTTCACAACCCTTATATATTTCTATAACATTTTTTCTTTTTATTGATATATTCCTACTTTTATGTGAAAAAAGTCTTCCTTTCAAAATATATACAATTCAAATCTATGAAAAGAAATTCTTTTTTTTTTTTCAATTTCTTAGGAGTGATTTTGTCATTCCATTTCCCAGACTCCATGTTTTCAGAAATCACCTTTTCTTTCACCCAATCATTTCCAGAATTTTCCCCCAAAACTTTATTTTTATGCATTCAGTTTACTGATGAGACAAAAATAAAACATCAAAATAATCTACTGAAAATATTGAAAAAGTTATTAAAAGATTCTTTCTGCTCTGAAAGAACTAGTGTGAAATTTTGAATAAAAATGAAATTTCAATCTTATTGTTCTTCTCTTTTTTTTCTTTCTTTATCTTTATTTTCTGTGGGAAGGACTACATATGAGCAAAAGTCAGTAACCTCTCTCTTTTCCCAGGTTTGGGACTTTTCCCTGTGTGACTATATTTTGCTTCCAGAGGAATTATTCTTATTAATATTTGTACAGGCATCTTGTGTGGTATAATAGTTCTAATTTTTGTATATCTACAGGGTATCTCAAAATAGATGCAACCCATTAATATGATAATGATTTATTACTGAGACAAGTGCAATAGCAGTCATTTGGAACAAATCCTGTAAAAAATGCATCCATTGATCTAGAGACATCAAATCAATGTATTTTTAATTGCTTCCAGGACATGCAATCTTTTTTTTTTTTAAGTTTCTTGTCTCAGTAATAAATCATTCTCATATTAATGGGTTGCATCTATTTTGAATGATTTTATCTCCAAATAAGTAGTGACCCAAAATATTTTTTCCTTTCTTGTCCAAGGCATTGTGATCAAGGATTAATATTTGTTATAGTATACTATTTTCAAATTTGAAACAAAAAAGAACACAACATTATTATTAGTAGAGTTGTTAGCAGTCACATGAGTCCCATGTACGTATATTGAGACAGCCTATACCACCAAACCTAAAACTGTGTGGTATAATAGTGAGTTAGACTAACTGACAATTACTTATGTGTTTAGCGAGGGATGCTTAGTGTAACAACTATGAGTAAGGAAATGCAATCGGAGACCTGAATTTAAATCCTGAGTGAAACTTCATTTTACCTCATGCTAATATCCTAGGGAAAGGCATTGATCGATCTGTTCTCTTCTCAGAAGGACAGACTGGGTTCTTTAACCTCGTTAAGGCAACTAGTCTAGTAGAAGGTAAAATCAAAGTTGAAACCAGCTGTACTCAAATTAAAAATTGACATGTTACATCCTGCATGTGGTGGAGGGGTTGGGTAAATATATACAAGTGTGTTTATTTCTCACTATGTGCCTGATAATTCAGATCTTCTGATGGGCAGTACACATGGCTCAAAGGAAAGATAGCGGATGGTACAAAAGGTATAATGGTGTCCAAGAAATTAAAAAAAAAGTCATCGGAAAAGATCTAACTGGAGATGGAAAGATGAGAGAGTGGAATTTATTGATAGAGGCCTGCACAATGAAAGTTGTTATGGAAGGAATTGAGAAAGGGCTTTGTCTTGCAATAGGTTCAAAATTACAGATTATACACACATATATATATATGCTTGATGATTTTGTTTATTTGTTTAATGGTTTATCAACTTTAATGCCAAAATTTGATTTACATTATTTGGACTATTGTCCTCGGCTTTGTTGCCATGTTTATCACAACGTTTCGGCCGTTGTACATTCCGGCCTTCTTCAGGTGGTTGGAATGTTGAACTTAACCCTTTATTTCACTTACCGGGGTAGACTGTTCTAGTTCCACAAGCCATGTTTAATGGATGTCAGTTATCAGTTATCTCCTGTTAATTTCCTCTCTGAAAGTTCTCCACTGCCTTCACCGGGTATTGAACTCACACTCTTTGGGTATGTCACTGGATCTAACGAATGCCTTTATCCACTGTACCATGTGTCCTTGAGTAACAGGAGATAACTGATAACTGACATCCATTAAACATGGCTCGTGGAACTAGAACAGTCTACCCCAGTAAACAAAATAAAGGGTCAAGTTTGACATTCCAACCACCTGAGGAAGGCTGGAGTGTACAACAGCCGAAACGTTGTGATAAACATGGCGACAAAGATGAGAACAATAGTCCAAAAAATGTAAATAATGTACATAATACCTCATCTCAAAAATATACACAAAATTTGATTTATTTGTAAATGTTTAATAATAAAAATATTTGTGGGCCATACACATAGCCAAAAGGAAGGATAATAGATGGTACAAAGTGTTAATGGAATGGTGTCCAATAAATAACAAGCACAGTAGGAAAATATCAGACAGAAAATGGAGGGATTATAGAGTAAAGTTTACATGGTAGAGGCTAGCATAATCAAAATTGTCAAGGATTGATAAAGGCCTTTTTCAAGCTGTGGATACAAAATGGCTGAGTTGAAAAAAAGATAATATACAGGATCCAGCAGAATGATTATTAGGGTTTCAAATAAGAAAAAAGCAACATAGATCCTATTCAAATATTTAATCTTACTCTAAGAAAGAATAATATTTGGCATTTTATTTTGCTATTGTCATCACTTTATTTTAAAGATTAAATCATCCAAATGCTTCCCTTCTTGAACTACACCCTCCTGAACTCTGCCATTTTTGCCCAGTTGTCGCCTCTGGTATTGCTGTGATTTCAAGATGAATAAAATCTTTCAAACCAAAACTTGAGCCTTTTGGTATCCACAAAGAAAGTAATCACAAGAGGTGGTGTAATATATTAATGTGACCTGCAGGTGTTGAACACAGCGGATGTTGTTGACAGATACATTGATAAGATCGGGGTGATTACTGGAATGTCACCATGTCCTGCAGGTGTTGTTGTATCGGCAGATGTTGTTGACAGCTTCATCCAGCCAAAGACAATATCTACAGGGTGATTATCGGAATCTCTCTTTGACCTATTGACATGGTTGAATTCGGCGAATGGTGGCAGATACATCCCCCCATTGAAGTGGGCTTCGGCAAGCCAATGGGAGAACAAGCAACACATGGACATAAACTGTAATCAATGGAAAACAAAGAAGTGAGACTTGGGCGTAACCATAACCAATGAAAAAGAGGAATTGCTATAGGTCACATGGGAGTTGTAGACTATATAAGTTCCCGAATTTTGGGAACTGACTCCCGACGACCCCTTCGTGTGTGCAAATTCTCTGTGATTGCTCTTCTGCTCCACACAAGTATCATCGTCAAGAATAAAAATATGATCTTATATTTTTATATATACGTGTTCCTTGTTGTTCATTAAGACATAGCTGTAGTATACAACAGTTGACTGGTTGTGTTTTACATCATATTAACTCTTGTAGATTATTTAATGCCGAATCCTGCCTATACATATATATCAAACAAGTTTGTTGGTGATATTTATTTGCACCTCCCACCAGGTAGGATTTGACACAAGGTCTTTTATAAAGTGGGGATTAGGGAAGGGGGATATTGCGCATGAGCCAAGACTTATGTGCTGCTGGTCATAGGTTCACCAGGCTCAAAGGCTAGGTGCAAATGGTTCATTTTATGATATTGATTCACTAAGTACAATGTGAATCAATGCTTGTCATTACTTGCTGTCAATTCCCCGGGCCAAAAAGGCCAAGTACAATGTAAATCTATGCTTGTCATTGATAACCACCATGCAGGTGGTCCAGCAATGGCTGGGTACCTTCTAAACAAAGTAAGTTTGTAGGTAACATTATTTTTAAATAAGCCAGAGCTCATTTGTTTGCCGATGGTTAAATGGTTTCAAGTGTTGGTTGGCCTGTCAGCTGGGGCTGTAGAATATACCGACTGCTTCTCTGCAGAGGGGTAAGACCCCCCCCCAACGAGTGTCCTGGATATGACACTAAACAATCTGATGGTGAGGTTCCAGTAATGCTGGAGCTTTGGGGAATGTGAAGTACCCCTTTATTACCATCACTCCCAGGTCTACTCTTGCCCGGAGTGGTAGCACCTGATAAGGGCCCTATCTATGGGTTAAATAGAACCAAACCATGCTTCCTCCGCTATACTGATTTTTGCATTTAAACTGCGTATTTATGCTAAACTGAATTGTTTAAAATGGTCGCACCTGATAGGGCCCTATCTATGGGTTAAATAGGACTAACTGAATTGTTAGAATTAGAACAGTTTGACTAAACTGAATAACTTGAAATAGAAATGTTTTTGGCAATTAAACCGTACTTACATCTAAACTGCATGCTTATGCTAAACTGAATTGTTTGAAATGGAACTGTTTTTGACATTGAAAATGAACTTACACTAAACTGATTTGTTTAATATAGACTTGTTTTGACATTTAACTGTGTGCAAACAAAACCTGTACTTATACTAAACTGAATTATCTGAATTAGAACTGGTTGACTAAACTGAATAGCTTGAAATTGAAATGTTTTTGACAAACTGTACTTACATTTAAACTGCATACTAATTCTAAACTGAATTGTTTGAAATAGAACTATTTTCATAAAAATGGATTTGGCGTTGAATAACCTACAAAGGTTGATATGCCATAAAACCCAAACAACTAACCAATCAAGTATTGGTATTTATTGTTTAAGCACTTAAATGGTTTCAAGTATTGCTAACACTAATAGTTTTTTTGCACACTGTTAAATGATTTCAAGTCTTGTAAATGATTCAGCAGTTCTATTTAACTTATAGATGGAACCCTAACAAGTTCCACCACCCCAGGCCAGAATGAATTTGGGAATAAAGGTAATAAAAGGGTACTCCACATTCCCCAAAGCTCCAGGACTGGAGCCTCGATATCAGATAGTTTGGTGTCATATACAGGACACTCATTGAAGGGGGTCCTACCCCTATACAGAGATGCAATCTGTGTATTCTACGGCCTCAGCCAACTGGGCTATCACAAGGGATACATTTTATGAAACAATGCTTGCATTGCAATGATAGTCATCATTTTTTAAATAACTCTCCATCGCAAACATACAATGTTCATCATTCTTCCCCATGATATTAACTAAAATGGTATGACTACTGCTGCTGCTGCTCAGACATACCTCCTGTGGCAACCATTTTGAATCCAAGAGATCATTCGACCAAACCCTGTGTATATAAAACTAAGATAACACAATATCATGAATAAGTAAACTCTAATACTATTTTTGTTTTCATAACAATGAAGAATTGATGAGAATGCTGAAGTTCTTTTTCTTAGAAAAAAACTGAGGTTTGAAAATTTCTGTTTCCTATCATCAAAATTTTGGTCAGTTAAGACCAACCTTTATTCAGATTTAGCCAACTTCCTCCTTGAAAATGTCTTCTCACTTAAAAAAATGTTGTGCCAAAAGTTGAAATTAAATGTTTAAAGCAAAATATCTTTTGATTTGGTTTGGTTTATTTAATGACATATCAACACTGCATGGGTTATTCAATACTGAAATTTGATACAAATAATTTGCATTCAGTTTCATGGTTTCAAATATTCCTAAAACAAATGATTTTTGAACAGACCTATTTGACTAATAGATGAGATCATGACAAGTACTACCACTCCAGGTTAGAGTGAACTGGGGAGTAATGGCAATGTTAGGGTAATCAACGCACCCCAGAGCTCTAGAACCAGATTCTCATTAAAGAGAAAAATCCTATCATGAAGTTAAAGAATCTTTTGGTATAAGTTGAGAGTCCTTAATAGAATGAAAGTTGTGTGAAGACTTATGTCAAAGCATGGTACATCATGCCATACAACATGAGGTTTGTTGGGTGAGAGTCTCCCTTCACAGTCGGGAAATGCACACATTCATGCATGCTTTTTGTTGCCGAAACCAGAATGAAGATAGAAAGAGAGTTTTGACTTTGATACGCTGTTTTATATACTACTTTGGTTACACCACCTACTGGCAATCAGAAGTACTATTTGGAAGGCAAGGGATGTAATCACTATATGGACATTATACAGTAAATAGCAATATGGATACACATGGCTCTCAGTTTGGGAACCATTGTAATTGATTTTTTTAAACTTTTTTATTTTTTCCACTTTTTATTTTGAGATGTCTGACAAAAAGAAAGAGACAATTTTAAGTCTGACAGATAGCTTAACCTTTATTATTTCAAATCTACACTGTTTTTTGCTGTAATTGAATGATGATCCTGCTTAGATTAGGTTATGACAATATGATGTATTCACTTATGCTAAAAACTTTTGAAAAGAATAATATTTTTCTTTAAAAGTCAGGACAATGTAATTTTCTTAAATAAAAATATAAGAATACAGACTTATTAAAGTCAATTTAAAAGGTCAAGGAAAACTTGCATTCTGGACACCTGCAAGTTATCACAACAATCAAAGCAGGTGGCAAGAATGTTATTAGGGGTCTGTTGGAACATGGACCCATTTAAACTCATAACATCCCAAATAAACTTTTGTCCACCAGTTGAAATTAAAAGGTAAAATCTGGGCTTTAGATAGATTAAACAGATCTTTGCTGATGCTCCAGGTTAGGTTAAATTATTTGATTTAAGGGCATGTGATGGTAATTTAATGAAAAACCCTGTTTATATATATATATATATATATATATATATATAAATGGTTGTTGTAGGTCCAAATAAAGAATAAGGATATATTTTAAAATAGGAAGGTCCACGAAGAGATTTGTATTTTTTGAATTTATTTATTTTGTTTTTACATACACGTTATATATATGTATCTTTCCAGCTTGTTGCTTTCGTCAGAGAACATGTGTGGCACAAGCCTTTTAAATGGGGTACTCAATGAGACTTGAATTCACTCTTGTTTCCAGTATAAATGACTCTTGTCTGGTCAGACTGGTTTATATAGGGGTCCTTGTTCCTCTTTCCTGGAGTGTATTAACTTTGGTCTGTTTTACCTGTCTTTTATATATATATACATATATGAGGAACATTAAATAAGTTTCCAGACTTTTTTTCGAATGGGCACTTTTATTGATAGTACACACATGAAACTCTAGTCCTCTTTGAAGTAATCTCCTCCGGCTGCAACGCACTTGTTGTACCATTCCAACAACTTCTCGAAGGCCCCATCGAAGTCCTCTTGTGTGAGCATGTCAATGACCTTCGTCACAGCCTCTTTCATCTCCTCAATTGTCTCATAACGACAGCCTCTGAGCTTAGGAAATAACCAAAAGTCACAGGGAGCAAGGTCTCGACTATAGGGAGGCTGAGGAAGTGTCTTGATGCCCATCTTGGTTAAATAGTCTGTGACAAGGATGGAGTTGTGGACTGGTGTATTGTCCTGGTGGAAATGCCACTGACCCGATTTGAAGAGTGCTGGCCTCTTCTGACGGAATCTCTTCCTGAACTCCCTTAAAACCTCAAAATAGTAACCCTAACCCTTTGGCCAATCAACTCTGGTGTATTGACTTCCTTACTCCTCCCACACCTCTTATCATCCCTCACAGACTCCCTGCCTTCCTTGAATCTCTTATGCAACTCAAAAACAAATGCTTGATTCATGCAAGATGGTCGAAAAGCAGTCTGAAGCATTTCATATGTTTCTGTGGCATTTTTACCAAGTTTAAACCAGAATTTTATGGCATATCGTTCTTCTAAAGTCCAGATTGCCTTTTTGAAATTCACCAGCTGTGACAATCAGGCTTCAGTAGGGTGTATTCCAATTCCTGTTGTAGCTGTTCATTTGAACCTGAAATCATAAAAATTGGTCAGTCATCTCATAAGATGTATAGCAATAACATACTGAATTTTCAAGAGTCTACGACAATTTTAAATGCCTGTACAAAAAAGTCTGGAAACTTATTGAAGGCACCACGTATATATATGATTTTTTAGTGAATATTTGGTAGATTATTTTAAAAAGAGTTAGAGCTCATTTTTTTGTTAAATGGTTTCAAGTATCACAATTTAACACTTATAATTCTATTCAATATTTATAACAATACCTCGTAAGAGATTGAACAGTTCTATTTGACTCATAGATGAAACCCTAACAGGTGTTACTACTCCTGATATATCTGGGAATAATGGTTATGAAGGGGTACTCAATACTCCCTAAACTCCAAGACTGGTGTCTCACCATCAGATGCAGTTTAATGTCAAATACAGCACATTAAATGGTTTCAAGTATTGCTATCTCACACTAATAATTCTGTTCAACATTATTCATTTGTTTGTACACAGTTAAATGGTTCCAAGTATTGCTATCATTATCATTATCATCATGATGTCGCACTGCCAGCATGGATCTCCCTGACCCTCTCCCACTGCCCGTCTCTATCATCCATCGCTCCTGGTAGGTCTTCAAGTCTACATCCTGTATCGTCACAGAGCTGTTGTATATAGGTTCTAGCTGGTCACCCTGCCTTTGCTTGTCCCTATGAGGGGTCCACATTACCATGATTGTTATCAAACAACAATAATTCAACTTAAAATGAATCATTTGTTTGCACACAGTTAATTGGTTTCAATTATAGTAAATGATCAGTTCTTTTTGACCCACAAGTGGGACCCCAACGGGTACTACCACTCAGGGTCAAAGTGAACCTGGGAGTGCAATAAAAGGGTATACCGCATTCCCCTAATCTCTAGGACTGGAGCTTCATCATCAGACAGTTTAGTATCATATCCAGGATACTTGTTCGGGTAAGGATCTTACTCCTCAGTGGGGATACAGTTGGTGTATTCTACGGCCCTAGACTACTGGGTTGGATGATCCTAATTTTTACCACAACCTACCAGGATCAGCAACAAATTTTTTTCTAAAATAATGAAATAAAATGAGAGTTGACAAAGTGAAGAGTTAATTTTAATCAATTTTGTAAAGAGAATTTAGTTTTTCTAAATAAACAAGAAGTTCCATTATTTTTTTCTAAAATAATGAAATAAAATGAGAGTTGACAAAGTGAAGAGTTAATTTTAATCAATTTTGTAAAGAGAATTTAGTTTTTCTAAATAAACAAGAAGTTCCATTAATTCAAGTTAACTTTTGTGATTTGAACAATAGAAAATGTTTGAGTCTCATAAACACTTTGTGAATATTGCCCCACAATGTCGAGGACATCTTTCTGGGTAGGGTGGAGGAGATCATCTCAAATCCTCACAGTGAGCATCTTGGAATGTTGCCTTTAATGCTACACTCTTTGTTAAATCTGTTAAGGGTAACTCAAAACCAAACTTTTTTTTTTATTTTTCCATTACAGGTAACATTGGGGAACAAGAAAAGTTTTGGTAAACAGGTCAGGTTTTGACTCATTTACCTAAAATTTTCTTATTACCAACATCAGTAAAATAAGATGAAAAACATATTAACCTGGACTAAAGGGTCCATTAAACTTTTTTTGGGCTGTAGGATAAATTAGCAATGCTTTTGTGAGCCAAGAAAAACACAAAATAATACTACTAAAAATATATATAATCCTTTTCTATAATACATGATCCTTTTTCTATATACATAATAATTTTCTATAGTACAAGACCCTTTTCTATATTACATAATCCTTTTCTATAATCATTTATCTTAAATCATATTCAATATTTTCCATTAACTAAACAAGACTCAATTGTATTAAGTGGAGATTTTTATTCATAAGGCACTCGAATTAATCAACATTAAAAAAAAAAAAAAAAAAAAAAATCTTAAAGCAGGCATATTAAACACCAACCTATTGGCCAAATACAATCCTCACACTATTGATTTATGGTCTTTGGCAGAACCATTTTTGTAACCACAGTAGATATGGGGATCACATGTCATTCATGGACTACTTACCAATGGTTTACAGCAGAAGCATTTTTACATCCAATATTTTCCTAAAACCCAAATGATGCATTGCTCGGACGTTCCAAAAGTGTCCATTCAGATGCAGAAATGTCAACACCTACATTAGGCATAGCAGTTGCATGCAGCATAATGGGTCACAGCATTTCATAAAAAAATCTATTTTTCTAATTTATTCTTATTTACATTGGGCTTTTTGTAGGAATAGAATAATCAGTCCACTGGAACTGACAGAAATAATTTTAGTTCTTGGCAAAGGCATGAAATCAAGTCTTTATTATGTCACTTATTTTTGTATGTTTGCTAGTTTATTTACTTTAGCCATGATAACTTCATTTCAAGAAGGTGAAATATTGAATGAAATATTCAATGAAAATAGTGATAGTCACATACCCTTGTGATACACTGTTTAAACATCCCAAAAATTAGTAAGCAGATGATTTTTTAATAAATAAAAAGTCTTGTTAGTAGCCTATTACCCTATGTAATGTTATGTTATAAAAAGTAAGTATTTTTATTTTGTTTAATATATTAAATGCACTACTTCTCTGTGACTCTCAAGTTTTTATGCAGGTACAGAAAGGTCAAGACGTACATTAGACTTTGGAGAAGAGGGGATTGCATTGCAGCCGGTGGACTCAGCAGGATGATTTTTGTAACTAATATTTTCCTTTTAGAACTAATTTTTCTATTTTACTTTGAACTTTTATGTAATAATTTGCTGACTTTCAAACACTCAATGCTGCACATGTATTTAATAGATAAAGGGTCTTTCTAAGAGACTGTTGACAATTACACTTTAGGCCTACAATTGGTGGAAATTGCAGTTCTTTCAACTGCCTGGTTCACTTTTGTTTCATTTCACAGAAGATAATTCCCCTGTCAGCAGGCCTTATGATATGCTGACTGTATTTGTTACATAGCCAGATATACAGATGTGTGAAATAGACATAGGGAATCCGAAATACATGACATTCACGAAATTGGTTCAGGTACGAAACTTATTATTACTTTTGAGTTAAAGGTTATTCAACATGAGGAGAGAGAGACACAATCTTTTTATGCTGACTGCTTTTACATCGTCAACTCTCAATCCAATCAATGCGCAGTGCATGTAGTGCACCAATTCATCAGGTCTAGCCCAGCTCCAAGAGTCAACCTTCTCGTTCAGTGGCGGGAACTCAACTCCCTGCTTTTCTCAAATCTCAGCCCACGCTTCCGGTGCATGATGTCACCCACATCACCTGGTCCCAATTCCTATCTGGGATTTTTATTTTGACATCTCTGAATGACACATCCTCCCCGCGCGCGCGTGAACACCTGCGTTAATGTTTTGTGACGGCAAATTGACTAAAATCCCAAAGCGGGACTTTATTTTCACACGTGTGAAGACGGGGCAGGTTGGCACTTGATCCCCTACAGAAATAAGTCCTGTTCAGAGTTCTTTTTTCAGGCAGATAAGAACTGGCATATTACGTGAGGGAATAATTTAGGGCCAGACTGGCCACCGCTGGCAAAGGGGTCCAAAATTTCACACTATCACACACACACCCACCAGGCCGCTAAACTTCTTTCCCTTAGATAATAGAAGAATACGGGCCTATAGGTCTTAGTTGTAATAACATTAATGTTGTTGTAGTAGTCGGCAACTCCGGTTTCCCGTGTGATACTTTAGGAATTAATAGGACAGTTCTAAGCAAGATAATGTAAGGCGAATAGAAGCTGAAAGGAAAGCATGAAATAATAACATAGACCACATGGTAAAATGAAAATACATAGGTTCTTTACTACGGTTATATATATATATACTTTCAAAGTGTCAAAAACATATAATAGGATAGTCCATGAATATAAATGTCTTTTCCTGGCTTTTATCCTTTTTCAAATTGAGAGAGAGAGAGTGGTAAACAAAATTTGGGTGTAAGGGAAAAATGTCCCAAAGTTACTTATCTTATTTTTTTGACGGGGTTCCACTGGAGAATTTTTCTTTTTTCACGGGCTAATAGACTTTGTTCTGTTTTTAGTACTGGCTTGGAGGATTTTGGAGTCCTTCATGTCTCAGTTAGTCTTTTGTCTTTAGCCCGGAGTAAAAATGGCTATCGTCCGTCTGCCACGAGCGTTGCTCAAAAACTTCCTTTTTTGTATTTACTTCCGCTGAGGGGAAGGGAACCCCACTTCCGTTTGGGGTCCCCGCCAATCATTTGGCTTCATTTTCTCTTTCCCCTTCCGATGTCCGGCGACCCAAGGTCACTTAGGTGCGAACATCTGCGTGACCCACATTCTTTCCTAACGGTCACTTTTTGACTGCTAGATAATTTTAGTTCAACGGGGGGAGGGAGTATCATTCCCACCTCCTCGTCTCCGTGAGCCATCACGTGACAGTTTGGACATAACTAACCCATGCACTGAGCTGAAAGGTTCTCATCCTAACTAAACCGAAAGGCAAGATATAATTGTGGAAAAATTTCGTTTTGTATATTACATATCATCTGCAGACAGATGACTGCCCCCCCCCCAAAAAAAAGACACTATTCTGAGTATGATACTAAACTGTATCAGATGAAGTTGCAGTTCCGAAGATCTGGGGAGTAAGGAGTACTCTTTCATTGAGATTACTCCAAGGCCCACCCTGATCCAAAGTTATATAACCTGTTAAGGTCCCATCTATGGCTCAACCGTATCTGTTCAAAAAATTAGTTGACAGAGGAATACTTGATGTGTGATTGCATATGAATGTTGAAAACATAAATGGTTATTATTATAATGAAACATTTACAGATGAATCAAATTTTGGCATTAAATAACCCAGAAAGTACTGATATGCCATTAAACAAATAAACCATAAATCAGGATATAATGGTCCTTTTTTTATTATTTGAATTTGAGATGTAGATAATCTGCAAATAATAAAGAAATTATTAAAAACAAAAACAAACAAGACTATTGTATTGAGTGAAGAGTTTTAATTCCAAGATGTTCAGAGTAATCACCAAAGTATTCACAAAAAAATCCCAAAAACTCTAACTTAAAGGGGTATACAAGAAAATATTTTTCCTGTTCATCACACATCTATACTTTTAAATGAAATATTGCAACCATCTAATAAAAGTTTTAGCTTTCTTTTTTTTTCAAATCAAAATCCATTTTCTATTTCTTTTCTGCAGCATTTATTTAAACAATAATTTGATCTTTGACATAAATTTTTTTAATTTTATTTCACAGTTGACATAAAGGACACTTTTTTTTGTTATATCAGATATTGTTAGATTTTAAATGGACATTAAACAGTAAAAAAAAGATATTAGATTCCTGAACAAAAATTTTCATTTCAAATGCACATTTAAATCATTATTTTGTTCATAGGTGCAGAGAATTAAGAATGACTGCAGATTTAAATATCAATTAAAAAAAAATTACTATCATGCATAATTATTGTATAATTCAAATTTCTAACTTAACCCTTTTTCAAGCAGAGCAACATTTTTGTTATTTTCTCTACTTGCAAAGTATTAAATATAAAATTTTATTACTAGATGATCTGTAAATATAAAGTTAAATCTTTATTACAATTATGATATTGTGGTACGTTACTTTATTGGCCTCCAACCTACATATGTATTGATTTGATGGTTTTATTTAAGGCAATATAATTTCAACAGTCTTAAGTTAGTTTTTGCCTCACAGCACTGAGAACCTATTTATTTAGGCATACTGTACATCTAAATATCTAATATAGTAGTGAACACATAAAAAAAAAGGATATTAAGTACTTCTATAACACAAAAACTTATGTTTCCATGATAAAAATTTACAAATGAAAGCATATTCAAGTTTTAAATAACAATTGTGATATTTCTTTTTTAATATTTCTCCCAGAAATTGAAGTTCTATAGCAATGATTCCCAAAATTTTTTGAGCAGCTGTCTCCTTAGCTACCAGCCCATATTGTCTCCCTTCAACAAACACAACGACCACCCACCTCTTTCTTGTTATAAGGTTTACTTAGAATTTAGAAAAATAAATAATCTAAGTCTGTGATCATAACTATTTTGAGAGTTGTTCTCTGAAAACATAAAAATGTAATAATTACAAGTTCTGATAATATCTGTTTTGGCTGGTGTGTGATATATGTCTTGTGTCTCCTCTTAAGATGTTACCAAGATACAAAGGTTCAGACTTCCAGGTTTAACTTCAGACCATAAAGTAAAATAAAATCATTGTTTATTTTAATTTTTATTAAGTATATATGTTATTTAAGTATTTTTCATTTGAATTTTGTGATAGGTTGAAAAAATAAAGAGCTTCCTATAGTTAATTACCTGTCCATCTCTCTTTATTCACTGGTCGCTTTAATCTTTCAAGTATATACGTCAGGAGGATGATACTGCACATTTTGGGAATGATTGCCCTAAATAAATATTGAATTTACCATTTAAAAATTCATACAAAAATTAAAAAAAATATATATAAAAATAAACCCAGGATTTAAAAAAAAAATTTATTATTAGTCCAATTTAAAAATATGGAAGGGTAACCAGAAGAACGTTTTAGACCTTATTTTTCCAATGCAAGTATCACTGAGGAATGAGAAAAGTTTTAGTAAACTGACCCATTTACCAAAACTTTTCTAGTTCCCCAATGATACCTACATCGAAAAAATAAGGTCTAAAACAATTCATCTAACTGTGGTTTCAACCTGGATCATATTTTTTCATCAAACCATTTTAGTACTTCAAATATGAACAAACAAAACAAAACTAAAAAAATAAAAGCCCAAAATTTAAAAAAAAATCAATCCATTGTAGCAGAGAATCTTTGAATGTTAATAATCAGATATACAAAAACAGACCTGCCTGAGAATTCAAAAAACCTTGTTGCCATTTTTTTTCTACTGAAAAAAATCAAGAATTCCAAAGGGTGTCTTCAATAATACTTTTATAATTCATTGTAAATGCTTAGTTATCAATTAGTTGAATAAGATTCCAATATATACATAATCAAATTCTTACCAACAGATATCAGACACAATATACTAGTTAGGATATATAAATTAAAAAAAAATATTTACAAAATTGGAATGTATAAGAAACAGTTTTTCATTAATAAATCTTTACTTAATTATATATCTTGATCTCAGTTTATATAGTGAATTTGGAATTAGGTACAATGATTATCTCAAAAGTTATGGCTAGTGAGGCCAGTCCTTACTGGATGTATCATAATTCTGTCAGATTTAGCTAAATTTAGTAAATGGAAAGTTTAGAATTTAAGTGTCTAATATGATGAGAGTATTAGTTCAGCTAAAAAAAAAAAAAAAAAAAAAAAAAAAAAAAAAAAACACTACTAGTAAAAAAATTGTTTAAATAAAATCAGGAAAGAGGAAAATAAAATCCTCTTGTTATTTATTTTTTGTCCTATTTAAACACTATCATATATAAAGTAAAATTAATGGAAATATTGCTTGAATTTACACTAAAAAAAGATATAGTAAGAATTAGACTGAACAAATTTTACCAATTAAAAATGACTTGATAATGAAAACCTTGTATGGACGGAGTATTTTTATCTGCTGCATTTCTAAAATAAAAAAATTAAAAATGGGCAATGTAATGCACTTGTGAGAAACATGGCTGTGTCTGTGTAATAAGTCTTATTTTATTCTGCTATGATCTTGGGAAAGGTGAGAGGGCACTTTCTGCTCCTTCCCAGTTGGAGAAATTCTTCTTGTACCAATCAACTGAAAAAAAAAAAAAAAAAGATCAAATTTAATATACAACCTGATCAAAAAAATGTGTTATAAAATCATAAGAGGGTCAAATTCAATAAATAAGGTGAATTTTCCTAAAGGAATTGGCAATAAGAAGCACTGTTTATAGTTGCACCTTTTTCAAGGAAGTCAATAGTGATGATATCAAAGAATAGGCTGGTAAAATCTATTATATGGCAGGTAGTATAGTTAAAATGGTTCAAAGGCAATTGGATATCACTTAGTGTGATTGATGTTTGAGGCAACTAGAGAGCTTGGCTTTTATTGGATTCAAGAGAGTCACATGATCTTAGAAACTATATTAAATAGATTTAATGTATGTTCAGCCAGTTAGAAATCACTAATGTCATCAGTTGAGAACTTCATCTCTGCTCCACTGGCTCCCAGTTTATTCAAAATGGGTGATAAAAGAAAAGTGTAACCAAAGTAATAAATGAATTATGTGCACATAAAATTGTGGCCATGTTATTGATATATTTAAGTGAGGATAGTATAGATTTGGAGTCAACAGTGTTTAATGATTCAGTTTCTGGCCTCTTTGATCACCGGCCCACATGATGGCAATCTAGTAATATATATATATAATGTATGTATAATCTTTGTATTCTGAATGTCTAAGAGGAAGTAATTGCTATTTATAATTATTGATTTCTAACTAGTTTTTCTTTGAACAATTGAAATATAAAATGTATATGTAATTTTTATTTTTACATTTACTATGATAAATTATTCAGTTTAAGATAATAAATATGATAGTCCTTTTCTTAAAATTTAATTTAAAATCTTTACAATTAAATGTGACATTTTCTTTTGTCTGTTGATCATTATTTTTAAGTGTTTCCTCATGCAGAGATTTTGTGTGTATGTGTGTGGGTACAAAAGTGGGCTGAAAAGTTCATATGATGATGTCATATCTGCTATTGATGACTTTTTTGACCAATGGGATTCAAGCACTAGAACACCGATGGAAGAAGTATGTGGACCACAAGGGGGATTATGTTGAAAAATAAAACTCATTTGGTCACATTCCATGAGAGTATCTTGGTCAGCTAATGAACTTTTCAGATGACCCTTGTGTGTGTGTGTGTGTATATGTGAGTGTCAATAAATTATCAAAACCCCAAAACTGATTTAAAACTCAATTTAAAAGGTAGAGTTTATTTCATTTTACTTACTTGTTTGAGAGATTCCTTCTTCCCAGTGGACTTTGGGTTCCCATCCAAGTTGTGAAATTTTGTTTGTGTCAATAATGTACTGTGTATCATTGTAAACTCTGTCAGCTCCAAATATAACATATTTATCCACTTCTTCTGGTTCATTAATGCTTTTCAGCTGAAAAGAATCAAAGTAAATGATTCAGTTTCAAATTGGACAATATAGAAATAAATAAATAAATAAATCTTATTCTGTAATCTGGTTTTGGTTATGGAGGTGCTACTCAGAGTTTTCTTTGTCCAGTCGGCTGTAGAATACACTGACTGCTTCTCTGCTGAGGGGTAAGACCCTCCCCCAATGAGTGTCCTGGATATGACACTAAACAGTCTGATGGTGAGGTTCTAGTGATGCTGGAGCTTTAGGGGATGTGGATCTCCACTTCATTGCCATTGCTCCCAGGTCCACTCTGGCCCGGAATGGTAGCACTTGATAGGGCCCTATCTATGGTTTAAATAGAACTAACTGCATACTTATGCTAAACTGAATTGTTTGAATTAAAACTGTTTAAATAAACTGAATAGCTTGAAATAGAAATATTTTTGACAAACTGTGTACTTAAATTTAAACTGTGTACTTATGCTAAACTGAATTGTTTGAAATGGAACTGTTTTTGAGATTGAAACTCTACTTACACTAAACTGAATTGTTTAATATAAGAACTGTTTTGACATTTAACTGTGTGTAAACAAAATCTACACTTATACTGAATTGAATTAGCTGAATTAGAACTGTTTGAATAAACTGAATAGCTTTAAATAGAAATGTTTTCGACAATTAAACTGTGTACTCATGCTAAACTGAATCGTATGAAATAGAATTGATTCTTTGTATAAAAATGGATTTGCCATTAAATAATCTACAAAGGTTGATATGCCATCAAACCCAAACAACCAACCAATCAGAGTTTACTCTCTCCTAGACTGGTTGCCATATTAAGATTATATTTGCACTCAGTCTGCTCAACTATTTGAGCATAGCTGGATTCATAACTTTTACAAACATATTAATGATATGTGAAATGCAAACAGCCTTGTTCAGGTTTTAAATTTGGGTAGGCAAACTCACTTCTTACAAAGATAATCATCATGCCACGAGTGATTAGTATAATGGTTATCATTATAGGAAATGGACATGGTAACTAGAGTTCAAATGTTGGATGAAGCTGTTTGTATTTCACTTTGTGCTAATGCCCTTGGGAAAGGCATGAATCCATCTGTTCTCCCAACAGCTATGGGTAAATAGTACGGGAGACTGGATTCTTTAGCAATGATGAGGCAACCAGTCTAGGAGAAGGAAAATTGAATTAAAACCAGCTTTACTCTGCTGAAAAATTAACTGTGTGCCACGTCTGGCCTATGGCGGGAAGGTTGGGTAAATATATACTATTTATATAAAGTTAACTGCGCACGCGCGTGTGTGTGTGCATATGATGTAAAATTGCATCATCAAAATATCTGCAGTTTACATAACCAAATTACTGTCTTGGATACGCATAATCTTTTAAAAGTATCAACATACCTTATCTTATGGGAATTACCTCCTCTTGCTTGCAAGAGACTCTTCTGATGACTGGTAAGTAGCAACATTCAGATGCTCAAGAAAGGTGTGAAAATAGTTCTTTCTCTTTCGGTCAGTATATGGTAGCAGTAAGAAGTGGACACCCAATTTTTAGAGTCCTGACATACCACACATAATAATACACAATACACGGCACTGAAAGTTTGCCCGTATTAGACATATCTATCACAAGAATAACCAAAGGACATTTTTATGAGTAAATAACCATTTCTTGTCTCATTACAAACTCTTTAACATATAAAGACATTTTCCAGTTTTGTTGCTCTGAAACTAGACCTGAAATGCTCACTCTATGAAGGTCAAACTTATTTTGGTTGGTTTGTGGGTCATTTAATACCAAATGCTGTTTATAAGATTTGTAAGCGAATAATTTCTAAGTAACTTTATTTTTAAAAGAGGTGTTAGAGCATCTTTTGTTTGCACACAGTTGAATAGTTACAAGTATTCCCATTTAACGCAAATAAATCTGTCTAATATTAATTATATTTGCACACAGTTAAATGGTTTCAAGTATTCATCCAGTATTCCTGTAATATAGGTTGGTTGGTTGTTTAGTTGTTTGGTTTTACGGCATATAAACCCTTTTCAGGTCATTTAATGCTGAATAAAGTCCTTTTGATGAAAACTTTGTTTTAGTTTGGTTTGGATTTATGGCATATCAACAGTTCTATTTCAAACAATTCAGTTTAGCAACAGTTCTATTTAAACGACTCAGTTTAATCAACAAAATTAAATAGTTTCAAGTATTGCAATGTTTCATGAACAATTCAATTAAACATCAGTCATTTATTTACACATATTTAATGTCAAAACAGTTCTATTTTAAACAATTCAGTTTAGCATAAGTGTGCAGTTTAAATGTTAAAACAGTTCTTTTTCAAACAATTCAGTTTAGCATAAGCATATAGTTTAGTTTTATTTAACCCATAGATATGATCCTATCAGGTGCTACCACTTTGAGACAGAGTGGACCTGGGAGGAATGGCAATAAAGGAGTACTCCGCATTCCTCAAAGCTCCAGCATTACTGAAACCTCATCAGTTTCATGTCATATCCAGGACACTTGTTAGTGGAGTCTTACCTCTCTGTAGAGATGCAATTAGCATATTCTATAGCACCAGTTGCAGGGCTTTGAAATTATTTTGTAACATTTCCTATATATATATATATATATATATATATAGGTATTCTTCAATCCAGTAAATCCGGAGTAGGGAACAATTCCTTCAGTACAAATAAATTATTCAAATTTTGAATATTTAAATATTCCAGGTAAAGAGCTCAATGTAAATTCGGTCACATTAGGATAATAAATTTATTTCTATCCTGTTAAGAGCATTGATATGAATCAAAGACTCTAAAATAATTTTTAACAGGACTTCATCAGATCCAGTAGGAAAACATTTTCCTATTGGATCTGATGTGACTGAATATTGTTTTTTTTTCTTGAAATAATATATATGTCACTATGTAGCATTTAACTATGTTTTATTTTCTTGCTTTATCTTTCTGATCTTCAATATATAATATATAATTTTTTAATGTTTTTGTTTTGTTCTGCTTTTTGTTTTTTTTTTCTTCATGTATGTTAATTACATAATAACAATTTCATGCTTTTTTCTATGCTGAATAAATTTGTAGGAAACTTTTTTTGTAGCGTCTTACTTGTTTACTTTATACACCAATAAAAGTTGTAAAGTTAAACAAAAATCTTAAATGCTTGGACAAATAGTTGCCAAAAAATCCAAGAATTACATAAAAATGATGCAGTTTTTTTTTTTAAGGATTTCTAAGCAAGCAAGAGTTTGAAACTTATAACTGCCTATCTTTGTTCCTTATCAGTCATAACTTGACTGGAAAACGAGGTTATAACCTTACTTTGGTCATAAAGAAACACATTTCAAAACTTCTACAAGTTCATTTCCTTTATGTTAAAATCGTAGCTGGCAGTAAGGAATTTGGATAAACATTGCGTTTTATATATATATGCATTTTATACTGACTGGTTCCTCCTGTTTTAAGATTACACTGCATTTAAATAGGGGAGATAACCGTTAAATTCTTTGTGATAATCCAGATCAATTTATGTGACAACTTACCCTTCGAATAAGGTATCTGGCCAGTTCCAAGACAGTGATTCCAATTTTAGTTCCAATATTGTAGACTTCACCAGGTTCACCTTCGTGCAACAGGGTATCAATGCCTTTCACAACATCCTCAACGAAAATGAAGTTACGAATGGTGGAGCCATTGCCATGGATACAACTGTTAAAAGAAAAAAAAAAGTATCAATATCTTTGTTTAATTGTTTTTCATTTTTTATAGATATGAAATATATGATAAAAGGATAATCCAATCAACAAGAAAAATACTTGGTAGTATCGGTTATTATTGAAACAGATTTGAATGAATGTAAATGGTTGGTTTTCATAGCCTAATTGATAAAGCAGCTGCCCTGGAAAGATAAGCTTGTGAGCATAAGACATGTGGGTATAAGTCAGGTCGTGTGACTATATATATATATATATATATATATATATATATATATATATATATGTGTGTGTGTGTGTGTGTGTGTGTGTATATATATAGTAAAAATTAGACTGCTTTTCCCATCATGCTTCTCACAACAATATATAAAGGGATACCCACCTTGTGTGAACCTGTCGGTTTGATGATTGGATAAGTGAGAAACTGATAGTTACCAAGCACCGCTGTTAGAGCTATCCTAAGATTATATATATATATATATATCTTAGGATCTTATTACATTGTCATAGTGTAATTTTTAGCAAGGTTGTTTCACAGATCAATTACTTGTGAGTAATGCATTCAAATATCAGTTGATGTCCTACACTTGTGGTCTTGTGCAAAATCTAAACCAACTTAATAAATAGCAACATATACACACACACACACACACACACACACACACACACACACACACACACACACACACACACACATTATATATATATCTTTAAAGAAAAAACCAAAGACCAGTTTATTTAGGATTATAAATTTATTTCAAATTTATAAATTTATAATCCTAAATTAATCAGTCTTTGGTTTTTTCTTTAAAGAAATATTGCTCTGTAAAAAATTACATTGAGCTCTCCACCAGGAAAATTTAAATGCTCAGCTCCTGAATGATTTTCTTGTCCTGAAGGAATTACTCCTAACTCTAGTTTAACTGGACCGAATAATACCTATATCTATCTATATATATATATATATATATATATACACACATTTCAAATCCTGAATAAGGCTCTTTGCATTTCTCGGTGCCTTGGGAAAGGTATGAATTCTCCCTCAAGCTATGGGTAAATAGTAGAGTAAACTGGGTTCTTAAACCTTGGTTAGGCAACCAGTCTAGGAGAAAGAAAACAGAATTCAAACATGTTAAACTCTATTTAACAATTGACCTTCGGTCACATCCTGCAAGTATGTGGAGTGGTGGTAAATATGTGTATGTATTTTATATTTATAATTGCATTTTATATACGAGATATGTTTTGAAAGTTACTCACTATAACAGCTATAAAATATTTTTTTATATAGTCACTATCACTGACTAATCATTTTCACTGGCAATGAACAAATTTATCTTCAGAGTGTTCCTCATATTAGATTAAAGTAGATATTTAAATACTAAGCTTGATTTATACTCACTGGATGATATAGAAATATTTCTCTATCCCAATGGAACCATTAATAGATTCATGGGTAGCAGGAGAATTTGAGATCTAAACTAACCTCTAGAAGTTTACATCACAATTATAGGTAAGTGGCTATATGTAGGATTTTTTTAAGTAAGAAAATTTTCATCTATTTCAATCTAAAATATAATAAAGAAGCATAATAGAATAATTAACAAAGGTATTTGTAAATGTTTTGTAGCTTTATTTTAGATTACCTTTCCTTGTAATGTATAAGGAGAAACTTTTGGAAAGGCTTAAAGAAACAAGTGCCATTGAGGGTTGATAGCATGTAGGTTTCATGCTTTTAGCCTATTTCTTTCTTGGTTAGACTGAGATTTAATGGCATATCAATGGTTATTCAATGCCAAACATAACTATTTAAATTTTCAACTTTTCATTCCAATCATTTTTTAGCACATTTTTTTATTTGTCAGTAATAATGATTTGTTTGCAGACAGTTATATTATTCCAAGTATTTATATCTCATACCAATAATTTGCAAGTAGTTATATGGTTTCAAGGTTGGTTGGTTAGGTTTTATGGCATATCAACCTTTGTACGTTATTTAACGCTAAATCCACTTTATACAAATAATTTCTATTTCAAACAATTTAATTTAACATGAGTACAGTCTAATTGACTACACTTAATAGCTTGAAATAGAACTGTTTGTCAAAAACATTTCTAATTCAAACAATTCAGTTTAGTGTAAGTACAGTTTCAATGTCAAAAACAGTTCTATTTTGAGTAATTCAGTTTTGCAAAAGTACACAGTTTAAATGTCAAAACAGTTCTATTTCAAGTAATTCAGTTTAGCACAAGTACACAGTTTGGATGTCAAAACAGTTCTATTTTGAGCAATTCAGCATAGCATAAGTACATAGTTTAAATGTCAAAACAGTTCAGTTTAGCATAAATACCCAGTTTAAATGCAAAAACAGAAACTTTTGAAACCACAGTTGTTCTATTTGACTCATAGATAGGACCCTATCAAGTGCTATCACTCCAGGTCAGAGTGAACCTGGGAGCAATGGCAATGAAGGGGTACTCTGGATTCCCAAAAGCTCCAGCAATACTGGAACCTCACCATCATACTAGGACACTTGTTGGGAGGGGTCTTACCCCTCTGCAGAGAAGCAGTCGGTGTATTCTACAGCCAAACTGAGCAGTATATAGTTTCAAGTAACTAATAATAATAAACCTTAGTTAACAATTATAACTTCACATAACTATTCTTAATACAAATCAATTTTTCGCATGGTTATATAAATTGCATGGTTATATAAAATCAACCTACCGGCTCATTGGCCTAGTGGGTAGAGTGTTCGCCAATGGTCTGGGAGACCTGGGTTCAATCCCAGGTCGCATCATACCAAAGACTTTAAAAATGGTACTTGATACCTCCTTGCTTAACACTCAGCAATATAAGGGACGTATCGAGGGTAAAGCGGAGCAATCCAGGGAAAGGAGTAGCGCCCTCCTCTATGCCTTGGTGTAGTAGCTATTGAAAAGGGAGCCTTCTGGTCACCCTCAACTACGGTCGCCAACTTTACTTACTATATAAAATAAACTCTTGTAGGTTATTTAACACCAAATCCTGTTTATAATTATATTAAATGTCAATGTTAGGAGGTGCCTGTGGTGTAATGGTTACCATCCTAGAAAATGGACATGGCGACACGAGTTCAAATCCTGGCCGAGACTAATTGCATTTCACATAGCACTAAAACCCTTGGGAAAGGTATGAATCCAATTATTCTCCCTCCAGCTATGGGTAAATAGTAGGGCAGACTAGGTTCTTCAGCTTTGATGAGGCAACTAATCTAGGAGAAGGAAAACTCTGAATTCAAACCTGTTAAACTTCGCTTAAAAATTGACCTTGTGTCACATCCTGCCCGAGTGGAGGGGTTTGTAAATATGATTATATTAAATGTCAATGATTTATAAATGAATAGTTTGCATTGTAAATAGTGAAAGATGACAATGCTGATTCTTTGTTACCCAAAAAGTATAGATGGTTGAGCTGTACACATATGAGTTGACATATGAATTTTCAGTGAACCTCTTTTTTACTTCCTTCTGGTGTCAGGTTGTAATCATCCTGGTGATATAACATTCTGGACACTCACACAAATTCTTGTAGTTGCACTTTGTCCAGCCTGCTGGACATGATTATGTTTTCTTCTAGAATGCCACTCACACAATTTCTGTTTATTTTAAGTACTAGGTGTTTTTACTGTTATTTTTGTTCAGGGTCCAACTGCTGCTGCTGCTGTATTGACAGATGTCAAAGGGGTCTTCAAGTCAATATCCAACATTTGTAGATAACATTTAAAACAAGCCAGAACTCATTTGTTTGAACACTGTTAAATGGTTTCAAGTACTACTATGTAATACTAACAATTCAATTTGATATCAGTCATTTATTTGCACACAGTTAAATGTTTAAACATATCTATTTGATCCATAGATAGGATTCTAACAGGTACTACTACTACTACTACTCTGGATCAGAGTGGACATGGGAGTAATCTGAATGAAGTGGTACTCCACATTCCACAAAACTCTAGGACTAGTGTTTCACCATCAGATGTAGTTTAATGTCATACCCAGGACACTAGTTCTCTTTGATTCATAACAGGTCCACTCTGACCAAGTGTGGACCTGGGAGTAATGGCAGTAAAGGAGTATTCTACATTTAATTGAGCTTCAGAACTGGAGCTTCACCTTCAGATGGTTTAGTACCACATCCAGGACACTCATTGGGAGAGGGGTCTTGCCCATTTGCAGATATGCACTGTGTATTCTAATGCCCCAGCTGACTGAGCTCAATGGTATCAAGTATTCATATCTAATATTAATATTTTTTCCAACAGATCTCTTTGACCTATAAATAGGATCTTAAAATGTACTATCACTTTTGATTCATTGAGTGATTTGAACAGCATGTTTAGGGTTATTTTATGCTTCGAGGTTAGGGGAGCATATTCATTGTACATTTATACTTACATTTTTTGTGTAGCGTTTTTTTTTGCACACAGTAATATGATATCAAGTATTCCTATCTAATACAAATAAATTGCACATAAGTATTCAAGTATTCCTATCTAATACTAATAATTATGTGGTTTCAAGTAATTACTTCTATTTTTCATTATAATAATCATCCTTAGCAAACAATTATAACTTCAAGTAACTATTCTTAATACAAACAATTTGCACATAGCTATATTAGTTTTAAGTATTCTGATTGAATATGAACAATTTTCAAACAGATCTCTTTGATCCATACAAGGGACTACCACTCCAAGTCAGAGTGGGGCTGATTCCACATTCCCCAGAGCTCAGTGTCATACCAAGGATACCTCTTTTGGATGGAGTCTTACCCTTCTGCAAAGGATACAGACAGTGTATTCTAAACCCTGCCATGTAAGATGATGAAAAAGGTTATTACTTACCAGGCCTTGTTTCTTTGCAGCAAAGAAATAAATTTGGGGATCACCTACAAGATAACACCACCAAAAATTAGCACCAGACAGAGAGACTGTAATAGAGATGTTTGAGTAGATGAATAAAAACCATTACACCTTTTCTGACAATTCTCAACCTCTTTTTGGCTCTGTTCCTGGAACAGAAGAGACATTGTCTTTGACCTTGTCTGAGAATGGTATAGGCCACATGGTAAAATTACACACATTTGTCTAGTAGGCCTTTTTCCATTTTTTATCCCTTCCACATGCTACTTGTTTATGGAACAATGTATTAATAATCCTACCAAGGGACATAATTGCTTATTCTTTCTTTTAATATTACTTGTGTGTATGTTATGTATATAAAAGGTTAAATTACCTTAATTTGTCTTTCTTTCCATTGTGTTCAGTGTTATTTGGTTTGATTTTATGGCATATCAACCCTTGTAGGTTACTTAATGCCAAACCCTCATTATACATATATATATATATATATATATATATATATATATGATTTGGCAGACAATGAAGTGGTTACAAGTATTGCTATTTTACACTAATTATTCTATTCAAAATTATTCATTCTTCTTACAAAGTTTCATTTTGACAACAAAAAAGAAAAACAATGACTTGCACAATTTGTGGATCTAATAGAGGACTATCTTCTCACCAAATATTATTTAGATAGGTTTTGTAATAGCCCAACACAAGTGTAGAACAATGAGACTATCATAATTTTTAGATCTAGTACAGGGCAATCTTTTCACAAAGTTTTATTAAAACAAGATTTTTTTAATAGCCCAATATGAAGTAAAATAAAATAAAAACAAATTTTGTAACCACTTGTTACTCATTCTTAAACTCATCTCATTGTAATCCGAGAGTGAAACTCTATATAGAGATCAGTATACTATCAGTGAAATGGCTTAGGTAATGTTGTGAAAAGATCAAATTGGTATTAAAAACTAAAGACCATTTTGTTTTACATTTGTCATGATCTAATGTTTATTATATTTCTGTTCATTTCCTGTTGTGTTTCAGTTCAACTTTTTCAACTTAGAAGAATAATACATTTACCATTTACTTTCATTTTGCACTGATTACTTTCAAATGATTTTTATAAATCTCTTCAAAAACCATCAAAAGTTTTCTGAAACACTTTCCACTGAGTGAAGAACAATGAAACTTACACAACTTATAGATCTAATTCTGAATTCTTTTACTATCTATCTTCATTTTCAAAGATTTTTTTATGAAGTAAAATAGAATAAAAAAGGAACACAAAATTTGTAGACTCTGATACAAATTTCAACCAACAAAATTTTTTGCTTATAGCAATGTTTAAAATGATTCTTATATAAAGACACAAACATTTTTTAATACATTCTTTAGATATCCACGGTAGAGAGTAGCAGTACTGTGAATTTAGGGGTTAAAAATCTGTCCCAAGATTAATATCTTATTACTGACATGTTTTAGGTAAATTGTTGGTGGGTTGTTTTTTTCTACGGCGTATCAACCCTTTTTGAGTCATTTAACACTGAAATAAGTCATTTTGATAAAAGTTTCAAACAATTCAGTATAGTATAATTTTTGTTTACATACAGTTAAATGTCAAAAACAGTTCTATTTCAAACAATTCAGTTTAGCATAAGTACAGTGTTTTGTTTACATACAGTTAAATGTCAAAACAGTTCTATTTCAAACAATTCAGTTTAGTATAATTACACAGTTCAGTTCTATTTGACCCATAGATTGGACCATATCAGGTGCTACCACTCCAGGCCAGGGTGGATCTGGGAACAATGGCAATAAAGGGGTACTCTATATTCCCCAAAGTTCCAGCATTATTGGAACCTTACCATCAGATTGTTCAGTGTCATATCCAGGACACTTGTTGAGAGAGTCTTACCCCTCTTCAGAGAAGCAGTCTGTGTATTCTGCAGTCCCAGCTGATTGGGCCAGGTAAATTATTTGGTTAAGTTATAAATAATTTTCATTTTCTAAAAGCTAGTTCTAACTATGCATTTCAAACTTCCAATATTTTAAATGCACCAGAAATTACCTGATTAAAGATTGCCTGTATTAGACATTCTTATTTTAGGAGTGAATAAGTGCACATCATAATGATCTATGATCTATAATCATCTATGACCCCACGCTCTTAAAATGAAGAAAGCGAAAGTGCTTATTTGACATGTAATGTGTGAGTTAAAGAATAAGAAAAAAGCTACAGAAACAAAGAAAATTTCTAGTGTTTATTACGAAATCTGCCAAGTCTCAAACTGGTTTTCAAAATTTTGTTCTTGCAATACATCATTAAGAAATGAACTCAGACCAGTATGCTTTGTTAGACCTTAATCAAGATACTTTAAGAGAATTAGCAGAATGCTATCCATGCTAGAGTATTTGAGAATTAGCACCTCAACACATCTGAATGCATAATCTGCCACCACTTGAAGGTGCCTGTGGTGTAGTCGTTATCGTCGTAGGAAATGAACACGGCAACTCGAGTTCAAATCCTGGACGAGACTGATTGCATTTCACATAGCACTAATACCCTTGGGAAAGGTATGAATCCAATTATTATCCCTCCAGCTATGGGTAAATAGTAGGACAGACTAGGTTCTTCATCCTTGGTGAGGCAACTAGTCTAGGAGAAGGAAAACTCTGAATTCAAACCTGTTAAACTCCGCTTAAAAATTGACCTTGTGTCATATCCTGCCCGAGCGGAGGGGTTGGGTAAATTGTACCACTTGAAAAAGATAGGAAAAATGAGTAAGCTAGGTGTTTGGCTTCCTTATTCTCTTAGTGAGAAGAATAAGGAAGATTGCATATCCATAGCAACAAATCTTCTTTCATGGCAGAGAAATGACCAGTTTCTCAAGAAGATCATTACAGGTGATGAAAAATGTGTTTTTTATGACAATGTTCAGTGCAAAAGACAGTGAGTGGATTGACAAAGATGAATCTCTACAGCTTACTCCAAAAGCAGATGTTCACGAAAGAAAAATTATGCTGTACGTTTGGTGGGATCACTGCATTATTATTCATTTTGACTTTTTAAACCATAATCAGACACTCAATGCAGACTTATATTCTCAACAGCTGAGATGTATGCATGAAAATCTTCTAAGAAAATACCCCACACACATCAATAGGAGAAATGTGCTTTCCCATGACAACACAAGGCCACATTCAGTAAGAATCAAACAGGAAATAATATTAGATTAGGACTGGTTTGTTTTGCCCCATCCACCATATTCAGTATACCTTGCAACAAGTGATTTCCATCTTTTTCCTTCTCTACAAAATGCTCTGAATGACAAAAATTTTCTCTAGAAGATCAGGTTAAAACAGTTATGGAAAAACTGTTGAGTTTGAAACCAGCTGAATTTTACTTGAGAGGAATAAACGAGTTATCTGATAAATGGCAAGAGGTGATTCAAAATAATAGCAAATAACTCAATAGATTCACTATTGTATATCTTAAACACAGTGCATGTTTGTATTTTCATCTAAGATGGGATTTTGACCATTCAAATTGACTCATTTTATTAGGACACATTTTTTGTTACACCATATCAGCTAACACAAATGTAATAATTTTCTAAAGTTGAAAACAAAAATTTAAACATAATGAAAAAGATTAAGAGCAACCCTGGATTTCAAAAATTAATCCTATAATTTAATGATATAGCCACATATCAATGAGTAAGTTATACATAAGTATATACTGAGTGCTATAATCATAGGAAATATTAGGTTTGGTTTGGTTGGTTTGGTTTGTTTGGTTTTATGGCATATCAACCTTTATAGGCTATTCAACGCCAAATCCACCCTTATGCAAATAATCTGCTCTATTGAAAACAGCTCAGTTTAGCATAAGTACACAGTTTAATTGTCAAAAACATTTCCATTTCAAACTATTCAAGCAGTTACATGTAACAATTCAGTTAAGTGTAAATACAGTTTTAATGTCGAAAGAAAGTTCTATTTGAAATAATTCAGTTAATCATGAGCACGCAGTTCAAGTGTAAGTACAGTTTAATTGTCAAAAACGTTTCTATTTCAAGCTATTCAGTTTACTCAATTCATTTTAGCAGAAGTATGCTGTTATTTCTATTTAACCCATAGATAGGGCCCTATCAGGTGCTACCACTCTGGGCTAGAGTGGACCTGGGAGTGATGGCAAAGAAGGGGTACTCCGCCTTCCCCAAAGCTCTAGCATTGCTGGAACCTCACCATCAGATTGTTTAGTGTCATATCCAGGACACTCGTTAGGGGGGGTCTTACCCCTCTGCAGAGAAGCAGTCGGTGTATTCTACAGCCCCAGCCGACTGGGCAAGGAAATATTAGGGTATAGAGGAACATAATAATAATAATAATAATAATAACAGAGAATATAAAGCATGACATACCTTGTCTGGGTATTGATGAGGACCATAGATATTGTTAGCACGAATCACAATGACAGGAAGCTGAATTATTAAAAAAATACATACATATTAAAGGGATCAATAGAAAAGATAATGCTAAGAATAATTCTATGAAATAAAATGTTTAGTTTGGTTTGGCTGTTTTTTAATGGCATATCAACCTTTATATGTTATCTAATGCCAAAGCCATCCTTCTAGAAGAACAGTTGGGGTACTATTTAACCTATAGCTAGGAGGATACGGAGGTTCATACCTTTTCCAAAGGTATTTGTCCGAAAGAGTACATAATAGCGTGACTGGAGTTTGAACTTACTATGATTACGCAGTTCATTGCTTTAACCATTACACTACAACGACCCCCCACCCCGGAGATAAAATGAGATTAATATAGATTAGAAAGCAGATCAAAGTAAGAGATATCATAGAAAGTATTAACAAAAATGGAAGTGAACAGGTAATGGTAGAAAAAATTTAGTAGAAAGGTGTTGTATAGGCATTATTGTTTACCTGGTAAGTTCTCCAATAAGACATAACAATACATTCAGCTGCTGCTTTTGTGGCTGCATAAGGATTGCTTGGTTGGAAACTTGTCTCTTCTAGTGACTCCTTTTGAAAAAAAAAAAGGGAAATAATTCTACTATACATGGTGAAATGTCAACAGTAAAATAATATGCTTCATTTTTATGATTATCAAATTCAGTCAATTTATAGGAGAAAAGAAAACAATTGAAAATGAACGCATAAAATTCTATCAATGTGAAGACATTAAATGAAAAAGATTAAAAATATCTTTGTTGAACTATTCTCTTGGGTATAAACAGAAAACAACTTTCTGTCTGAAATAAATAATCACTAATGTTGCATTCTGGGAAAAAAGAATCTTCTAATGACTGTAAAAAAGCTAAGTCATTCAATGTAATATTTCTTTCAAGGAAAAGAACATCTTGCTGATGTTATATTTACTATTTGGATTTACTTATATGGAACTTTACCCTTTCTGGATTTAATACTAAACTGGATTATACAATCTTTATTGATTTGGGACTTGATTCCAATCATTTGTGAGCTAAATGGGACAAAACCCTTTTCACAAGTTTATTTTCTGAATTACCATTTAAAATGTCACAGCTTCCAACAATATTTTCTGAAAGTTCTTGGCCAAAAAAAGAACAGAATAACCAAGAGCCATGAAATGTGCATGCTATTTCCCATATTTAACGCACAGTTCAATGAACTTAGTATATTATTTCTCAAGTTTCATTAATACTTCAAAAAAGTTATGGGTAGTTATTTGGAAGAGTACCTTTTAAGCTAAGATCACAGTCCCCCTTAGAGTACTTACATTTTGCATTTCATTTATAGTATATGAAGTCATTTTTCTGTTTTTCTTCTTATATTGGTCGGGCTGAGAACTTTCCAGCATACACTCTTATTTTGCGGGTTATAAAAATGAAAAACTCTGATATTAGTAGTAACTAGTGAAAGTTCTAAATTTAATTTTTTGGTTTGGTTTCTTTGAGGTGAATAAGGAAGTTCATACCTTTCCCAAGAATTATAGTCTGAAAGTGAATGTAATAGTGTGGTGACTGGAGTCCAGCATTAACCATCATGCCACAAGTACTCCCACCAAATTAAATTGTAGATCTGATAAATTTTTTATGGTAATACAAGATACTACCCCCAGAATTTGGGAATTTGAACAGCACCCACAAACTTGACTTTTGTACAGACTTAAGCCATTATCCTTTGTGAGCAGTACTACTCTTTATGAGATCATTGCATTCAGAGCCAAATGGAAAGAATGAAAACCAGGAATGTGGAAAGACAACTTATTTTTATGGTTAAATAGCTTAAGTTTTGGTTTGGTTTCTTTGTTTTAATGGCATATCAACCTTCATGGGTAATTTAATGTCAATGTCATCCTTGTAGAAGAACAGTTGATACTGTGGGGTTCATACCTTTCCCAAGGGGATTAGTCTGCAAGTGAACGTAACAGTGCAACTGGAGTTCAAATTTGCTTACTCTGAGGCCATAGTCCAGTCATAGGGACTTTCAATTAAATTTTGGCTTAATATCATTATATATGATAAAATGAAAGACAATGGTTTCAAGCTGACAGAGGAAAGAAGCAGAAGATACCCCACACAAACAATTGCGGATGAAGACTATGTCAATGACATAGTGCTTCTGGCAAATACACCTGCCCAAGCTGAAACCCTGTTACATAGTCTGGAACGAGCAGCTGCTGGCATAGGCCTCCATGTCAATGCAGACAAGACATTCTTTAATCAAAGAGGCGTCATCTCCACACTAAATGGTAGTTCTCTGAAACTAGTAGACAAGTTCACCTACCTAGGATGCAGTGTCTCATCAACTGAGACAGACATCAACACACAAATAGCAAAGGCATGGACAGATATTGATAGGCTATCGGTCATATGAAAGTCAGACCTGACTGATAAAATAAAACACAGTTTTTTCCAAGCAGCGGTTGTGTCAATACTGCTATATGGATGCACTACATGGACACTAACTAAACATCTGAAGAAAAAGATTGATGGCAATTATACAAGAATGCTGTGAGCAATACTGAACAATTCCTGGAGGCAGCACTCTACAAAGTTACAGCTGTACGGCCACTTACCACTCATCATGAAAGCTATCCAAGTTAGACGAACTAGACATGCGGAACACTGCTGGAGAAGTAGGGACGAACTCATAAGTGACATACTCCAGTAGACCCATTCATATGAACGAGCAAAGGCAGGACGACCAGCTAGAACCTATATACAACAGCTCTGTGCCAATACAGGATGTAGCCTGGAAGACCAACCGGGAGTGATGGATGATAGAGAAGGGTGGCGGGAGAAGGTCAGGGAGATACGTGTTGGCGGCGCAACATGATGATGATGATCATCATCATCATCATTGTTATATATAGTTTTAGACAGATTTAAGGCTAATGCCACTGTTCAGGTAAAAATCTATCTAAAGCTGCTAAGATCAATTAATCAATATATTCAGAGATTATGTTGTTATTTACTAAGCTTTGTCATAGATCTGCTGTTTCTAAGTAGTCACTCATCTCAAAATTGAACAGGTTCATAGTTGCTTAACTCCAGTGATCTGATTGGAACAGGTGCTTTCAATGTGATTGGGCCGTTAGTCAAAATCAACACCATTATTTATAAATCAATAGAGAATTTTATTATTTACTCTGCACCACTAAAAAGAGGTGTGTGCATATGAGAGAGAGAGAAAGTGGTAAAATTCTAAGATAACTAACTTTAACTAAACAGTAAAAACAGTTATCTTCCTTGAATTAGCGCTTTTTTAATCATCAAATTATCTCATATGAATAATCAATATATATATATATATATATATATATATATATATATATATATATATCTGTATAAAATAGAAAATACAATGCTGCTTTCAAGCTACAAAATTCTTTCCCTTATTTTGTGATAGTAATTTTAATTCAACAATTATCTATCTCTTAAAATGAACAGGTTCACAAATGATTTTCAAATTTGGTATTTAACTTTTATTATCATTATTTCATATATTTGTGCACTACACTTGTTTTGAACTTTTATGTTCTCTTCAGGAAATTTAACTGATAAATTGCTAGTAAGTTCTAGCTGTTAGTTTATATATATATATATATATATATATATATATATACACATACACACACACATTAGGTACTAAAATTTTCAGTATGTTTGTGTAAATGTACATAACCTTGCAAAAAGGTCACTTTTTCAGAGTTTTATTAAATATTCTTAGAGAATAAAGGAATTTCTGATCTAGTTTGTAACTGAATGATATATAGGGGGTGCATGGTTCTATATTTATGTTTACTCTCTTATTTTTTCTTTTTTTAATCATCCAAATTCTAGATATAATGGTGATAGCTATAAAGTGCAAGTTAGAATCCTTCATTCCTTTCTAAATAGAATCATCATCATGTATTACAATAGAAATATAATGGCTTTACTGGTTGTCTAACATAGGTTTCACAAAAATACAAGTGCAATAAAGATCACTAGTCTAGGTATCATTAATCAAATTCTCCAAAGGCAATTTGGACTAAGAAACAAACAAACTTTAAAACTACTATACACCAAAATAGAGATTCTAATTTGGTTTAGTTTGGTTTGGTTTGGTTTGGTTTCTATGTGTTGTAACCTAACAAAAGGTTACTGAATGAGAAATAATCAAAATGGAGGTTGGAAATGAAATGGAAATCTTTATAACATTAACTAAATACAATACTTGCCAGTGGCATGAAGAAGAGAACCCACTGCTAGTGGTGAACTACTGAGTATATTACCCCCTCTTACAATAGTGTCCAGCATATTTATGAAGATTGGGACATACCCGTTAATGTTCACAAGTATGATATATAACATTTTGTTTTAATGGCATATCAACCTTCATGGGTTATATAATGCTAAAGCCATCCTTGTAGAAGAACAGTAGTGGTACTATTTAACCCATAGCTGAGAGGAATAAGTGGGTTCATGGCTTTCGTAAGTGTAAGTAAGAGTAAAGTTAGCGACCATAGTCGAGGGCGACCAGAAGGCTCCCTTTTCAATAGCTACTACACTTAGGTGTAGGGGAGGACGCTACTCCTTTCCCTAGATTACTCCACTTTACCCTTGATACATACCTTATATTGCTGAGTGTTAAGCAAGGAGGTATCAAGTACCATTTTTAAAGTCTTTGGTATAACGTGACCTGGGATTGAACCCAGGTCTCCCGGACCATTGGCGAACACTCTACCCACTAGGCCATTGAGCGAGGCTCAATCGTAAGCGTACTAGTCTGAAAGTGATCATAATAGCGTGATTGGAATTCAAACTTGATTACTTTAATGTTGCGATCCAACACGTTACCCAAGGTGACTTCCTCAGAGATTCTGGATTAGGAATTTTATTGATGGATTTATTTGAAAAAAAAAAAAAAAAAAAAAAAAAAAGTAGTGTTTATAAAGAGTAATTAAAAAAAGACTTTTTTTTAAAATATGAAAATTATATTAACCTCTGTGCAGGCACCACCATAAACTTCATCAGTGCTCATGTGAACAAATAACTTGACATGATATTCATTTGCAGCATGAATGAGGACATGGGTTCCGTAAACATTGGTGAGGGAGAACTCCAGTGGGTTGTAGAAAGATAAATCTTGAAAGGAAATAAGCAAAAGACTGTTAAAGAAAAGTTTTAAAATCTTAAAAAAAAATTACATAAAATTTATTTTATATTTGAATACATGTAAAATATGAGGATTTCACAAATAAATAAATAAATAAATGTCTATGAATTTTAGGACAAGGAAACTAGTACCAAAACAAAGCAAATTTATTTCTCTTCAAAATTACACATTTGATTTTAATAGCATGTCAAACCATCTAGGATTATTTTATGCTTCAAGGTTATGGAATCGCATTCATTATATATATGTTCATATTTACATTTTTTGTGTTGTTGTTTCTTGAGAGTTTTTTTTTTTTTTTTTTTGCACATGGTTCTATCAAATACAACTAATTTTTAAGCATATTTATAAGGTTGGGTTGAAAAGTTTATATTATGATATGTCTGCTGTCGACGACTTTTTTGACTAATGGGATCCAAGCACTGCAATACCAATGGAAGAAGTGTGTTGATTGCATGGAAGGAATATGTTGAAAAATAAAGCTCATTTGGTCATGTTTCCTGAGAGTAACTTGTTCAGCCTATGAACATTTCAGTTGAACTTTGTATTTGACCCACAGATGGATCCTAACTGATACTACCACTCTAGGTCAGAGTGGACCTGGGACTAAGTTACAGACTTATTGATCCACCTTTATGTAGCTAATTAATTTCTAAGTTTTTAGTATAGATTAAATACAGAGACATATCTTGTAACTGGGTTTGGTGGCAGTACTCATGTAGCTCGTCTTGGGCCCAAATAGCCTGGAAGAGTCCATTCCTCTCCAGGTCTATGACTGGTTAAAATTCAGAGTTTTCATTCTCATAGACTGGTTGCCATACCAAGGTTAAATAGCTCAGTCTGCTGTACTATTTACTCATAGCAGGAGAGAGAGGATAGGTTATTTAGTTTAATGGCATATCAACCCTTTATATATGAAAAAAGCAGACCCCCACCAAAAACAAAACAAAAAACAGAATAAGCCAAATAGGTGAATTTATTGTGATGTAAAGTCAATGTTAAACGTTTCAGTTTCAATAACCTTCATCAGGACTTTGATATCAGAATTGTTCATAGAGCAATGAATGCTTATCAAGATAACAGGAGCAAATAAAATGTAAACAAGGAAAAAGATACAAACGTGCACATAGTGTTCTTAATTTAAAAGTATTAAGTATGTGTTTGGCAGGTGGAATGATATTTGAAAATGTTGGACTCTCTCAAGAGAAAAGAAAAATCCTCCAGTCTTTCAAAGAAATATGCAGAGATAGGTAAGTTTTCATATATACAGATTGTTTTGAAGTCATCCATGTTAGATGTGTAAGAATGCATTTGATATAGATATATATATATATATATGATTTGTAAATGGATAATTTGTAAGTAACTTTTTTAAAATGAGTCTGAGCCTATTTGTTTGCTAACAGTTAAATGGTTTCGAGTATTGCTAACACTAATAATTCTGTTTAGTATGTTTAGTAGCCAAGTCCATTTTCTAAGACTATTTTGCTGTTATGCTACAAGTAACTCCTGAATAAAGATACACCAACAAAAAATACTATTTAAAAATTAAATGAATTAAACTAATATACTTTTTTAAGTGGATCATTTTTTATTTAACTTAATTTTGCACAAAAGCAAACTTACTAATGGGGGTTTGCCAACCAAACTTGCTAACCATTACACCATGTAATGGCATTACTAATGACAAGCACTTTTTCCTTCAGCTTTTCCTTCAAATTCACATATTCTTTTATAAAAATCAAGTATAAAAAGAAGTTACTTACCAACATGAGACTCAGCAGCAAGATGGAGGACTACATCAACATTATAATCTTTGAAGATCATCATTACTTTCTTGGGATCACAAATATCTCCCTACAACAGATAACAGAAATCATTTCTTTGCAATAAAATAAGAAACAACATGTAGTTATAGAAGAAGATGGTTTGATCTTTGTTCTTTAAAATTTGATTAAAAGAAAAAAAAATCAATTTGAGTATAATCTGATTATTAAAAAAATGAAAAATTTCAATATTTTCAATCCTTTAACAGATCAATTTTAGGAAGAGAGTTATCTCCCTTAACCTGTTCCTCATTGAAGACTATTTTTTTTTTTTTTAGGTATTGGTGAAAAATCTGTAACGAAGATGTCAGTTATAGATGAAACCATAATTGTATTATTCATAATTTGGAGTTTTGTAATGTTTCTAGTATTCATATTTGCAAAGGATGTTGAGTATGTTTTTTCAGCTTGCATACCTGGTTTTTCAGGTGCATTTGAC